>CM075875.1:10653011-11853011 GCA_038021265.1 Cyprinella venusta
TAAAAAAACATAAGGGGTAACACTGTTGTTTTTGGCCGAAATTTTGACCCCTCCGATCTTTTTGAAACTCTGGATTCTGACAGAGGGCCAAGAGACTTCGACCAGCGCGCAAAAATGGAGGCTCTAGACCCTTCCAGAGCCGAGATATCGGATGTCAAAGTTTTGACCTGAAAAAAAAACATAAGGGGTAACACTGTCGTTTTTGGCCGAAATTTTGACCCCCTCCGATCTTCTTGAAACTCTGGATTCTGACAGAGGGCCACAAAACTTCGACCAGCGCGCAAAAATGGAGGCTCTAGACCCTTCCAGAGCCGAGATATCGGATGTCAAAGTTTTGACCTGAAAAAAAAAACATAAGGTGTAACACTGTCGTTTTTGGCAGAAATTTTGACCCCCTCCGATCTTCTTGAAACTCTGGATTCTGACAGAGGGCCACAAGACTTCGACCAGCGCGCAAAAATGGAGGCTCTAGACCCTTCCAGAGCCGAGATATCGGACGTCAAAGTTTTGACCCGAAAAAAAAACATAAGGGGTAACACTGTCGTTTTTGGCCGAATTTTGAACCCCTCCGATCTTCTTGAAACTCTGGATTCTGACAGAGGGCCACAAGACTTCGACCAGCGCGCAAAAATGGAGGCTCTAGACCCTTCCAGAGCCGAGATATCGGACGTCAAAGTTTTGACCCGAAAAAAAAACATAAGGGGTAACACTGTTGTTTTTGGCCGAAATTTTGACCCCCTCCGATCTTTTTGAAACTCTGGATTCTGACAGAGGGCCAAGAGACTTCGACCAGCGCGCAAAATGGAGGCTCTAGACCCTTCAGAGCCGAGATATCGGATGTCAAAGTTTTGACCTGAAAAAAAAACATAAGGGGTAACACTGTCGTTTTTGGCCGAAATTTTGACCCCCTCCGATCTTCTTGAAACTCTGGATTCTGACAGAGGGCCACAAAACTTCGACCAGCGCGCAAAATGGAGGCTCTAGACCCTTCCAGAGCCGAGATATCGGATGTCAAAGTTTTGACCTGAAAAAAAAACATAAGGGGTAACACTGTCGTTTTTGGCCGAAATTTTGACCCCCTCCGATCTTTTTGAAACTCTGGATTCTGACAGAGGGCCAAGAGACTTCGACCAGCGCGCAAAAATGGAGGCTCTAGACCCTTCCAGAGCCGAGATATCGGATGTCAAAGTTTTGACCTGAAAAAAAACATAAGGGGTAACACTGTCGTTTTTGGCCGAAATTTTGACCCTCTCCGATCTTCTTGAAACTCTGGATTCTGACAGAGGGCCACAAAACTTCGACCAGCGCGCAAAAATGGAGGCTCTAGACCCTTCCAGAGCCGAGATATCGGATGTCAAAGTTTTGACCTGAAAAAAAAAACATAAGGTGTAACACTGTCGTTTTGGCCGAAATTTTGACCCCCTCCGATCTTCTTGAAACTCTGGATTCTGACAGAGGGCCACAAGACTTCGACCAGCGCGCAAAAATGGAGGCTCTAGACCCTTCCAGAGCCGAGATATCGGATGTCAAAGTTTTGACCTGAAAAAAAAAACATAAGGGGTAACACTGTCGTTTTTGGCCGAAATTTTGACCCCCTCCGATCTTCTTGAAACTCTGGATTCTGACAGAGGGCCACAAGACTTCGACCAGCGCGCAAAAATGGAGGCTCTAGACCCTTCCAGAGCCGAGATATCGGACGTCAAAGTTTTGACCCGAAAAAAAAACATAAGGGGTAACACTGTTGTTTTTGGCCGAAATTTTGACCCCCTCCGATCTTTTTGAAACTCTGGATTCTGACAGAGGGCCAAGAGACTTCGACCAGCGCGAAAAATGGAGGCTCTAGACCCTTCCAGAGCCGAGATATCGGATGTCAAAGTTTTGACCTCTGTCAGAATCCAGAGTTTCAAGAAGATCGGAGGGGGTCAAAATTTCGGCCAAAAACGACAGTGTTACCCCTTATGTTTTTTTTTCAGGTCAAAACTTTGACATCCGATATCTCGGCTCTGGAAGGGTCTAGAGCCTCCATTTTTGCGCGCTGGTCGAAGTTTTGTGGCCCTCTGTCAGAATCCAGAGTTTCAAGAAGATCGGAGGGGGTCAAAATTTCGGCGAAAAAACGACAGTGTTACCCCTTATGTTTTTTTTTTTCAGGTCAAAACTTTGACATCCGATATCTCGGCTCTGGAAGGGTCTAGAGCCTCCATTTTTGCGCGCTGGTCGAAGTCTCGTGGCCCTCCGTCAGAATCCAGAGTTTCAAGAAGATCGGAGGGGGTCAAAATTTCGGCCAAAAACAACAGTGTTACCCCTTATGTTTATTTTTCGGGTCAAAACTTTGACATCCGATATCTCGGCTCTGGAAGGGTCTAGAGCCTCCATTTTTGCGCGCTGGTCGAAGTTTTGTGGCCCTCTGTCAGAATCCAGAGTTTCAAGAAGATCGGAGGGGGTCAAAATTTCGGCCAAAAACGACAGTGTTACCCCTTATGTTTTTTTTTCAGGTCAAAACTTTGACATCCGATATCTCGGCTCTGGAAGGGTCTAGAGCCTCCATTTTTGCGCGCTGGTCGAAGTCTCTTGGCCCTCTGTCAGAATCCAGAGTTTCAAAAAGATCGGAGGGGGTCAAAATTTCGGCCAAAAACGACAGTGTTACCCTTATGTTTTTTTTTCAGGTCAAAACTTTGACATCCGATATCTCGGCTCTGGAAGGGTCTAGAGCCTCCATTTTTGCGCGCTGGTCGAAGTATCGTGGCCCTCTGTCAGAATCCAGAGTTTCAAGAAGATCGGAGGGGGTCAAAATTTCGGCCAAAAACGACAGTGTTACCCCTTATGTTTTTTTTCAGGTCAAAACTTTGACATCCGATATCTCGGCTCTGGAAGGGTCTAGAGCCTCCATTTTTGCGCGCTGGTCGAAGTCTCGTGGCCCTCTGTCAGAATCCAGAGTTTCAAGAAGATCGGAGGGGGTCAAAATTTCGGCCAAAAACGACAGTGTTACCCCTTATGTTTTTTTTTTCAGGTCAAAACTTTGACATCCGATATCTCGGCTCTGGAAGGGTCTAGAGCCTCCATTTTTGCGCGCTGGTCGAAGTATCGTGGCCCTCTGTCAGAATCCAGAGTTTCAAGAAGATCGGAGGGGGTCAAAATTTCGGCCAAAAACGACAGTGTTACCCCTTATGTTTTTTTTTCGGGTCAAAACTTTGACGTCCGATATCTCGGCTCTGGAAGGGTCTAGAGCCTCCATTTTGCGCGCAGGTCGAAGTCTTGTGGCCCTCTGTTAGAATCCAGAGTTTCAAGAAGATCGGAGGGGGTCAACATTTCGGCCAAAAACGACAGTGTTACCCCTTATGTTTTTTTTTCAGGTCAAAACTTTGACATCCGATATCTCGGCTCTGGAAGGGTCTAGAGCCTCCATTTTGCGCACTGGTCGAAGTCTCGTGGCCCTCTGTCAGAATCCAGAGTTTCAAGAAGATCGGAGGGGGTCAAAATTTCGGCCAAAAACGACAGTGTTACCCCTTATGTTTTTTTTTCAGGTCAAAACTTTGACATCCGATATCTCGGCTCTGGAAGGGTCTAGAGCCTCCATTTTTGCGCGCTGGTCGAAGTCTCGTGGCCCTCTGTCAGAATCCAGAGTTTCAAGAAGATCGGAGGGGGTCAAAATTTCGGCCAAAAACGACAGTGTTACCCCTTATGTTTTTTTTTTCAGGTCAAAACTTTGACATCCGATATCTCGGCTCTGGAAGGGTCTAGAGCCTCCATTTTTGCGCGCTGGTCGAAGTCTTGTGGCCCTCTGTCAGAATCCAGAGTTTCAAGAAGATCGGAGGGGGTCAAAATTTCGGCCAAAAATGACAGTGTTACCCCTTATGTTTTTTTTCAGGTCAAAACTTTGACATCCGATATCTCGGCTCTGGAAGGGTCTAGAGCCTCCATTTTTGCGCGCTGGTCGAAGTCTCGTGGCCCTCTGTCAGAATCCAGAGTTTCAAGAAGATCGGAGGGGGTCAAAATTTCGGCCAAAAACGACAGTGTTACCCCTTATGTTTTTTTTTCAGGTCAAAACTTTGACATCCGATATCTCGGCTCTGGAAGGGTCTAGAGCCTCCATTTTTGCGCGCTGGTCGAAGTCTTGTGGCCCTCTGTCAGAATCCAGAGTTTCAAGAAGATCGGAGGGGGTCAAAATTTCGGCCAAAAACGACAGTGTTACCCCTTATGTTTTTTTTTCAGGTCAAAACTTTGACATCCGATATCTCGGCTCTGGAAGGGTCTAGAGCTCCATTTTTGCGCGCTGGTCGAAGTTTTGTGGCCCTCTGTCAGAATCCAGAGTTTCAAGAAGATCGGAGGGGGTCAAATTTCGGCCAAAAACGACAGTGTTACCCCTTATGTTTTTTTTTCAGGTCAAAACTTTGACATCCGATATCTCGGCTCTGGAAGGGTCTAGAGCCTCCATTTTTGCGCACTGGTCGAAGTCTTGTGGCCCTCTGTCAGAATCCAGAGTTTCAAGAAGATCGGAGGGGGTCAAAATTTCGGCCAAAAACGACAGTGTTACCCCTTATGTTTTTTTTTTTTCAGGTCAAAACTTTGACATCCGATATCTCGGCTCTGGAAGGGTCTAGAGCCTCCATTTTTGCGCGCTGGTCGAAGTCTCGTGGCCCTCTGTCAGAATCCAGAGTTTCAAGAAGATCGGAGGGGGTCAAAATTTCGGCCAAAAACGACAGTGTTACCCCTTATGTTTTTTTTTTCAGGTCAAAACTTTGACATCCGATATCTCGGCTCTGGAAGGGTCTAGAGCCTCCATTTTTGCGCGCTGGTCGAAGTCTTGTGGCCCTCTGTCAGAATCCAGAGTTTCAAGAAGATCGGAGGGGGTCAAAATTTCGGCCAAAAACGACAGTGTTACCCCTTATGTTTTTTTTTTCAGGTCAAAACTTTGACGTCCGATATCTCGGCTCTGGAAGGGTCTAGAGCCTCCATTTTTGCGCGCTGGTCGAAGTTTTGTGGCCCTCTGTCAGAATCCAGAGTTTCAAGAAGATCGGAGGGGGTCAAAATTTCGGCCAAAAACGACAGTGTTACCCCTTATGTTTTTTTTTCAGGTCAAAACTTTGACATCCGATATCTCGGCTCTGGAAGGGTCTAGAGCCTCCATTTTTGCGCGCTGGTCGAAGTCTCGTGGCCCTCCGTCAGAATCCAGAGTTTCAAGAAGATCGGAGGGGGTCAAAATTTCGGCCAAAAACAACAGTGTTACCCCTTATGTTTTTTTTTTTCGGGTCAAAACTTTGACATCCGATATCTCGGCTCTGGAAGGGTCTAGAGCCTCCATTTTTGCGCGCAGGTCGAAGTCTTGTGGCCCTCTGTCAGAATCCAGAGTTTCAAGAAGATCGGAGGGGGTCAAAATTTCGGCCAAAAACGACAGTGTTACCCCTTATGTTTTTTTTTCAGGTCAAAACTTTGACATCTGATATCTCGGCTCTGGAAGGGTCTAGAGCCTCCATTTTTGCGCGCTGGTCGAAGTCTCGTGGCCCTCTGTCAGAATCCAGAGTTTCAAGAAGATCGGAGGGGGTCAAAATTTCGGCCAAAAACGACAGTGTTACCCCTTATGTTTTTTTTTTTCAGGTCAAAACTTTGACATCCGATATCTCGGCTCTGGAAGGGTCTAGAGCCTCCATTTTTGCGCGCTGGTCGAAGTCTCGTGGCCCTCTGTCAGAATCCAGAGTTTCAAGAAGATCGGAGGGGGTCAAAATTTCGGCCAAAAACGACAGTGTTACCCCTTATGTTTTTTTTTCAGGTCAAAACTTTGACATCCGATATCTCGGCTCTGGAAGGGTCTAGAGCCTCCATTTTTGCACGCTGGTCGAAGTCTTGTGGCCCTCTGTCAGAATCCAGAGTTTCAAGAAGATCGGAGGGGGTCAAAATTTCGTCCAAAAACGACAGTGTTACCCCTTATGTTTTTTTTTCAGGTCAAAACTTTGACATCCGATATCTCGGCTCTGGAAGGGTCTAGAGCCTCCATTTTTGCGCGCTGGTCGAAGTTTTGTGGCCCTCTGTCAGAATCCAGAGTTTCAAGAAGATCGGAGGGGGTCAAAATTTCGGCCAAAAACGACAGTGTTACCCCTTATGTTTTTTTTTCAGGTCAAAACTTTGACATCCGATATCTCGGCTCTGGAAGGGTCTAGAGCCTCCATTTTTGCGCGCTGGTCGAAGTCTCTTGGCCCTCTGTCAGAATCCAGAGTTTCAAAAAGATCGGAGGGGGTCAAAATTTCGGCCAAAAACGACAGTGTTACCCCTTATGTTTTTTTTTCAGGTCAAAACTTTGACATCCGATATCTCGGCTCTGGAAGGGTCTAGAGCCTCCATTTTTGCGCGCTGGTCGAAGTCTTGTGGCCCTCTGTCAGAATCCAGAGTTTCAAGAAGATCGGAGGGGGTCAAAATTTCGGCGAAAAAACGACAGTGTTACCCCTTATGTTTTTTTTTTCAGGTCAAAACTTTGACATCCGATATCTTGGCTCTGGAAGGGTCTAGAGCCTCCATTTTTGCGCGCTGGTCGAAGTTTTGTGGCCCTCTGTCAGAATCCAGAGTTTCAAGAAGATCGGAGGGGGTCAAAATTTCGGCCAAAAACGACAGTGTTACCCCTTATGGTTTTTTTTTCAGGTCAAAACTTTGACATCCGATATCTCGGCTCTGGAAGGGTCTAGAGCCTCCATTTTTGCGCGCTGGTCGAAGTCTCTTGGCCCTCTGTCAGAATCCAGAGTTTCAAAAAGATCGGAGGGGGTCAAAATTTCGGCCAAAAACGACAGTGTTACCCCTTATGTTTTTTTTTCAGGTCAAAACTTTGACATCCGATATCTCGGCTCTGGAAGGGTCTAGAGCCTCCATTTTTGCGCGCTGGTCGAAGTATCGTGGCCCTCTGTCAGAATCCAGAGTTTCAAAAAGATCGGAGGGGGTCAAAATTTCGGCCAAAAACGACAGTGTTACCCCTTATGTTTTTTTTCTTGAATCTTCTTGAAACTCTGGATTCTGACAGAGGGCCACGAGACTTCGACCAGGGCGCAAAAATGGAGGCTCTAAACCCTTCCAGAGCCGAGATATCGGATGTCAAAGTTTTGACCTGAAAAAAAAAAAAAACATAAGGGGTAACACTGTCGTTTTTGGCCGAAATTTTGACCCCCTCCGATCTTCTTGAAACTCTGGATTCTGACAGAGGGCCACGATACTTCGACCAGCGCGCAAAAATGGAGGCTCTAGACCCTTCCAGAGCCGAGATATCGGATGTCAAAGTTTTGACCTGAAAAAAAAAAACATAAGGGGTAACACTGTCGTTTTTGGCCGAAATTTTGACCCCCTCCGATCTTCTTGAAACTCTGGATTCTGACAGAGGGCCACGATACTTCGACCAGCGCGCAGAAATGGAGGCTCTAGACCCTTCCAGAGCCGAGATATCGGATGTCAAAGTTTTGACCTGAAAAAAAAAACATAAGGGGTAACACTGTCGTTTTTGGCCGAAATTTTGACCCCCTCCGATCTTTTTGAAACTCTGGATTCTGACAGAGGGCCAAGAGACTTCGACCAGCGCGCAAAAATGGAGGCTCTAGACCCTTCCAGAGCCGAGATATCGGATGTCAAAGTTTTGACCTGAAAAAAAAACATAAGGGGTAACACTGTCGTTTTTGGCCGAAATTTTGACCCCCTCCGATCTTCTTGAAACTCTGGATTCTGACAGAGGGCCACGAGACTTCGACCAGCGCGCAAAAATGGAGGCTCTAGACCCTTCCAGAGCCGAGATATCGGATGTCAAAGTTTTGACCTGAAAAAAAAACATAAGGGGTAACACTGTCGTTTTTGGCCGAAATTTTGACCCCCTCCGATCTTCTTGAAACTCTGGATTCTGACAGAGGGCCACGAGACTTCGACCAGCGCGCAAAAATGGAGGCTCTAGACCCTTCCAGAGCCGAGATATCGGATGTCAAAGTTTTGACCTGAAAAAAAAACATAAGGGGTAACACTGTCGTTTTTGGCCGAAATTTTGACCCCCTCCGATCTTCTTGAAACTCTGGATTCTGACAGAGGGCCACGATACTTCGACCAGCGCGCAAAAATGGAGGCTCTAGACCCTTCCAGAGCCGAGATATCGGATGTCAAAGTTTTGACCTGAAAAAAAAACATAAGGGGTAACACTGTCGTTTTTGGCCGAAATTTTGACCCCCTCCGATCTTTTTGAAACTCTGGATTCTGACAGAGGGCCAAGAGACTTCGACCAGCGCGCAAAAATGGAGGCTCTAGACCCTTCCAGAGCCGAGATATCGGATGTCAAAGTTTTGACCTGAAAAAAAAAACATAAGGGGTAACACTGTCGTTTTTGGCCGAAATTTTGACCCCCTCCGATCTTCTTGAAACTCTGGATTCTGACAGAGGGCCACAAAACTTCGACCAGCGCGCAAAAATGGAGGCTCTAGACCCTTCCAGAGCCAAGATATCGGATGTCAAAGTTTTGACCTGAAAAAAAAACATAAGGGGTAACACTGTCGTTTTTGGCCGAAATTTTGACCCCCTCCGATCTTCTTGAAACTCTGGATTCTGACAGAGGGCCACAAGACTTCGACCAGCGCGCAAAAATGGAGGCTCTAGACCCTTCCAGAGCCGAGATATCGGATGTCAAAGTTTTGACCTGAAAAAAAAAACATAAGGGGTAACACTGTCGTTTTTGGCCGAAATTTTGACCCCCTCCGATCTTCTTGAAACTCTGGATTCTGACAGAGGGCCACGAGACTTCGACCAGCGCGCAAAAATGGAGGCTCTAGACCCTTCCAGAGCCGAGATATCGGATGTCAAAGTTTTGACCTGAAAAAAAAAATATAAGGGGTAACACTGTCGTTTTTGGCCGAAATTTTGACCCCCTCCGATCTTCTTGAAACTCTGGATTCTGACAGAGGGCCACGAGACTTCGACCAGCGCGCAAAAATGGAGGCTCTAGACCCTTCCAGAGCCGAGATATCGGATGTCAAAGTTTTGACCTGAAAAAAAAACATAAGGGGTAACACTGTCGTTTTTGGCCGAAATTTTGACCCCCTCCGATCTTCTTGAAACTCTGGATTCTGACAGAGGGCCACAAGACTTCGACCTGCGCGCAAAAATGGAGGCTCTAGACCCTTCCAGAGCCGAGATATCGGACGTCAAAGTTTTGACCAGAAAAAAAAACATAAGGGGTAACACTGTTGTTTTTGGCCGAAATTTTGACCCCCTCCGATCTTCTTGAAACTCTGGATTCTGACGGAGGGCCACGAGACTTCGACCAGCGCGCAAAAATGGAGGCTCTAGACCCTTCCAGAGCCGAGATATCGGATGTCAAAGTTTTGACCTGAAAAAAAAAACATAAGGGGTAACACTGTCGTTTTTGGCCGAAATTTTGACCCCCTCCGATCTTCTTGAAACTCTGGATTCTGACAGAGGGCCACGAGACTTCGACCAGCGCGCAAAAATGGAGGCTCTAGACCCTTCCAGAGCCGAGATATCGGATGTCAAAGTTTTGACCTGAAAAAAAAAACATAAGGGGTAACACTGTCGTTTTTGGCCGAAATTTTGACCCCCTCCAATCTTCTTGAAACTCTGGATTCTGACAGACGGCCACAAGACTTCGACCAGCGCGCAAAAATGGAGGCTCTAGACCCTTCCAGAGCCGAGATATCGGATGTCAAAGTTTTGACCTGAAAAAAAAAACATAAGGGGTAACACTGTCGTTTTTGGCCGAAGTTTTGACCCCCTCCGATCTTCTTGAAACTCTGGATTCTGACAGAGGGCCACAAGACTTCGACCAGCGCGCAAAAATGGAGGCTCTAGACCCTTCCAGAGCCGAGATATCGGATGTCAAAGTTTTGACCTGAAAAAAAAAACATAAGGGGTAACACTGTCGTTTTTGGCCGAAATTTTGACCCCCTCCGATCTTCTTGAAACTCTGGATTCTGACAGAGGGCCACGAGACTTCGACCAGCGCGCAAAAATGGAGGCTCTAGACCCTTCCAGAGCCGAGATATCGGATGTCAAAGTTTTGACCTGAAAAAAAAAACATAAGGGGTAACACTGTCGTTTTTGGCCGAAATTTTGACCCCCTCCGATCTTCTTGAAACTCTGGATTCTGACAGAGGGCCACAAGACTTCGACCAGCGCGCAAAAATGGAGGCTCTAGACCCTTCCAGAGCCGAGATATCGGACGTCAAAGTTTTGACCCGAAAAAAAAACATAAGGGGTAACACTGTTGTTTTTGGCCGAAATTTTGACCCCCTCCGATCTTCTTGAAACTCTGGATTCTGACAGAGGGCCACGAGACTTCGACCAGCGCGCAAAAATGGAGGCTCTAGACCCTTCCAGAGCCGAGATATCGGATGTCAAAGTTTTGACCTGAAAAAAAAACATAAGGGGTAACACTGTCGTTTTTGGCCGAAATTTTGACCCCCTCCGATCTTTTTGAAACTCTGGATTCTGACAGAGGGCCAAGAGACTTCGACCAGCGCGCAAAAATGGAGGCTCTAGACCCTTCCAGAGCCGAGATATCGGATGTCAAAGTTTTGACCTGAAAAAAAAACATAAGGGGTAACACTGTCGTTTTTGGCCGAAATTTTGACCCCCTCCGATCTTCTTGAAACTCTGGATTCTGACAGAGGGCCACAAAACTTCGACCAGCGCGCAAAAATGGAGGCTCTAGACCCTTCCAGAGCCGAGATATCGGATGTCAAAGTTTTGACCTGAAAAAAAAACATAAGGGGTAACACTGTCGTTTTTGGCCGAAATTTTGACCCCCTCCGATCTTCTTGAAACTCTGGATTCTGACAGAGGGCCACAAAACTTCGACCAGCGCGCAAAAATGGAGGCTCTAGACCCTTCCAGAGCCGAGATATCGGATGTCAAAGTTTTGACCTGAAAAAAAACATAAGGGGTAACATTGTCGTTTTTGGACGAAATTTTGACCCCCTCCGATCTTCTTGAAACTCTGGATTCTGACAAAGGGCCACAAGACTTCGACCAGCGCGCAAAAATGGAGGCTCTAGACCCTTCCAGAGCCGAGATATCGGACGTCAAAGTTTTGACCCGAAAAAAAAACATAAGGGGTAACACTGTTGTTTTTGGCCGAAATTTTGACCCCCTCCGATCTTTTTGAAACTCTGGATTCTGACAGAGGGCCAAGAGACTTCGACCAGCGCGCAAAAATGGAGGCTCTAGACCCTTCCAGAGCCGAGATATCGGATGTCAAAGTTTTGACCTGAAAAAAAAACATAAGGGGTAACACTGTCGTTTTTGGCCGAAATTTTGACCCCCTCCGATCTTCTTGAAACTCTGGATTCTGACAGAGGGCCACAAAACTTCGACCAGCGCGCAAAAATGGAGGCTCTAGACCCTTCCAGAGCCGAGATATCGGATGTCAAAGTTTTGACCTGAAAAAAAAAACATAAGGTGTAACACTGTCGTTTTTGGCCGAAATTTTGACCCCCTCCGATCTTCTTGAAACTCTGGATTCTGACAGAGGGCCACAAGACTTCGACCAGCGCGCAAAAATGGAGGCTCTAGACCCTTCCAGAGCCGAGATATCGGACGTCAAAGTTTTGACCCGAAAAAAAAAACATAAGGGGTAACACTGTCGTTTTTGGCCGAAATTTTGACCCCCTCCGATCTTCTTGAAACTCTGGATTCTGACAGAGGGCCACAAGACTTCGACCAGCGCGCAAAAATGGAGGCTCTAGACCCTTCCAGAGCCGAGATATCGGACGTCAAAGTTTTGACCCGAAAAAAAAACATAAGGGGTAACACTGTTGTTTTTGGCCGAAATTTTGACCCCCTCCGATCTTTTTGAAACTCTGGATTCTGACAGAGGGCCAAGAGACTTCGACCAGCGCGCAAAAATGGAGGCTCTAGACCCTTCCAGAGCCGAGATATCGGATGTCAAAGTTTTGACCTGAAAAAAAAACATAAGGGGTAACACTGTCGTTTTTGGCCGAAATTTTGACCCCCTCCGATCTTTTTGAAACTCTGGATTCTGACAGAGGGCCACAAGACTTCGACCAGCGCGCAAAAATGGAGGCTCTAGACCCTTCCAGAGCCGAGATATCGGATGTCAAAGTTTTGACCTGAAAAAAAAACATAAGGGGTAACACTGTCGTTTTTGGCCGAAATTTTGACCCCCTCCGATCTTCTTGAAACTCTGGATTCTGACAGAGGGCCACGAGACTTCGACCAGCGCGCAAAAATGGAGGCTCTAGACCCTTCCAGAGCCGAGATATCGGATGTCAAAGTTTTGACCTGAAAAAAAAAACATAAGGGGTAACACTGTCGTTTTTGGCCGAAATTTTGACCCCCTCCGATCTTCTTGAAACTCTGGATTCTGACAGAGGGCCACGAGACTTCGACCAGCGCGCAAAAATGGAGGCTCTAGACCCTTCCAGAGCCGAGATATCGGATGTCAAAGTTTTGACCTGAAAAAAAAACATAAGGGGTAACACTGTCGTTTTTGGCCGAAATTTTGACCCCCTCCGATCTTCTTGAAACTCTGGATTCTGACAGAGGGCCACAAGACTTCGACCTGCGCGCAAAAATGGAGGCTCTAGACCCTTCCAGAGCCGAGATATCGGACGTCAAAGTTTTGACCCGAAAAAAAAACATAAGGGGTAACACTGTTGTTTTTGGCCGAAATTTTGACCCCCTCCGATCTTCTTGAAACTCTGGATTCTGACGGAGGGCCACGAGACTTCGACCAGCGCGCAAAAATGGAGGCTCTAGACCCTTCCAGAGCCGAGATATCGGATGTCAAAGTTTTGACCTGAAAAAAAAAACATAAGGGGTAACACTGTCGTTTTTGGCCGAAATTTTGACCCCCTCCGATCTTCTTGAAACTCTGGATTCTGACAGAGGGCCACGAGACTTCGACCAGCGCGCAAAAATGGAGGCTCTAGACCCTTCCAGAGCCGAGATATCGGATGTCAAAGTTTTGACCTGAAAAAAAAAACATAAGGGGTAACACTGTCGTTTTTGGCCGAAATTTTGACCCCCTCCAATCTTCTTGAAACTCTGGATTCTGACAGACGGCCACAAGACTTCGACCAGCGCGCAAAAATGGAGGCTCTAGACCCTTCCAGAGCCGAGATATCGGATGTCAAAGTTTTGACCTGAAAAAAAAAACATAAGGGGTAACACTGTCGTTTTTGGCCGAAGTTTTGACCCCCTCCGATCTTCTTGAAACTCTGGATTCTGACAGAGGGCCACAAGACTTCGACCAGCGCGCATAAATGGAGGCTCTAGACCCTTCCAGAGCCGAGATATCGGATGTCAAAGTTTTGACCTGAAAAAAAAAACATAAGGGGTAACACTGTCGTTTTTGGCCGAAATTTTGACCCCCTCCGATCTTCTTGAAACTCTGGATTCTGACAGAGGGCCACGAGACTTCGACCAGCGCGCAAAAATGGAGGCTCTAGACCCTTCCAGAGCCGAGATATCGGATGTCAAAGTTTTGACCTGAAAAAAAAAACATAAGGGGTAACACTGTCGTTTTTGGCCGAAATTTTGACCCCCTCCGATCTTCTTGAAACTCTGGATTCTGACAGAGGGCCACAAGACTTCGACCAGCGCGCAAAAATGGAGGCTCTAGACCCTTCCAGAGCCGAGATATCGGACGTCAAAGTTTTGACCCGAAAAAAAAACATAAGGGGTAACACTGTTGTTTTTGGCCGAAATTTTGACCCCCTCCGATCTTCTTGAAACTCTGGATTCTGACAGAGGGCCACGAGACTTCGACCAGCGCGCAAAAATGGAGGCTCTAGACCCTTCCAGAGCCGAGATATCGGATGTCAAAGTTTTGACCTGAAAAAAAAACATAAGGGGTAACACTGTCGTTTTTGGCCGAAATTTTGACCCCCTCCGATCTTTTTGAAACTCTGGATTCTGACAGAGGGCCAAGAGACTTCGACCAGCGCGCAAAAATGGAGGCTCTAGACCCTTCCAGAGCCGAGATATCAGATGTCAAAGTTTTGACCTGAAAAAAAAACATAAGGGGTAACACTGTCGTTTTTGGCCGAAATTTTGACCCCCTCCGATCTTCTTGAAACTCTGGATTCTGACAGAGGGCCACAAAACTTCGACCAGCGCGCAAAAATGGAGGCTCTAGACCCTTCCAGAGCCGAGATATCGGATGTCAAAGTTTTGACCTGAAAAAAAAAACATAAGGGGTAACACTGTCGTTTTTGGCCGAAATTTTGACCCCCTCCGATCTTCTTGAAACTCTGGATTCTGACAGAGGGCCACAAAACTTCGACCAGCGCGCAAAAATGGAGGCTCTAGACCCTTCCAGAGCCGAGATATCGGATGTCAAAGTTTTGACCTGAAAAAAAACATAAGGGGTAACATTGTCGTTTTTGGCCGAAATTTTGACCCCCTCCGATCTTCTTGAAACTCTGGATTCTGACAAAGGGCCACAAGACTTCGACCAGCGCGCAAAAATGGAGGCTCTAGACCCTTCCAGAGCCGAGATATCGGACGTCAAAGTTTTGACCCGAAAAAAAAACATAAGGGGTAACACTGTTGTTTTTGGCCGAAATTTTGACCCCCTCCGATCTTTTTGAAACTCTGGATTCTGACAGAGGGCCAAGAGACTTCGACCAGCGCGCAAAAATGGAGGCTCTAGACCCTTCCAGAGCCGAGATATCGGATGTCAAAGTTTTGACCTGAAAAAAAAACATAAGGGGTAACACTGTCGTTTTTGGCCGAAATTTTGACCCCCTCCGATCTTCTTGAAACTCTGGATTCTGACAGAGGGCCACAAAACTTCGACCAGCGCGCAAAAATGGAGGCTCTAGACCCTTCCAGAGCCGAGATATCGGATGTCAAAGTTTTGACCTGAAAAAAAAAACATAAGGTGTAACACTGTCGTTTTTGGCCGAAATTTTGACCCCCTCCGATCTTCTTGAAACTCTGGATTCTGACAGAGGGCCACAAGACTTCGACCAGCGCGCAAAAATGGAGGCTCTAGACCCTTCCAGAGCCGAGATATCGGACGTCAAAGTTTTGACCCGAAAAAAAAACATAAGGGGTAACACTGTCGTTTTTGGCCGAAATTTTGACCCCCTCCGATCTTCTTGAAACTCTGGATTCTGACAGAGGGCCACAAGACTTCGACCAGCGCGCAAAAATGGAGGCTCTAGACCCTTCCAGAGCCGAGATATCGGACGTCAAAGTTTTGACCCGAAAAAAAAACATAAGGGGTAACACTGTTGTTTTTGGCCGAAATTTTGACCCCCTCCGATCTTTTTGAAACTCTGGATTCTGACAGAGGGCCAAGAGACTTCGACCAGCGCGCAAAAATGGAGGCTCTAGACCCTTCCAGAGCCGAGATATCGGATGTCAAAGTTTTGACCTGAAAAAAAAACATAAGGGGTAACACTGTCGTTTTTGGCCGAAATTTTGACCCCCTCCGATCTTCTTGAAACTCTGGATTCTGACAGAGGGCCACAAAACTTCGACCAGCGCGCAAAAATGGAGGCTCTAGACCCTTCCAGAGCCGAGATATCGGATGTCAAAGTTTTGACCTGAAAAAAAAACATAAGGGGTAACACTGTCGTTTTTGGCCGAAATTTTGACCCCCTCCGATCTTTTTGAAACTCTGGATTCTGACAGAGGGCCAAGAGACTTCGACCAGCGCGCAAAAATGGAGGCTCTAGACCCTTCCAGAGCCGAGATATCGGATGTCAAAGTTTTGACCTGAAAAAAAAACATAAGGGGTAACACTGTCGTTTTTGGCCGAAATTTTGACCCCCTCCGATCTTCTTGAAACTCTGGATTCTGACAGAGGGCCACAAAACTTCGACCAGCGCGCAAAAATGGAGGCTCTAGACCCTTCCAGAGCCGAGATATCGGATGTCAAAGTTTTGACCTGAAAAAAAAAACATAAGGTGTAACACTGTCGTTTTTGGCCGAAATTTTGACCCCCTCCGATCTTCTTGAAACTCTGGATTCTGACAGAGGGCCACAAGACTTCGACCAGCGCGCAAAAATGGAGGCTCTAGACCCTTCCAGAGCCGAGATATCGGATGTCAAAGTTTTGACCTGAAAAAAAAACATAAGGGGTAACACTGTCGTTTTTGGCCGAAATTTTGACCCCCTCCGATCTTCTTGAAACTCTGGATTCTGACAGAGGGCCACAAGACTTCGACCAGCGCGCAAAAATGGAGGCTCTAGACCCTTCCAGAGCCGAGATATCGGACGTCAAAGTTTTGACCCGAAAAAAAAACATAAGGGGTAACACTGTTGTTTTTGGCCGAAATTTTGACCCCCTCCGATCTTTTTGAAACTCTGGATTCTGACAGAGGGCCAAGAGACTTCGACCAGCGCGAAAAAATGCAGGCTCTAGACCCTTCCAGAGCCGAGATATCGGATGTCAAAGTTTTGACCTCTGTCAGAATCCAGAGTTTCAAGAAGATCGGAGGGGGTCAAAATTTCGGCCAAAAACGACAGTGTTACCCCTTATGTTTTTTTTTTCAGGTCAAAACTTTGACATCCGATATCTCGGCTCTGGAAGGGTCTAGAGCCTCCATTTTTGCACGCTGGTCGAAGTCTCGTGGCCCTCTGTCAGAATCCAGAGTTTCAAGAAGATCGGAGGGGGTCAAAATTTCGGCCAAAAACGACAGTGTTACCCCTTATGTTTTTTTTTTCAGGTCAAAACTTTGACATCCGATATCTCGGCTCTGGAAGGGTCTAGAGCCTCCATTTTTGCGCGCTGGTCGAAGTCTCGTGGCCCTCTGTCAGAATCCAGAGTTTCAAGAAGATCGGAGGGGGTCAAAATTTCGGCCAAAAACGACAGTGTTACCCCTTATGTTTTTTTTTTTCAGGTCAAAACTTTGACATCCGATATCTCGGCTCTGGAAGGGTCTAGAGCCTCCATTTTTGCGCGCTGGTCGAAGTTTTGTGGCCCTCTGTCAGAATCCAGAGTTTCAAGAAGATCGGAGGGGGTCAAAATTTCGGCCAAAAACGACAGTGTTACCCCTTATGTTTTTTTTTTCAGGTCAAAACTTTGACATCCGATATCTCGGCTCTGGAAGGGTCTAGAGCCTCCATTTTTGCGCGCTGGTCGAAGTCTCGTGGCCCTCCGTCAGAATCCAGAGTTTCAAGAAGATCGGAGGGGGTCAAAATTTCGGCCAAAACAACAGTGTTACCCCTTATGTTTTTTTTTCGGGTCAAAACTTTGACGTCCGATATCTCGGCTCTGGAAGGGTCTAGAGCCTCCATTTTTGCGCGCAGGTCGAAGTCTTGTGGCCCTCTGTCAGAATCCAGAGTTTCAAGAAGATCGGAGGGGGTCAAAATTTCGGCCAAAAACGACAGTGTTACCCCTTATGTTTTTTTTTCAGGTCAAAACTTTGACATCCGATATCTCGGCTCTGGAAGGGTCTAGAGCCTCCATTTTTGCGCGCTGGTCGAAGTTTTGTGGCCCTCTGTCAGAATCCAGAGTTTCAAGAAGATCGGAGGGGGTCAAAATTTCGGCCAAAAACGACAGTGTTACCCCTTATGTTTTTTTTTCAGGTCAAAACTTTGACATCCGATATCTCGGCTCTGGAAGGGTCTAGAGCCTCCATTTTTGCGCGCTGGTCGAAGTCTCGTGGCCCTCTGTCAGAATCCAGAGTTTCAAGAAGATCGGAGGGGGTCAAAATTTCGGCCAAAAACGACAGTGTTACCCCTTATGTTTTTTTTTTCAGGTCAAAACTTTGACATCCGATATCTCGGCTCTGGAAGGGTCTAGAGCCTCCATTTTTGCGCGCTGGTCGAAGTCTCGTGGCCCTCCGTCAGAATCCAGAGTTTCAAGAAGATCGGAGGGGGTCAAAATTTCGGCCAAAAACAACAGTGTTACCCCTTATGTTTTTTTTTCGGGTCAAAACTTTGACGTCCGATATCTCGGCTCTGGAAGGGTCTAGAGCCTCCATTTTTGCGCGCAGGTCGAAGTCTTGTGGCCCTCTGTCAGAATCCAGAGTTTCAAGAAGATCGGAGGGGGTCAAAATTTCGGCCAAAAACGACAGTGTTACCCCTTATGTTTTTTTTTTCAGGTCAAAACTTTGACATCCGATATCTCGGCTCTGGAAGGGTCTAGAGCCTCCATTTTTGCGCGCTGGTCGAAGTTTTGTGGCCCTCTGTCAGAATCCAGAGTTTCAAGAAGATCGGAGGGGGTCAAAATTTCGGCCAAAAACGACAGCGTTACCCCTTATGTTTTTTTTTCAGGTCAAAACTTTGACATCCGATATCTCGGCTCTGGAAGGGTCTAGAGCCTCCATTTTTGCGCACTGGTCGAAGTCTCTTGGCCCTCTGTCAGAATCCAGAGTTTCAAAAAGATCGGAGGGGGTCAAAATTTCGGCCAAAAACGACAGTGTTACCCCTTATGTTTTTTTTTCAGGTCAAAACTTTGACATCCGATATCTCGGCTCTGGAAGGGTCTAGAGCCTCCATTTTTGCGCGCTGGTCGAAGTATCGTGGCCCTCTGTCAGAATCCAGAGTTTCAAGAAGATCGGAGGGGGTCAAAATTTCGGCCAAAAACGACAGTGTTACCCCTTATGTTTTTTTTTTTCAGGTCAAAACTTTGACATCCGATATCTCGGCTCTGGAAGGGTCTAGAGCCTCCATTTTTGCGCGCTGGTCGAAGTCTCGTGGCCCTCTGTCAGAATCCAGAGTTTCAAGAAGATCGGAGGGGGTCAAAATTTCGGCCAAAAACGACAGTGTTACCCCTTATGTTTTTTTTTTCAGGTCAAAACTTTGACATCCGATATCTCGGCTCTGGAAGGGTCTAGAGCCTCCATTTTTGCGCGCTGGTCGAAGTCTCGTGGCCCTCTGTCAGAATCCAGAGTTTCAAGAAGATCGGAGGGGGTCAAAATTTTGGCCAAAAACAACAGTGTTACCCCTTATGTTTTTTTTTCGGGTCAAAACTTTGACGTCCGATATCTCGGCTCTGGAAGGGTCTAGAGCCTCCATTTTTGCGCGCTGGTCGAAGTCTTGTGGCCCTCTGTCAGAATCCAGAGTTTCAAGAAGATCGGAGGGGGTCAAAATTTCGGCCAAAAACGACAGTGTTACCCCTTATGTTTTTTTTTCAGGTCAAAACTTTGACATCCGATATCTCGGCTCTGGAAGGGTCTAGAGCCTCCATTTTTGCGCGCTGGTCGAAGTTTTGTGGCCCTCTGTCAGAATCCAGAGTTTCAAGAAGATCGGAGGGGGTCAAAATTTCGGCCAAAAACGACAGTGTTACCCCTTATGTTTTTTTTTCAGGTCAAAACTTTGACATCCGATATCTCGGCTCTGGAAGGGTCTAGAGCCTCCATTTTTGCGCGCTGGTCGAAGTCTCGTGGCCCTCTGTCAGAATCCAGAGTTTCAAGAAGATCGGAGGGGGTCAAAATTTCGGCCAAAAACGACAGTGTTACCCCTTATGTTTTTTTTTTTCAGGTCAAAACTTTGACATCCGATATCTCGGCTCTGGAAGGGTCTAGAGCCTCCATTTTTGCGCGCTGGTCGAAGTCTCGTGGCCCTCCGTCAGAATCCAGAGTTTCAAGAAGATCGGAGGGGGTCAAAATTTCGGCCAAAAACAACAGTGTTACCCCTTATGTTTTTTTTTCGGGTCAAAACTTTGACGTCCGATATCTCGGCTCTGGAAGGGTCTAGAGCCTCCATTTTTGCGCGCAGGTCGAAGTCTTGTGGCCCTCTGTCAGAATCCAGAGTTTCAAGAAGATCGGAGGGGGTCAAAATTTCGGCCAAAAACGACAGTGTTACCCCTTATGTTTTTTTTTTTCAGGTCAAAACTTTGACATCCGATATCTCGGCTCTGGAAGGGTCTAGAGCCTCCATTTTTGCGCGCTGGTCGAAGTTTTGTGGCCCTCTGTCAGAATCCAGAGTTTCAAGAAGATTGGAGGGGGTCAAAATTTCGGCCAAAAACGACAGCGTTACCCCTTATGTTTTTTTTTCAGGTCAAAACTTTGACATCCGATATCTCGGCTCTGGAAGGGTCTAGAGCCTCCATTTTTGCGCACTGGTCGAAGTCTCTTGGCCCTCTGTCAGAATCCAGAGTTTCAAAAAGATCGGAGGGGGTCAAAATTTCGGCCAAAAACGACAGTGTTACCCCTTATGTTTTTTTTTCAGGTCAAAACTTTGACATCCGATATCTCGGCTCTGGAAGGGTCTAGAGCCTCCATTTTTGCGCGCTGGTCGAAGTATCGTGGCCCTCTGTCAGAATCCAGAGTTTCAAGAAGATCGGAGGGGGTCAAAATTTCGGCCAAAAACGACAGTGTTACCCCTTATGTTTTTTTTTTTCAGGTCAAAACTTTGACATCCGATATCTCGGCTCTGGAAGGGTCTAGAGCCTCCATTTTTGCGCGCTGGTCGAAGTCTCGTGGCCCTCTGTCAGAATCCAGAGTTTCAAGAAGATCGGAGGGGGTCAAAATTTCGGCCAAAAACGACAGTGTTACCCCTTATGTTTTTTTTTTTCAGGTCAAAACTTTGACATCCGATATCTCGGCTCTGGAAGGGTCTAGAGCCTCCATTTTTGCGCGCTGGTCGAAGTCTCGTGGCCCTCTGTCAGAATCCAGAGTTTCAAGAAGATCGGAGGGGGTCAAAATTTTGGCCAAAAACAACAGTGTTACCCCTTATGTTTTTTTTTCGGGTCAAAACTTTGACGTCCGATATCTCGGCTCTGGAAGGGTCTAGAGCCTCCATTTTTGCGCGCTGGTCGAAGTCTTGTGGCCCTCTATCAGAATCCAGAGTTTCAAGAAGATCGGAGGGGGTCAAAATTTCGGCCAAAAACGACAGTGTTACCCCTTATGTTTTTTTTTCAGGTCAAAACTTTGACATCCGATATCTCGGCTCTGGAAGGGTCTAGAGCCTCCATTTTTGCGCGCTGGTCGAAGTTTTGTGGCCCTCTGTCAGAATCCAGAGTTTCAAGAAGATCGGAGGGGGTCAAAATTTCGGCCAAAAACGACAGTGTTACCCCTTATGTTTTTTTTTTCAGGTCAAAACTTTGACATCCGATATCTCGGCTCTGGAAGGGTCTAGAGCCTCCATTTTTGCGCGCTGGTCGAAGTCTCTTGGCCCTCTGTCAGAATCCAGAGTTTCAAAAAGATCGGAGGGGGTCAAAATTTCGGCCAAAAACAACAGTGTTACCCCTTATGTTTTTTTTTCGGGTCAAAACTTTGACGTCCGATATCTCGGCTCTGGAAGGGTCTAGAGCCTCCATTTTTGCGCGCTGGTCGAAGTCTTGTGGCCCTCTGTCAGAATCCAGAGTTTCAAGAAGATCGGAAGGGGTCAAAATTTCGGCCAAAAACGACAGTATTACCCCTTATGTTTTTTTTTCGGGTCAAAACTTTGACGTCCGATATCTCGGCTCTGGAAGGGTCTAGAGCCTCCATTTTTGCGCGCAGGTCGAAGTCTCGTGGCCCTCTGTCAGAATCCAGAGTTTCAAGAAGATCGGAGGGGGTCAAAATTTCGGCCAAAAACGACAGTGTTACCCCTTATGTTTTTTTTTCAGGTCAAAACTTTGACATCCGATATCTCGGCTCTGGAAGGGTCTAGAGCCTCCATTTTTGCGCGCTGGTCGAAGTCTCGTGGCCCTTTGTCAGAATCCAGAGTTTCAAGAAGATCGGAGGGGGTCAAAATTTCGGCCAAAAACGACAGTGTTACCCCTTATGTTTTTTTTTTCAGGTCAAAACTTTGACATCCGATATCTCGGCTCTGGAAGGGTCTAGAGCCTCCATTTTTGCGCGCTGGTCGAAGTCTTGTGGCCCTCTGTCAGAATCCAGAGTTTCAAGAAGATCGGAGGGGGTCAAAATTTCGCCCAAAAACAACAGTTACCCCTTATGTTTTTTTTTCGGGTCAAAACTTTGACGTCCGATATCTCGGCTCTGGAAGGGTCTAGAGCCTCCATTTTTGCGCGCTGGTCGAAGTCTTGTGGCCCTCTGTCAGAATCCAGAGTTTCAAGAAGATCGGAGGGGGTCAAAATTTCGGCAAAAAACGACAGTGTTACCCCTTATGTTTTTTTTTCAGGTCAAAACTTTGACATCCGATATCTCGGCTCTGGAAGGGTCTAGAGCCTCCATTTTTGCGCGCTGATCGAAGTTTTGTGGCCCTCTGTCAGAATCCAGAGTTTCAAGAAGATCGGAGGGGGTCAAAATTTCGGCCAAAAACGACAGTGTTACCCCTTATGTTTTTTTTTTCAGGTCAAAACTTTGACATCCGATATCTCGGCTCTGGAAGGGTCTAGAGCCTCCATTTTTGCGCGCTGGTCGAAGTCTCGTGGCCCTCCGTCAGAATCCAGAGTTTCAAGAAGATCGGAGGGGGTCAAAATTTCGGCCAGAAACGACAGTGTTACCCCTTATGTTTTTTTTCGGGTCAAAACTTTGACATCCGATATCTCGGCTCTGGAAGGGTCTAGAGCCTCCATTTTTGCGCGCTGGTCGAAGTCTCGTGGCCCTCTGTGAGAATCCAGAGTTTCAAGAAGATCGGAGGGGGTCAAAATTTCGGCCAAAAACGACAGTGTTACCCCTTATGTTTTTTTTCAGGTCAAAACTTTGACATCCGATATCTCGGCTCTGGAAGGGTCTAGAGCCTCCATTTTTGCGCGCTGGTCGAAGTCTCTTGGCCCTCTGTCAGAATCCAGAGTTTCAAAAAGATCGGAGGGGGTCAAAATTTCGGCCAAAAACAACAGTGTTACCCCTTATGTTTTTTTTTCGGGTCAAAACTTTGACGTCCGATATCTCGGCTCTGGAAGGGTCTAGAGCCTCCATTTTTGCGCGCTGGTCGAAGTCTTGTGGCCCTCTGTCAGAATCCAGAGTTTCAAGAAGATCGGAGGGGGTCAAAATTTCGGCCAAAAACGACAGTGTTACCCCTTATGTTTTTTTTTTCAGGTCAAAACTTTGACATCCGACATCTCGGCTCTGGAAGGGTCTAGAGCCTCCATTTTTGCGCGCTGGTCGAAGTTTTGTGGCCCTCTGTCAGAATCCAGAGTTTCAAGAAGATCGGAGGGGGTCAAAATTTCGGCCAAAAACGACAGTGTTACCCCTTATGTTTTTTTTCAGGTCAAAACTTTGACATCCGATATCTCGGCTCTGGAAGGGTCTAGAGCCTCCATTTTTGCGCGCTGGTCGAAGTTTTGTGGCCCTCTGTCAGAATCCAGAGTTTCAAGAAGATCGGAGGGGGTCAAAATTTCGGCCAAAAACGACAGTGTTACCCCTTATGTTTTTTTTTTTCAGGTCAAAACTTTGACATCCGATATCTCGGCTCTGGAAGGGTCTAGAGCCTCCATTTTTGCGCGCTGGTCGAAGTCTCTTGGCCCTCTGTCAGAATCCAGAGTTTCAAAAAGATCGGAGGGGGTCAAAATTTCGGCCAAAAACAACAGTGTTACCCCTTATGTTTTTTTTTCGGGTCAAAACTTTGACGTCCGATATCTCGGCTCTGGAAGGGTCTAGAGCCTCCATTTTTGCGCGCTGGTCGAAGTCTTGTGGCCCTCTGTCAGAATCCAGAGTTTCAAGAAGATCGGAGGGGGTCAAAATTTCGGCCAAAAACGACAGTGTTACCCCTTATGTTTTTTTTTTCAGGTCAAAACTTTGACATCCGATATCTCGGCTCTGGAAGGGTCTAGAGCCTCCATTTTTGCGCGCCGGTCGAAGTCTCGTGGCCCTCTGTCAGAATCCAGAGTTTCAAGAAGATCGGAGGGGGTCAAAATTTCGGCCAAAAACAACAGTGTTACCCCTTATGTTTTTTTTCGGGTCAAAACTTTGACGTCCGATATCTCGGCTCTGGAAGGGTCTAGAGCCTCCATTTTTGCGCGCTGGTCGAAGTCTTGTGGCCCTCTGTCAGAATCCAGAGTTTCAAGAAGATCGGAGGGGGTCAAAATTTCGGCCAAAAACGACAGTGTTACCCCTTATGTTTTTTTTTCAGGTCAAAACTTTGACATCCGATATCTCGGCTCTGGAAGGGTCTAGAGCCTCCATTTTTGCGCGCTGGTCGAAGTTTTGTGGCCCTCTGTCAGAATCCAGAGTTTCAAGAAGATCGGAGGGGGTCAAAATTTCGGCCAAAAACGACAGTGAGAACCCCTTATGTTTTTTTTTTCAGGTCAAAACTTTGACATCCGATATCTCGGCTCTGGAAGGGTCTAGAGCCTCCATTTTTGCGCGCTGGTCGAAGTCTCTTGGCCCTCTGTCAGAATCCAGAGTTTCAAAAAGATCGGAGGGGGTCAAAATTTCGGCCAAAAACAACAGTGTTACCCCTTATGTTTTTTTTTCGGGTCAAAACTTTGACGTCCGATATCTCGGCTCTGGAAGGGTCTAGAGCCTCCATTTTTGCGCGCTGGTCGAAGTCTTGTGGCCCTCTGTCAGAATCCAGAGTTTCAAGAAGATCGGAGGGGGTCAAAATTTCGGCCAAAAACGACAGTGTTACCCCTTATGTTTTTTTTTTCAGGTCAAAACTTTGACATCCGACATCTCGGCTCTGGAAGGGTCTAGAGCCTCCATTTTTGCGCGCTGGTCGAAGTTTTGTGGCCCTCTGTCAGAATCCAGAGTTTCAAGAAGATCGGAGGGGGTCAAAATTTCGGCCAAAAACGACAGTGTTACCCCTTATGTTTTTTTTTCAGGTCAAAACTTTGACATCCGATATCTCGGCTCTGGAAGGGTCTAGAGCCTCCATTTTTGCGCGCTGGTCGAAGTTTTGTGGCCCTCTGTCAGAATCCAGAGTTTCAAGAAGATCGGAGGGGGTCAAAATTTCGGCCAAAAACGACAGTGTTACCCCTTATGTTTTTTTTTCAGGTCAAAACTTTGACATCCGATATCTCGGCTCTGGAAGGGTCTAGAGCCTCCATTTTTGCGCGCCGGTCGAAGTCTCGTGGCCCTCTGTCAGAATCCAGAGTTTCAAGAAGATCGGAGGGGGTCAAAATTTCGGCCAAAAACAACAGTGTTACCCCTTTTGTTTTTTTTTCGGGTCAAAACTTTGACGTCCGATATCTCGGCTCTGGAAGGGTCTAGAGCCTCCATTTTTGCGCGCTGGTCGAAGTCTTGTGGCCCTCTGTCAGAATCCAGAGTTTCAAGAAGATCGGAGGGGGTCAAAATTTCGGCCAAAAACGACAGTGTTACCCCTTATGTTTTTTTTTTCAGGTCAAAACTTTGACATCCGATATCTCGGCTCTGGAAGGGTCTAGAGCCTCCATTTTTGCGCGCTGGTCGAAGTTTTGTGGCCCTCTGTCAGAATCCAGAGTTTCAAGAAGATCGGAGGGGGTCAAAATTTCGGCCAAAAACGACAGTGTTACCCCTTATGTTTTTTTTTTCAGGTCAAAACTTTGACATCCGATATCTCGGCTCTGGAAGGGTCTAGAGCCTCCATTTTTGCGCGCTGGTCGAAGTCTCTTGGCCCTCTGTCAGAATCCAGAGTTTCAAAAAGATCGGAGGGGGTCAAAATTTCGGCCAAAAACAACAGTGTTACCCCTTATGTTTTTTTTTCGGGTCAAAACTTTGACGTCCGATATCTCGGCTCTGGAAGGGTCTAGAGCCTCCATTTTTGCGCGCTGGTCGAAGTCTTGTGGCCCTCTGTCAGAATCCAGAGTTTCAAGAAGATCGGAGGGGGTCAAAATTTCGGCCAAAAACGACAGTGTTACCCCTTATGTTTTTTTTTCAGGTCAAAACTTTGACATCCGATATCTCGGCTCTGGAAGGGTCTAGAGCCTCCATTTTTGCGCGCTGGTCGAAGTTTTGTGGCCCTCTGTCAGAATCCAGAGTTTCAAGAAGATCGGAGGGGGTCAAAATTTCGGCCAAAAACGACAGTGTTACCCCTTATGTTTTTTTTTCAGGTCAAAACTTTGACATCCGATATCTCGGCTCTGGAAGGGTCTAGAGCCTCCATTTTTGCGCGCTGGTCGAAGTTTTGTGGCCCTCTGTCAGAATCCAGAGTTTCAAGAAGATCGGAGGGGGTCAAAATTTCGGCCAAAAACGACAGTGTTACCCCTTATGTTTTTTTTTTCAGGTCAAAACTTTGACATCCGATATCTCGGCTCTGGAAGGGTCTAGAGCCTCCATTTTTGCGCGCTGGTCGAAGTCTCTTGGCCCTCTGTCAGAATCCAGAGTTTCAAAAAGATCGGAGGGGGTCAAAATTTCGGCCAAAAACGACAGTGTTACCCCTTATGTTTTTTTTTCAGGTCAAAACTTTGACATCCGATATCTCGGCTCTGGAAGGGTCTAGAGCCTCCATTTTTGCGCGCTGGTCGAAGTATCGTGGCCCTCTGTCAGAATCCAGAGTTTCAAGAAGATCGGAGGGGGTCAAATTTTCGGCCAAAAACGACAGTGTTACCCCTTATGTTTTTTTTTCAGGTCAAAACTTTGACATCCGATATCTCGGCTCTGGAAGGGTCTAGAGCCTCCATTTTTGCACGCTGGTCGAAGTCTCGTGGCCCTCTGTCAGAATCCAGAGTTTCAAGAAGATCGGAGGGGGTCAAAATTTCGGCCAAAAACGACAGTGTTACCCCTTATGTTTTTTTTTCAGGTCAAAACTTTGACATCCGATATCTCGGCTCTGGAAGGGTCTAGAGCCTCCATTTTTGCGCGCTGGTCGAAGTCTCGTGGCCCTCTGTCAGAATCCAGAGTTTCAAGAAGATCGGAGGGGGTCAAAATTTCGGCCAAAAACGACAGTGTTACCCCTTATGTTTTTTTTTCAGGTCAAAACTTTGACATCCGATATCTCGGCTCTGGAAGGGTCTAGAGCCTCCATTTTTGCGCGCTGGTCGAAGTCTCTTGGCCCTCTGTCAGAATCCAGAGTTTCAAAAAGATCGGAGGGGGTCAAAATTTCGGCCAAAAACAACAGTGTTACCCCTTATGTTTTTTTTTCGGGTCAAAACTTTGACGTCCGATATCTCGGCTCTGGAAGGGTCTAGAGCCTCCATTTTTGCGCGCTGGTCGAAGTCTTGTGGCCCTCTGTCAGAATCCAGAGTTTCAAGAAGATCGGAGGGGGTCAAAATTTCGGCCAAAAACGACAGTGTTACCCCTTATGTTTTTTTTTCAGGTCAAAACTTTGACATCCGACATCTCGGCTCTGGAAGGGTCTAGAGCCTCCATTTTTGCGTGGTGGTCGAAGTTTTGTGGCCCTCTGTCAGAATCCAGAGTTTCAAGAAGATCGGAGGGGGTCAAAATTTCGGCCAAAAACGACAGTGTTACCCGTTATGTTTTTTTTTCAGGTCAAAACTTTGACATCCGATATCTCGGCTCTGGAAGGGTCTAGAGCCTCCATTTTTGCGCGCTGGTCGAAGTTTTGTGGCCCTCTGTCAGAATCCAGAGTTTCAAGAAGATCGGAGGGGGTCAAAATTTCGGCCAAAAACGACAGTGTAACCCCTTATGTTTTTTTTTCAGGTCAAAACTTTGACATCCGATATCTCGGCTCTGGAAGGGTCTAGAGCCTCCATTTTTGCGCGCCGGTCGAAGTCTCGTGGCCCTCTGTCAGAATCCAGAGTTTCAAGAAGATCGGAGGGGGTCAAAATTTCGGCCAAAAACAACAGTGTTACCCCTTTTGTTTTTTTTTCGGGTCAAAACTTTGACGTCCGATATCTCGGCTCTGGAAGGGTCTAGAGCCTCCATTTTTGCGCGCTGGTCGAAGTCTTGTGGCCCTCTGTCAGAATCCAGAGTTTCAAGAAGATCGGAGGGGGTCAAAATTTCGGCCAAAAACGACAGTGTTACCCCTTATGTTTTTTTTTCAGGTCAAAACTTTGACATCCGATATCTCGGCTCTGGAAGGGTCTAGAGCCTCCATTTTTGCGCGCTGGTCGAAGTTTTGTGGCCCTCTGTCAGAATCCAGAGTTTCAAGAAGATCGGAGGGGGTCAAAATTTCGGCCAAAAACGACAGTGTTACCCCTTATGTTTTTTTTTCAGGTCAAAACTTTGACATCCGATATCTCGGCTCTGGAAGGGTCTAGAGCCTCCATTTTTGCGCGCTGGTCGAAGTTTTGTGGCCCTCTGTCAGAATCCAGAGTTTCAAGAAGATCGGAGGGGGTCAAAATTTCGGCCAAAAACGACAGTGTTACCCCTTATGTTTTTTTTTCAGGTCAAAACTTTGACATCCGATATCTCGGCTCTGGAAGGGTCTAGAGCCTCCATTTTTGCGCGCTGGTCGAAGTTTTGTGGCCCTCTGTCAGAATCCAGAGTTTCAAGAAGATCGGAGGGGGTCAAAATTTCGGCCAAAAACGACAGTGTTACCCCTTATGTTTTTTTTTTCAGGTCAAAACTTTGACATCCGATATCTCGGCTCTGGAAGGGTCTAGAGCCTCCATTTTTGCGCGCTGGTCGAAGTCTCTTGGCCCTCTGTCAGAATCCAGAGTTTCAAAAAGATCGGAGGGGGTCAAAATTTCGGCCAAAAACGACAGTGTTACCCCTTATGTTTTTTTTTTCAGGTCAAAACTTTGACATCCGATATCTCGGCTCTGGAAGGGTCTAGAGCCTCCATTTTTGCGCGCTGGTCGAAGTATCGTGGCCCTCTGTCAGAATCCAGAGTTTCAAGAAGATCGGAGGGGGTCAAAATTTCGGCCAAAAACGACAGTGTTACCCCTTATGTTTTTTTTTCAGGTCAAAACTTTGACATCCGATCTCTCAGCTCTGGAAGGGTCTAGAGCCTCCATTTTTGCACGCTGGTCGAAGTCTCGTGGCCCTCTGTCAGAATCCAGAGTTTCAAGAAGATCGGAGGGGGTCAAAATTTCGGCCAAAAACGACAGTGTTACCCCTTATGTTTTTTTTTCAGGTCAAAACTTTGACATCCGATATCTCGGCTCTGGAAGGGTCTAGAGCCTCCATTTTTGCGCGCTGGTCGAAGTCTCTTGGCCCTCTGTCAGAATCCAGAGTTTCAAAAAGATCGGAGGGGGTCAAAATTTCGGCCAAAAACAACAGTGTTACCCCTTATGTTTTTTTTTCGGGTCAAAACTTTGACGTCCGATATCTCGGCTCTGGAAGGGTCTAGAGCCTCCATTTTTGCGCGCTGGTCGAAGTCTTGTGGCCCTCTGTCAGAATCCAGAGTTTCAAGAAGATCGGAGGGGGTCAAAATTTCGGCCAAAAACGACAGTGTTACCCCTTATGTTTTTTTTTCAGGTCAAAACTTTGACATCCGACATCTCGGCTCTGGAAGGGTCTAGAGCCTCCATTTTTGCGTGGTGGTCGAAGTTTTGTGGCCCTCTGTCAGAATCCAGAGTTTCAAGAAGATCGGAGGGGGTCAAAATTTCGGCCAAAAACGACAGTGTTACCCGTTATGTTTTTTTTTCAGGTCAAAACTTTGACATCCGATATCTCGGCTCTGGAAGGGTCTAGAGCCTCCATTTTTGCGCGCTGGTCGAAGTTTTGTGGCCCTCTGTCAGAATCCAGAGTTTCAAGAAGATCGGAGGGGGTCAAAATTTCGGCCAAAAACGACAGTGTTACCCCTTATGTTTTTTTTTCAGGTCAAAACTTTGACATCCGATATCTCGGCTCTGGAAGGGTCTAGAGCCTCCATTTTTGCGCGCTGGTCGAAGTTTTGTGGCCCTCTGTCAGAATCCAGAGTTTCAAGAAGATCGGAGGGGGTCAAAATTTCGGCCAAAAACGACAGTGTTACCCCTTATGTTTTTTTTTCAGGTCAAAACTTTGACATCCGATATCTCGGCTCTGGAAGGGTCTAGAGCCTCCATTTTTGCGCGCCGGTCGAAGTCTCGTGGCCCTCTGTCAGAATCCAGAGTTTCAAGAAGATCGGAGGGGGTCAAAATTTCGGCCAAAAACAACAGTGTTACCCCTTTTGTTTTTTTTTCGGGTCAAAACTTTGACGTCCGATATCTCGGCTCTGGAAGGGTCTAGAGCCTCCATTTTTGCGCGCTGGTCGAAGTCTTGTGGCCCTCTGTCAGAATCCAGAGTTTCAAGAAGATCGGAGGGGGTCAAAATTTCGGCCAAAAACGACAGTGTTACCCCTTATGTTTTTTTTTCAGGTCAAAACTTTGACATCCGATATCTCGGCTCTGGAAGGGTCTAGAGCCTCCATTTTTGCGCGCTGGTCGAAGTTTTGTGGCCCTCTGTCAGAATCCAGAGTTTCAAGAAGATCGGAGGGGGTCAAAATTTCGGCCAAAAACGACAGTGTTACCCCTTATGTTTTTTTTTCAGGTCAAAACTTTGACATCCGATATCTCGGCTCTGGAAGGGTCTAGAGCCTCCATTTTTGCGCGCTGGTCGAAGTTTTGTGGCCCTCTGTCAGAATCCAGAGTTTCAAGAAGATCGGAGGGGGTCAAAATTTCGGCCAAAAACGACAGTGTTACCCCTTATGTTTTTTTTTCAGGTCAAAACTTTGACATCCGATATCTCGGCTCTGGAAGGGTCTAGAGCCTCCATTTTTGCGCGCTGGTCGAAGTTTTGTGGCCCTCTGTCAGAATCCAGAGTTTCAAGAAGATCGGAGGGGGTCAAAATTTCGGCCAAAAACGACAGTGTTACCCCTTATGTTTTTTTTTTCAGGTCAAAACTTTGACATCCGATATCTCGGCTCTGGAAGGGTCTAGAGCCTCCATTTTTGCGCGCTGGTCGAAGTCTCTTGGCCCTCTGTCAGAATCCAGAGTTTCAAAAAGATCGGAGGGGGTCAAAATTTCGGCCAAAAACGACAGTGTTACCCCTTATGTTTTTTTTTTCAGGTCAAAACTTTGACATCCGATATCTCGGCTCTGGAAGGGTCTAGAGCCTCCATTTTTGCGCGCTGGTCGAAGTATCGTGGCCCTCTGTCAGAATCCAGAGTTTCAAGAAGATCGGAGGGGGTCAAAATTTCGGCCAAAAACGACAGTGTTACCCCTTATGTTTTTTTTTCAGGTCAAAACTTTGACATCCGATATCTCAGCTCTGGAAGGGTCTAGAGCCTCCATTTTTGCACGCTGGTCGAAGTCTCGTGGCCCTCTGTCAGAATCCAGAGTTTCAAGAAGATCGGAGGGGGTCAAAATTTCGGCCAAAAACGACAGTGTTACCCCTTATGTTTTTTTTTCAGGTCAAAACTTTGACATCCGATATCTCGGCTCTGGAAGGGTCTAGAGCCTCCATTTTTGCGCGCTGGTCGAAGTCTCGTGGCCCTCTGTCAGAATCCAGAGTTTCAAGAAGATCGGAGGGGGTCAAAATTTCGGCCAAAAACGACAGTGTTACCCCTTATGTTTTTTTTTCAGGTCAAAACTTTGACATCCGATATCTCGGCTCTGGAAGGGTCTAGAGCCTCCATTTTTGCGCGCTGGTCGAAGTCTCTTGGCCCTCTGTCAGAATCCAGAGTTTCAAAAAGATCGGAGGGGGTCAAAATTTCGGCCAAAAACAACAGTGTTACCCCTTATGTTTTTTTTCGGGTCAAAACTTTGACGTCCGATATCTCGGCTCTGGAAGGGTCTAGAGCCTCCATTTTTGCGCGCTGGTCGAAGTCTTGTGGCCCTCTGTCAGAATCCAGAGTTTCAAGAAGATCGGAGGGGGTCAAAATTTCGGCCAAAAACGACAGTGTTACCCCTTATGTTTTTTTTTCAGGTCAAAACTTTGACATCCGACATCGCGGCTCTGGAAGGGTCTAGAGCCTCCATTTTTGCGCGGTGGTCGAAGTTTTGTGGCCCTCTGTCAGAATCCAGAGTTTCAAGAAGATCGGAGGGGGTCAAAATTTCGGCCAAAAACGACAGTGTTACCCCTTATGTTTTTTTTTTCAGGTCAAAACTTTGACATCCGATATCTCGGCTCTGGAAGGGTCTAGAGCCTCCATTTTTGCGCGCTGGTCGAAGTTTTGTGGCCCTCTGTCAGAATCCAGAGTTTCAAGAAGATCGGAGGGGGTCAAAATTTCGGCCAAAAACGACAGTGTTACCCCTTATGTTTTTTTTTCAGGTCAAAACTTTGACATCCGATATCTCGGCTCTGGAAGGGTCTAGAGCCTCCATTTTTGCGCGCCGGTCGAAGTCTCGTGGCCCTCTGTCAGAATCCAGAGTTTCAAGAAGATCGGAGGGGGTCAAAATTTCGGCCAAAAACAACAGTGTTACCCCTTTTGTTTTTTTTTCGGGTCAAAACTTTGACGTCCGATATCTCGGCTCTGGAAGGGTCTAGAGCCTCCATTTTTGCGCGCTGGTCGAAGTCTTGTGGCCCTCTGTCAGAATCCAGAGTTTCAAGAAGATCGGAGGGGGTCAAAATTTCGGCCAAAAACGACAGTGTTACCCCTTATGTTTTTTTTTTCAGGTCAAAACTTTGACATCCGATATCTCGGCTCTGGAAGGGTCTAGAGCCTCCATTTTTGCGCGCTGGTCGAAGTTTTGTGGCCCTCTGTCAGAATCCAGAGTTTCAAGAAGATCGGAGGGGGTCAAAATTTCGGCCAAAAACGACAGTGTTACCCCTTATGTTTTTTTTTCAGGTCAAAACTTTGACATCCGATATCTCGGCTCTGGAAGGGTCTAGAGCCTCCATTTTTGCGCGCTGGTCGAAGTCTCTTGGCCCTCTGTCAGAATCCAGAGTTTCAAAAAGATCGGAGGGGGTCAAAATTTCGGCCAAAAACGACAGTGTTACCCCTTATGTTTTTTTTTCAGGTCAAAACTTTGACATCCGATATCTCGGCTCTGGAAGGGTCTAGAGCCTCCATTTTTGCGCGCTGGTCGAAGTATCGTGGCCCTCTGTCAGAATCCAGAGTTTCAAGAAGATCGGAGGGGGTCAAAATTTCGGCCAAAAACGACAGTGTTACCCCTTATGTTTTTTTTTCAGGTCAAAACTTTGACATCCGATATCTCGGCTCTGGAAGGGTCTAGAGCCTCCATTTTTGCACGCTGGTCGAAGTCTCGTGGCCCTCTGTCAGAATCCAGAGTTTCAAGAAGATCGGAGGGGGTCAAAATTTCGGCCAAAAACGACAGTGTTACCCCTTATGTTTTTTTTTCAGGTCAAAACTTTGACATCCGATATCTCGGCTCTGGAAGGGTCTAGAGCCTCCATTTTTGCGCGCTGGTCGAAGTCTTGTGGCCCTCTGTCAGAATCCAGAGTTTCAAGAAGATCGGAGGGGGTCAAAATTTCGGCCAAAAACAACAGTGTTACCCCTTATGTTTTTTTTTCGGGTCAAAACTTTGACGTCCGATATCTCGGCTCTGGAAGGGTTTAGAGCCTCCATTTTTGCGCGCTGGTCGAAGTCTTGTGGCCCTCTGTCAGAATCCAGAGTTTCAAGAAGATCGGAGGGGGTCAAAATTTCGGCCAAAAACGACAGTGTTACCCCTTATGTTTTTTTTTCAGGTCAAAACTTTGACATCCGATATCTCGGCTCTGGAAGGGTCTAGAGCCTCCATTTTTGCGCGCTGGTCGAAGTTTTGTGGCCCTCTGTCAGAATCCAGAGTTTCAAGAAGATCGGAGGGGGTCAAAATTTCGGCGAAAAACGACAGTGTTACCCCTTATGTTTTTTTTTTCAGGTCAAAACTTTGACATCCGATATCTCGGCTCTGGAAGGGTCTAGAGCCTCCATTTTTGCGCGCTGGTCGAAGTCTCGTGGCCCTCCGTCAGAATCCAGAGTTTCAAGAAGATCGGAGGGGGTCAAAATTTCGGCCAAAAACAACAGTGTTACCCCTTATGTTTTTTTTTCGGGTCAAAACTTTGACATCCGATATCTCGGCTCTGGAAGGGTCTAGAGCCTACATTTTTGCGCGCTGGTCGAAGTTTTGCGGCCCTCTGTCAGAATCCAGAGTTTCAAGAAGATCGGAGGGGGTCAAAATTTCGGCCAAAAACGACAGTGTTACCCCTTATGTTTTTTTTTCAGGTCAAAACTTTGACATCCGATATCTCGGCTCTGGAAGGGTCTAGAGCCTCCATTTTTGCGCGCTGGTCGAAGTCTCTTGGCCCTCTGTCAGAATCCAGAGTTTCAAAAAGATCGGAGGGGGTCAAAATTTCGGCCAAAAACGACAGTGTTACCCCTTATGTTTTTTTTTCAGGTCAAAACTTTGACATCCGATATCTCGGCTCTGGAAGGGTCTAGAGCCTCCATTTTTGCGCGCTGGTCGAAGTATCGTGGCCCTCTGTCAGAATCCAGAGTTTCAAGAAGATCGGAGGGGGTCAAAATTTCGGCCAAAAACGACAGTGTTACCCCTTATGTTTTTTTTTCAGGTCAAAACTTTGACATCCGATATCTCGGCTCTGGAAGGGTCTAGAGCCTCCATTTTTGCGCGCTGGTCGAAGTCTCGTGGCCCTCTGTCAGAATCCAGAGTTTCAAGAAGATCGGAGGGGGTCAAAATTTCGGCCAAAAACGACAGTGTTACCCCTTATGTTTTTTTTTCAGGTCAAAACTTTGACATCCGATATCTCGGCTCTGGAAGGGTCTAGAGCCTCCATTTTTGCGCGCTGGTCGAAGTCTCTTGGCCCTCTGTCAGAATCCAGAGTTTCAAAAAGATCAGAGGGGGTCAAAATTTCGGCCAAAAACGACAGTGTTACCCCTTATGTTTTTTTTTTTCAGGTCAAAACTTTGACATCCGATATCTCGGCTCTGGAAGGGTCTAGAGCCTCCATTTTTGCGCGCTGGTCGAAGTATCGTGGCCCTCTGTCAGAATCCAGAGTTTCAAGAAGATCGGAGGGGGTCAAAATTTCGGCACAAAAACGACAGTGTTACCCCTTATGTTTTTTTTTCGGGTCAAAACTTTGACGTCCGATATCTCGGCTCTGGAAGGGTCTAGAGCCTCCATTTTTGCGCGCAGGTCGAAGTCTTGTGGCCCTCTGTCAGAATCCAGAGTTTCAAGAAGATCGGAGGGGGTCAAAATTTCGGCCAAAAACGACAGTGTTACCCCTTATGTTTTTTTTTCAGGTCAAAACTTTGACAGCCGATATCTCGGCTCTGGAAGGGTCTAGAGCCTCCATTTTTGCGCACTGGTCGAAGTCTCGTGGCCCTCTGTCAGAATCCAGAGTTTCAAGAAGATCGGAGGGGGTCAAAATTTCGGCCAAAAACGACAGTGTTACCCCTTATGTTTTTTTTTCAGGTCAAAACTTTGACATCCGATATCTCGGCTCTGGAAGGGTCTAGAGCCTCCATTTTTGCGCGCTGGTCGAAGTCTCGTGGCCCTCTGTCAGAATCCAGAGTTTCAAGAAGATCGGAGGGGGTCAAAATTTCGGCCAAAAACGACAGTGTTACCCCTTATGTTTTTTTTTTCAGGTCAAAACTTTGACATCCGATATCTCGGCTCTGGAAGGGTCTAGAGCCTCCATTTTTGCGCGCTGGTCGAAGTCTTGTGGCCCTCTGTCAGAATCCAGAGTTTCAAGAAGATCGGAGGGGGTCAAAATTTCGGCCAAAAACGACAGTGTTACCCCTTATGTTTTTTTTTCAGGTCAAAACTTTGACATCCGATATCTCGGCTCTGGAAGGGTCTAGAGCCTCCATTTTTGCGCGCTGGTCGAAGTCTCGTGGCCCTCTGTCAGAATCCAGAGTTTCAAGAAGATCGGAGGGGGTCAAAATTTCGGCCAAAAACGACAGTGTTACCCCTTATGTTTTTTTTTCAGGTCAAAACTTTGACATCCGATATCTCGGCTCTGGAAGGGTCTAGAGCCTCCATTTTTGCGCGCTGGTCGAAGTCTTGTGGCCCTCTGTCAGAATCCAGAGTTTCAAGAAGATCGGAGGGGGTCAAAATTTCGGCCAAAAACGACAGTGTTACCCCTTATGTTTTTTTTTCAGGTCAAAACTTTGACATCCGATATCTCGGCTCTGGAAGGGTCTAGAGCCTCCATTTTTGCGCGCTGGTCGAAGTTTTGTGGCCCTCTGTCAGAATCCAGAGTTTCAAGAAGATCGGAGGGGGTCAAAATTTCGGCCAAAAACGACAGTGTTACCCCTTATGTTTTTTTTTCAGGTCAAAACTTTGACATCCGATATCTCGGCTCTGGAAGGGTCTAGAGCCTCCATTTTTGCGCGCTGGTCGAAGTCTCTTGGCCCTCTGTCAGAATCCAGAGTTTCAAAAAGATCGGAGGGGGTCAAAATTTCGGCCAAAAACGACAGTGTTACCCCTTATGTTTTTTTTTCAGGTCAAAACTTTGACATCCGATATCTCGGCTCTGGAAGGGTCTAGAGCCTCCATTTTTGTGCGCTGGTCGAAGTATCGTGGCCCTCTGTCAGAATCCAGAGTTTCAAGAAGATCGGAGGGGGTCAAAATTTCGGCCAAAAACGACAGTGTTACCCCTTATGTTTTTTTTTTCAGGTCAAAACTTTGACATCCGATATCTCGGCTCTGGAAGGGTCTAGAGCCTCCATTTTTGCGCACTGGTCGAAGTCTCGTGGCCCTCTGTCAGAATCCAGAGTTTCAAGAAGATCGGAGGGGGTCAAAATTTCGGCCAAAAACGACAGTGTTACCCCTTATGTTTTTTTTTTCAGGTCAAAACTTTGACATCCGATATCTCGGCTCTGGAAGGGTCTAGAGCCTCCATTTTTGCGCGCTGGTCGAAGTCTCGTGGCCCTCTGTCAGAATCCAGAGTTTCAAGAAGATCGGAGGGGGTCAAAATTTCGGCCAAAAACGACAGTGTTACCCCTTATGTTTTTTTTTTCAGGTCAAAACTTTGACATCCGATATCTCGGCTCTGGAAGGGTCTAGAGCCTCCATTTTTGCGCGCTGGTCGAAGTCTTGTGGCCCTCTGTCAGAATCCAGAGTTTCAAGAAGATCGGAGGGGGTCAAAATTTCGGCCAAAAACGACAGTGTTACCCCTTATGTTTTTTTTTTCAGGTCAAAACTTTGACGTCCGATATCTCGGCTCTGGAAGGGTCTAGAGCCTCCATTTTTGCGCGCTGGTCGAAGTCTTGTGGCCCTCTGTCAGAATCCAGAGTTTCAAGAAGATCGGAGGGGGTCAAAATTTCGGCCAAAAACGACAGTGTTACCCCTTATGTTTTTTTTTCAGGTCAAAACTTTGACATCCGATATCTCGGCTCTGGAAGGGTCTAGAGCCTCCATTTTTGCGCGCTGGTCGAAGTTTTGTGGCCCTCTGTCAGAATCCAGAGTTTCAAGAAGATCGGAGGGGGTCAAAATTTCGGCCAAAAACGACAGTGTTACCCCTTATGTTTTTTTTTCAGGTCAAAACTTTGACATCCGATATCTCGGCTCTGGAAGGGTCTAGAGCCTCCATTTTTGCGCGCTGGTCGAAGTCTCGTGGCCCTCCGTCAGAATCCAGAGTTTCAAGAAGATCGGAGGGGGTCAAAATTTCGGCCAAAAACAACAGTGTTACCCCTTATGTTTTTTTTTCGGGTCAAAACTTTGACATCCGATATCTCGGCTCTGGAAGGGTCTAGAGCCTCCATTTTTGCGCGCAGGTCGAAGTCTTGTGGCCCTCTGTCAGAATCCAGAGTTTCAAGAAGATCGGAGGGGGTCAAAATTTCGGCCAAAAACGACAGTGTTACCCCTTATGTTTTTTTTTCAGGTCAAAACTTTGACATCCGATATCTCGGCTCTGGAAGGGTCTAGAGCCTCCATTTTTGCGCGCTGGTCGAAGTCTCGTGGCCCTCTGTCAGAATCCAGAGTTTCAAGAAGATCGGAGGGGGTCAAAATTTCGGCCAAAAACGACAGTGTTACCCCTTATGTTTTTTTTTTCAGGTCAAAACTTTGACATCCGATATCTCGGCTCTGGAAGGGTCTAGAGCCTCCATTTTTGCGCGCTGGTCGAAGTCTCTTGGCCCTCTGTCAGAATCCAGAGTTTCAAAAAGATCGGAGGGGGTCAAAATTTCGGCCAAAAACGACAGTGTTACCCCTTATGTTTTTTTTTTCAGGTCAAAACTTTGACATCCGATATCTCGGCTCTGGAAGGGTCTAGAGCCTCCATTTTTGCGCGCTGGTCGAAGTATCGTGGCCCTCTGTCAGAATCCAGAGTTTCAAAAAGATCGGAGGGGGTCAAAATTTCGGCCAAAAACGACAGTGTTACCCCTTATGTTTTTTTTCTTGAATCTTCTTGAAACTCTGGATTCTGACAGAGGGCCACGAGACTTCGACCAGGGCGCAAAAATGGAGGCTCTAAACCCTTCCAGAGCCGAGATATCGGATGTCAAAGTTTTGACCTGAAAAAAAAAAAACATAAGGGGTAACACTGTCGTTTTTGGCCGAAATTTTGACCCCCTCCGATCTTCTTGAAACTCTGGATTCTGACAGAGGGCCACGAGACTTCGACCAGCGCGCAAAAATGGAGGCTCTAGACCCTTCCAGAGCCGAGATATCGGATGTCAAAGTTTTGACCTGAAAAAAAAAACATAAGGGGTAACACTGTCGTTTTTGGACGAAATTTTGACCCCCTCCGATCTTCTTGAAACTCTGGATTCTGACAGAGGGCCACGATACTTCGACCAGCGCGCAAAAATGGAGGCTCTAGACCCTTCCAGAGCCGAGATATCGGATGTCAAAGTTTTGACCTGAAAAAAAAAACATAAGGGGTAAAACTGTCGTTTTTGGCCGAAATTTTGACCCCCTCCGATCTTTTTGAAACTCTGGATTCTGACAGAGGGCCAAGAGACTTCGACCAGCGCGCAAAAATGGAGGCTCTAGACCCTTCCAGAGCCGAGATATCGGATGTCAAAGTTTTGACCTGAAAAAAAACATAAGGGGTAACACTGTCGTTTTTGGCCGAAATTTTGACCCCCTCCGATCTTCTTGAAACTCTGGATTCTGACAGAGGGCCACGAGACTTCGACCAGCGCGCAAAAATGGAGGCTCTAGACCCTTCCAGAGCCGAGATATCGGATGTCAAAGTTTTGACCTGAAAAAAAAAACATAAGGGGTAACACTGTCGTTTTTGGCCGAAATTTTGACCCCCTCCGATCTTCTTGAAACTCTGGATTCTGACAGAGGGCCACGAGACTTCGACCAGCGCGCAAAAATGGAGGCTCTAGACCCTTCCAGAGCCGAGATATCGGATGTCAAAGTTTTGACCTGAAAAAAAAACATAAGGGGTAACACTGTCGTTTTTGGCCGAAATTTTGACCCCCTCCGATCTTCTTGAAACTCTGGAATCTGACAGAGGGCCACGATACTTCGACCAGCGCGCAAAAATGGAGGCTCTAGACCCTTCCAGAGCCGAGATATCGGATGTCAAAGTTTTGACCTGAAAAAAAAACATAAGGGGTAACACTGTCGTTTTTGGCCGAAATTTTGACCCCCTCCGATCTTTTTGAAACTCTGGATTCTGACAGAGGGCCAAGAGACTTCGACCAGCGCGCAAAAATGGAGGCTCTAGACCCTTCCAGAGCCGAGATATCGGATGTCAAAGTTTTGACCTGAAAAAAAAAAACATAAGGGGTAACACTGTCGTTTTTGGCCGAAATTTTGACCCCCTCCGATCTTCTTGAAACTCTGGATTCTGACAGAGGGCCACAAAACTTCGACCAGCGCGCAAAAATGGAGGCTCTAGACCCTTCCAGAGCCAAGATATCGGATGTCAAAGTTTTGACCTGAAAAAAAAAACATAAGGGGTAACACTGTCGTTTTTGGCCGAAATTTTGACCCCCTCCGATCTTCTTGAAACTCTGGATTCTGACAGAGGGCCACAAGACTTCGACCAGCGCGCAAAAATGGAGGCTCTAGACCCTTCCAGAGCCGAGATATCGGATGTCAAAGTTTTGACCTGAAAAAAAAACATAAGGGGTAACACTGTCGTTTTTGGCCGAAATTTTGACCCCCTCCGATCTTCTTGAAACTCTGGATTCTGACAGAGGGCCACGAGACTTCGACCAGCGCGCAAAAATGGAGGCTCTAGACCCTTCCAGAGCCGAGATATCGGATGTCAAAGTTTTGACCTAAAAAAAAAAACATAAGGGGCAACACTGTCGTTTTTGGCCGAAATTTTGACCCCCTCCGATCTTCTTGAAACTCTGGATTCTGACAGAGGGCCACGAGACTTCGACCAGCGCGCAAAAATGGAGGCTCTAGACCCTTCCAGAGCCGAGATATCGGATGTCAAAGTTTTGACCTGAAAAAAAAACATAAGGGGTAACACTGTCGTTTTTGGCCGAAATTTTGACCCCCTCCGATCTTCTTGAAACTCTGGATTCTGACAGAGGGCCACAAGACTTCGACCTGCGCGCAAAAATGGAGGCTCTAGACCATTCCAGAGCCGAGATATCGGATGTCAAAGTTTTGACCCGAAAAAAAAACATAAGGGGTAACACTGTTGTTTTTGGCCGAAATTTTGACCCCCTCCGATCTTCTTGAAACTCTGGATTCTGACGGAGGGCCACGAGACTTCGACCAGCGCGCAAAAATGGAGGCTCTAGACCCTTCCAGAGCCGAGATATCGGATGTCAAAGTTTTGACCTGAAAAAAAAAACATAAGGGGTAACACTGTCGTTTTTGGCCGAAATTTTGACCCCCTCCGATCTTCTTGAAACTCTGGATTCTGACAGAGGGCCACAAAACTTCGACCAGCGCGCAAAAATGGAGGCTCTAGACCCTTCCAGAGCCGAGATATCGGATGTCAAAGTTTTGACCTGAAAAAAAAACATAAGGGGTAACACTGTCGTTTTTGGCCGAAATTTTGACCCCCTCCAATCTTCTTGAAACTCTGGATTCTGACAGAGGGCCACAAGACTTCGACCAGCGCGCAAAAATGGAGGCTCTAGACCCTTCCGGAGCCGAGATATCGGATGTCAAAGTTTTGACCTGAAAAAAAAAACATAAGGGGTAACACTGTCGTTTTTGGCCGAAATTTTGACCCCCTCCGATCTTCTTGAAACTCTGGATTCTGACAGAGGGCCACGAGACTTCGACCAGCGCGCAAAAATGGAGGCTCTAGACCCTTCCAGAGCCGAGATATCGGATGTCAAAGTTTTGGCCTGAAAAAAAAAACATAAGGGGTAACACTGTCGTTTTTGGCCGAAATTTTGACCCCCTCCGATCTTCTTGAAACTCTGGATTCTGACAGAGGGCCACGAGACTTCGACCAGCGCGCAAAAATGGAGGCTCTAGACCCTTCCAGAGCCGAGATATCGGATGTCAAAGTTTTGACCTGAAAAAAAAAACATAAGGGGTAACACTGTCGTTTTTGGCCGAAATTTTGACCCCCTCCGATCATCTTGAAACTCTGGATTCTGACAGAGGGCCACAAAATTCGACCAGCGCGCAAAAATGGAGGCTCTAGACCCTTCCAGAGCCGAGATATCGGACGTCAAAGTTTTGACCCGAAAAAAAAACATAAGGGGTAACACTGTCGTTTTTGGCCGAAATTTTGACCCCCTCCGATCTTCTTGAAACTCTGGATTCTGACAGAGGGCCACGAGACTTCGACCAGCGCGCAAAAATGGAGGCTCTAGACCCTTCCAGAGCCGAGATATCGGATGTCAAAGTTTTGACCTGAAAAAAAAACATAAGGGGTAACACTGTCGTTTTTGGCCGAAATTTTGACCCCCTCCGATCTTCTTGAAACTCTGGATTCTGACAGAGGGCCACGATACTTCGACCAGCGCGCAAAAATGGAGGCTCTAGACCCTTCCAGAGCCGAGATATCGGATGTCAAAGTTTTGACCTGAAAAAAAAACATAAGGGGTAACACTGTCGTTTTTGGCCGAAATTTTGACCCCCTCCGATCTTTTTGAAACTCTGGATTCTGACAGAGGGCCAAGAGACTTCGACCAGCGCGCAAAAATGGAGGCTCTAGACCCTTCCAGAGCCGAGATATCGGATGTCAAAGTTTTGACCTGAAAAAAAAACATAAGGGGTAACACTGTCGTTTTTGGCCGAAATTTTGACCCCCTCCGATCTTCTTGAAACTCTGGATTCTGACAGAGGGCCACAAAACTTCGACCAGCGCGCAAAAATGGAGGCTCTAGACCCTTCCAGAGCCGAGATATCGGATGTCAAAGTTTTGACCTGAAAAAAAAAACATAAGGGGTAACACTGTCGTTTTTGGACGAAATTTTGACCCCCTCCGATCTTCTTGAAACTCTGGATTCTGACAGAGGGCCACAAGACTTCGACCAGCGTGCAAAAATGGAGGCTCTAGACCCTTCCAGAGCCGAGATATCGGATGTCAAAGTTTTGACCTGAAAAAAAAACATAAGGGGTAACACTGTCGTTTTTGGCCGAAATTTTGACCCCCTCCGATCTTCTTGAAACTCTGGATTCTGACAGAGGGCCACGAGACTTCGACCAGCGCGCAAAAATGGAGGCTCTAGACCCTTCCAGAGCCGAGATATCGGATGTCAAAGTTTTGACCTGAAAAAAAAACATAAGGGGTAACACTGTCGTTTTTGGCCGAAATTTTGACCCCCTCCGATCTTCTTGAAACTCTGGATTCTGACAGAGGGCCACAAAACTTCGACCAGCGCGCAAAAATGGAGGCTCTAGACCCTTCCAGAGCCGAGATATCGGATGTCAAAGTTTTGACCTGAAAAAAAAACATAAGGGGTAACACTGTCGTTTTTGGCCGAAATTTTGACCCCCTCCGATCTTCTTGAAACTCTGGATTCTGACAGAGGGCCACAAGACTTCGACCAGCGCGCAAAAATGGAGGCTCTAGACCCTTCCAGAGCCGAGATATCGGATGTCAAAGTTTTGACCTGAAAAAAAAACATAAGGGGTAACACTGTCGTTTTTGGCCGAAATTTTGACCCCCTCCGATCTTCTTGAAACTCTGGATTCTGACAGTGGGCCACGAGACTTCGACCAGCGCGCAAAAATGGAGGCTCTAGACCCTTCCAGAGCCGAGATATCGGATGTCAAAGTTTTGACCTGAAAAAAAAAACATAAGGGGTAACACTGTCGTTTTTGGCCGAAATTTTGACCCCTCCGATCTTCTTGAAACTCTGGATTCTGACAGAGGGCCACGAGACTTCGACCAGCGCGCAAAAATGGAGGCTCTAGACCCTTCCCGAGCCGAGATATCGGATGTCAAAGTTTTGACCCGAAAAAAAAACATAACCGGTAAAACAGTCGTTTTTGGCCGAAATTTTGACCCCCTCTGATCTTCTTGAAACTCTGGATTCTGACAGAGGGCCACGAGACTTCGACCAGCGCGCAAAAATGGAGGCTCTAGACCCTTCCAGAGCCGAGATATCGGATGTCAAAGTTTTGACCTGAAAAAAAAACATAAGGGGTAACACTGTCGTTTTTGGCCGAAATTTTGACCCCCTCCGATCTTCTTGAAACTCTGGATTCTGACAGAGGGCCACGAGACTTCGACCAGCGCGCAAAAATGGAGGCTCTAGACCCTTCCAGAGCCGAGATATCGGATGTCAAAGTTTTGACCTGAAAAAAAAACATAAGGGGTAACACTGTCGTTTTTGGCCGAAATTTTGACCCCCTCCGATCTTCTTGAAACTCTGGATTCTGACAGAGGGCCACGAGACTTCGACCAGCGCGCAAAAATGGAGGCTCTAGACCCTTCCAGAGCCGAGATATCGGATGTCAAAGTTTTGACCTGAAAAAAAAACATAAGGGGTAACACTGTCGTTTTTGGCCGAAATTTTGACCCCCTCCGATCTTCTTGAAACTCTGGATTCTGACAGAGGGCCACGAGACTTCGACCAGCGCGCAAAAATGGAGGCTCTAGACCCTTCCAGAGCCGAGATATCGGATGTCAAAGTTTTGACCAGAAAAAAAAACATAAGTGGTAACACTGTCGTTTTTGGCCGAAATTTTGACCCCCTCCGATCTTCTTGAAACTCTGGATTCTGACAGAGGGCCACGAGACTTCGACCAGCGCGCAAAAATGGAGGCTCTAGACCCTTCCAGAGCCGAGATATCGGATGTCAAAGTTTTGACCTGAAAAAAAAAACATAAGGGGTAACACTGTCGTTTTTGGCCGAAATTTTGACCCCCTCCGATCTTCTTGAAACTCTGGATTCTGACAGAGGGCCACGAGACTTCGACCAGCGCGCAAAAATGTAGGCTCTAGACCCTTCCAGAGCCGAGATATCGGATGTCAAAGTTTTGACCTGAAAAAAAAACATAAGGGGTAACACTGTCGTTTTTGGCCGAAATTTTGATCCCTCCGATCTTCTTGAAACTCTGGATTCTGACAGAGGGCCACGAGACTTCGACCAGCGCGCAAAAATGGAGGCTCTAGACCCTTCCAGAGCCGAGATATCGGATGTCAAAGTTTTGACCTGAAAAAAAAACATAAGGGGTAACACTGTCGTTTTTGGCCGAAATTTTGACCCCCTCCGATCTTCTTGAAACTCTGGATTCTGACAGAGGGCCACGAGACTTCGACCAGCGCGCAAAAATGGAGGCTCTAGACCCTTCCAGAGCCGAGATATCGGATGTCAAAGTTTTGACCTGAAAAAAAAAAACATAAGGGGTAACACTGTCGTTTTTGGCCGAAATTTTGACCACCTCCGATCTTCTTGAAACTCTGGATTCTGAGAGAGGGCCACGAGACTTCGACCAGTGCGCAAAAATGGAGGCTCTAGACCCTTCCAGAGCCGAGATATCGGATGTCAAAGTTTTGACCTGAAAAAAAAAACATAAGGGGTAACACTGTCGTTTTTGGCCGAAATTTTGACCCCCACCGATCTTCTTGAAACTCTGGATTCTGACAGAGGGCCACGAGACTTCGACCAGCGCGCAAAAATGGAGGCTCTAGACCCTTCCAGAGCCGAGATATCGGATGTCAAAGTTTTGACCTGAAAAAAAAACATAAGGGGTAAAACTGTCATTTTTGGCCGAAATTTTGACCCCCTCCGATCTTCTTGAAACTCTGGATTCTGACAGAGGGCCACAAAACTTCGACCAGCGCGCAAAAATGGAGGCTCTAGACCCTTCCAGAGCCGAGATATCGGATGTCAAAGTTTTGACCTGAAAAAAAAAACATAAGGGGTAACACTGTCGTTTTTGGCCGAAATTTTGACCCCTCCAATCTTCTTGAAACTCTGGATTCTGACAGAGGGCCACGAGACTTCCACCAGCGCGCAAAAATGGAGGCTCTAGACCCTTCCAGAGCCGAGATATCGGACGTCAAAGTTTTGACCCGAAAAAAAAACATAAGGGGTAACACTGTTGTTTTTGGCCGAAATTTTGACCCCCTCCGATCTTCTTGAAACTCTGGATTCTGACAGAGGGCCACGAGATTTCGACCAGCGCGCAAAAATGGAGGCTCTAGACCCTTCCAGAGCCGAGATATCGGATGTCAAAGTTTTGACCCGAAAAAAAAAACATAAGGGGTAACACTGTCGTTTTTGGCCGAAATTTTGACCCCCTCCGATCTTCTTGAAACTCTGGATTCTGACAGAGGGCCACGAGACTTCGACCAGCGCGCAAAAATGGAGGCTCTAGACCCTTCCAGAGCCGAGATATCGGATGTCAAAGTTTTGACCTGAAAAAAAACATAAGGGGTAACACTGTCGTTTTTGGCCGAAATTTTGACCCCCTCCGATCTTCTTGAAACTCTGGATTCTGACAGAGGGCCACGAGACTTCGACCAGCGCGCAAAAATGTAGGCTCTAGACCCTTCCAGAGCCGAGATATCGGATGTCAAAGTTTTGACCTGAAAAAAAAACATAAGGGGTAACACTGTCGTTTTTGGCCGAAATTTTGACCCCTCCGATCTTCTTGAAACTCTGGATTCTGACAGAGGGCCACGAGACTTCGACCAGCGCGCAAAAATGGAGGCTCTAGACCCTTCCAGAGCCGAGATATCGGATGTCAAAGTTTTGACCTGAAAAAAAAAACATAAGGGGTAACACTGTCGTTTTTGGCCGAAATTTTGACCCCCTCCGATCTTTTTGAAACTCTGGATTCTGACAGAGGGCCACGAGACTTCGACCAGCGCGCAAAAATGGAGGCTCTAGACCCTTCCAGAGCCGAGATATCGGATGTCAAAGTTTTGACCTGAAAAAAAACATAAGGGGTAACACTGTTGTTTTTGGCCGAAATTTTGACCCCCTCCGATCTTCTTGAAACTCTGGATTCTGACAGAGGGCCACGAGACTTCGACCAGCGCGCAAAAATGTAGGCTCTAGACCCTTCCAGAGCCGAGATATCGGATGTCAAAGTTTTGACCTGAAAAAAAAACATAAGGGGTAACACTGTCGTTTTTGGCCGAAATTTTGACCCCCTCCGATCTTCTTGAAACTCTGGATTCTGACAGAGGGCCACGAGACTTCGACCAGCGCGCAAAAATGGAGGCTCTAGACCCTTCCAGAGCCGAGATATCGGATGTCAAAGTTTTGACCTGAAAAAAAAAACATAAGGGGTAACACTGTCGTTTTTGGCCGAAATTTTGACCCCCTCCGATCTTTTTGAAACTCTGGATTCTGACAGAGGGCCACGAGACTTCGACCAGCGCGCAAAAATGGAGGCTCTAGACCCTTCCAGAGCCGAGATATCGGATGTCAAAGTTTTGACCTGAAAAAAAACATAAGGGGTAACACTGTTGTTTTTGGCCGAAATTTTGACCCCCTCCGATCTTCTTGAAACTCTGGATTCTGACAGAGGGCCAAGAGACTTCGACCAGCACGCAAAAATGGAGGCTCTAGACCCTTCCAGAGCCGAGATATCGGATGTCAAAGTTTTGACCCGAAAAAAAAAAACATAAGGGGTAACACTGTCGTTTTTGGCCGAAATTTTGACCCCCTCCGATCTTCTTGAAACTCTGGATTCTGACAGAGGGCCACGAGACTTCGACCAGCGCGCAAAAATGGAGGCTCTAGACCCTTCCAGAGCCGAGATATCGGATGTCAAAGTTTTGACCAGAAAAAAAAACATAAGTGATAACACTGTCGTTTTTGGCCGAAATTTTGACCCCCTCCGATCTTCTTGAAACTCTGGATTCTGACAGAGGGCCACGAGACTTCGACCAGCGCGCAAAAATGGAGGCTCTAGACCCTTCCAGAGCCGAGATATCGGATGTCAAAGTTTTGACCTGAAAAAAAAACATAAGGGGTAACACTGTCGTTTTTGGCCGAAATTTTGACCCCCTCCGATCTTCTTGAAACTCTGGATTCTGACAGAGGGCCACGAGACTTCGACCAGCGCGCAAAAATGGAGGCTCTAGACCCTTCCAGAGCCGAGATATCGGATGTCAAAGTTTTGAGCAGAAAAAAAAACATAAGGGGTAAGTAACAATGTCGTTTTTGGCCGAAATTTTGACCCCCTCCGATCTTCTTGAAACTCTGGATTCTGACAGAGGGCCACGAGACTTCGACCAGCGCGCAAAAATGGAGGCTCTAGACCCTTCCAGAGCCGAGATATCGGATGTCAAAGTTTTGACCTGAAAAAAAAACATAAGGGGTAACACTGTCGTTTTTGGCCGAAATTTTGATCCCCTCCGATCTTCTTGAAACTCTGGATTCTGACAGAGGGCCACGAGACTTCGACCAGCGCGCAAAAATGGAGGCTCTAGACCCTTCCAGAGCCGAGATATCGGATGTCAAAGTTTTGACCTGAAATAAAAACATAAGGGGTAACACTGTCATTTTTGGCCGAAATTTTGACCCCCTCCGATCTTCTTGAAACTCTGGATTCTGACAGAGGGCCACAAAACTTCGACCAGCGCGCAAAAATGGAGGCTCTGGACCCTTCCAGAGCCGAGATATCGGATGTCAAAGTTTTGACCTGAAAAAAAACATAAGGGGTAACACTGTCGTTTTTGGCCGAAATTTTGACCCCCTCCGATCTTCTTGAAACTCTGGATTCTGACAGAGGGCCACGAGACTTCCACCAGCACGCAAAAATGGAGGCTCTAGACCCTTCCAGAGCCGAGATATCGGATGTCAAAGTTTTGACCTGAAAAAAAAACATAAGGGGCAACACTGTCATTTTTGGCCGAAATTTTGACCCCCTCCGATCTTCTTGAAACTCTGGATTCTGACAGAGGGCCACGAGACTTCGACCAGCACGCAAAAATGGAGGCTCTAGACCCTTGCAGAGCCGAGATATCAGACGTCAAAGTTTTGACCCGAAAAAAAAAAACATAAGGGGTAACACTGTCGTTTTTGGACGAAATTTTGACCCCCTCCGATCTTCTTGAAACTCTGGATTCTGACAGAGGGCCACGAGACTTCGACCAGCGCGCAAAAATGGAGGCTCTAGACCCTTCCAGAGCCGAGATATCGGATGTCAAAGTTTTGACCCAAAAAAAAAAACATAAGGGGTAACACTGTCGTTTTTGGCCGAAATTTTGACCCCCTCCGATCTTCTTGAAACTCTGGATTCTGACAGAGGGCCACGAGACTTCGACCAGCGCGCAAAAATGTAGGCTCTAGACCCTTCCAGAGCCGAGATATCGGATGTCAAAGTTTTGACCTGAAAAAAAAACATAAGGGGTAACACTGTCGTTTTTGGCCGAAATTTTGATCCCTCCGATCTTCTTGAAACTCTGGATTCTGACAGAGGGCCACGAGACTTCGACCAGCGCGCAAAAATGGAGGCTCTAGACCCTTCCAGAGCCGAGATATCGGATGTCAAAGTTTTGACCTGAAAAAAAAAACATAAGGGGTAACACTGTCGTTTTTGGCCGAAATTTTGACCCCCTCCGATCTTCTTGAAACTCTGGATTCTGACAGAGGGCCACGAGACTTCGACCAGCGCGCAAAAATGGAGGCTCTAGACCCTTCCAGAGCCGAGATATCGGATGTCAAAGTTTTGACCTGAAAAAAAAAAACATAAGGGGTAACACTGTCGTTTTTGGCCGAAATTTTGACCACCTCCGATCTTCTTGAAACTCTGGATTCTGAGAGAGGGCCACGAGACTTCGACCAGTGCGCAAAAATGGAGGCTCTAGACCCTTCCAGAGCCGAGATATCGGATGTCAAAGTTTTGACCTGAAAAAAAAAACATAAGGGGTAACACTGTCGTTTTTGGCCGAAATTTTGACCCCCACCGATCTTCTTGAAACTCTGGATTCTGACAGAGGGCCACGAGACTTCGACCAGCGCGCAAAAATGGAGGCTCTAGACCCTTCCAGAGCCGAGATATCGGATGTCAAAGTTTTGACCTGAAAAAAAAACATAAGGGGTAAAACTGTCATTTTTGGCCGAAATTTTGACCCCCTCCGATCTTCTTGAAACTCTGGATTCTGACAGAGGGCCACAAAACTTCGACCAGCGCGCAAAAATGGAGGCTCTAGACCCTTCCAGAGCCGAGATATCGGATGTCAAAGTTTTGACCTGAAAAAAAAACATAAGGGGTAACACTGTCGTTTTTGGCCGAAATTTTGACCCCTCCAATCTTCTTGAAACTCTGGATTCTGACAGAGGGCCACGAGACTTCCACCAGCGCGCAAAAATGGAGGCTCTAGACCCTTCCAGAGCCGAGATATCGGACGTCAAAGTTTTGACCCGAAAAAAAAACATAAGGGGTAACACTGTTGTTTTTGGCCGAAATTTTGACCCCCTCCGATCTTCTTGAAACTCTGGATTCTGACAGAGGGCCACGAGATTTCGACCAGCGCGCAAAAATGGAGGCTCTAGACCCTTCCAGAGCCGAGATATCGGATGTCAAAGTTTTGACCCGAAAAAAAAAACATAAGGGGTAACACTGTCGTTTTTGGCCGAAATTTTGACCCCCTCCGATCTTCTTGAAACTCTGGATTCTGACAGAGGGCCACGAGACTTCGACCAGCGCGCAAAAATGGAGGCTCTAGACCCTTCCAGAGCCGAGATATCGGATGTCAAAGTTTTGACCTGAAAAAAAACATAAGGGGTAACACTGTCGTTTTTGGCCGAAATTTTGACCCCCTCCGATCTTCTTGAAACTCTGGATTCTGACAGAGGGCCACGAGACTTCGACCAGCGCGCAAAAATGTAGGCTCTAGACCCTTCCAGAGCCGAGATATCGGATGTCAAAGTTTTGACCTGAAAAAAAAACATAAGGGGTAACACTGTCGTTTTTGGCCGAAATTTTGACCCCTCCGATCTTCTTGAAACTCTGGATTCTGACAGAGGGCCACGAGACTTCGACCAGCGCGCAAAAATGGAGGCTCTAGACCCTTCCAGAGCCGAGATATCGGATGTCAAAGTTTTGACCTGAAAAAAAAAACATAAGGGGTAACACTGTCGTTTTTGGCCGAAATTTTGACCCCCTCCGATCTTTTTGAAACTCTGGATTCTGACAGAGGGCCACGAGACTTCGACCAGCGCGCAAAAATGGAGGCTCTAGACCCTTCCAGAGCCGAGATATCGGATGTCAAAGTTTTGACCTGAAAAAAAACATAAGGGGTAACACTGTTGTTTTTGGCCGAAATTTTGACCCCCTCCGATCTTCTTGAAACTCTGGATTCTGACAGAGGGCCACGAGACTTCGACCAGCGCGCAAAAATGTAGGCTCTAGACCCTTCCAGAGCCGAGATATCGGATGTCAAAGTTTTGACCTGAAAAAAAAACATAAGGGGTAACACTGTCGTTTTTGGCCGAAATTTTGACCCCCTCAGATCTTCTTGAAACTCTGGATTCTGACAGAGGGCCACGAGACTTCGACCAGCGCGCAAAAATGGAGGCTCTAGACCCTTCCAGAGCCGAGATATCGGATGTCAAAGTTTTGACCTGAAAAAAAAAACATAAGGGGTAACACTGTCGTTTTTGGCCGAAATTTTGACCCCCTCCGATCTTTTTGAAACTCTGGATTCTGACAGAGGGCCACGAGACTTCGACCAGCGCGCAAAAATGGAGGCTCTAGACCCTTCCAGAGCCGAGATATCGGATGTCAAAGTTTTGACCTGAAAAAAAACATAAGGGGTAACACTGTTGTTTTTGGCCGAAATTTTGACCCCCTCCGATCTTCTTGAAACTCTGGATTCTGACAGAGGGCCAAGAGACTTCGACCAGCACGCAAAAATGGAGGCTCTAGACCCTTCCAGAGCCGAGATATCGGATGTCAAAGTTTTGACCCGAAAAAAAAAAACATAAGGGGTAACACTGTCGTTTTTGGCCGAAATTTTGACCCCCTCCGATCTTCTTGAAACTCTGGATTCTGACAGAGGGCCACGAGACTTCGACCAGCGCGCAAAAATGGAGGCTCTAGACCCTTCCAGAGCCGAGATATCGGATGTCAAAGTTTTGACCAGAAAAAAAAACATAAGTGATAACACTGTCGTTTTTGGCCGAAATTTTGACCCCCTCCGATCTTCTTGAAACTCTGGATTCTGACAGAGGGCCACGAGACTTCGACCAGCGCGCAAAAATGGAGGCTCTAGACCCTTCCAGAGCCGAGATATCGGATGTCAAAGTTTTGACCTGAAAAAAAAACATAAGGGGTAACACTGTCGTTTTTGGCCGAAATTTTGACCCCCTCCGATCTTCTTGAAACTCTGGATTCTGACAGAGGGCCACGAGACTTCGACCAGCGCGCAAAAATGGAGGCTCTAGACCCTTCCAGAGCCGAGATATCGGATGTCAAAGTTTTGAGCAGAAAAAAAAACATAAGGGGTAAGTAACAATGTCGTTTTTGGCCGAAATTTTGACCCCCTCCGATCTTCTTGAAACTCTGGATTCTGACAGAGGGCCACGAGACTTCGACCAGCGCGCAAAAATGGAGGCTCTAGACCCTTCCAGAGCCGAGATATCGGATGTCAAAGTTTTGACCTGAAAAAAAAACATAAGGGGTAACACTGTCGTTTTTGGCCGAAATTTTGATCCCCTCCGATCTTCTTGAAACTCTGGATTCTGACAGAGGGCCACGAGACTTCGACCAGCGCGCAAAAATGGAGGCTCTAGACCCTTCCAGAGCCGAGATATCGGATGTCAAAGTTTTGACCTGAAATAAAAACATAAGGGGTAACACTGTCATTTTTGGCCGAAATTTTGACCCCCTCCGATCTTCTTGAAACTCTGGATTCTGACAGAGGGCCACAAAACTTCGACCAGCGCGCAAAAATGGAGGCTCTGGACCCTTCCAGAGCCGAGATATCGGATGTCAAAGTTTTGACCTGAAAAAAAACATAAGGGGTAACACTGTCGTTTTTGGCCGAAATTTTGACCCCCTCCGATCTTCTTGAAACTCTGGATTCTGACAGAGGGCCACGAGACTTCCACCAGCACGCAAAAATGGAGGCTCTAGACCCTTCCAGAGCCGAGATATCGGATGTCAAAGTTTTGACCTGAAAAAAAAACATAAGGGGCAACACTGTCATTTTTGGCCGAAATTTTGACCCCCTCCGATCTTCTTGAAACTCTGGATTCTGACAGAGGGCCACGAGACTTCGACCAGCACGCAAAAATGGAGGCTCTAGACCCTTGCAGAGCCGAGATATCAGACGTCAAAGTTTTGACCCGAAAAAAAAAAACATAAGGGGTAACACTGTCGTTTTTGGACGAAATTTTGACCCCCTCCGATCTTCTTGAAACTCTGGATTCTGACAGAGGGCCACGAGACTTCGACCAGCGCGCAAAAATGGAGGCTCTAGACCCTTCCAGAGCCGAGATATCGGATGTCAAAGTTTTGACCCAAAAAAAAAAACATAAGGGGTAACACTGTCGTTTTTGGCCGAAATTTTGACCCCCTCCGATCTTCTTGAAACTCTGGATTCTGACAGAGGGCCACGAGACTTCGACCAGCGCGCAAAAATGGAGGCTCTAGACCCTTCCAGAGCCGAGATATCGGATGTCAAAGTTTTGACCTGAAAAGAAAAACATAAGGGGTAACACTCTCGTTTTTGGCCGAAATTTTGACCCCCTCCGATCTTTTTGAAACTCTGGATTCTGACAGAGGGCCACGAGACTTCGACCAGCGCGCAAAAATGGAGGCTCTAGACCCTTCCAGAGCCGAGATATCGGACGTCAAAGTTTTGACCCGATAAAAAAAACATAAGGGGTAACACTGTTGTTTTTGGCCGAAATTTTGACCCCCTCCGATCTTCTTGAAACTCTGGATTCTGACAGAGGGCCACGAGACTTCGACCAGCGCGCAAAAATGGAGGCTCTAGACCCTTCCAGAGCCGAGATATCGGATGTCAAAGTTTTGACCTGAAAAAAAGACATAAGGGGCAACACTGTCGTTTTTGGCCGAAATTTTGACCCCCTCCGATCTTCTTGAAACTCTGGATTCTGACAGAGGGCAACGAGACTTCGACCAGCACGCAAAAATGGAGGCTCTAGACCCTTCCAGAGCCGAGATATCAGACGTCAAAGTTTTGACCCGAAAAAAAAAACATAAGGGGTAACACTGTCGTTTTTGGCCGAAATTTTGACCCCCTCCGATCTTCTTGAAACTCTGGATTCTGACAGAGGGCCACGAGACTTCGACCAGCGCGCAAAAATGGAGGCTCTAGACCCTTCCAGAGCCGAGATATTGGATGTCAAAGTTTTGACCTGAAAAAAAAACATAAGGGGTAACACTGTTGTTTTTGGCCGAAATTTTGACCCCCTCCGATCTTCTTGAAACTCTGGATTCTGACAGAGGGCCACGAGACTTCGACCAGCGCGCAAAAATGGAGGCTCTAGACCCTTCCAGAGCCGAGATATCGGATGTCAAAGTTTTGACCAGAAAAAAAAACATAAGTGATAACACTGTCGTTTTTGGCCGAAATTTTGACCCCCTCCGATCTTCTTGAAACTCTGGATTCTGACAGAGGGCCACGAGACTTCGACCAGCGCGCAAAAATGGAGGCTCTAGACCCTTCCAGAGCCAAGATATCGGATGTCAAAGTTTTGACCCGAAAAAAAAACATAAGGGGTAACACTGTCGTTTTTGGCCGAAATTTTGACCCCCTCCGATCTTCTTGAAACTCTGGATTCTGACAGAGGGCCACGAGACTTCGACCAGCGCGCAAAAATGGAGGCTCTAGACCCTTCCAGAGCCGAGATATCGGATGTCAAAGTTTTGAGCAGAAAAAAAAACATAAGGGGTAAGTAACAATGTCGTTTTTGGCCGAAATTTTGACCCCCTCCGATCTTCTTGAAACTCTGGATTCTGACAGAGGGCCACGAGACTTCGACCAGCGCGCAAAAATGGAGGCTCTAGACCCTTCCAGAGCCGAGATATCGGATGTCAAAGTTTTGACCTGAAAAAAAAACATAAGGGGTAACACTGTCGTTTTTGGCCGAAATTTTGATCCCCTCCGATCTTCTTGAAACTCTGGATTCTGACAGAGGGCCACGAGACTTCGACCAGCGCGCAAAAATGGAGGCTCTAGACCCTTCCAGAGCCGAGATATCGGATGTCAAAGTTTTGACCTGAAATAAAAACATAAGGGGTAACACTGTCATTTTTGGCCGAAATTTTGACCCCCTCCGATCTTCTTGAAACTCTGGATTCTGACAGAGGGCCACAAAACTTCGACCAGCGCGCAAAAATGGAGGCTCTGGACCCTTCCAGAGCCGAGATATCGGATGTCAAAGTTTTGACCTGAAAAAAAACATAAGGGGTAACACTGTCGTTTTTGGCCGAAATTTTGACCCCCTCCGATCTTCTTGAAACTCTGGATTCTGACAGAGGGCCACGAGACTTCCACCAGCACGCAAAAATGGAGGCTCTAGACCCTTCCAGAGCCGAGATATCGGATGTCAAAGTTTTGACCTGAAAAAAAAACATAAGGGGCAACACTGTCATTTTTGGCCGAAATTTTGACCCCCTCCGATCTTCTTGAAACTCTGGATTCTGACAGAGGGCCACGAGACTTCGACCAGCACGCAAAAATGGAGGCTCTAGACCCTTGCAGAGCCGAGATATCAGACGTCAAAGTTTTGACCCGAAAAAAAAAAACATAAGGGGTAACACTGTCGTTTTTGGCCGAAATTTTGACCCCCTCCGATCTTCTTGAAACTCTGGATTCTGACAGAGGGCCACGAGACTTCGACCAGCGCGCAAAAATGGAGGCTCTAGACCCTTCCAGAGCCGAGATATCGGATGTCAAAGTTTTGACCCCAAAAAAAAAACATAAGGGGTAACACTGTCGTTTTTGGCCGAAATTTTGACCCCCTCCGATCTTCTTGAAACTCTGGATTCTGACAGAGGGCCACGAGACTTCGACCAGCGCGCAAAAATGGAGGCTCTAGACCCTTCCAGAGCCGAGATATCGGATGTCAAAGTTTTGACCTGAAAAAAAAACATAAGGGGTAACACTCTCGTTTTTGGCCGATATTTTGACCCCCTCCGATCTTTTTGAAACTCTGGATTCTGACAGAGGGCCACGAGACTTCGACCAGCGCGCAAAAATGGAGGCTCTAGACCCTTCCAGAGCCGAGATATCGGACGTCAAAGTTTTGACCCGAAAAAAAAAACATAAGGGGTAACACTGTTGTTTTTGGCCGAAATTTTGACCCCCTCCGATCTTTTTGAAACTCTGGATTCTGACAGAGGGCCACGAGACTTCGACCAGCGCGCAAAAATGGAGGCTCTAGACCCTTCCAGAGCCGAGATATCGGATGTCAAAGTTTTGACCCGAAAAAAAGACATAAGGGGCAACACTGTCGTTTTTGGCCGAAATTTTGACCCCCTCCGATCTTCTTGAAACTCTGGATTCTGACAGAGGGCAACGAGACTTCGACCAGCACGCAAAAATGGAGGCTCTAGACCCTTCCAGAGCCGAGATATCAGACGTCAAAGTTTTGACCCGAAAAAAAAACATAAGGGGTAACACTGTCGTTTTTGGCCGAAATTTTGACCCCCTCTGATCTTCTTGAAACTCTGGATTCTGACAGAGGGCCACGAGACTTCGACCAGCGCGCAAAAATGGAGGCTCTAGACCCTTCCAGAGCCGAGATATCGGATGTCAAAGTTTTGACCCAAAAAAAAAAACATAAGGGGTAACACTGTCGTTTTTGGCCGAAATTTTGACCCCCTCCGATCTTCTTGAAACTCTGGATTCTGACAGAGGGCCAAGAGACTTCGACCAGCACGCAAAAGTGGAGGCTCTAGACCCTTCCAGAGCCGAGATATCGGATGTCAAAGTTTTGACCCGAAAAAAAAAACATAAGGGGTAACACTGTCGTTTTTGGCCGAAATTTTGACCCCCTCCGATCTTCTTGAAACTCTGGATTCTGACAGAGGGCCACGAGACTTCGACCAGCGCGCAAAAATGGAGGCTCTAGACCCTTCCAGAGCCGAGATATCGGATGTCAAAGTTTTGACCAGAAAAAAAACATAAGTGATAACACTGTCGTTTTTGGCCGAAATTTTGACCCCCTCCGATCTTCTTGAAACTCTGGATTCTGACAGAGGGCCACGAGACTTCGACCAGCGCGCAAAAATGGAGGCTCTAGACCCTTCCAGAGCCGAGATATCGGATGTCAAAGTTTTGAGCAGAAAAAAAAACATAAGGGGTAAGTAACAATGTCGTTTTTGGCCGAAATTTTGACCCCCTCCGATCTTCTTGAAACTCTGGATTCTGACAGAGGGCCACGAGACTTCGACCAGCGCGCAAAAATGGAGGCTCTAGACCCTTCCAGAGCCGAGATATCGGATGTCAAAGTTTTGACCTGAAAAAAAAACATAAGGGGTAACACTGTCGTTTTTGGCCGAAATTTTGATCCCCTCCGATCTTCTTGAAACTCTGGATTCTGACAGAGGGCCACGAGACTTCGACCAGCGCGCAAAAATGGAGGCTCTAGACCCTTCCAGAGCCGAGATATCGGATGTCAAAGTTTTGACCTGAAATAAAAACATAAGGGGTAACACTGTCATTTTTGGCCAAAATTTTGACCCCCTCCGATCTTCTTGAAACTCTGGATTCTGACAGAGGGCCACAAAACTTCGACCAGCGCGCAAAAATGGAGGCTCTGGACCCTTCCAGAGCCGAGATATCGGATGTCAAAGTTTTGACCTGAAAAAAAACATAAGGGGTAACACTGTCGTTTTTGGCCGAAATTTTGACCCCCTCCGATCTTCTTGAAACTCTGGATTCTGACAGAGGGCCACGAGACTTCCACCAGCACGCAAAAATGGAGGCTCTAGACCCTTCCAGAGCCGAGATATCGGATGTCAAAGTTTTGACCTGAAAAAAAAAACATAAGGGGCAACACTCTCATTTTGGGCCGAAATTTTGACCCCCTCCGATCTTCTTGAAACTCTGGATTCTGACAGAGGGCCACGAGACTTCGACCAGCGCGCAAAAATGGAGGCTCTAGACCCTTGCAGAGCCGAGATATCGGATGTCAAAGTTTTGACCTGAAAAAAAAAAACATAAGGGGTAACACTGTCGTTTTTGGCCGAAATTTTGACCCCCTCCGATCTTTTTGAAACTCTGGATTCTGACAGAGGGCCACGAGACTTCGACCAGCGCGCAAAAATGGAGGCTCTAGACCCTTCCAGAGCCGAGATATCGGATGTCAAAGTTTTGACCTGAAAAAAAAACATAAGGGGTAACACTGTTGTTTTTGGCCGAAATTTTGACCCCCTCCGATCTTCTTGAAACTCTGGATTCTGACAGAGGGCCAAGAGACTTCGACCAGCACGCAAAAATGGAGGCTCTAGACCCTTCCAGAGCCGAGATATCGGATGTCAAAGTTTTGACCCGAAAAAAAAAACATAAGGGGTAACACTGTCGTTTTTGGCCGAAATTTTGACCCCCTCCGATCTTCTTGAAACTCTGGATTCTGACAGAGGGCCACGAGACTTCGACCAGCGCGCAAAAATGGAGGCTCTAGACCCTTCCAGAGCCGAGATATCGGATGTCAAAGTTTTGACCAGAAAAAAAAACATAAGTGATAACACTGTCGTTTTTGGCCGAAATTTTGACCCCCTCCGATCTTCTTGAAACTCTGGATTCTGACAGAGGGCCACGAGACTTCGACCAGCGCGCAAAAATGGAGGCTCTAGACCCTTCCAGAGCCGAGATATCGGATGTCAAAGTTTTGACCCGAAAAAAAAACATAAGGGGTAACACTGTCGTTTTTGGCCGAAATTTTGACCCCCTCCGATCTTCTTGAAACTCTGGATTCTGACAGAGGGCCACGAGACTTCGACCAGCGCGCAAAAATGGAGGCTCTAGACCCTTCCAGAGCTGAGATATCGGATGTCAAAGTTTTGAGCAGAAAAAAAAACATAAGGGGTAAGTAACAATGTCGTTTTTGGCCGAAATTTTGACCCCCTCCGATCTTCTTGAAACTCTGGATTCTGACAGAGGGCCACGAGACTTCGACCAGCGCGCAAAAATGGAGGCTCTAGACCCTTCCAGAGCCGAGATATCGGATGTCAAAGTTTTGACCTGAAAAAAAAACATAAGGGGTAACACTGTCGTTTTTGGCCGAAATTTTGATCCCCTCCGATCTTCTTGAAACTCTGGATTCTGACAGAGGGCCACGAGACTTCGACCAGCGCGCAAAAATGGAGGCTCTAGACCCTTCCAGAGCCGAGATATCGGATGTCAAAGTTTTGACCTGAAATAAAAACATAAGGGGTAACACTGTCATTTTTGGCCGAAATTTTGACCCCCTCCGATCTTCTTGAAACTCTGGATTCTGACAGAGGGCCACAAAACTTCGACCAGCGCGCAAAAATGGAGGCTCTGGACCCTTCCAGAGCCGAGATATCGGATGTCAAAGTTTTGACCTGAAAAAAAACATAAGGGGTAACACTGTCGTTTTTGGCCGAAATTTTGACCCCCTCCGATCTTCTTGAAACTCTGGATTCTGACAGAGGGCCACGAGACTTCCACCAGCACGCAAAAATGGAGGCTCTAGACCCTTCCAGAGCCGAGATATCGGATGTCAAAGTTTTGACCTGAAAAAAAAACATAAGGGGCAACACTGTCATTTTTGGCCGAAATTTTGACCCCCTCCGATCTTCTTGAAACTCTGGATTCTGACAGAGGGCCACGAGACTTCGACCAGCACGCAAAAATGGAGGCTCTAGACCCTTGCAGAGCCGAGATATCAGACGTCAAAGTTTTGACCCGAAAAAAAAAAAACATAAGGGGTAACACTGTCGTTTTTGGCCGAAATTTTGACCCCCTCCGATCTTCTTGAAACTCTGGATTCTGACAGAGGGCCACGAGACTTCGACCAGCGCGCAAAAATGGAGGCTCTAGACCCTTCCAGAGCCGAGATATCGGATGTCAAAGTTTTGACCCAAAAAAAAAAACATAAGGGGTAACACTGTCGTTTTTGGCCGAAATTTTGACCCCCTCCGATCTTCTTGAAACTCTGGATTCTGACAGAGGGCCACGAGACTTCGACCAGCGCGCAAAAATGGAGGCTCTAGACCCTTCCAGAGCCGAGATATCGGATGTCAAAGTTTTGACCTGAAAAAAAAACATAAGGGGTAACACTGTCGTTTTTGGCCGAAATTTTGACCCCCTCCGATCTTTTTGAAACTCTGGATTCTGACAGAGGGCCACGAGACTTCGACCAGCGCGCAAAAATGGAGGCTCTAGACCCTTCCAGAGCCGAGATATCGGACGTCAAAGTTTTGACCCGAAAAAAAAAACATAAGGGGTAACACTGTTGTTTTTGGCCGAAATTTTGACCCCCTCCGATCTTCTTGAAACTCTGGATTCTGACAGAGGGCCACGAGACTTCGACCAGCGCGCAAAAATGGAGGCTCTAGACCCTTCCAGAGCCGAGATATCGGATGTCAAAGTTTTGACCTGAAAAAAAGACATAAGGGGCAACACTGTCGTTTTTGGCCGAAATTTTGACCCCCTCCGATCTTCTTGAAACTCTGGATTCTGACAGAGGGCAACGAGACTTCGACCAGCACGCAAAAATGGAGGCTCTAGACCCTTCCAGAGCCGAGATATCAGACGTCAAAGTTTTGACCCGAAAAAAAAACATAAGGGGTAACACTGTCGTTTTTGGCCGAAATTTTGACCCCCTCCGATCTTCTTGAAACTCTGGATTCTGACAGAGGGCCACGAGACTTCGACCAGCGCGCAAAAATGGAGGCTCTAGACCCTTCCAGAGCCGAGATATCGGATGTCAAAGTTTTGACCCAAAAAAAAAAAACATAAGGGGTAACACTGTCGTTTTTGGCCGAAATTTTGACCCCCTCCGATCTTCTTGAAACTCTGGATTCTGACAGAGGGCCACGAGACTTCGACCAGCGCGCAAAAATGGAGGCTCTAGACCCTTCCAGAGCCGAGATATCGGATGTCAAAGTTTTGACCTGAAAAAAAAAACATAAGGGGTAACACTGTCGTTTTTGGCCGAAATTTTGACCCCTTCCGATCTTTTTGAAACTCTTGATTCTGACAGAGGGCCACGAGACTTCGACCAGCGCGCAAAAATGGAGGCTCTAGACCCTTCCAGAGCCAAGATATCGGATGTCAAAGTTTTGACCTGAAAAAAAAACATAACGGCTGTTGTTTTTGGCCGAAATTTTGACCCCCTCCGATCTTCTTGAAACTCTGGATTCTGACAGAGGGCCAAGAGACTTCGACCAGCGCGCAAAAATGGAGGCTCTAGACCCTTCCAGAGCCGAGATATCGAAGGTCAAAGTTTTGACCCGAAAAAAAAACATAAGGGGTAACACTGTCGTTTTTGGCCGAAATTTTGACCCCCTCCGATCTTCTTGAAACTCTGGATTCTGACAGAGGGCCACGAGACTTCGACCAGCGCGCAAAAATGGAGGCTCTAGACCCTTCCAGAGCCGAGATATCGGATGTCAAAGTTTTGACCTGAAAATAAAACATAAGGGGTAACACTGTCGTTTTTGGCCGAAATTTTGACCCCCTCCGATCTTTTTGAAACTCTGGATTCTGACAGAGGGCCACGAGACTTCGACCAGCGCGCAAAAATGGAGGCTCTAGACCCTTCCAGAGCCGAGATATCGGATGTCAAAGTTTTGACCTGAAAAAAAAACATAAGGGGTAACACTGTCGTTTTTGGCCGAAATTTTGACCCCCTCCGATCTTCTTGAAACTCTGGATTTTGACAGAGGGCCACGAGACTTCGACCAGCGCGCAAAAATGGAGGCTCTAGACCCTTCCAGAGCCGAGATATCGGATGTCAAAGTTTCGACCAGAAAAAAAAACATAAGTGGTAACACTGTCGTTTTTGGCCGAAATTTTGACCCCCTCCGATCTTCTTGAAACTCTGGATTCTGACAGAGGGCCACGAGACTTCGACCAGCGCGCAAAAATGGAGGCTCTAGACCCTTCCAGAGCCGAGATATCGGATGTCAAAGTTTTGACCTGAAAAAAAAAACATAAGGGGTAACACTGTCGTTTTTGGCCGAAATTTTGACCCCCTCCGATCTTCTTGAAACTCTGGATTCTGACAAAGGGCCACGAGACTTCGACCAGCGCGCAAAAATGGAGGCTCTAGACCCTTCCAGAGCCGAGATATCGGATGTCAAAGTTTTGACCTGAAAAAAAACATAAGGGGTAACACTGTCGTTTTTGGCCGAAATTTTGACCCCCTCCGATCTTCTTGAAACTCTGGATTCTGACAGAGGGCCACGAGACTTCGACCAGCGCGCAAAAATGGAGGCTCTAGACCCTTCCAGAGCCGAGATATCGGATGTCAAAGTTTTGACCTGAAAAAAAAACATAAGGGGTAACACTGTCATTTTTGGCCGAAATTTTGACCCCCTCCGATCTTCTTGAAACTCTGGATTCTGACAGAGGGCCACAAAACTTCGACCAGCGCGCAAAAATGGAGGCTCTGGACCCTTCCAGAGCCGAGATATCGGATGTCAAAGTTTTGACCTGAAAAAAAAACATAAGGGGTAACACTGTCGTTTTGGGCCGAAATTTTGACCCCCTCCGATCTTCTTGAAACTCTGGATTCTGACAGAGGGCCACGAGACTTCCACCAGCACGCAAAAATGGAGGCTCTAGACCCTTCCAGAGCCGAGATATCGGACGTCAAAGTTTTGACCCGAAAAAAAAACATAAGGGGTAACACTGTTGTTTTTGGCCGAAATTTTGACCCCCTCCGATCTTCTTGAAACTCTGGATTCTGACAGAGGGCCACGAGACTTCGACCAGCGCGCAAAAATGGAGGCTATAGACCCTTCCAGAGCCGAGATATCGGATGTTAAAGTTTTGACCTGAAAAAAAAAACATAAGGGGTAACACTGTCGTTTTTGGCCGAAATTTTGACCCCCTCCGATCTTCTTGAAACTCTGGATTCTGACAGAGGGCCATGAGACTTCGACCAGCGCGCAAAAATGGAGGCTCTAGACCCTTCCAGAGCCGAGATATCGGATGTCAAAGTTTTGACCTGAAAAAAAAACATAAGGGGCAACACTGTCATTTTTGGCCGAAATTTTGACCCCCTCCGATCTTCTTGAAACTCTGGATTCTGACAGAGGGCCACGAGACTTCGACCAGCGCGCAAAAATGGAGGCTCTAGACCCTTCCAGAGCCGAGATATCGGATGTCAAAGTTTTGACCCAAAAAAAAAAACATAAGGGGTAACACTGTCGTTTTTGGCCGAAATTTTGACCCCCTCCGATCTTCTTGAAACTCTGGATTCTGACAGAGGGCCACGAGACTTCGACCAGCGCGCAAAAATGGAGGCTCTAGACCCTTCCAGAGCCGAGATATCGGATGTCAAAGTTTTGACCTGAAAAAAAAAACATAAGGGGTAACACTGTCGTTTTTGGCCGAAATTTTGACCCCCTCCGATCTTTTTGAAACTCTGGATTCTGACAGAGGGCCACGAGACTTCGACCAGCGCGCAAAAATGGAGGCTCTAGACCCTTCCAGAGCCGAGATATCGGATGTCAAAGTTTTGACCTGAAAAAAAAAACATAAGGGGTAACACTGTTGTTTTTGGCCGAAATTTTGACCCCCTCCGATCTTCTTGAAACTCTAGATTCTGACAGAGGGCCAAGAGACTTCGACCAGCGCGCAAAAATGGAGGCTCTAGACCCTTCCAGAGCCGAGATATCGGATGTCAAAGTTTTGACCCGAAAAAAAAACATAAGGGGTAACACTGTCGTTTTTGGCCGAAATTTTGACCCCCTCCGATCTTCTTGAAACTCTGGATTCTGACAGAGGGCCACGAGACTTCGACCAGCGCACAAAAATGGAGGCTCTAGACCCTTCCAGAGCCGAGATATCGGATGTCAAAGTTTTGACCTGAAAATAAAACATAAGGGGTAACACTGTCGTTTTTGGCCGAAATTTTGACCCCCTCCGATCTTCTTGAAACTCTGGATTCTGACAGAGGGCCACGAGACTTCGACCAGCGCGCAAAAATGGGGGCTCTAGACCCTTCCAGAGCCGAGATATCGGATGTCAAAGTTTTGACCCGAAAAAAAATCATAAGGGGTAACACTGTCGTTTTTGGCCGAAATTTTGACCACCTCCGATCTTCTTGAAACTCTGGATTCTGACAGAGGGCCACGAGACTTCGACCAGCGCGCAAAAATGGAGGCTCTAGACCCTTCCAGAGCCGAGATATCGGATGTCAAAGTTTTGACCAGAAAAAAAACATAAGGGGTAACACTGTCGTTTTTGGCCGAAATTTTGACCCCCTCCGATCTTCTTGAAACTCTGGATTCTGACAGAGGGCCACGAGACTTCGACCAGCGCGCAAAAATGGAGGCTCTAGACCCTTCCAGAGCCGAGATATCGGATGTCAAAGTTTTGACCTGAAAAAAAAAAACATAAGGGGCAACACTGTCGTTTTTGGCCGAAATTTTGACCCCCTCCGATCTTCTTGAAACTCTGGATTCTGACAGAGGGCCACGAGACTTCGACCAGCATGCAAAAATGGAGGCTCTAGACCCTTCCAGAGCCGAGATATCGAAGGTCAAAATTTGGACCAGAAAAAAAACATAAGGGGTAACACTGTCTTTTTTTTTTGGCCGAAATTTTGACCCCCTCCGATCTTCTTGAAACTCTGGATTCTGACAGAGGGCCATTAGACTTCGACCAGCACGCAAAAATGGAGGCTCTAGACCCTTCCAGAGCCGAGACATCGAAGGTCAAAATTTGGACCAGAAAAAAAAAAAACATAAGGGGTAACACTGTCCTTTTTTTTTGGCCGAAATTTTGACCCCCTCCGATCTTCTTGAAACTCTGGATTCTGACAGAGGGCCACGAGACTTCGACCAGCGTGCAAAAATGGAGGCTCTAGACCCTTCCAGAGCCGAGATATCGAAGGTCAAAATTTGGACCAGAAAAAAAAAAACATAAGGGGTAACACTGTTTTTTTTTTTGGCCGAAATTTTGACCCCCTCCGATCTTCTTGAAACTCTGGATTCTGACAGAGGGCCACGAGACTTCGACCAGCGCGCAAAAATGGAGGCTCTAGACCCTTCCAGAGCCGTTATATCGGATGTCAAAGTTTTGACCTGAAAAAAAAAAACATAAGGGGTAACACTGTCGTTTTTGGCCGAAATTTTGACCCCCTCCGATCTTCTTGAAACTCTGGATTCTGACAGAGGGCCACGAGACTTCGACCAGCGCGCAAAAATGGAGGCTCTAGACCCTTCCAGAGCCGAGATATCGGATGTCAAAGTTTTGACCTGAAAAAAAACATAAGGGGTAACACTGTCGTTTTTGGCCGAAATTTTGACCCCCTCCGATCTTCTTGAAACTCTGGATTCTGACAGAGGGCCACGAGACTTCGACCAGCGCGCAAAAATGGAGGCTCTAGACCCTTCCAGAGCCGAGATATCGGATGTCAAAGTTTTGACCTGAAAAAAAAAACATAAGGGGTAACACTGTCATTTTTGGCCGAAATTTTGACCCCCTCCGATCTTCTTGAAACTCTGGATCCTGACAGAGGGCCACGAGACTTCGACCAGCGTGCAAAAATGGAGGCTCTAGACCCTTCCAGAGCCGAGATATCGAAGGTCAAAATTTGGACCCGAAAAAAAAACATAAGGGGTAACACTGTCGGGTTTTTTTTTGGCCGAAATTTTGACCTCTCCGATCTTCTTGAAACTCTGGATTCTGACAGAGGGCCACGAGACTTCGACCAGCGCGCAAAAATGGAGGCTCTAGACCCTTCCAGAGCCGAGATATCGAAGGTCAAAATTTGGACCCGAAAAGAAAAACATAAGGGGTAACACTGTCATTTTTTTTTTTGGCCGAAATTTTGACCCCCTCCGATCTTCTTGAAACTCTGGATTCTGACAGAGGGCCACGAGACTTCGACCAGCGTGCAACAATGGAGGCTCTAGACCCTTCCAGAGCCGAGATATCGAAGGTCAAAATTTGGACCAGAAAAAAAAACATAAGGGGTAACACTGTCTTTTTTTTTGGCCGAAATTTTGACCCCCTCCGATCTTCTTGAAACTCTGGATTCTGACAGAGGGCCATCAGACTTCGACCAGCGCGCAAAAATGGCGGCTCTAGACCCTTCCAGAGCCGAGATATCGAAGGTCAAAATTTGGACCAGAAAAAAAAACATAAGGGGTAACACTGTCTTTTTTTTTTGGCCGAAATTTTGACCCCCTCCGATCTTCTTGAAACTCTGGATTCTGACAGAGGGCCACGAGACTTCGACCAGCGTGCAAAAATGGAGGCTCTAGACCCTTCCAGAGCCGAGATATCGAAGGTCAAAATTTGGACCAGAAAAAAAAAACATAAGGGGTAACACTGTTTTTTTTTTTTTGGCCGAAATTTTGACCCCCTCCGATCTTCTTGAAACTCTGGATTCTGACAGAGGGCCACGACACTTCGACCAGCGCGCAAAAATGGAGGCTCTAGACCCTTCCAGAGCCGAGATATCGGATGTCAAAGTTTTGACCTGAAAAAAAAAACATAAGGGGTAACACTGTCGTTTTTGGCCGAAATTTTGACCCCCTCCGATCTTCTTGAAACTCTGGATTCTGACAGAGGGCCACGAGACTTCGACCAGCGCGCAAAAATGGAGGCTCTAGACCCTTCCAGAGCCGAGATATCGGATGTCAAAGTTTTGACCTGAAAAAAAACATAAGGGGTAACACTGTCGTTTTTGGCCGAAATTTTGACCCCCTCCGATCTTCTTGAAACTCTGGATTCTGACAGAGGGCCACGAGACTTCGACCAGCACGCAAAAATTGAGGCTCTAGACCCTTCCAGAGCCGAGATATCGAAGGTCAAAGTTTTGACCTGAAAAAAAAACATAAGGGGTAACACTGTCATTTTTGGCCGAAATTTTGACCCCCTCCGATCTTCTTGAAACTCTGGATTCTGACAGAGGGCCACGAGACTTCGACCAGCGCGCAAAAATGGAGGCTCTCGACCCTTCCAGAGCCGAGATATCGAAAGTCAAAATTTGGACCAGAAAAAAAACGTAAGGGGTAACACTGTTCTTTTTTTTTTGCCGAAATTTTGCCCCCCTCCGATCTTCTTGAAACTCTGGATTCTGACAGAGGGCCATGAGACTTCGACCAGCGCGCAAAAATGGAGTCTCTAGACCCTTCCAGAGCTGAGATATCGAAGGTCAAAATTTGGACCAGAAAAAAAAAACATAAGGGGTAACACTGTCTTTTTTTTTTTTGGTCGAAATTTTGACCCCCTCCGATCTTCTTGAAACTCTGGATTCTGACAGAGGGCCACGAGACTTCGACCAGCGCGCAAAAATGGAGGCTCTAGACCCTTCCAGAGCCGAGATATCGAAGGTCAAAATTTGGACCAGAAAAAAAAAACCATAAGGGGTAACACTGTCCTTTTTTTTGGCCGAAATTTTGACCCCCTCCGATCTTCTTGAAACTCTGGATTCTGACAGAGGGCCACGAGACTTCGACCAGCGTGCAAAAATGGAGGCTCTAGACCCTTCCAGATTCGAGATATCGAAGGTCAAAATTTGGACCAGAAAAAAAACATAAGGGGTAACACTGTCGGGGTTTTTTTTTTGGCCGAAATTTTGACCCCCTCCGATCTTCTTGAAACTCTGGATTCTGACAGAGGGCCACGAGACTTCGACCAGCGCGCAAAAATGGAGGCTCTAGACCCTTCCAGAGCCGAGATATCGAAGGTCAAAATTTGGACCAGAAAAAAAAAACATAATGGGTAACACTGTCTTTTTTTTTTTTTTGGACGAAATTTTGACCCCCTCCGATCTTCTTGAAACTCTGGATTCTGACAGAGGGCCATGAGACTTCGACCAGCGCGCAAAAATGGAGGCTCTAGACCCTTCCAGAGCCGAGATATCGAAGGTCAAAATTTGGACCCGAAAAAAAAAAAAAACATAAGGGGTAAAGCCGCCTTTCCACTGCACACGACAAACGACCGTCGTCGTACCGGAAGTCATTCATTTCCAATGGGTGAGTCGTACGGGAGCTGCGGGGAGTTCCGATCATATGCGTATGCGGAAAATTCGGATCCGATTTGAGCTTTGGATCCGTTGAAATATCTGAACTTCTGCGGCTAAACCGTATGCGACCGGGCAACAGGAAGTGATGTTTTCTAATACAAACTATGAGCGCGAGGCTAGAATTACAAATATTTTCACTCTTTATTGTTTTTCTGTAAACGCTCTTCTTGTAAAATATTGGTTATAATTAACTATAGCAAAAAAAAATATTTTATAATTATTAAATCAATATTTATATTGATTAGCTCTATAAAATCTACTATGTTTTTTATTTGAGATGTATTGAGGGTCATTTATTTTGTGTAGATATGTGCATTACATTCATTAAAATCATTAATTTTACCATTGTGAATATCCGAGGGTAACGGTTGCTTCACGACCAAATTCAAAGTTCCGTGCGATTGACACTAGAGGGCGAAATACGACTATCGTATGCGAAAGTCGTGTGCAGTGGAAAGGCGGCTTCACACTGTCGTGTTTTTTTTTTTTTTGGCCGAAATTTTGACCCCCTCCGATCTTCTTGAAACTCTGGAGATGGGGACTCGAGTTTGATGGTGCGTTCTATTATTCATCCGTCTCGGAGATCCGAATCGGACGACAGACGTTGCCTAGCAACACGCCCCCTTTCCTCGGATTTCTCCTCTCGGACGTCGGACCACTGTGAGGACACCGAGCAAGAATTCCGTTTCGGAATTCAAGATGGCTGCGCCCTGTGACTTGTACGAATGAATTGTTTTCATTGTTTTTGAACCGCTTTGGTATTTGAAATGACGGTTATAATCACTCGTGTTACTGCGTCCCCTGTGGGTATGGGAATCGGTTGTTGTGAGTGCAATTACTAACGTTGCTAGCGTTGTTAACAGAAGATTAACATGAAAAACATTAAATAAAGTGAACATTTTCAAGTTCAAATGGCTGCGTTTTGATAAGGTGTAGTCATAATATTTTTTTTTAAATGTAAGTGCCTGGTACTCGGCCAGTGCTACCATGACAACAACTCTCTCCGACTCGGACACGCAAAACATAATAGAACGCTTGATGAGACTCGAGTGCGACTTAAGTCGCACGCACAGTGACTTCAGACTCGACTTGAGACTCGTCCTCGAAAGACTTCAGACTCGACTCGGACTCGAGCTGCGGGACTCGTGAACAATGTTTATTTTTAGGAAACGTCTGACGAGCTCGCTGTTATTCCCCTCCCTCCAGCAACAGCTGCTGATAGAACGGCGACGGCAGCCGAAAATAAACAGTTAACTGCCATAGCTAAAGAGCGCAAAAATCACTAAGCAACAGTAAAGAGGACGTTATAGAGAATAATTTAATCATCGGACAAAATACAAAAAGAAAGGGATTTTAAAAAGAAAGAGAAGGGTTGATTTTAGCACTTAATGATATGAAGAGCTCTTTTCCAAAACGCGATAAAGGCCATTTAAAAAAAAATGAGTTTGTCGTGTCATTCTGCTGTGGACATTACCCTTTCACTGACTGCTCCATCAACCTTTCATGCCAAATCGCTATATTTCCTTGTTTAAAATGTAGCCTACTGCAATACAGTTTCTTTCAAAAACGCGATAAGCGCCAGCCCTGTTTATAGCCAAAACGCGATAAATCCTCGAATTCGATGAGCGTTCTACGCAATACAGCACGGCGGCACTCTGAGGTTTGTTTATGTTCATTCATTCCTCAAAATGAGTCCTAGTTTTCTAGTCGACTAGAAGTAAATCATTTAAGCCTTTGTCTAATCAGTAATCGCACGATTTAATTAAATGGGAGAGAAACCATGAGCGTATATTAATTGCCTATTGCGCATGCATAAAGCTTGCCACAAAGAACCGGCAAAAGTAATGATTATGCATGAAACATTTGAATTGTTTATTAATAAACTAGGCCTAGTGTTTTCTGTCAGTGTCAGCAGCAAAGATAAAGTTGATGATGCTTATCTTGCCATCTTTAACGCGCATAGGCCTATAGAAACGCATAGGCTACTTCGAGTTAGCCTACATACGCAGAGAGTTGCCAATTTATTTTCGTTTAGTTTGTTTTGTTTAAAAGAAGACATTTAAAGCTTTCTGTAGCTTAGTTCTTGGTCTGTGAGGCAAGCATCGCGGTGTTTCGGTTCTGGACTGGACAACACACACAAGCCATCTGTATACAGGAAGACACAGAGCAGGCTGTATTTCCTGAGGAGACTGCGCTCTTTTAACATCTGCAGCAAATTGCTGTGTATGTTTTATCAGTCTGTGGTTACCAGTGTCCTCTTCTATACGGTGGTGTGCTTGGGGGGGGGGGGGGGGGGGGGGTAGCATATCCAAGAAGGACACCAATAGGCTGGATAAACTGATCAGGCGGGCCGGCTCTGTGATTGGCATGAAGCTGGATTCACTGGTGATGGTGGCAGAGAGAAGGACACTGGACAAACTGCTGGACATTATGAATAATGCCAGCCACCCCCTGCACACCGTCATCAGCAACCAGAGGAGCCGGTTCAGTGGAAGGCTGCTCCTTCCCAAGTGCCGGACAAACAGACTGAAGGACTCTTTTGTCCCTCATGCCATCAGACTCTATAACTCCTCATTAGGGGGGAGTAGGAAATAGGGTAGAGAGGACCATAGGACAATATATAAATACATATATATTTGGACTTGCATTAATGCCTGGTCACTTTATCATTCTAGCACTTTAATACTGGATTCAATATTGACACTTTTTATGGTCTTTTTTCTTTTGTCGATATTTTGACTATTATTATTTGTATTATTATTATTATTATTATTATTGTTTTTGTTCTTTGTACTGTCTTCTTCACTATTCTCCTTCCCTTTTCTTGCTAAAACTGCTGCTGGAATTTTCAATTTCCTTTTGGGAGTCATCCCTAAGGATTAATAAAGATAAGTCTAAGTCTAAGTCTAAGTCTAATATGAGACGCGCTCCGGTTCACCTGCGCGCCTCTGTGTCCTGATATTGTCTGATTGCCTATTTGCGTCTAATGTTTTAATTCAGTCAATTTGTTGATGAAACATTTATTAAACTGAATATACAGTTTATATCAAACGAAATTTACAAGCTTTCTACAAAACAAAACTAAATAAGTGGTCAAAATCGTGTCTGACCCATTCCAAATATTTTCCGACATTGGGCAGCTTTTGAATTTTGATCCTTAACCTCATGCGGTTCCACTTTCATCCTAGCCTACTCAACATAGATGAAATAATAAAAATAAGTAACGTAATATTATTAAGCACAAATGTGAAACGTATAGCCTGTTTATTTCATTTTTTTTTACTTAGCCTATATTTAAGCGTCAAAGCTTTGCTCACATAGCCGTGTGTGCATGTGCTGGAGGGGTGCCCATCCTTTTTTTTTATATATATCGTTATCATTATTGATCATTTTTTAATAATTAGTTTTTCATGCATATGTTGAAATTGGTACTATTTGTTTGAGGTTTGACACTTTACTAAAAATGACTTTACTAAGAATGAGACAAAAAAATGGACGGATTTATAGCGTTTTGAAAAAAAAAACTTTTAATTTATCATTAACAATATTGTTGTTTGATTTAATAATCATTGTTCAAAATGTTCAGACTGAACCAATAAAACATTTCAACAGGATAATTTGAATATTCACAAAATGTGTGGGACTAGGTAAAAAATGTAGGCTAGTTTTTCTGAAAACTACTGAAATGGATTTTTAGCGTTTTGGAAAAGAACTCCTCATATACAGAAACGATTTCAATGCCACATAACATAACATTATCTGTCTTAATCTGTCACGTAGTAACGACTACGGCAAATCAGCTGTTCCCCCCTAGTAGACGGTTACAGTAGAACGTCAAGGAGTAGCAGTTAATGTCGCGCAATGGGCTCTATGCAAGGCAGTATTTCCGGTGAAGGTATAAGGATGCTCGATAACTTCCGCTGATCATAGAGTCCAATGCAATACCGAGAATTAATGTTGAATTTTATACTCCATGGTTATACTAAAGAAACGTTAGTCACAAAAGCAGATAAAACAGACACCCCTCGTTGTGTTTATGCTTCTTTTTAAAATTATATTAAATAAACATAACTATACATAAAATTGCATCTTTCTGTCGGAGTTACGCACCATTAAATGTATTTTCTGATAATTTATATTTCAAGTTTTTACTGCAAATGTCGAAATTAATCCAGTCAACTTGTTGATTAAAACCATTGATTAAAATGAAATAGGCCTACAATTTATAAAAAAACGAAATTCTTTTAAAAAACGTCAGAATTATGTCCGACCCATTCCAAATGTTTTCCGATATATGGTGATTCAAGCACTGATGCACCGCTCCTTGATCCATCAGTGCTTGAATCACCATATTGGAAAATAAAACGTTTTAAACATCAATAAAACATCTCCTGTTAACTAGCAGAGCATTAATTTAGTTTGTTTCAATAAGAGATCTATCGCTAAAATGTTTTGTTTTTGAAATCAAGAGGAACACTTGTTGCCGCTGCTGTCAGTTGTAGGCCTATACAGTGTTCTCTGTGGCGCGCAGTCTCGGACGCGCGCTGCGCGCACTTCAATCTATCGTCGTTACGGACTCTATTCATTCCGGTAAAATCACAAAATAAACGTGTCCTATGCTTGATATAGACTGTAACCACTGATGGACATATTCTGTTTTGATGAGAGGGAAAAAAAACTGTCCCGAGGGCGGATTAGAACCCGTAACCTCGGACACTCTTGGCAAAAGATCTACTACTAGACCACAGAAACACTCAAGAATAAATTTGCGGATCGATGGATTTATTTACGGGTTGAGCAGAAAGGCTGCACAGTTTGACAAGTTTGTACCCAGCACTTCCGAATGTGTCTCTGTGCCCAGCAAATTTCAAACTGACGCCCGTGCTTAGGTGAATTTAGGGGGCGGCCGGGCCGGGCCGGGGAGGGGGAGGGGGGTGGGGGGTCTGGGCGCCCCCCCTGTTCCAACGTCTATGCAGTCGTCTACTACAGAAAAGTGGTTAGTAAATTAGGCTACATTTTCAGTATTCAAAACACACTGCTGTGATGCTGGTGATGTATTTAAGTGTCATCTACATGTGTAAACACCGTCATCCGTAGATCAGTCTCCTCAACTGAGAACACAGGCGGGACCGTTTTACCTGCTGGCCCAGAAAATACAAGATATAACTTAAAAGTAAAGCATTCTTGGTGTTTTTGTCATGTTGCAATAGCCTGTTTTCATACAATTGATTTTAATATACCAAAATCAAAGCTAATACTGTATGCTAATAGATAAAGTAGTCAAAATAACATATTACATGCTTTGAATTCCTTATATATAGCTATACAGTGTTCTAAGCAGCCTGGATGGGTCGCTGTATGTGATGCAACACTTATTATAACCAGAGACTTATTATAATAAAGAGACTTGAGACTTGACTTGGACTCTAGCGCAGAGACTTGAGACTTGACTTGGACTCTAGCGCAGAGACTTGAGACTTGACTTGGACTCTAGCTCAGAGACTTGAGACTTGACTTGGACTCTAGCTCAGAGACTTGTGAGCATCTCTGGATCTGAGGGGGTTAAGCAGAAGACTGTTCAAACTGAGTCCCTCGCAAATTTTATTAAAATTTTGAATCTTGGTAACCATCATTCGTCATCATCAATGAGCCATCAATCAAATACTGTGATAACACACAACTGGATTAATTATCGAGACAAGGGGCATGTCGCATATACAGATACACCATTTAATATTTATTATAGACATTTTATATACATTACTTTTCAACAGTTGCTTTACTATGTGGTACAATCTTTAAAATCTGTTGATTCGTAGTAAATCAAAAACCTTACAAAACTCATCAAAACTCTTCAAACTGATCGGAACTTGTGGAAGACTAGAAAAAATACTTCATTGTAGTATTAATCATGCATTACACAAACAAAAGGTCTTTTGTTACACCATAAACTGCATTGTTTATTTAATCATTGAATAGATGGGGGAAGAACGACCAAACCAAATATTGAGTATAAATGCAAGCTATTCCACTCCCCAAAAAATAAAAAATAAAATGTGTCATTTCACTCATCCTCGTGTCTTTTCAAACACATTTGACGTTTTCTTATGCAGAACAACAGGGGGAGGGGGACAACAACATTGAGACATTTCTCAATTGTTTCATGTCCACAGAAGAAACTAAGTCATACAGGTTTGTAAAGACATGAGGGTGAGATGATGATATTGTTTTTTTTCTAGAGTAAATTATCCCTTTAACTTTGCAAACGTTTCTCTCTTGATATGAAGGAAAAAAAAAAGTTTTAAGGTGAATTTAAAACCAGCCAACTAAGAAAGTGTACGTTTAAAAAACTTTATTTTCCTATATGTTAATTTCCTATCGGATTACCTGTTCCGTTTGGTTAGCAACAGCCCAATCTTTTACTTACCATCGAAGGATAAGACTATCCACACAAACTGAAAATAAATAAATAAGCCAATAACATTCGGATCTCTAACTTGTGATACTTAAACTCATTTTACAGTAAGGTGTACAGAAACATCACATAGTGACAGGATGCTGCAGTTTATTTGTAGATTTCTAAAACCTCTCAGGCACCACGCACCGTGCCTCTGCTAGCGTAGTCTCTCCGTTACGTGATGATAACACAATGTTAAAGCAATGTAGTTTGCGTAAAGAGAGCACTCATCCAGGGCTTCCATCCCGAGACACAAGACCTTCTTGAAGGACAGCCGCTTAAAATGGAGGGCTTGAGTGGGATTATAGTCCCTTTAAAAAATGTGATTTTCAGCGGTTTTATGACAGTCTTTATTTATATAAAATTGATTATAAAAACTATACTTTTTTTACACAAAAAAAATGAGACAAACGCTAAAGGTATGAGGGTTGACCGAGTTTAACTGTATTGGTTTGCACACTACATTAGGGTGAGGAGGGTGACTGAGATTAGGGTCTTGTTTATGGCTTGGCAGGGCGGGACTCAGTTCCTCTGGTGCCCGGACGATGGTCGGTGACAATCTACTGATGGATGAACATAACCACTCCATGGTCACTGAAACATACCTACAGGACACATTATTAGCTCAGTTCAAAACCAGTCGATGGGCTTCAAACACTGGTTTCACTCCAGCTTCGACTTACAGTAAATTACAGTTACTTTTTTTCTTTTTTCGTGGAAACAAAAAGAAGATTAAAACTGATTGAGCACTCCACACTGGCATCGCAAAAAACGGCACATCCCCCTCTTGGCACCTGGTATTTTGTGTATGGTGTGAGTCTGACAGCGAAGGTGGAAGCCACTTCAATGTAGTGTGAGAAATGCTACTCTTGTTACACAAGGCAGTGAAGCAGTCCTTTCTTTCACTTGGTCTTTACGTATGCGTAAATTCAGACGTGCTTTTATACAAACACTTTGGCCAGGGCATCGGCTCCAGCACTTCCTATGTATGCCTTAGATGGGTGGAAGGCAACGTCGTATATGGCCTCGTCCGACTTTTTCCTGTGAGCGGTAACCTCCTGTACACATGTCTTACTGTCCAGGTTCCACAAGCGGATGGAACTATCGTGACCTGTGTTAGATGAAGAAGAGGCGATAAGTTAACACTTAAAGAGATAGTTCAGCACAAAACTTCAATTCTGTCATTTTTCTAGACCTCCATGACTTTTGTTCTTTCATATAATGAAAGTTTCATTGTATGGAAAAAAGCAGAATCAGACTTTCTGCTAAAGATCACCTTGTGACAGGGGCTTGCAATGATGTGAGCGTGAGTGACAAAATATTACCAACAAATATTATGTAAGAGACTAACTGTATAACTTACATAAATGGTAAAAGAGTGGGAAAAGTGAGCAAGTGAAAGGGCAGTGTTGAAACAGTGTGCTGAAGAAAAAAAACAACACTTACTTCCTGACATCAAGTAGATGCCATTTGGATCTATAGCCAGACTAGTAACAGCATCCAAGTGAGCCACCATTGCATGGATGGCTTTACCTTAAAAAGACAGACAGAAGAAAAGTGATGAATAACAGATGGATTTTAAAATATCAAAATAGGAATCTAAAAAACCACATGATTGCATAATTTATTAATTCAGACAAATATTTGTTGCAAGATTTTTTTATCAAAAAAATTTTCATTTAGCCAAAATGTAATATATTGATCAAAAGTCTATAATGTTACAAAAGCTTTCTATTTCAAATAAATGCTGTTCTTTTGAACGTTCTATGCACATAATCCTAAAAAATGGATCACGGTTTTCACAAAAATATTAAGCAATACTTATTTTTAACTGAAAATGTTTCTTGAGCACCAAATCAGCATATGATGTGACACTGAAGAGTCAAGGCCTGTTCACACCGGGACGAATATCAGCACGCGTTATTCGTCAGCGTTTTTCAACGCGTTTTTTGTGTTCACACCCAAGCGTTTTGAGCCGAGTGAATATGCATTTCATTCCCTGACATTAGATGGCGCTTAATGTAAAACAGAAAATAGAATACTATACTAGGGTGATCATATTCATGTCTCAATGTTTTATTATGGCAGATTAAAAAAAACCCCGAATGAAATAATGATAGAAAAAATGTCTTCTGTATTAGAAAAATAAATATATAAATAAATAACTAAAAGAAATGTCTCCAAATGTAACAAAAAATAGCTCTCACAAACTTACAAAAACGAACAAAATCTATTTATATCTTTAGTTTTCATCCTCTTTATCCTGTTTTTCTTCCTTACCCACCTTGTTTGCCCATCTATATTTTGCAGTAGAACTGATTTTTCCCAGCAGTTTTTTTGAAAACAAGGACATTTTCATCACTTAAAAATAGCCAGGACAGGACATGTTTAATGCAAAGTTGAGATGTTGCCCAGAGATAAAAACATAGCACTAGTTGTCGGATGAACAGATGCACTAGAGACGAGAGTTGTCGTATTTCCCCGCGTTTAATAAAACCACTCAAACGTTACACTCGTTCTCATACATGGGGATCGAGCGAGAAAAAAACAAACAAACATCTGGTCACAATAGAAAAATAAAATAAAAGAAAGGATAAAAAGAGTCGGCAGAGCGGTTATCTCCTCTCCTCACTTGTCAAAATCTAGCTGACACTACACACTATGCACAGTTCTCATCTCAACTCAGATTTCTATAAAGCACAAAGTGACCGTTTTACACATGTCCCGGGAAAACAGGACTTATGGTCACCCTACTATACTTTTTTTTTTTACAGAAATACTAATATAAATATTATCATATAGCTCATTATGCTCCGAGACCAGCAGCTCAACTTGCAGCAATCTCTCCTTCGCCGTATGTGTGCTTGGCAAGACCGTTTTGAGTTTGAGCGCCCCGCCGCCCCCAAGTTATGTTTTACTGAAACTTCAGAAGCACCAGACACGTGAGCAAACCCGCCAATCTCGTTGGTCGGATAGGTTTTGACGCGGTGCGTCAAACCAAAAAAAACGAACCTGAGGCGTTTTTTAAAAAATGACGCTTTTACGCGTGGCGTTTTTCGCGTTGGTGTGAACACTCACATTGGCACCCATTGTTTAGTCACGAGGCGTTAAACGTCGACGAATATCGCGCGCGAAATTCATCCCAGTGTGAACAGGCCTTCAGACAGTGAAAGAGACAGTGAAAAGTCAGCTTAGCCATCACAGAAATAAGTTACATTAAATAAGTGAAACGGAAAAGTTATTATAAATCACAACTTTACAGTTTTTCACTGTATTTGTGATAAAAAAAAATGCAGCATTGCCAAAACCCAAACTTTTGAACAGTAGTGTACATATCATGGTATTTTTCAATAATACAAAACAACACACTGACCTGATTTATTATCAAAGAATTTGATGTGTCTATCCTCATGAGCGGTGACTGTGATTGGCAGGGTGGGGTGGGTGACTACTTTATTAATGTGATTCCCAAAAGGAATAGCTACAAAAAAGCAGAAGAAAGTAAACACCACACATTCAATTCTCTATGTAAACATTATATCATATCTACACAAGTGTACTTTGTTTTGTTAAGAACATATGTAAAGAATGTACCGCTCTCTCCCTGTGCGGCGAATACCATGACGGGCTGTGAAGTCTCTAGATCGTAAACGACAGCATCTCCCGTGTTATAGGACGCCACCATATGAGCTGGATCACACCCATTAAAATCAATTGACGTGGGAACGCCATGAACTGAAAGACAGGAAACGAAGAAAATGAGTTGCCAACCCTTCAATCGATTATTGAACGGCACGTAGAAGACGCATTGCGCTCACCTCTGTCAGAGTTGAAGGTGCTTAGACATGGGGACTTCTCCTGAGGGTTCCACAGCTTGATCGTCCCATCAGCTGAACAGGAGAGCAGCCGGTTTTTGATTCCACTGTAAGCCAATCCCCACACTCCGTCACTGTGACCCAACAATGTGCCAGCCAACACGCTGGGGTCTGAGTGAAAACAGAATACAAATCTGAGCCACACATAGAAAAGATACTGGCGATCAGGCAGGTTTCTAGCTGTTAAGTTCAAGGAAGCCATGGTTTTATCTTCTCACCATATGTGTCATAAGGGTCTACGTTAGAGCTGGGGATGTTCCACCATTGTATTGTTGAATCAATTCCACCACTAAAACACTGCTCACCAGTCGAGGTCATAGCCAATGAGAGCACAGGCCCACTGCAGAAACAGAAACAACAAGTTCAGAGGATTTGAGATCTAATGGGTGGATTCAGCTGTTTGCATCATTGTTGATACAGGGGGCCCTAAAAAGTGATTAGATACACTTAAAATTGCAAAAATGTCTATGCTTGTCAAGGCAAAAACATCAAACTATGTGCTATTTTAGTAATATTTATTTTTAATATTAATACAATTTTAGGAAAATTGCACAAGTACTCGAGAAGTGATTTCATAATATTTTTTCTTTAATATAAAGAAGTTATTTAATGTTATAGTAATATTTATATTAATTCAAAGAATGACAGCACAATAATTGTGAAAAGGAGTTTACTAAGATTTATATAAATTAAAAAAGATAGCTCAAGTACTCTTTTTAGGTATTTTAAAGTCTTAAATATAATAAACATTACTGTTCAACATGAACAAAACATTTTGTGGTTATCAAACATTAGTGGAACGGACTTCTCACACCCACTAAAAATCACCTTGAGACCAACTGGTTAAAAGCAAGAGCAAAACCATTATGAGCATTATTTATATATATATATATATATATATATATATATGCATAATACAGCCTATTCTGCACTCAAGCGCACACATAAAGCTTGCTGCAAAGTACTGACAAAAGGAATGATTAAGAGTATGTCGTAATAAATTGAAGTCAGTAAATTGAACTCCCTGAGTCAGTATCAGCTGCAAAGATGCTGACAATGCTGACACAAAGGGCACTTTTCATATGGATTACATAATCAGAGATGATTTGTTTTCGAATGGAATTGGTTTGTCTAAAAGTAGACATTTTCAAGCTTTCAGTAGATATATTTCTTATGTCTGTTAGGCAAATAGCCTACACACTGATCTTTGGTTAATTTTCCTGACGCACTCCATTTCACGTAAGCCAAGGCAGAAAGCGCATCTGTTTGCTTTCTTTATTTTACAGAAGCACAATGTTTTGTTGTTATTGTGAGTTTACTCAAACACTTAGATATGGATTTGCACCTAACAATAGCGCACATTTATCTAGGTCAGTGGTTCTCAATCCTGGTCCTGGGGACCCACAACTCTGCACAGTTTGTATGTCTCCCTCATTTAACACATCTGAATCCGATCATGAGCTTGTTGGGAAAGAGCTCTATGAACTGAACTGGCTGTGTCAGATAAAGGAGACATATACGGTAAAATGTGCGGAGTAGTGGGTCCCCAGGACCAGGATTGAGAACCACAGATCTAGATAAATGTGCGCTATTGTAAGGCGTAAATCCATATCCAAGTGTTTGAGTAAAGAGTTGTCACACGTCCATTAACCAGTAGGAAAATATCCTCACGTCACATCCCTATTGGGTATACACTCCTGCCCTGATCTGCTATAGGTACTGATACTGTGGTCTGAAAACATCCTAGACCTAGAGCAACAAGCTCACAAGGACAGGACAGAGATCTCAGAAAGTGACCCTCATTCACCCTCACTTGAAACACTCACTATCCAGTTGCAAATGACATCGAAGACTGAGGAGAAAATTGTAAAGAAGAGCTTCATGACATGGATTTAAAAGTGCAGTAAGCAATTTCTGAGAAAAATTGTTGAAAGTGTATACACTCATAATGGGGGAGTAGAGAGAGTGAGCAAGAGGGAAATTTGTACAAAGACTGTCGAAAGAGACATTACAAAAGAGAAAAGGTCAGAGGAATGTCAAAAAGAAGGGTTATGATCAGGCAAGAGCTTTAGGACCTACATTAATATTCAAACGCTGAAGAGACTTAAATGGGAAGACCTGCAAACAGATGGCGAGGTTGCATTGTTTCTGTACCATATAGGAGTAACATTGCTTTTACTGTGCTTCCCAAAACCAAGACATTGTAATGTTAGCTATATTAACAGGACAGTTTTGAGTGTCATTGTTTGTCTATATCTAGTGTGCTGCTGCCTGCTGGTGACTAAGATGGACACTTGCTTGTATAAACTCTAGTGTACTGTATGTTCCTTTTTTTCTCTTCCTTATCACTTGTTCATAATCTTTGCTTTATTTTTTGTGAAGCGCTATTTTGCTTCACTTAATCAATGATGAAGAAACATCCTTGCACTTTGGGGACGGAGCAATAAAGGGTACTGAAAAGAGGTGTGATTGTTGATTAGTCACTTGCTGCATCTTTTAAGGAGCTCTCTGTCATTTTTGTTTACATCACCAGCCCTGCAATCCAACTGACCAACTACTTCTATTACAAACCATAATGAGGACAAATGCAGGGACTTCAAGCACTCACTCAACCGCTGACAACAGACTGATCAGTGTAATGTAGCAGCCAGCTGTGCTCCACCATCAACACATATAAAATCATTGGGACTGAATCCAAATCATCCCAAAACGTCCTTTTTTATTGATGTGGTGGTACAACAGCAAAAAAAAAAACGCACAAATGTCAGAAATCAACAAGCATCCACACCAGTAGGTGTCAGTATAGAGTAGAAGAGCACTGGGACAAATAAGGGCAAGAGAAATGTAAACAAAGTCGTACTGAATGCACCTTTGAATAGCTAACTTCGCTATGCTCATGTTGTGGAGAATTAGTAATGAATCATGCCACCATCTCATGAATGGGCTTGGCAGAGGTCAGGGAAACGCTAAATGCACAGAATCATCCATACTGTCACAAATCTTTGACCCTACAATTGAAATCAATGTCATGAAATCAATACTTACACATGCCCTCTAAATGTGTATATGGGCTCCACATCAAAAGAGGCACTTCTGCAAAGCAAGAAAAAAAAATTGTTTAATTTTGTTTAACATTTAATGGGAAAAACACAAAAACATAAAATCAACGTGCTCCTTGAGGAATCATATTTAAGCACAAAATCAATCCCAAGTAGACATGTGCCATGTGCACATACGCCATATCACGCTAATAAGCATGCACGTTATTGTTATCTTAGGCACTTCAAAATACTGGGAATAATTATTCATTATAGAGAATGCTTTTTCATCAATTGGTTAAAATAAGTGCGTGTACAACAACTGACCTACTTTCTGGTTTGAAACAGCATTTAAATATTTCAAACAGCCATTCAGATGCTTATATTGTCAAACAGCCATTCGGATGCTAGTATTCTCATTGGTGTTTATCAAAACACCAAATACTTCAATATTTTTACATTTTAATATTGACTTCAACTTGACCTAGAAATAGATCGAAAATGAACTGATTCTTTATTGTTCGGTAACACTTTACAATACGGTTCATTAGTTAAACTGACAATGAAAAACTTCTAATGTATTTTATTAATCTTAGTTAATGTTAGTTTCAACATTTAATTATACATGATTAAAATCAAAACTTGAGCTAATATTGATATCAATATGAACTAACAATTAGCAGTTGTATTTTTTTAACTAACGTTATCAAAGAATTATTACTTTGAAAAAGTTAGTTAAAAAATAGACTTCTGTAACAAATGTAGCTCTTGCTTATTGCTAATGTTAGTTAGACCTATAAGAAAAAAAGATGTTTTAAGAAAACATTTTTTACTTTTTTGCAACTTATTTTTAATAAAGCTTCAGCAATTATCACAACATGAAATTAGAGTTGGGCATCGTTTTGATTTGAACGATTCTGATTCCAATTCCGATTCTTCCTTTCGATATCGGTTCTTTTTAAATTCTCGATTCCGATTCTTTGAGGGGTGGGGTCAAAACATGTCACAGGATCATTTTCACAGAGGAACATTTTACTTTGATTCAATAATGAGTTTTAGTTTTGGGAGTGGCAGCCCATGTGGGAGAAAATTAGGAATGACTCTGCACCAGACCAAAAAAGAGATTTGCAGAACTTGCACCCTGGTCTGGACTCTCTAGACATGTATGTAAAAAAAAAAAACAAAAAACAAACATTCATCAAATGTGATCTGATCTCGTTATTTTTTATTAAATCACAGATAAAAACAAAATGAACGTTTTTCTTTGCTTCATAACTTCCAAAGTATAGCTCATGCATGACTGCACGATCTCTCCCTAATCCAGCAAACATCCGACAGTTTCTATCACACTGACTGCTGCAGAATAACAGTACTATAAGGTTAGGCTGGTTATTACTTTGATCCTGTCTACATCTGCTTTCAAAGATGCATAGTCTATATATTTCTCAGGCCTGTGAGGTTAGGCACAACGTTACGCCGAGTTTCATTCATGAGACCAAAGTCCAATTTGCGCGCTGTCGCCTCCGTCATGACTCATGATCATCTATTGTTTACTATATACTTCTTATTTATTTAAACCAGGCGATTGGTTGAAACATTGATTGAAATTAAGATACAATTAGTGAAAAAAGAACAGCAGGAAGTAGAAAACCGTCAAGATAGTTGAATCCGCTATGAATCTTGGGAAATAGAACGGGAGCAAAAAAAGGTGGATAAACCGTAATATTAGGACTACTACTAGCATGTGGAATTTTTTATAACACTACATTCATCTACGAGGGAAAAAATAATTTCAGTAACGTAGTTGTTAAGCACAATTAGCAATTTGGTCAAGCACTTTGTTACACTACAATCACTTGCCTGATTGTGATGAGGTAACGTTACTAACGTTGGTTAGCACAGGGTTGGCCTGGAGGATGAGACAATGGATCTGCGCAGCACGTCAAACATGCTACACTTTGTTAATTTGTACACCATACAGGCATAGGCGTAATTTGCGGGTGGGACATGTCCCCACCACTTTTTGCCAGGGTTGATATTGATATTGCTTGTTGGCGCTGTGATCAGTGGTGCAGATACAGTGTCCTCTCATGGCTCGCGCACAATCTTCTCTCGGATGCGTGCTTCAATCCGTTGCAGAGACTCTAATTCGTTCCAGTGAAATAAAAAAAAAAAACAAATTGCACACAAACGCTCCCCTGCTTGATATACAACCACTGATGAACATATTCAAAAAAAAAAAAAACTATACGAGTGCAGATTAGAACCCAGAACCTGTGACACGCGTGGCAAAAATTCAGCCACTGGACCAATTACGTACACATGCAAATAGTTTATGTATATTTATTCAAGTGAAACGAAAATCACTGTGCCGACCCAGGCTTTTTAAGGTGAAATAAAGCCACACTTCTGAGCGGCCCTTACTGTGCTCCATCGCTGCAATAGAACAAGTGGGCGTGGCAAGCACTTCCAGAAATCCGGTAGCCACTATGGACCAAAGCTTGCGTGTTTGGAACCGGTGATCGGAATCGAAGACAACATTTCTAAACGATTCCTAAGGCATTGTTATTTTTTAAACTTGGAACCGGTTCTCGATGCCCAACCCTAATGAAAATGTTATACTGTCGCATGTCTAAACCCAGGACATTCCTTTCCTTGAAAAGCCACAGTAAGAACTTACTTTTTGGCAGGAACGGTCTTCTGGAGGTTCCACAGTTTGAGGGTGTGGTCTTCTGAGACTGTGACCAACACCGGTTCCACAGGATGGAAGGCTAGGGCCCGCACTCCATCGAAGTGGCTTCGCAGGGTATATTTGGGATTCCATGTCTTCCTGAATGCATCCTTATTGGCTGGCAACTAAAAATAGAGTGGAGGAGGGGCCGTTGCAGAGGCATTTTAACAACTGTGAAATGAAACCTGGAAATTGCAGGTCGACTGACTCCAAGGCATTAGGATAGTTGTCCTATTTGCAAACCACACCAGCGTGGACAAGTAACCTTTATCCAGAATGAAACTAATATAGGTACATGACATTTGAGTAAACATGACGGGCTGTTTTTATATAACTGTTAACACAATACAGACTGCATTTAGAAATTGAGCAGGGTAAAGAGAAAGACCTAGGCTTTTTTTAAGCAGAGGCTATAATTTATTAATGCCAGAATGCAGTCTGTGTCATACTTACATCATAGCTGTATTCAGCCTCGTCATTGGACACAGTCAGATCTGCGAGGTCTCCCAGGCCCAGCACACTTTCCAACATGTCATCAGAGCCCATGATAAAGGACTTGCCCCCACCAGGCGTGAATGGCAGAGGCTCAGCTAAGAATAGGAAAGAGAAGGGCCCGGTAAACAAGGTGCCACACCTTGGAGTAAAAAAACAGGGCTTAAGCTACAGACTGTTTTACAAACAAACACCAGCAGGTCAACACCAGAACAACTGTGTGGTGTTATAACATAAAATAAAAACAAAGTAGAGTGAATAATACGGGTTGGATCAATGTAAATTTAAGCTTTAATTTGACACCAGCCTCTAGGAGGGTATTCCGAAAAGCAGGTTATGTGACATAGGTATGGGTATGTTGTGAAAAAGTAAATGGATAACCTCAATATTCGGTTTCAAAAACTGAGCAAAGTTTCAGCGTAAACAAGTAAGTCGCCAAATAAACATATTCTCTTTTTTTGTAAGACACACACGCACTTATACTTTACCAAAAATACATGTCCTATTTATGGTTACATTTACATAATCTTTAGTTAAGAAGTGGGTCAGAATAGACAGAAGAGAGTAAGACAGAAAGAGGCAGAGATAAAGAAAGCAGAAGGGTATGTGACGGAAGTAATGTAATGTGTTTGACCCAGCTGGCTCTGGTCGAGGCAGAGAGAGAATCTCTTGTGTTGGAAGCTGTCAGGAATGCTGATACAGCAACAGGCCCAATTAAGATTCCACCGCAGGACCAGCGTGTGCCACAAAGCACATACAAAACATACGCATGCACATGTTCACCGCCCAAAACATTTTTTAAAAAAATAATTTCTTTTGAATAAAAAACAAAAACAAAATACTACATACAACATTTAAGCGAGAGCAGCTCATCTTCATATATATTAAAAGTGATTTTTACTAATGAAGTACTATCTCTCGTGCTCTACATTTCTAGTCTTCTGGACCAATATTAGGGCTGTGTGATTAATTGTTTACAATGGTTAGCAACATACTGTTAAAACTAATCGTGTTGTTGATATATTTTTTAGACTGCTGCCTGTGTAGAACAATGGCAAGAAAAACTAACTTCATCGTGCTCAGAGCACCTTCTAGTGGTCGGGAGCATTTGCATTGGGTTGTGGCGTGAATTTATGTTTGCTTTTTAAACTTCATTGTGTTGTGCACTACTGGGCCACCTATTATTCAATTATCACACTCAAATGTTTTAAGAATCTCAAGCAATGTGCCCTATTTTCATCATGATTAATGACAATAAAATCGACTATGAGTTTAGCGAGTATTATTTTACCCCACTCCGTGCCATCTCCTGAACTCCGAGCCTCCCCAGCACCTTCTCCATCCTCTGCATTCACCAAGAAGTCAAACTCCTTCAGTGCCTCCTCTGTGTCGGGGTCATCCGGCAAGTCAGAAGCCAAACCTTCATTTCCTACCTGGAAAAGTAGTCAAGTTTTAGGCTATTTTACAAAGAAAATCTATACAGAGGAAGATTAGTTTGAGATCATTATATAATTTACGCCAATTCCCACTAAAACTGTTGCACACCTTAATTTTATGTTTTTTTATTCTGCGTTTATCGCTCCTGTCAGGGACGTCCTCCATTATGTCACCCTCATCATATTCCTCTTCATCACTATCGTCAGCATTTTCTAAAAAATTAAATGTCTCCAGAACCTCTGGATTCCTGTTGAACCAAAAGCACCATGAGAAATGTTTGATTTTTTTTCTTTTAACAGTTTATATTAATCTTCCAGTTGAGTTGGATCAAATAAATCAAGAAAAATCTGTACCTTTTCATATCTTGTCCCTTTCTTTTGGCTGGAGACTCTCCTCCATTGAGAATTTGCTCTAGGTTCTTGGTTTCCACAGAACCGTTTTGCTCTGAGCCGGACAGCCCCAGTAACGACCGAACTCTCTGCGACCGAACGTCCAGTATTGTGTCCGTATAACCTACTTCCTGAAGATATCTTGAAAACGACAGATGTGTAAAGAGATTCAGAGCACATCTCAGACATTCAGGTGATAGAAATAGTCCAAGAACTTTCTTTGCAGGACTAATACAGATACGCCCACAGAGGAAGTGTCATTCACAAAAACATAATGACTCAAGGCTAACTTACTGTCTGAGGAGTTGCCTGCCCTGTTTCCACGTTAACTGGCTGTTCTGAGGTATAGCAGAGACCTCTGTTTCTTTGGTATCTTCTTTAAGAAACAACACAAATAAACACATCAGTGAACCTTGAAAAGAAATCTATACACAGACATTCACAGTACCATACAAAAATTTAGGGGAAGTACTTTTGAATGGTAGTTTATACACACATTTTCAAAAGTAGGTTGAATCCTCTTACCTGATTCAAAGCTAGGCATTTTTACTTCACCTTGATTTAGTTCTGTCCCATATTTTAATTTATGGTATTTTGCTCTGGTAATGGAAGAAATGATTTTTGTTAAAATACATTTATGAATACATTTACAAATGAAAAGACCTCTTTTATCATTACAATTAAAGAGGATTAAGAAATAATACATTAAAAATAATGATCACTCTTTTTAATAAGGTTTCATAAGTTAACATGAACTAATAATGAAATGCTCTACTACCGAATTTATTAATATTTGTTCATGTTACTTTCAACATTTACTAATACATTATTAAAATGAAAAGCTGTATTTGTTGACATTAATTACTGCACTGTAAAGTAACATGAACAAACAAACAGCATCTGGATTTTTATTAACTAACGTTCACAAAGATTACAGATTACAAATACGTTAAGTATGTTTAGATCGTGTTAGTTAAAACTGTAATGTTAACAAATGAAACGTTAATGTTAAGTGTTTTCAAAAAATTAAACAAAAATGCAATGTAAGGGGAAAAAAAAACATATTACAAACCTTTCTTGCTTTAATGCGTATTCTAACATTTTTATTCTTCTAACAAGGTCATTCTTTAAATTTTCTTGACCCTTTCTTTCTCCTTGGAGGAACGCTATTCGGGCCTGGAAGACAAAAGCAGGTAAACAGGTTAAACCAGTGTTTAGATATTTTAGCTAAGTTGTGAAATTGTGAATTGTGTGAAATGAGCAAGAAAGACTTGGTAATGAAACTATATATATATATATATATATTGTTTCACTGCCAAGTCTTTTTTGCTCATTACACACAATTCACAAGCTGACAATATTATATATATATATATATATATATATATATATATATATATATATATATATATATATATATATATATATATATATATATAGACTGTTCTAACTGACAACATACAAAAAGGAATATTTAGTTAAACGTATTAGCTAATTATTTGAATGGTGCAGTTCTTTTATGAAAACGATTGACAAATCAGTCTGAATTGAACTCCTGTTTGATTGATGGGAGATGCCGTGGGTAATATCCCCCCACCTTAAAAAAAAAAAAGCACAGATCTCTCATTTTCTAAAGAGGAACCAACACAAGGCCACTGGCAGGCAACTGCCCAGATGAACAGAGCTCTACAGAGCAGGTTAACATTAGCAAATGAGAGCAGCTGTGCAACTTGACCCCTGTTAAAGGCCAGGAAGTGAATGAGAGGAGGCAAAGGGAGGGGGTATTTATAGACAACCAAAACTCTCAACCTTCCTGGAGAAAAAGAGATCTTGCAGACTCTCATGACAACCTGGTTTGTTTGGCAGGTACACTAGGAGGACATCCTGTGGAATTTTCATAGAAAAAGGGAAGGTGAGGTGGGCTTGTCATTTACAATTCGATCTGTTAATTTCAGCCTGTCATACAGCAGAAATAAACACCACAACAGCAAGTCAGCGCATGTCGCTAATAAGTGATTTCTCCATATCTCTGTGTGTGAAAGAATGGCACGGTTTCATCTGATACACAAACTCACATACAGTGGTGGTCATAATTATTGGCAACCCTGGTAAATATGATCAAAGATGGCTGTAAAATAAATCTGTATCTTTCATCCTTTTGATATTTCATTCAAAACATTTGCAAAACTCCAACCTCTCCCTCTGGGAGTCTTTGGCCACTCAAACTCCACTCAAACCACTGATATAGACACACGTCCGCTTCCAGGCAGATTCATAACATCTTTAGTTAATTGGAACTAATTGGAATATTTGCCCTGGAAAGGGATTTTCAATGCTTTGGCTATTTTCTTACAGCCACTTCATTTTGTGCCACTTTCAGCCACTTTATATTCACATTATTTTGTGAAGCTCAACAATTTTTTCCCTGCAGATCAGTAAAACTACATTCTTTGGTTTTACTCATTGTGATGGATGATTAAGGGAATTTGGCCTATGTGTTTCCTCATATTTATACTCCTGAGAAACAAGTGATAGCTAGACTATTTCATGTTTAGTCACCCAGGTGTGATATATTTTTTTAAATATTCATGAAAATATACCTCTAAGGGTATGTTAGTTGAGGCCAATGTGTTTTGGAGAAAAACATTTCATAAAGTGATTTCTCCCTCACTTTTACTGCAATGAAAGGTTAGAGTACCCATGTATTACATTTATACAGTTCTGTTGTGCAGCATCTTCTTTGACAAAAACATTTTGTAACTTAGGCTAATTGTTATACTTTCATTTGTTTACATTTTAAAAGCTTGATTAAACTGAAAACGTTTATATAAATTTGTAACAAATTATTAAACAGAATCCAGAAAAAGCTCCAATCGTGATGTGACGACAACAAATATAGGAACTTGCATAACTAGGGCTATCACTTAAAAATGTAATTGAATTAAATTCAACAAATTCAAGTATGGTTTTTAAAATCAGTTACTTTTATTTAAAATAGAATGTTAATATATCAGAGATGTAGACCTATTTGCTACTGGCTTGCTATAAATGATTCCAAATGGCACTAACTCTAATACTTCAGTGTGGTGGAATTTAAATACAGTTGGGGGGCATAATTAAACACATTTAATTTTCACAAACACATTGCTCAAATAATAAAACTATCCTAAGAAAGATGTGAGAAAGAACAGGCTAACTAGGCTGGGTGCTGAAAGCTATTACACTCTTGGATGGAGCTTTCACACAAGACAGCTGTCTGTACATGTCTTCAGACTATGGACATTTTGGAATGAGACTGACACACAGAGACCTGCAAAAAACGCACAGGGCCTGCTCAAAAGCACACCATGTGTACGACCCCACATCTCTGAACTACAGGCTCATACACAAATCAAAATACAACATGTATAACTTTATCATGAGGTGATAAAGTTCTTAAGAAGAACAGTCCAAACGTCAGGCAGAAATGTGCTTTCACAATCCACCCCCATGTTCACAGCGCTGGAATCAATGTGTGAGGTCACTCCATTGAGACGCCTCCCAGGCATTCGGGGGAAACATAGTGAGATCACTAGCCAAAACTAGAGCCTTACAAAGGAGCAAGCTGCAGCGCACGGGGCAAGAATAGCCCTCACCGACGCATGACATTCCACCATACAGTTGTCAGATTAGATAGTTAACAACAGCAAAAAAAAAAACAAAAAACATTACAAGCAAATGAAGATTTTTCCCTAAGAGAGGAATAATACGACATCTTTAATAGAATAGGGTTATGAAAACTGACGCTCTTATGAAAGCTGCTCGACTACTGGATTTTTTTTTTAATCACTCCGAAATAAACTGTACTGGAGAAAGAAGTCACTTAAAAGGCCACTAAATAGCAAGCTGACCCAAAGAATGCAAACTATGTAGTGCTATGACAACTTGGCTTTGAGCATACCCACATGGCAACACTGTCTGATTGGTTTGTTCAACCATTAGCAGACATGGGAATAGTTAGGAAACCATTCAAATTTGTGCTATTCTGATTTAAAGCTGAACAACCTGAATATCATGGAAATATATGTTTTTCAACATCATATAGGCTACATATATGCTTCATCCATAACTGATGTATTTACACTACTGTTCAAAAGTTTGGGGTTGGTAATGGTAAGGCTCACTATTGGCCAACGCTGGTCATGTGTGTGATGCTGGCCAATAGTGAGCCTATGTTCTGACGTACAACCCAGAAGTGCTGCGCTTTAACACTGAAATCACACTTGAGAACTACACCAAAGAAACCGAATAGCTGAACAAACTTTACTCCGCCTTGTCTATAAGCAAGGACCAAAATAAAGAAATTTAATATGAATTAAAATTGATTCTGAAATCAATTCTGAATAATAAAAACATCTTTCACATAACAGACCTGGTACATTCATTTCAACTTTAAAATGGCTACCTCCAAAATGGCCCATATCATACACAAGTTCTCTGAAAGTTAACATAGTCTTCTGGTAAAGTGCAATTTCACCACACAAGAGTTCTCCAACAAACAAACAAGCAGCTTGAAGCGATCAGATTACTACGTTGGTTCATCTCTGAAATGGGATACATGCATTAAGATCTGAATATTAATGAGCTGAGTCTATACAAGTAGAACATTAGGCCGTTAGAAACTCACCTTACTAAGCGTTTAAGTTACAAGGAAACATCAACAGTAATCCATTACTCCTGAACTAACTTGACAAGACTTACATTTCTATCCACATTTTTGGTAAATCAGTTTCAGTCACTTAAGTACAGGTAATACTAAGGAACACTGTTGTATTACATCAGCATTGCTCGTGTCAGCAGTGTGTGAGGATGGCTAGTACACATTTAGGGAACAGCTGGCTGTTCACAGCCCCGAGCAGCTCTCTGATGCTTGCTGGAAATCTCTGTCACCTACCCGATTTAAAGTTCGGCAGAACAGCATTTCAGCTGTGTGAACTCAACACAGACACTAAAAATACTCTGCCTGCTGTGGGAGAAAAACAGCTGAATGAGGGGACCCTATAGCTTTAATAATAGTACAATGGAAACATACTGGAAATGTAATGGTACAATTATATAAGTAAAATGTGCATACAACCCAGACTAAATAGCACATTTAAAGCAGAGCTTTATATTTAAATAAATAAACAGCTTGAAAGGGGTTTTAAGAAAGCATAATTATTGTTACAAAAATGCTTTCTTAAAACTGGATGCCACTACAATATGCCAATTCAAATAGCTAAAATATTCAAACAATTACATAAGATTTAGCTATGGTTATCAAATCCGACTGGTTAAAGTTAGGCTATGGGATGTCTCACCTTTATTTACGCCATTTGTCTATGTTCATGAAATTTCATACCAGATTGTGTGAGCAGTGAAAAGTGAAAGCAGAGTGACTAGATTTTATTATATTTGTTGGTACAGAGGGAATATACAAACTAACTAATGTTTTACTAAAATGTAAGATATTTGATATTAACTACTTGTTTCTTTCAATTTTGGTATTGTAAACTAAAACCACCAACTGTTAACTAAAAATCATTTTCCCTTAATTGAAATAAGGCTGAAATGAAATATCAGATGACAAACTTAGTTGTTTTGCCGTTTAAACTGTTAAAATCACTAAAACTAAAATAAAGGTAAATGTTAATAGTAAAAAACAAAAGCTAATGGCAAAATCCCAATTCAAACTAAAAGGATAACTGAAACCATAAAATAAAATCCAATTCAAAACATTAACATATACTAAAGTATATAAATAAGTAATAATAAAATAATACACACACAACCAGTGGTAATAATAAAACAACACTGGTAAAACAATCAATGATCAATGATAATTAAACTGCTGAATAAAAGCTAATATTGTGGTTGATTACCTGTAACTGAATAATTATGTTGTGATCAATGACTGTTTACTTATCAATGATCATAACGATTTCTGTAAAAACTTGTCAAATGTTAAGGTTGGAATTGCAGGAAGTTCCTGTAATACGACCCCTAGTACAGATATCTCAGCATATGAAAGAAATGGAGATTTATAGACATTCATAATAAATTGATAAAGCTCAATTTAATTATAAATATAAAACCAACACTAACAATATCTGATGTCTGGAGAGTTCAAATGAACCACAACTCTGAAGATGGTGCTACCATGACCTACAAACCCCGAGCTAACCCAGATAACTCTATTTAGGCCTATTCCTGATGTGACTACCCAGGACATCTCTGCTAGCAGCTATGCCTACGAGGCCCGGCAAACTGACAGGAGGAGTTTCACATCAATTAGAACCAGACAGTTTCAAAGGAAAACTGAACCACTGTCCACTACGATGACATTAGCCAGATCTCAAATACACAAGTTGCCAAATGCATGGAAGAGCAGCATCTGATAATAAAATCTGCATGCAATGCTGGCGAATCAAAAAGGTCATGATTGGCAACATGATTTGATATGCTTTAACTTGCAGCATTTTTCATTTGTGGTGTTTTCAAAATACATGTGCGACGATCAGGTGGTAAGTGAACGTCTGAAACATGGAATGCAGAGCTGATAAACAAGACCAAACCCTTTTCTGAGAAAACCTGGATTGGTATGAGTGTGGGAGTACAAGCTGACTTACTCTGAATAATGAAAAGTGCCCATTAGGTTTGAGGAGGGAGTCATCCTGAAAGTATGTCACTGAACAAGTCTGTACAGGGGTGGTGAAAACTCCTCAGCCTCCTAACGGAAGACTGACTATGTTTACATAACGCAACGTCCTGCCACAGACCTTCCAGCTCCTTTCTTCATTCACAAAAGCCAGACTGCCACCCTCATCTCTAGTAGGCTGAAAATATGGGTGGCTGGGAAATTTAGCCATTCATGACATACTTAAGGTAAGAGACTTAGTATGCAGTTGCATTAACTAATTTTAAGTGAAATGTCACAGGCAAAAAGGTCAATTGTCAAAGTGTAGTGATGTATGAAGCACAGCTCACTCACAATCATTTTCAAACCAAACAAAAAATAAACACTTGAGACATTTCAATTTTCATAGAAGAAAGAAAGCCATACAGGTTTGGAACGATAAGAAAGAAGTAGAGTAAATTAAGACAATTAGGCAATATTTTTTGTTTGAACTATCCCATTAAGAACAACATCCTACGATATAGCAGACGTTAAAGGTCAGTTCACCCAAAAATGAAAATTCTCTCATCATTTACTCATCCTCATGTTGATCCAAACCCGCAAGACTTCCATTCATCTTCGGAACACAAATGAAGAGATTTTTAATAGAATCTGAGCCAGTTCTGTACTCTCCATAGACAGCTACGCAACTACCACTTTGACGCTTCAAAAAGTTCATAAGAAGATCATGAAACTAATCCATATGAATTGAGTGGTTTACCAATAATCCAAATTTTCTGAGAAAATCGCTTTATATGATGAACCCTAAATTGAACTCATTTAATTTAGGTTTTTATTCACATTTTACATTGATCAGTGAACATAAAAAGAAGCTCAAGAGAACCTTCTTGATGTGCAAGAACAAACCTCTAGAAGCTCAAATGTGCTGTGTAAAACACGACAGTGACCCCATTGGTTCTTGCACATCAAAGGAACATCATGCTGAGCTTCCATTTACCATACCTGATGTGCACTGATAAATGTTAATGGGAATAAAAGCTTAAATCAAACCTGTTGTTCACCATATAAACAACATGTTACTCCAGGAAATTTGGACTAAAGCACTCAATTGAAATGGATTATTTTTAAGGTCTCTTTATGAACTTTTTGAGTGTTAAAATGTTTTCATGCGTGTTCTGAAAATGAATGAAAGTATTGGGGGCTTGTTTTCAGAACACATGAGGGTGGGTAATCAATGACAGAATGTTAATTTTTGGGTGAACTAAACATTTAAAGTTATGGCTGTCAAAAACAACTAGCAAACACAAAATTGGTCAAATGGTATGTGTAATACACAAAAAACACCTGCAAAATATAGTATTTTTGTATACAGTGAAGGGTAACTGGGTCTGTTATTTATGCAAACATCTGTTTTTGTGTTGCAAGTCAAGTCAGTCATGCAGGTTTGGATAAAAACCAAGTAAATAATGACACATGCGATGGTGGAATACATTTACATTACATCATGATACTTTCATTCTAAACAATGCGAATGATTTATCAGATATAAGTTTGTTATAATAAGATGGGCTCAAAGACTATCTGCTCATAGAATTCTTAAAGGGAAGGTTCACCCAATATTGAACATTATGTCATTATCTACCAACCCCGATGTTGTTCCAAACGTGCATAACTTAATTTCTTTAATGTAATATGAATGGAGATGTTAGTTAAAGTAAGTAACTCGAAGTCTCGGTCACCATTCACTTACAATGCATCTTTTTTCATACAGTAAACGCAAGGTGACTGTCGCTGTCATTCTGCCAAACATCTTTGACTGAGGAGGACTATTACGTGGAAGAATATGAAATAAACATAAACTAGCGACATTAACTTATTTTTGATTTAAAAGAACAGATATTGTGTGTTAGAAAATACAACAGGGTGAGAAAGTGAGCGGTAGTAGGATGGATCAATAAAAGAAGCAACCCATACGGACGCCATATTGACCAAAACAAAATGGTAGAACAAGAGAATAGTTGACAAAGTCTGCTGGCTTTCACTAACAGATATTTTCTCATGACCAGATAAATCCACAGCAACAACTATTAAATCTACTCCTGTGTTATTGGGTAAGAAAATCTGACTCGATTGTACCGGGTGTCAAGTAATATCATTAATACAACCATGTCATGTTAGCTTAGCATAGCCCATTCACACTACAAGCGAGTGAGCGACGCGAAATCCTTGATCACTGTACAATACAAGCGTGCTAAATTTTCTGTCTCGCATACTTAGAGTGCAAACAGATTCATTTATTGTAATGCAACTGTTCCCATTTAGTGTAAATGGAGGCAGTCAGGAAGCTCGCGAGATCTGTAGTAAATTGCTTACTAAATAAACGTTAAGTCTTCAATTAAAGGAGCCGATCTGATGGCGATCAATCAATGTCCCTACTTGGAGTTACTAACTACAGTGTCAGCAAATCCACGGGTCTGTACCTGGAGTTCGGCCCTCTCCACTTCCCAATGCGCCCTTTCCATCTCGAAACGGGCCCATTCGTGTTGGATGTAGTGTAAAATCCCCGGAATAGTATACTGCTGGGGCCTGGGCATCTCGTCTTGCTGTTGTTGAACCATAGGTGCTCCTCCAGCGCTGGCGATCTGGGGATTAATGCTGTTGTTGCCCTGCTGCGGTGCGGGCTGCTGCTGTCTCTGGGCGGCCATTCCTCCTCCTCCTCCTCCTCCTCCTCCTCCACCGCCGCCTGGCTGTTCATCCATGTTTAAAAATAGGAAAGTCCTGCTAGAAGTCGCCGATTGTTTCCCCTCAACCCGCCCTTCTTTGCCGTTCGTGTAGCAATGCGACGTCGCCCTGCCCCCCACGAAATAGGCTGGCACCTGAGCGGCTGTTGTAGATTTCGTGTCAGCGTACGGATTTGCCGGCCGCCATTAGTCCGATCCCTGGATGTGAGTCTCCTACTGCGGGGTGAGTGTGAGTGAGTGAGTGAGTGAGGAGGGAGGACTGGCGCGCGCGCTGCATGATGGGACGCGTTCACCCAACCCTGCGCTGCGCATGCGTAGAGCGCTGAAGAGTGACAGGCTCTGTACCTGACTGACAGTATAAAAATACATGTGGCTTTGAAAAATAGCCATAGATATAGTCGGGCAGAGTTAAGTAAAATATCAAATAGCTTCTGTTGATATGATTAGTTTTTGTTTTCACTTTTGAAAAAATGTGTTTGCACTTGGTTTGGCTCAATTTAAACATTTTTTCCCATTTAAAAATTTTTTAACCCACAAAAATAAACTGCAACAGTGTTACAATGATGTACACTAGTGAAAACATTTGGTCGCCCCCTCATGGACGCTGCCATGGCCGGTGTCATGACAAATCAGATCATTCCGCGAAATCTGGTCTCCATAAAATATGATAGTATGAATAATATTAATGGCACTTTTCCACTGCATGGAAGTCGGTACGGCCAAAGAGTATTGTACGGCTCTCACTTTTTGGCGCTTTATCACAGCACGGTACGTTAGAATTAAATATCCAGTAACAGCCACCGCTGTAGCACCTGTTTTAAAACTACTTGCTTGACTTTCTTAAAGAAAAAAGAAAGAAAGAAAAAAAAACTTCAAAAGAAGAAATGGACAAATCATGGTCAGTGGACGTAGTGCAGACCAGACGTTCCCATGTAGTACATAACTAATAAAGAAATCAATGGGCATTATATGGGCAGATTTTTTCTTTATTTTTTTTTTATCATACTGTGTTTTTGTAGGAATCGTAATCAGGCGCTACATATTAAAATTATTTGAGCCTGTGATCCTGGGGGTTGGTTACTATAAATACATACGTATGTACTTTATTTATCAGTTTACGGATAACATCTTTGATAATAAAAAAAAAAAAAATCATATAAAATGTGGCAGTAAAAATAGCTATTAAGTCAGGAAGAGTGAAATGAATTCATATCAAATAGCAATTGATCTCATGAGATTTTTTTCCATTTTATTTTCAGAATATAAGGTGCACTCGATTTTACTCATTAAAATATTTTCCAGTCTTCGCAAAAAAATAATAAATAAAAAAAGCAATTTTGAGAAATATTCAAATGATGAACACTGACAAAAAAGCATGGAGCAGGCCACTCCCCTCGTGACGTGTACGCTACGCTGCCATGTTGACATCACATTAGCAATAGCAAATTAGCAATCCGCCATCAATTTACAGTAGTAACAATAATTGTGGTAACTGTGGTATGCTGGTGAAAACTATCGGTTATACCGTAAATAATGTGAAGCAGTTTTAATGATTTTATTTGTAACACGATAAATATGTTTTTGCCCTCCCGTGTTGTTTGTTAATGACGTAATTTCTTCTTTCTAGAGGTGGCCACTCTTCTGAATTACTATGATCAAGTTCCTACTTATGGTCAACAAACAGGGACAGACTCGTTTATCTAAGTATTATGAACAAGTAGAGCTTGGGAAGAGAGCAGCTCTTGAAGCTGACATGGTTAGGGGATGTCTCGCCCGGAGGAAGGAAGAGGTCAGTCATGCTTTCCTTTTTACTCTTAATTTAATGGTAGATCACACAACATGTTATAGCCATTGTCTGCGGTGCAGAATAGTATGAATATCACTGACCCTCAGGATAATTGATATAAGGACAGAAACTTACTGTTTATCTTTGCACATATGATTTATATCAGGTGTTCAGTCTGTGGTCTTGAGTTTTATTTTACTTTTGTAAACTGGCAATTCCTTTTAGAATTAAAATTAGCTGTTGAAATAATTCTGTTTCCTAAGTGTTCATTTGTGGAGTATAAGGACTACAAACTGGTCTATCGTCAGTATGCAGCTCTTTTCATTGTTGTCGGCATCACCGAAAATGAGGTTAGTTATTCATACTATTGGTAATATTGTCTATTTACTGACATTATCATTGGGAATCAGTATTTGTTTAAAGCTTTTTAAAGTCTGTTATTTATAGTCCTTGGCTCTCTTTTCCACAGAATGAATTGTCAATCTATGAGCTTGTACATAATTTTGTAGAGGTGTTAGACAAGTATTTCAGTCGTGTGGTAAGTACTGGTATTTTTAATAAAGGCATATCCTATCACAATTTTCCTGAGAAAAGATTAACAGATGTTTTCTTCTCTTGACAGAGTGAGTTGGATGTATCCTTTACCAGTGAAAATGACATTATTAGGCACTATTGACCAATCTTGGCTATGATTGCTTTTTTGCTGGAAATATACGTATAATTTGTCATGGACTCTTTTTACTGACTATAATGCATAATTACCACAGTCCTTAATGGAAAATCAGATCATGTTCAATTTAGATAAAGTACACATTATCCTGGATGAAATGATCCTCAACGGACACATTGTGGAGACAAATAAGAACCGAATACTGGCACCACTACTGGCCCTAGACAAGATGGCTGAAAGCTAAACCAGTGCAAATCAGTTTCTCAATAATCCATTTCAAATTTAAATAAAAGCTTTTCTTACCAATTTAAACCTTGTTCATTTTCCATTCTTCCACAAAAAGGTTTAGTCAAAGAGATGAGTGTTGATACTTTGCAAACATTTTAATGATTATTTTTGGAGCATACACATTTGAAAATATTTGTTTACTTCAAACTGCAACTTGAGTTAAATAAATGTTTATAATATACAAAGAAAATACAAGGGAAAGCACAGCTTGCTTTTTGCTTTGTCTTTTTCTCTTTTCTTTTTTAAATGTGCCTTGCACACAGAACCAGTGTTTCTGTATCTATAGCTTTATTGTAAAATTACACAAATGCACTCAGGGACTTTGATCCTTTAGCAGGGAAATGAACAGTTGAAAACATACTCAACACAGTAACGGAAGCAAAAAAGAAAGAAAAAGCATGTGCATGATTGTATGTAGACATCAAGTAAAACAAATGAAAGAAAAAATCCTAATTTTTCAACAAATGCAGGCACTAGTAAAACTTAAAACCTGTTAAGGAAATGCCCAAACACTCTATAGTTAGCTCTACAGAAGCAGGTGTGCTTGTGTCTATGGTCGGACACTGCAGCTGCAGGTGGTGATGTTTAAGTCTGAAAAAAGATGATCTATGCCAAAATTTACACTGGATCTGGAGTAATGACAGTAAACACAGTAGGTGAGGAGACTACCCTGGCTGCCAGTGGCTCAAGCCCTTAAAGCAGTAGAGTGACCTGGGAAAGGCCTTGTGAAGCAGCCAGTTTAGGAGGAGACCCTAATTGGTTTCAGGACATTTGCTAGTGGAGCTGCGATGGGACTGTTTTTCCTGTGTATTTGGGTACATGTCGGGTGCTTTGGGGGGGGTGTGGGGGGGATTTCAGAGCACAGCTTTATTTTCTGCAACAAAACACAACAGGCTTCACCAGTATGGGAGTTGGTCAATGATGTAGAGAGAGCATGCTCAGTTGAGGTGGAAGCCCTTCTCCATAGTGGCTGCAAGGAGGCGCTCTCTCATGATCTCTTCGGAAGAATATTCCGGCAACTTCAAGTAGTGCACACAAGTGTTAACTGAAGGATAGCTGGCATCTGTTGCATCAACCTACAGGAGAAAAGACAACAGCAGGTATGAAGAGAGAATGTTAGTTTTTTTAGTTAAATTATTGACTGGACTTTAGCATCATTGATCTTAGCAAATTGAAAAAAAAGTGAGCTTATATACCTTTCGGACTATTGTGAGACGTGGATGGAGGTTGGCCAGTCCACCAGGGGGCAGGGTCGAGCAGCCTGTAGTGAACTGGAGGAACGCCTTCCTTTCATCTGATGACATTCCACACAGGACTCGGACAAAGCGCAGGAAACCAGGACTGCAATACAATTAAATCATCATTATGATGTGTACTATGTGAAATGTGCCCAAATACATCATTTCATACACTTGAATGTTAATCCTGCATTTTAACACGACTACTACAATATTCTAATAGCAGAATAACATGGCACATGTAAACGACTTTAGAATAAATGTTTCATGTTCAGTGATCCAAAGTTTGTTTTTTAAATTTTTAAAGTCTCTTATGCTCACCAAGGCTGCATTTATTAGGGAGAAAAAAAAATCCCAACCATATACATAGCAATACAATGAAAGCAGTAATATTTTAAAATCAATTTAATTTAAAGCTCCAGTCTGCAGTTTTTTCCTCTTTGTCACCATCTCTGTTTGAATTCTGCAATTGCAGTCATTCGCGGAATTATCAACTTTGCGCGAATAGTACCTCGGCAAGGCACAGTGCACCAGTCAGTCACCGTGCGGTGTGGATACTGTCGTTAAGAATCACAGATTCTACTTTTTGGAAATATGACCAACATAATTTTACCCTAAAATGTAATCTGAACAAGTAAGTAGCATTCACTTTTGTTCTTTTGACCAACTAACTAAAAAAAAAAAGCATTGCAGTAAATCACACTAAATTAAATCTGATCCCTCACAACAAGTTCCCTCAAAGATTCCTGCAGTTAAGCTTATTTACATGTATATAATGAAGGTTTTGTCCTTTATGCACCCCAACCATCCAATTACAATTGAGTTATTCCATTCATCACTTCTGATTCTAAAACACGTTTCTAAATAATTGCAAGCCTACTTGCTGATGGACTAAAGGTAACTTTAGACTTGGAGTCCCTTTTATGACGTCACACCCAGCCTAGTGGAAGGAAGGGGGAGTGTAAAAAGTACTAACTTTTCATATTATATTCAGCATTTTGGTATAAAAAACAAAAAACAATGGTGGGCGGTTCTTTATGTTTAGTAAGCACATGGCATTATCTTCGTGAAAATGTTGCAAGTGTAAATCTGTTATATACAATACATAACACAATAATGAAAACACTACTTTAAAATAATGTTTTAGCACATTGCAGGAAGAGCGCTATTTCATATCTATTTCATCAGAAACGATCTTAAAACAGGGCTTTAAATGTAAAATACCGAACTTGTCCTTTAAACAGCAATGCTGTAATTTAAGAGTAATATTAATTTTAGATGTTTCTTTTTCAAAAAACATTGATGATTTATTAATAATATTGCACGAATATCATTCATCATCAACAATATGGTTAATTAAAAAAAATCATTATTTGTCTGCACATAGGCTATTCTACAAGTAATGTTGAACAGTGACTTGTTAGCATTATTTTATTTGCTTGTGAGGCAATAGATTTAAAAAAAATAACTAAAAATAGATAAAAAGTTAACCATAGGAGTTTTAAATAATTTTAAAACTTACACTGTTTCAAACTAGGCTTCTGTACATGTTTGATGTACTTGTGACTTTTAACGGTGAGAATTTTGTTTTTGTAATCAGGCTCAAGACAATGTAGAGCAATAGAAATAAAAGTAAATGTCTACCTGTCCCGTGTATAACCAAGTTTAGGTTCTGTGTAGTTGACAATGTCTTCAGAGGTCCAGGATGGAGATTGGTTGCCACACAAGATCATCTGCACTTCTTTATGACTAAAAGAGCTGAGTTTCTCCATAGGGAACACTCTGTTAAAGCCCTCTGTATCAAAAAAAGCACCATATTTATAACTGACATGAATAATGTAATAATGAGTGTCATTCATAATATTCTGATATTTGAACAGCCAAGTTACACATACTGTTTTTGTATGCTTTGGTACACACTGAAGTGCAAGGTATAAGAGTATTGCCAATCTTATCATACCTCTAAAGGCCTCCATTTGCTTCTGGATTCCTGTGTGCATGCAGAAGTCAAACATGAGCTCTACATAGTCCTCAGCATTGTCCATGGTGACCATCTGAAGAGAGGACAGCAGAATTATTAGCATTTAAATCTTATTTTATACAAGATGACAGCAGAAACAACATAATTACATACCAAGCAAACAGTGTGCATTTCATTGCAGGCTTTATTTGAAACGTTGAACTTAAGTTAATCGTCAGTAATAAAATAAGAACAAATTAATAAATTGCAAACAATAGCACAGTTTTTGAGGTGGGTCTAACAATAGTGTTCGGTGTTAACAGTAAAGAGGAGCTTATTGACTGTTGTTCCTTTAAGAAAAATCAAACTATCAGTAGATATTATTCTGAATATTCATCCATAGGGATCAGCAAATTTCTAATATACCATGTTATTGACCCAAAACGTAACCATCTCTTTCAATCATCCTGCCGACTATCCCAAAAGGAATAGTGATTTTATCGAGATGACAGCAGGAAGTACTGACCTAAGGGTGATGAAGGGTCCCTGCTATACAAATATTTGTACAAATAATGCATTGCCATAACTACAAATACACAAACTAATGGAAACCACAAAAAGAGAAGATTTCATTTTCATTATAGAGAACACAGGGCATAACATCGCATGTCTGAAAAACATGACATACCTCATCTTCTCCATTGGGTTTCAAGTCTACCGATGAGAAGCCATGTACTTTGGATGATGGACAGAACTGGAAATTTAATCTAAAAACAAATAAAACAAAGAAATTCAGATAAGCAACATAAACGTGTAATTAAAATACCCGGCGACAAGCAAGAAATTCACACACGATATTGATTTCCTTGATTAATATACAAAGTGACATTCATATCTCACCCAAGATCTTCTACACTAAGTGGAGGGCCAGAGCCCATAGGATTCTTTAGCATGAGATCCTGTAGCCGTGTGTTCTTCTCATCCTCCGACAGACTCTTATTGCCTAGGATCTGCCTGCGCTTCACAGACAGTGCCTTCAGCTCTTTCAGGAACCTTGCTCTGTGAGGATTCACCAGTTCAAAGTCCTCCCACGTCAAGATGCCGTGATACCAAGCTGGTGGCTTGGGCTTGGGTGGGTCAAGGATAAACTCGGACTTAGAGTCTTCATCAAAGCTACCCACTGAGTATGTGTCCTGACCATCCTCAGTGGAAGCCTCAGACTGGATTTCAGAGAAGTGGCAGTCCGACTCAATATGGTTTTGATAAAGTAGCTTACTCATGTTGCTTTTGATGTCACCCATACAGAGCAGTTTGAAGAAAGGCTGGGATATGGGCAGGTCAACGAGACGGTTGTCCTGGATGCATTTGGCCAGAAAGATGCCAAGGAACAGGAAAAGCTTGGTGATACGCTCCAGTTCATCGCTGTCCTGAGGGAAGGGAGCAGGGAAAAGGCCGCAGGAACGCTGCACATAATACCCAGGTGGTTTTAAGCCTCCGCCCAGATCGACCTGATGAAGAATGAAAATGTCAATTAATCAGCCATTTGAGAACAGTCTCATACCTATGGCTAGAGTCTTGTGGTTAACAGGTAAACATGTGAACATGCTGTAAAGCACTTACTTGACGTGACTCATCATCTGGGAAGTCGTCGTCACAGAGCCAGATACCGAGGGAAGTCCTCTGGAACTCTGCAGCAACAAGGGCATAGAACTCCAGGGTGGGTCCAAGACCAGTGCCCTCTTCCCCCTGGAACTCCACCTGTGCACGATATCCATCATTATCAGTCTTAAAAAGTCTGAGATGGATTTTCACTGCTCTAGAGCAGAGGTTCTCAACTATGGGCAGGGCCTTTGCAAACTGCCAAGGAGGCCACAAGATGACTTAATTTATTAAAGAAAAGTAATTACAACTGAATTAAAATGCAAAAACACAACAAATGTCATGTCAATCACAGAGGAAAAATACTGATGGAAAATTGTGACATTGACCATGGAACTCCTTTGTACAGATGTTATTGCTTCCACTGAAATACAAGATGCTCTTGTATCATGCTGTACAAAATATGACATGACAGTATTTTTGGTTACACTATTTTAAGGAGTCAGTGTTACCGTGCAATTATACATTTAAGTACTGAGTAATAATGATTAACTACATGTACTTACTAAAGGGTTAGGAATAGGGGCTGGTGTAGGGTTAGTTGCTTAATGCATACTCATTTGTTTTCTGCTGTGGAATTGTGTTTACCAACAAATCAATGCCTTATATATGTATACACAACAGTATTTTTACATTTAGGGTAACATTGCGAGTTAAGAATGATCATTCTTAGTGTGTCAACTGCTACGTAAACTAATGTAAATATGTAAAGTAAGTTAACCTTACAAAACCGTAAACCTATTTACAGGCACTATTCATGGTTAGTTCATGTTAACTAACGCATTAACTAATGTTAACTAATTGTTCTGTTAACATGAATTGATGCATTAGTACATGTGTGAGTTAACATTAACAAATATTAACTAATGCTGAACAGAGATGATGTTCATGGTTAGTTCATGTTAACTAATGCATTAAAATAATGGAACCTTATTGTAAATTGTTACTATTTAATCATTACTACATATACATGTAAGGTGTAACGAGGACACTGGTAAAATAAAGTGTTACTATAATTTGTAATGAAAACAGAAGCACTTCCAGACATTCTCTCAGACTTTAAGATTCCGGAATTTTTCCCCAAACATTATTGTTCTGGTGTTTACCTCCAGTACAGACTTTCTGTCAGCATGTATCTGCATCACACTCTCAGCCCACTCCATCATACTCTCTCCACGAGGCACCTTGACACGCTCGTGCTTGAGCCGACCAACACGGAACTCGCCGGGATCGTCACGGCGAACTGTTGTGGATGGCCGGGAACGCTCCATAGTGGCTTCTCTTCGGTTTTGGAGCCAGACAATAGCCCTAGAGAGAGATGCAAATTCTCAAATGGCAATTTCATATTTGTATGAATGAAGTAAAGATCACTTTGAAAACTGTAAGCACAAACCTGGATGCTCCAAACGCAGTGCATGTAAAATAAAGCTGCCGGGTTTCAAAGGGTATGAGGAAAGGACACTTGCTGGTTAACTGCTCACACCAGTCTGGGAGAGCCCCGCTAGCCAGGGCCAGTGGCTCCTAAAAAGACAATGAAATCTTTTGTAACATTATAAATGTTTTTACTGTGGCTTTTGATCAGTTTATTGCATCTTAGTTGAAAACAAGTATTGATTTCTATAATCAAAAAAACAAAAACAAACAAAAAAAATTGTACAGACCTGACTTTTGAACTAACCTTCATCTACAATGTATAACACGCATAAAAAAAACTACATTGGACAAGACAGATTACCTCGATCTGCTGCAGGATTTTGGTTGTAATTTTTTTGCTGGTGAATTCCTCAGGTGATGCATTAAACTGTAGCTCTTCCATATCTACACAAATAAATGTGACTTATAAATTTTTCAAAAACATGGAGGCAAATACAACTGGTTCAAGACAATGGGAAGCCAATGGGAAGGCACTCCTTACCTTCCTGTAGTGTGCGGCCAGATGAAGGTTCTCCTCCGATGGTGAAGAGGATGCGAAGGAGCTGCAGTACGTCCTCTACGCTGCATGCACTCTGGCCTGAGCCCGCCTTGGCCTGAGCCTGCTCACGTGCAGCACTCAGGATGTCACAGCTCTGTGTGGCGGACAAAGTCCCTGAACTCAGGCCTGAAGATCTGCAGCCACGCTCACAGAAGTCCTGTAAAACCATGCAAGTACTGTTAACACAAACTACCCATCATTTTTCTTCCCAAACGTTTTATCATCATCACAACATACCTATAACAACGCAATTACTAATTTTTTACCAAATTATATAGTTTATGGCCAAAGACGACAACAAAAATAAAAAAATCAAAGCAAATAGAGAAAGTCCACAATGACAGCTAAACCTTCATGGCACAACATTTACACCCATTTAGGCAATAGACTTTACAACAACTGTCTAACAGGTGGCTGCACAAGTGACAGTCAAGCAAGAAAGAGAAAAAAAAATACTCAAAAATATAAAAGGGAAAATAAAGATGGTGTGTACAGATATATATGCACATCCGATGGCATTCTATACCTTGTATGCAGCTATGAGCTGTGAACAATTTCTGTTTTTCCTAATACTTTTATTAGAGCCGGTTAATTTCCAGTGGCGCAGGAAAGTTGAGTCTGCATTCTTCTGCATGTAGGTTATCAAGTCATTCTTTGGTAATTCATCTGTGCCAAGGTACTGTTCCACATGCTCTACAGACCAGCAACCCTACAACAGGAAGAACCAAATGTTGGTCTTTCCTGATTGTAAAGTCTCACGCAATATACATGCATTACAGTAGGTTTAACCACTAGAGAAGCCCGTGCATTTAACAATAGATACCACTGGGGTCATTTCACAGTCTTCTGGCTATAAGGTTAGTGATGTCTGACAGACAATTTACTGAGAAGGAGCATTTACACATCGGGGACAGCCACAGAAAAATCACAGCCAAGATTGTAATGAGCCAAAGAGAGTGAATGAAAGGAAGATAGGAAAAGAGATAGAATGGAGGAGAAACATTAAAAACATGTCATTACCATCTTTCCACTCTCTCTTTCTTTGTCAGAGTCCTTCAATTCTCTGTACATTATCCTACAAAAAAAAAAAAAACAATGTTTGTTAACAGACTTCCAGGGGGAAAAGCACTACAAAAATGACTACAAAAGTTTGAATACTAAAAAGAACTATAAAACATTAGACTCACGTATATGTAGGTTCCCAGATGCGTCTAAGCTTGTCAGGTTTAATAGCACCATTGCATGAGAGCTGGAGAAGCTTTTGGACATAATAGAAAATGGTGGACTTGTAGTTGGTGAGAGGTAGCTCTACTTCTCGTGTAGTCCCTAGACCTGCTACTTTCAGGATGAGAGCCAGACGGGGTGAAGGAGTGCACTCCACCTCCTCTTGTACCTCTGAGCGAGGTGTACCTGTACACATTAAACATGAGATTTGAAAAAATGAAAAATCTGTAATGTACTTTCCCCCTCCTCCATACTACAGAAGTCAAGTCAATGGGGCCCCATCAACTATTTGGTTACCCATATTCTTAAAAATATCTTTTGTGTTCAGCAAAAGAAAGAAATCCATTCAAGTTTGGAACAACTTGAGTGAGTAAATGACAGAATTTTAATTTTTGGGTGAACTAACCCATAAACAAGCTGAAACGATTAATCATTACATTTATGTTAACTGAAATAAAGTAAAAAAATTAAATGAAAAACTTAATTTAAGATTTTTTGTAATTTTCCAAACTAGAAAAAGTAACATTAATATTTCATGATATTTCATTTTATTCTAAAATTCTCCATTTGAAAACACTAGAATAGTATATAAATAATATTAAAATAACACTGCAGCCAACAGTGTGAGAATTAATTTTGTCACCAGTACCTGGTGTAGGGATATCCAGGTCAGTAGTTTGCTGGACGTTGGTACGGCCTGGTCTAGGGTCAAATGCAGGTACTAAAGCAGAAAACTGTCTCTTTAGCACAAAGTCGTCGTCCCATGTCCTGCGCCGACCCCCTTTGGTTTCATACTCCTCTTCCTCCTTTCAGGCCACCATTGAAAAAGCAAAGTGGTAAAGCTCTCTTACACATAATGCTCAACAGCTTGCAAATGTGAAACACATATTTCACCTAACCAAAGACATGCTACACAGAGGAAACATGCTGGAACAAAAGCCAACCTAAAAAAAACCTTGAACACCAAATACATTCTTAACCCAAAGAAGAAAAAAAAACACTGTTCACCAAACTAAAAAAATTAAATAAACACCAAATTTCAAGTAACCAGAGAGGAGAACACGAAGAAAACCAAAAATAAAGGATTTCCACTGTACTATTATTGAAACTACAACAGGTTTTACCCTATGAATATGAACGTGGTAACCAAGGTTGACCCTGGACCGTACCAGAACTTCCTCATACTCCTGTTCTTCCTGATTGTCATCCTCATTCTCATCATCGTCATCATCTGGCTCTGGCAAGTCTTCCTCGTCATCTAACTCGGCAAGCAACGTGTTGGCCCGACAACTGTCCAGGAAGTCTGAGCAGAAGACAATGACAATAAATCAGCCTTCATATTTAAAAAAAATATCAATGAGATGAATTCAGAGGACAAGACTGAGTAATTAGTTTAGTAATAAGCAAAAACATAAAATTAGATATTAATCTTTATAAAAATAAAGAAACAGGGCTGAGGAAGGGGATGTACTAGAACAATTGAGGGTGAGGGAAAAGAGAGAGTGTATAATAAATGTAACATGGCCTACCATAGAGTGAAAACTCAGCCTCCTGACCTGTGTCACTCTCGCTAGATGTAGAGGTCAGGCTGGTCGTCAGCGTGTTACTGAGCAACTGGCCGACGGACAAACCTGTAGTTGCCGTGGCTACATTATTGCTGCTGGTTACTATAGAGGTGGACATTGTAACAGTTGAGGTGGTACCAGTGGTTGTAAGGTTAGGAAAGCTCTGTGCACCCATAAGAGGAGAAGCTGCAAACAAAACCCAAAAACTGTGATTAGTCTACAAAAAAACTAAATAAGCAGTTAACTGAAATCAAAAGCTTGCTCTACAAACTAAACATGCTTAAAATGGCTGCAGTATGCAAATCATGGCCAATATTAGAATCCTGTTAATATTCACAGAATATACTCTGGAGCAGGATGTTACTCAAAAATAAATTCAACAAAATGATTGCCATTACATAAGGACTAAAATATCCTGAAAAAGAAAAGGCAACAGAACAAATGTGTGCAAAATGCCTAAAGAGCAGGGGAACATATTCAAAATACAAGCCACAAATAGTTAAATTAGAACCCCAAAAATTTGACTAATCTGGCCATACTTTCGTTATTTTAATAATTTCTTTATTTTTATTTTGTCTTTTTAACTGCAGTCAACAATAAACGCTAAACTGGAGTGGCAATCTTTTTAGCTAAACATGTTCAGAGCATCCAAGAATCAAATAAAACCAGCAGATATGTTTTGAAATCGCTTGTACCCTACCTGATCGAAACAACAACAAAAAAATCTAGTCTTTCACTCTGTCTGTGTCCGTTTGAGTCTTTTCAAATTGTATCCGAAAAACACTTAATGGCTTGATATCCTAAGACATATTAAAAGATCAATTTCTGACCACACCTTATTAATAAAGCATGCTATATAGCCTACAGAAAAGTAGATAAGCCTACTTGTATGAATATGAGTGTATGTATATATGAAAACACTTATCCAATAAGTCACGACTGACTGAAAGAGTGATGTAAATTCATTGGTTAAAAAGAGTGAAAACACTTCAGAACATTTTGCTCCAAAAGATGGAAGTCTGGAAATTTCATTTTATTTCAATTAATAATGAGCTATTCAATTTATTATTTAATTAAAATACTTTAAATTTAAAGTAATTGGCAGGGCCAAAAGAAAAATTGAGTTCTAGTAGCAAAATTCCTCTAGGGGCCTACAAATAATGTTGTGAACATTGGTGGGCAATGGAGAATAAAAAGCTGAAAAGCACTGATCTAAAGTACTGGCTCCTAGAAGAATGGGCAGTTGAAGATACTCACTGGCAGTGCTCATGACATTGCGCCCCAGCGTGTTAGTGTTGTTGTCGCTGCTGCTTCGGCTCAGGTTCATGTTGTTGGTGGCATTGGTGCGAGACATGTTGGGCGCCCTGCGGACGAACGACTCCATCAAACTGGCTTCGCGGGTGGACAAGTTGGGGACACTGGCACTGGAGCTCATGGGCGCTCCAGCTGCCAATAGCGAGCTGACGGAGAGCCGCGCGCTGGTGGCAGAACACAAGGGCCTCTGGGATGCAGCGTCCTTACTAGACGACTCTGAAACCGAGCTGACGTCGGGAGAGCTCACGCTCACGATTCCCATAGAGATGGCGGTCGAGGTGCCATCGGGTGCTGGTGTTTTACGCTCGCCGCCTTCGCTTCCTGTGTCCGCCGTTAGTGTGCTGGTGCTGGAAACGGAGCCGGCTTCTGCAGAGGAAAGCACAACTATTGGTTCTTGGCCCTCCGCCCCCGGGGGCCCTCCGACGATGCTTACTCCCTGCTCCAACAGGCTCTCGACCCTGCGCTCCACTCGGGTGGAACTGAGGCTTAAATCGCTGCTGCTGGCCACGCTACACACCGAACTGCTACTACCCTTGCGGCTGGAGGAACTGGCCCCCGCTGTGGAGGATGAGCCACCCTTGTCTGGGCAGTTATTTTTCACCAGGCTGCTCCAGGACTGCGGTGTGCCTGCAACAGTGGATGAGACAGGTTTGGGTGACGGCGCTGACTCAGGGTCGTACCCTGGCGCAAGCTTGAGGTCAAACTTCCCTTCCGCACCCATACGATACGAGTTTGAGCCACCGGCATCCCAGGTGACATCAATCCAGCCTGGAAAGTGGGGGAGGGGGGATATGAACGGGTGAGACCCAGCAAGAGAGCAGAGAGAGACAGCAGCAAGTCAAAGACAACAGCTTTTGCTTGACACTGGACCAGAAACAACAGAATAAACCACGACCATTCGATGAGGTCAAGTTTTCTTTTGTTTTGTTTTCTGCCAAACCTATTCAATTCATACTCATACAACTGACAATAATCTAAGAGGACAACCAAATAACTCTGGTCCAGGTGAAGCAGTGAGGTAGAAACATGAAGCACAGAAAATGACAAATTAAAAAACAAAACAAAAAAGCAGTAGAATTTTGCAAATGCCAAGCTACAAAGCCACTTAAGAAAAAGAACAGAAGAATCATTTCGGTCAGTGTCAAATACACTTGCAATGGAGTTCGTTCGGAGCTTGCAAATTGTGACATCAACATGCACTTGGCTTGACTGATGGAAACAGGTTAAAAAGGCTGTTTTACACACCGAGACATGGCTGCCCAAAGAATCAATAGCAACAGAGGGGATGCTAAAGAAAATACGAGTAGGATATGTAAAAATGTTACCTGTTAAGTTGGGGGGGAGGGATAAAGGTTGCACTTCAAAATAGCAAACTAACAAAAACAAAAAAGTATGGAATGACAGTTGCAGAGAGCAAAAAGTAGTAATCTAACACGTATCATTGAACTTCAGAGTGTGAAACAGATAGTTTATCATTTCTTCATGCAGAATAGAAGCAAGAGGGAAAAAAGCACCATATAAGGAAGTAAACACATGGGGAAAAAAAGACTAGTTTCAGATCAACCCCACCACAGTTTAATTTTCTTTAAATACACAAAGCATTTGTGAATACACTTGAAAATAAAAAAGGGCTGGTCTGAAAACAGTCGCTCTGAGGCAAGATGGGTAAACAAGTCCAAATGTGATTTAACTTTAGTTGTTTAACTTGTGTGAACGTAATGGTTAACTCCATCTCCCCCCTCACTTTTGATGGATTTGCTGCAGAAAGCTCTAAAACATGCAAATGCACTTGATGTTCACAATTTGTTTCCCTTAAATACTGAAGTACCACTGAACTCCATTGTTGATTGCTCAGTAATGTAGTGGTCCGATGCAGTGATGCCTTGAAAACCGCTGAACAGAAATCTGCTATGGCATAAGCATTACACATTGTGCTGTCCTACACAAGCTACCAAACTGTTGGATGCACACACGAAGAGCCAAAGAAGTGAATCAAATCCTCACCATTATGGGCCTCTCCGGTCACAGTGCCCTCTCCAGCAGGATTGCCATCCTGGTCCCTCCACTTCCAGTCAATGCCACGCACCACCCGTGCCCCTGGAACTATGTACTTCATCACCTGAGAGCGAAAGAGACGGCGCTGTCGTCTCAAGTTGGCCTCTGCCTCCTTAACTGCTTTACCTGACAATGCAGAACAAACCTTGGCTGATTGGAAACATGAGCAGAGACAAAGCAACGTCAAATTAAAAAAAAAAAGCATGCAATTAATGATGGTCATTTTTCTTTTGTGATACTTTAGACAAATTAAAATATGCTTACTAAAGAGCTCTTTTAATGACTTCCAGTTCATAGGTTAATCAGAATCCAATACTGTCATGATGAGAGATGTCTTTTTAAAGTTGACATTAAATATAAATTATTATTGTCTTTGATCTAAAAAAAAGCCTCTTTTCAGTAATCGATTTCACTTCCTTCACATTGCAACTTTAAAGCCAAACTTAAGAGTTTGGTGAAATATGTAGTAGCACATTACTGAATCTCCAATGTTGCCATTATGGTACTTTGGGAACCAAATCCCAACAGAAAAAAAAATAAAAAACTAATTCAGATGGTTAGATTACTGCAATTAGGTCAATCACATGTCAAATATATTCACATGCGCACAAGAAACAGCTCTTGAGTAAGCATAAATATTATAATTAAATTACAATATGACAAAACGTAGTATTAGAAATTATTGGTATTTACCCAGCTGGTCCTCACACACACCAGTAACAGTGCCATAGATCTCTAGACCAGACAGGGAGAGGTAGTGTGTTTGTCCGCTGGCATTCTTCCCCATCTGTTTAATACGAATGTGTCTCCAGCCCTGTTTCTCGTCTTTGGATGGATCCAGAGGCCAAGTGGCTGTCGACCTAATGCAGTAACATGAGTCATACAAGTATGTGCACCCAAAAAAATTAATTAAAAAAAGCAATAATAGCAGTCGATTATAAATGCAGGCAAAATACTGGTTATAGCACACATACCCTGGCTCATTGAGAGAGCTGTCATCCACATGCGTATAGAGTGTCATCCAGTTCTGACCATCTTTGGACACTTGAAACACCCAATTCCGGAGGGCGGATCGACCGTATCCACGAGCGTGGCGAAGTGTGTACGCAGAAGGGATGACCCATAAACCAAGGTCGATGGCAAACCATGCGTTTTTATCATCGTTGGTGTGACAGTTGAGGGCTGAGCTGTCTCGGCTCAGGATGTCTTCAAGTCGGCCATAAGGCAAGTTTCTGCCCTCTGAAGAGGTCACCACCACTAATCCATAAGCAGCTGGGTTCACCCATTCATACGCAGTCCTGTGGACAAACAGAAAAGGAATAATTTTCTTATGCATCATTTTTTCTAAATGGGTCATATTGTGTTTCAGAGTATGAGAATGATCTTTGTTGATTATTTATACACGTTTTAATTAAAATTGGTAGTGCAAAAAAAAGAAAAATCTGCTCACTTCGCGTTGGTGCCGATCCAGTACACAATTCCGTTCTCGTCAAAGTCATGTTGGTGCCTGAAGGTGAAGCTCTGGCCCTCTCTGAGCTTTCTAACAAAGATGAATGAGGACCTGTCAAAGTCATACCACTGCTTGGCCACCTGGGGAAATGGAGACAAAGTTATGATCTTTTCTCAGATTCCTGTGGGGATGCAGCACAGTAAATTTGGAACAGAAGAAATAAACAAAAAAGCTTTCCTACCATCTTGAGTAGATACTGCTCCAGTGACTCAACAGTGGCCAGCGGCTCCATCTTTAGCATTCTACCAGTACGATCAATCAGGGCCGTTTCACCTGGAGCACGCTCCAAGCGGAAGCGTAACCTCCTTGTCAGGATCTAACAAGTCAGAAAAAGATTTAAATTAAATGACAATTCATAATGAAAGATGTCACTGTTTCACATGCAACAAACTAAAAATACACATCCAAACATAGAGATTGACCTGTAAATTATAAGTTGAGCCTGGTGTATCATATAAGTGTAGAGGTAGGCGCTCTATTGACTCCAACACTGCTATCAGTTTGCGGATTAAGGCAACTGCGGGTCGGCTAGAAACAAACAAAAACAAATTAGTGCCAAGGTAGGACACAATGACCTTATGTGTAACAAGATATACTTTACCTTTCGTCATCTTCATTTTCAGTAAACGCAGTCTTGAACACATTTATTCTTTCCATCAGAGGCTTACAATCATGTTTCACATCTAGTTCCACACTCTGTGACGCAAACATGTAAATAAAGTAAAAGAGTAATGAGTATTGGGAATGAACGTTGACATGTTTACAACTGAAAGTAATGTAGTCTTGTATGTGTGACTCACATTGCTGAGGACAGTAAAAAGTGCTTGCACGAGGCCACTGCTGCACATTTCATATGGAGAAATGGTATTCTCATCTTTGAGAACGACTATTAAATTCTCCAGAGCTGTTTTCATGAGGTCTCGCCATGTGTTTTCACCTTCAATACACTGAGGGGGAAAAAGCAACAAAATCTTACCATTATTTTCTTTTTGACCTCAACTACATGGAAGCTAAAATAAACAGACAAAGTTTAGCATAATTATACCTGTCTGTTAGTATGCAACTCCCAAGCAGACTCTAGCTGGGTAGCGATGTTTCTCAAAGTGACCACTACCCCTCTCGGCATACTCTCCACAGCCTTGAAGTGATCGTCGTACAGATCTCTGGCCATGGTTTTCACCTACAGACACAGATGTGGAAAAATATTTTCTAGGGGGTTTACAGAAGGGGTGTAACGGTACACGTATTCGTATTGAACCGTTCAGTACAAGGCTTTCGGATCGGCACATATTTGAAACAAACGATTCATTGGACCATTTTTCCTGCTGGCCAAAATTTTGTTCATTCACACTGGCATGACCAGCATGACGTTGCCCAACATCAAATGGCAAACTTGATGAAAGCGGAACGAATCTGCACTAATCATTTTTGCCTAACGGACCGTTATGAGTTTTGAGCAATGTCAGAGCAACGCAAGCCAATCTTGATCAAGCAAAACTGTTACTACACAGCACTAAGAGATCCAATAAACAAGCATTTGAATTCGCCACAGAAGTAATAACATCACTGCAAGATCTAGTGAGCTTGCATTCCATTCAAATTTGAGCAAAAAAAAAAAAAAAAAAAAAAAAAAAAAAAAAAAAAGCATAACAAAATGATTTCTGAAGGATCATGTAAATTTTGAACAGTTGTGCAACCATGGCTCAAATAGGCACGGTCAAAACTATGAGTCCAGCTCTAAAGGATACAATGAATTCTCAGTAATCATACCTTCTGTTTAGTTTTTTCCAATTTGGATTTAAGCTTTCTTCCTCGCTTACCAGTCCAGCCAGTAACAAACTCAGACCCTGTTACAAAACAGAGGCACCAATAACTGAGTGACTTGGGAAACATACTGGGGGAAAAAAACACTTTTAATCTATTATTCCAAACCTACCTAGAGAGGTTTCTGCTGTGAAAGAGTGCTTAGTGCCTCGGTTTGACTCAAACACAAAGCCTGGTAGGTCCTCTTTGAGGATGGTGGCCTGCTGGCCATCTGAATTATGGATGGCAATCTCACCCTCTTTCAGACAAGTGAGAGACCAGTTGCCCACAGTGAGTTTGGTGGGACCTTGTGTGGACAGAATGGGCTGGCTGGCTGTCACTGGTTTGACCTGACTCCTGGCACGCTGCAGCTTCTCCAGAAACTCACTTCTGCTCTCTACAGGTAGGAGGGAAAGAAAGCATCAGCTATTAGAGTGCACAGGAGTTGATCAAAGAAATCAAATTTATTCAACTGGTGCCAGGAACTATTTTAGTTTTTTTCATTGATGGAGGAATCTGTGTGCAGGGGACCAACCTGAACTGTCAGAGCCACCCTCTGGGCTTCCGCTGGAGTACATAGTGGCCAGTTTACCATCCAGGATGAAGCGGAACCAACCATTGCTTCCATTGGAGAGCTCCAAAGCAGCTGCGTCACTCCAGATATAAAGGCAGTCCCTGCCTCTGATGATGGACCAGTCTCTCCAGTGGTAGGGCTTCCCCTGCTGGATCTCTTTGGCATCCTCTTGTGGTTCATCATCCTAGAAAACAGACAAAGATCAACTTCTGGGCAATTTCTAAATATTTTCAAGATTTTTTTTTTTTTTTTTTTACAAAATAATTGCAAAACAATAAAGACATGAATCTAAAATGAGTAGATTCAGACCTTCTCAGGCTTGGCCTCTTCTTCATTTTCGTCATCTGACGTGGGTCCTGCCAGAGTGGACACCTTATTAATGACACCCAGTCTGGCCAGCTGATCTAAAAACACATCACCTCCCTTATCCACTAGATCCCTAATGATCTGAAGTGCCAGCAGGTGACCATCATCATCATCCTGTGAGAGAGGAGAAGAAAGGTCAGTAAGACTTAACTTTAGCCCTATTAAATAAAAAAAAGATAATAAAGAGGGAAAGACAAAATTATGACCTCCTGATCCAGGACAGTTGCAGTGATCTCCACAAGTACAGTGGGCAAGTTGTGTCCAGCATCAGAGTCACACACTTCCTTAAGAAGAACTTCAGAACTGTAGTGCACCATTTTTCTGATCAGAGCTAAACTGGCTTTCCTGTAAAAGAGATGATTCAAACTGTTATCCAAAATGCAAAAAATAGCACTAAATTGTGATTTGTTGTTGTTGAAAAAATGTACTTCAACACTGATGGTCCACATTAACCCCTCACCTTATTGAAGGCAGCATGGTTTGCTGAAAGGTCTGTGCAAATACTGGGAGCAGCCTTTTCAGGTAGATGGGTGCCATCTCAGGGTCACCTTTCGGCTCACTCCCCTCTTCCTCTTCTTTATTAATATCCTTCTTTTTCTTGTCATCCCCCTTGTTGACAGGGCACATCCAGTCTCCTACATCACACATAACAAGAAAAACTCTAAAAACTCATGGAAGTCATCATTATGAAATGAATGGTGAGTGACTGCATTAAAGGACAAGGGCGTAATTTCTATGCCACCAGCGTCACCACAAAGTGCAAAAATAATAGTTTTTAAACAGGGCTTTCCAAACACTCCCTCATCTGCCACTGGTTGTCCAAACAAGCTACTCTGTCCCAAATTCACACAATTGGTTTAGCCAATACTGCGGTATCTGACTGATTTGAGAGGTTTAAATGACAAAGGCTGCACCATATGACCTCAGTGTGTTGACATTTTTCAGTAAAAAATAGCATAAAATTGGTTTACAATAGCCTCTGCATTCTAAGAACATAAAAAACACTTTAGCTTTACTCTTCTGAAGCATTTACTTTCAACTAGCCAAGGGGAAACAACACTCATATTTTATTGGTGAGACCGATACCAGTGGTTAACCGAAATGTCAAAAGTGAAGTGAAGATAAAAGCTGATGGACTCACCAGGTGACTGGAGAATTGCTACAACCTCACTGTGTCCCCTTTCTCTAGCTTTGTCTAATGGAGTTTTTCCATCTTCATCTCTCAGGTCAGGGTTGGCCCCATGGCGCAGTAAAGTCTATTGTGAAAAAAATTGCCACAAAATAAATATAATGTGTTAACAACAATGTTTAATGAATATACAAATCCTAGGTCACATGACAAACACTTTACCTTGGCTACTTGTGGCCTGCCAAAACAGGCAGCATAGTGCAGAGAGGATGACCTCTGGCCTCTATTGACATCAGCACCTCTCTCGCAGAGGAACTCCACCTTAAGCAGAATACAGAATACAGTGAGACCTTGCAGTCATCAGAAAACTATGTTCATCTGTTTCACTGACCCCATTCTTCTAACTTAAGCAAACAATCACCAGACCAATAGGGTCAAAAAATTAGGTTGTATTTATTTTCATTATGCACGGCATTTGTAATATTGCTGCTGGTGTGTGAGTCATGCCAATTCAGCCGTGTCTCCTCCACATAACCATATTGCACAACGCAATAATAGTGTCGTCCTAAATTCAGCATGTGACCTTTATTCATAAGTATGTGGTTTGTTAGCTCATGCTATTACACTGTCTAAAGGTAATTTCTTGCAACATGTGCACTGAAAAAAACTGAAATCCAGCTATAAATAAATAAATAAAGCCTACCATCTCTTGTGTTCCAAATGCAGATGCCCAGTTCAAGAGAGTCTGTCCTACATCATCCATGAAATTCACTTCAAATGCTTTCACGGGGAGAGAAAAAAAGTAAACCGTACAAGTCAGGTAGGATGTCGCCTCAAAGAAACCATAGCCTTCAAAGTCCTTGCCACCTAATATATTGATCTTGCACGCACTACTCAAACACTTACCACCGGTGTCAATGGCATCAATGAGAGCATCAGTGTCTTTGCTGCGTATACAGTCAATAAGCTGTCGGTGGGAACGTTCCCCGGAGCTGTCAAGACGCCGCAGACCAGGGATACGGCCGGTAGAACCAGCTGTGGATTTGGGCAAAGCCTTGCGGCCCTCAAAGAGCAGCACCAGCAGCAAGTCCACCAGCCGCATAGTGTCCAGCACGCAGCGCTCATCCCCCTGCAAAGCACTCTCCATGGAGTCAGGCAGCTCTGAGCGCAGGAGATCCTGAAAGAGGAGAGAAAACACAAATGTCCATAAATGCAACCAGTAGAAACTGGGATTTCGTCTAGCAAATGGCTCAAATATTTCTGTGAATATATATCTTACATGTGTGACAAGTGGTGAGCCTCTGCAGAGTGTAGACAGCAGGCTGACAATAGTGGACACTTGGTTGCTTAGTTTAGAGTCTGCAGCAGATGGAGTGGCTCCACTAGAGGTCCTGCCAGGCTTGCAGGTGGAAGAGGGTCCAGATGCTGTTCCTCCAGCCGCAGCCATACGGGACAGCAGCTCTTCTGTCAGTCCATGCTTAGCTAATGGGGCTGGATCAACTCCGCGCCGTGTAAACCGGTCCGCCAGTGAAGCAAAGCAGCGCAGAGCTCCATCAGACACCTGTGGATTTCACCAGGACAATTATAATTTAGTTTTTTATGTAACATTTGTGCGTCATTTTTACCATCAATCTCAGTTCTCTATACCTATTAGGAAGCATTAAATTTATTGAAAGGGAGAGTAAAGTCATTTATAATGTTACAAAATGCTGTTGTTTTGAACTTTCTTCTCATCAAAGAATCATAATTTTAGTAGTTTCCACAAAAATATTAAGCACCTAAATTGTTTGCAACATCGAAATATTAGTATGATTTCTAAAGGATCATGTGACACTGAAGACTAACTTTTCTGGGCTGGCAGATATCAATTACCTTGCAGCCTATGAAAGATCGAGACAGCTTTTTTGCTTTTTTGAGATTTTATCCAAAAAAAAAAACAAACAAAAAAAAAACAGCTCTTAAGTTGTTTTCCGAAAATGAACAAAAGTTTTACGGGGTTGGAACAAGATGAGGGTGAGTGATTACTGACATAATTTTAATTTTTGGGTGAACTAACACTTTAAAGACTTCTGTAGCTTTTTGTGAGGAACGGACTGAAATTTATTTCACACAAACTATAGTGCAAATTTTATGGTGCAAACCATAAGTTTTAGCTATGTACTACCTGGTGGTCTTCATGTTTCAGCAGACTAGACAGGGACTCCACGCATGTCTCAAGGGAAGAGTCCTGTGGCTCCATCTTACTACAGAGGCGAGAAACTACTGCCATGGCAGAGTGCAATGTGTCTTTGTGCACAAGATGACCACTGTCCCTAATGAAGCTCAACACACAGTTCAGTCCCCCTGCTTCAAATACAGCTCCAGATTCCCGTGTGCAGATCAGCTCCAGAACCTGATGACAAGACAGTATATGATATGACCATCATGCATAGTGGAATTTACTGCTCCTTTGTAAAAATCAAGTAGCTTCATAGAGCATCATTTCCACTGTTAAACCTCATATTAGCAAACTGATTGAAAAGTCGTTAAAATTATACAAAAATAATTATAATTTAATAATAATTAAAAAAAAATACACACACCAGCCAAATAAAGCAATATTTACCTTTACACATTGTTCAGCCAGATCTCTGCTGGTCCTGTTGTTAAGCTCCACCACCACTAGCCGGTTACACAGGGCTTTGATGGCTCCATCTACTCCCACAATCCTGCGGGTGCATTCAGCAGAAACGTCCAGGTAGTAGGTGATGGCCCTGGCTGTCACTTCCAGCACATTATCTGGTGCACTCTCATCCAGGAAGATCTTACACAGAGCTGGGAGAAATGTCCGTGGAGGACACCTATGGTGGCGAGACAGTGGTCAGAGTGAAATGAAGGTACACATTAGGGATGCGCGATAACAGCAAGTCATGATTTACTTGTTGAATAGCACAATGGTGATAGTACCTACTCTGTATTTTTTAAACGGTGCGGGTGCTTGAACGGTTCTTGAAACGATACTTAAGAAAACGAAACCGCACACACCCCGTGTCAAAAAACAATACCCCTTAATTTACAGAGCCAAACTGGACACAATATTAACTTAAAACAATATAATGACAAGTAACATATGGTCATCATAAATAAACCAATATAAAATAAATACATTTACATAATATCAAATAAAACAATACTGTATCAACCAATGCAATAATACTGGAGATTAATAGAGATTACTACCATTTAATCTAATATCGACATGGCTACAGGTTCCCATGTTTTGTTTGCTTGAATCAGTCATGTAAATTAACTGGTCATTGTACTAGTTACGCAGCGCTTAGCATGGCAAGTTGCTTAGCATGGTATTTCATTCCCACAGCGTCTTAGCTACGCAGCTTTGAGTAAACCTATGAAAGGGAACGTCTCTGGTTACTGGTGTAACCCAGGTTCTCTGAATAGGGAACGAGACCCTGCGTTTGCTGCCAAACTCCTCGCGCTGCTGACAAGCTTCCTTTTTGGCAGAGAAATCTGAGGAGCAGGTGATGCGCGTGCTAATATAATATGACCATATAAGAGTGTCAAGGCAGCGCCCGCGCCATCACCCAATGAATTGAGGTGATTCTATATGGGCTTCAGACAATCGGCACACCTAATAATAATTAGTTATAAAAATAGTGATTGATTATAATAATATAATGTTTGACTGACTCACGTTCAGATAATTAAAAAGCTGGCAAGTACATAAAATAAGATATCAAAATCTTGAGAAAAAAAGAGCATTCACTGCATTCTGGAATGGTTTGGATTTTGGTTTGAATTTCTTAATAAAATTGATAAAATTCAAAAGCTGAGATTTTGTTTCATATCGCAAGTAAAAAAGCACAAAAGTTATTGCAGTATTGAATGGGAGGCAAGCCAGAGTGTTTTCTCATTCATCAACTGAAAATATCATAGAACAAAAGATTGATTCTTAGGATTTAAGAATAGGTTAAAATTGAGAAATCCATATATTTAACCCAGCCCTAACAATCAACAATAAATAAACAAATGGCAGGCCTAATTTACATGCATCAACTTTGTGTAAAAAACTGCATATACAGTTTGTTGAACTTTGTTTTAAGAGGTCTGTCGTATTTCTCCTACGGGTAGCCACCCCATGATCTACAGCTTATATCAAACCACTAGTGACTGAATGTGGTCATCACATTTAAAACCAAAATAATCCCACACAACCGAGGTGCTTCCTTGTTTGTCTTGAGCTTCTTCAACAGCTTTTGTGGCTTCCTTGTTCTGACCTCCAAGGCCTACCCAGTTTACAAAATTAGCAAGAAACACTGCTGATGCAACAAATTTAATTATACACTTTTTAAGATGTGTAGCTTGGTCTAAATGTTAATAAAGTGGAGACATTTGTGTTTATGAATTAATGCTAGTCACTGATCAGAAAATTGAAAGCTAATACAGTCACCAAAATTTTAACACTAAGATGAGACGATACCATTAAACATTATATATATATATATATATATATATATAAGGGTTATAATCCCCATTGGCAAACTTAAGTTTTTTTTTAATCTCCGAGTGCCTTTGCCATTCTTCCACAAGTTGTTGTACCACACTTTTACATTTTGTAAAATACCAAAATTAAATTAAAAACAGTTATCTATAATTATTTTGTTACACTCAAAAACAATGAACCACAAAAATAGCACAGCACCAGTATTCACACTTACGTTTCGAAGCAGCGGTCGACGTTGTCTGACATGAGCAACAGCATGCAGAGCTGCTCCAGGGCGATGAGCTGCATATCCCGCTCATCGCCCTGTCCCATCTGCAGCCATTCCAGCAGTGTGTCCGGGTCCACGTCCGCCATGACGCCCCACTACCCTATCCACCCAACACCCAGTCACCCCGCCAGCAGCAGGAGAGAAATGAACAGGGGCAGTCACTGGTCCTCTTGATGTCTCATCAAGTCGTCACCTTCATAAGAAATAGAAACAAAATATGAGCATGGAAATGACATCTGGGATATAACATGAGACGAGAACTCCACAGAAAATCCTTGGCAATGTTGCTTTGGGCCTTAACCTCCACCTTCTTCCACTTGTTTAGTGCTGAACTGAAAACACAACCTTTGAGTAATTGCACGGAAAATGTTGGTTATTATGAAACGGGTGGAGCACTTGAAAGGTAAACTAATAGGAGTAAATCAGACTAATAAACATGATGAACGACTGCCTGTAATCAAAGCACTGAAAGAAATTGCTGTGATTAGCGAATTAGTAAGCTCGGCCAACAACAGTTTCCATGATGAATAGTTCATCAATGACTCACACTGTATGGACCAAACAGCCCATCTCTTCACCAACACACAGTAAGCAATTCAAACAGAAATCACTATCCTTTTATTGTTCTGAGAAACAAACAATTTAAGAAAAGAGCAGCACTACTTTCCTGAGACAGGCTAGCTGAGCCAAGGGTGAGGATAAAATCATTAGAATGGGAGATTTATGTAAAATAGCAAAAGTCTGTCTGTCCTCCATTACTGGCCGGGTGGCTACAGACATGCTTCAGATAGATCCACCACCTTCTTAGAGACTAACAGAGAGATCCACTTATCAACAGATTAAGTGACTAACTTGATTCAGAAAGAATGTCCTGTGTAACTTGACATTCAAAGCAACTGTCTGTGGCCTAATCCACACATTTGCTGGATGTAGAGATGAAAAAAAAAACAAAAAAAAACCCTTAACACATGCACATCACATTACTGCTCTAAAAATTCAAGTATGAATGGACATCACCTGATTGTGATCAAATTAGACAAATATATGCCATAGCCAATGCATTCATCATAACTTTTTAATTCATGAGCTGATATTTTCGGTTACTTTTTTGGGGTTTCGTAACTGTAACACTAGGCCATTGTGAATCAAAACAAGTTCTGATGCCATTACTCTGGAGTTACAATTTCTCTTGGAAAGAAAACTTGTTTACTATAATTATACCACCTTTAGATGAGTGGGATTGGTTCATTCCTAGACTATTAGTACACCAGAGCAATAACATTCAACTTTATCATATGTCATGTCTTTGTTAAGGTTTTATTTGTTGTTAATTAATGTAAACCTATAAAGATTGTATCTAATTTGATACATTCATTTAAAGCCAATTTTTTTAAACTACCAATATGTTGTACACAATCATACATGCCTTCTGCCCTCTGATTGATAGCTAATACTTTTTTCAGTAAGTAAAAGGCCTTTACTTTAAAGGCACAATTCTAAAACGTTCCACTTTCAGATTGTGGTACGCTTGCCTTTTTGCTGTGAACACTTTAATGACTTTTTTTATAATAAAGTAACGTAATACATTTTATATTGTTATTAAAATTTCAAGATTAACATACTGGAATACAGGAATCAAAGGTTTACTTGATCATTTTTGTTTTAAATCATGTTAAAACGTATCAAATATATGATACAACAGGCTTTTATAATTTTGAGTATTACGAGAGAATTGCTTTTTAGAAACTTTGATGATAAAACTAAGCATTAAATATATTCTTACTAAGGCATATTAGATATAAAGTGACAACTAATACTTATGAAAACGTCTGATACACAGTTATAAAAATATCACTGAAATAACAAGCAATCAGAATGTCATTTAATGCTGTGGCCATATTTATAATGGCACTAAAGTTTGCTAATTTCAGGCCTGTGAATTAAACCGACATTAATTTTTCTCCTAAGTTGTGAACACAATATTCTCACCAAATCATACTTTATGGGCCATGAAAGCATGATATAACAGATTTTACACACACACACACACACACACACACACACAAAAAAAATTCTTATGACAACGTATTCTTATATCTAAACTAAGGTTAAAAAATGGTTCCTTAATAGAGACTGCTAATATTTCATATGTCAGGTTTTGCAGGGTCATTCCTATCTAAGCTAAATAATAACAAAAATGAAATTTAGTCTCGAATACAAAGGTAAGTTCCAGACTCTAATTTAATTTAAGTAGTGAAGTATTTTTATATTCTGTCTGCTGTTATTCTTACAGCATAGAGATCAATACAACTTCAAAAAAATCAAAGTTTACTGCAAAGCAGACATTCAGTTTATCCGTGACTCCTGCTTTCATGACACTTGATGTTTCACGAACAAACATGATTCTAATGATGTTCTTGACTTTCTGCCATTGCAGCTGACTAAGGAGTCAAAAAAACAACTTGATTGCAACCGATGTCATCATGACACCTGCCTATACAGCAGCACAATAAAACCTTAACGTTACCTTCACAGTGAACCATGAGCGTCAATATTGTGTAATTGCATAGTTTGTTTTATCTATAATATCATGTCGCGTGTTTAACATCATCTTTGGCCATCTAACCTGATCCTGAGAGCCGAAAAAACGACTAATTAAACTTGAAAATCTTAAACAACAAACAATGCGACGCTATCAAACATAATATATTCGATTAAACGTTAGAGAATGCAAGTTAAGCAAATAAATAGTCACATATTAACGTTCAATCTAGTCCTGTGGCCTCTTTCTTGAGTTCAGACAGCTTATGCTAGCTTATTACACGCCATGACAGGGCCAAGAACCGTTTAATTTCCTCGTTAAAATCACATTTAATGAAATAATTCCACGGCAAATGATAAAAACACAAATGATCGGTTGAGAAAGGGAGGTTTAATTAGCTGGGATTAGCAAAAATGCGTCCTGTTAGCGTCACTTCGACAGACCTAATTAATCTCAAACTTAATTTACGTCATTCGTATTAGGTATTAATACATTTCCCATCCACAAATATAACCGGTAAGAAAAAATGCCAAGCTAAAACACAAATAAATAAATAAAAAACCCAAGTAACACTACTGCGGCCTTGTGTTTACCAGCAAACCTCCGAGCTAAAGTTGAGTGGGATCCCGAGGCCTGATCGCGTCTGTCAGGCAGAGAAACGAACCCTCGGCCGGGCGACACAAACACTCACCGTTTATCGCCGAACGACGAGAAGAGAAGAAAAAAACACACAGGGTGGACAAAATGCGTCTTGGGATAAAGTTGTCAAACGGCAAGATGTGAATATTGCTTCATTCCCCGCGTCTGCTGGTTGTAACGTAGAGGTCAAAGTAAAAGGGAAGGCGACGGGTGAAATATTGAGTGAAATGGAGAGCCGTCGAAAGAACTAGTCGACGCTCCGCATATCACGAGGCTCCGCAGTAGCGGTCAGGAACAAACAGCGAATAGGCTCAGCGACAGGGGGCGCTAAAACATCTCGACATTTACAGTCAACGAGGTTGCCACACAAATTACAAATCATTCACATGGATTGCACAATGGTAGAAAGTGACCAGTGACACTGACCATAGTGGTTCAGTGGGTTAGTGTTCATTCTGAAACTTGCATTGTGCACTTAATCCAGTGATCCTAATAGACTAGACATATCCAAATTAAGACATACCATGCAGTGAGGAAACAACAGGAAATGTCCCTCTCAGGTTCTACTCTAGAGTAAAACCAGTGCAACTCTTGAAGCAAAACTAGATTTTATTCTTCCAGTATAATCAGAAAATAATGGTTAATTTAGTCCTATTTCATCTGTACAATTTACAGCATACAAAATGGTATGGTTACAAATGCATAATTGTAATTGATCATCAATGTTTCTAGCAAAAAACAGTACCTGAAGTCTATACAATCTGGCAAAAAACAATGGTCCTATATTTGCTGAAACTCTTACATTTGCATTGTAAACATGTTTGTAGTGTGTTTTAGTAGTAAATACTATTTTGCTCAATGTTTCATATTTTTCGCTCACTTATAACCAAGCTACTACCTATACTGCCTGTCAGACATGCAAAATAATTAAGTGTTGAGATAAAGTGACACCCACACAGATTTGCATGTATAATTAGAATATAGGAAAAAAAAAACTTAAGGTAAGTACCATCTTGAACATGAAGCCCATTTCCATCACATAATATAAAATAAAAACAAGCTTTGATAAATTAATTATGAGATTAAAAAAAGTCATTATGATATACTAAGCCAAGATTATGAGATAATTTTCATTACATTGTCAATTAGGAAATATAAAGTCAACATTGACATAAGTAAAAACATGACGTAAAAACCCAGTGACAGTCAAAAATATGACAGTCGATATTGAGATAAGCCATAGTCAATTATTCTTAACTTAGCAAGTCATAATGATAACTTTGTCCTAATTATGACTTGGCATACCACAATTTTGAGTTTTAACCTCATAATTATGACTTTTTATGTCATTATGATTAATCAAAGCATGAGTTTATTTCTCATGTTGCAGAAAGAGCAGAAAAGTATTAATTTGTAATGCTTTATCATAAGTACATTCATAACATGTGAACAAGTGAAACTCTCTTTATATTTCAAAGAATTGACAGAGCACTAAATTTGTATATGTAGAGTTAACAGATAACTGATCGCCAGCACTGCAGTTGGTCTTGCAACAGGTTTAGTTCAGACATTTTGAGAGAAATTAATGATTTGCATTCTTTGTACAGACATTCTTTGTATAATAAAAGACTTCTCACAGCATATCATGCTATGCATAACAGAGAAAATTATTCAAGCTTGTTGGCAAGCTAACCATTAAAACAAACAAACAAAAAAGTTCATATAAATGGAAGCCATTTAAAAATTCACTCCCAGCTGTTTACCTGTGAAACAAACTTTCCTTTTAGTAATATTAAGTTCCTCACAGAGGTTAATGTGGTTTTAAAACTGACTACAATTATTAAACGACACATTTTCATCAGATTTATCTTTAAAAACACTATTGATTAAAAGATTCACTCAGTCATTCAAATCATAACACAGTCGTAATCATAACCATTAAGGAGGATTCACAGGAAATTGATCTTCAGTTGAATGCTGGGTGTATTTTTGCTAATGACTCGAGGTACTTGTGCCTTAGTGTTCACGCTCTCCTGGTTGCCCTTGACGGCTGCCTCGAGCCTGGCTTTCATGTGTGGAGCAGAGGCCATCAGCGCTTTGAAGACAGCCGAATTCTGGGGGCCGATGCGCATGAGGTCTCTTAAGGCGGACTCGTGCAGTGAGCGAGAGGCCGCCGGAGCCGATGTCAAAGCATTTTCATCTAGCAGAAGAGAGATGAGGATGGGCAACAGCACAGCCACCAGCTGTGGACCTGCATGGATAAAACAAATCCTGACTTGATTAACTTGATATCCTAATAACAGCAACACTATAACATTTTGCTAACAGTAACATTAAAAACAAATTTATACCCAATGAATTTTCTGTTTGTGATCAAAAGTTCATAAACATTTTTCAGTCACTTACGGTTAGTTTCGTCAGCAGCATACACAAGTGCTTCCAGGGCTCGGATTGCGTCCTGTACGGCCTGTAGCTCTGCTGGGCCTTGAGGACGACTCTTTTCAACTTCCTCCAGCTGTGACACCAGACAGCCACCAAAAGCCAGAATAAACGGCCTGGCTATCGGCTCTGGGCCTTGAAATAAAGATACTAGCAACTGATAACTCTTGCTCAGCACCTAAAGTAGAAATAAGACAGAAGAGAAGGTTAATAAATAGTTTTTTCCCCATATGGTAATTATACACAATTTGTAGCTCCTTATTTAAGAGGGCAGATGTAAACTTTGGGGTTAAAAATTGTTTTTCAAGTCTCTACTGCTCACCAAGCCTGCATTATATTGTTAAATATAACAATTACAATTTAAATAACCATTTTCTATTTAAATATATTTTTTAAAATGTAGTTTCTTTGTGTGATTTCAAAGCTGAATTTCCAGCATCATTACTCCAGTATTCAGTGTCACGATCATTCTAATATGCTGATTTATTATATTAAAAAAACATTTCTTATTATTATCAATGTTGAAAAACAGATGTGCTGCTTAATATATTTGTAGAAATATTAAGGATTTTTTCAGGATTCTTTGATGAATGGAAAGTTCAAAAGAACAGGATTTAAAATAGAATTCTTTTGTAAAATGTAAAAGTCTTCACTGTTACTTTTGATCAATTTAATGCATCCGTGGTGAGTAAAAGTTCTCCTTTTACTGAAAACTTGAAAAAAAGAAAAAAGGACTTAAAAAACTTGAAAAAAAAGGACAGTGTAGAAAACATTTGTACAAAAGTTATATTTTTGGTTCTATACTGCATCAGCTTTATAATCAGCCCTCTTCACTCACTATGGGGTCCTTAGACTCCAGACCGGCTCTGAATGTCTGTATGCAGCGTGTCTGCAGTGGCTCCACAGTGGTCACCTCAGCAGTGGAGTACAGCAGGAAGATGGTGAGGGATGTCAACATGGTAACCTCATCAACTCCAGGCTCCATTTTATCTGTCCAAAACAATCCATTAACATGAATGTTCTTCAAATTATTTCTCAAACATACTTAAAACATTCTGTGACAGAACGTGATGGATGAGACAGAGAGAATTACCTGTACTCCAAGACTCCAAGAGTGTGTGCAATGCACTTTGCAGAAGTTCAGTCCAGGCCCCACGACTCTTCTCAGCTCTGCTCATGGGAGAGGTGAGAACAGTGCGCAAAGCCTGTAGGATGCCCGGTACCAGCTGTCCACTCTCAGCTCCAACAGAGCCCTTCACCGCTTCTCTCAACACCCCAAGCAGCAGATAGAGCACTGTGGGCAGCACTGACACACTGCCTGCAGAGGGAAGAAACTCTTATCATTTTTTGGATTCATTTCAAATATAATTTCTGTGCAACTAACATGACACATTTCAACTTGAAATATGACAAAATGTTTAATGGAGAACAAAAAAATGATGGTGACTTCAAAAAAAATGTATTTAGGTATTTTTTGACCTTAAAATGGAGCAAGGAAAAAAATGGGAATCCTAAATTGAATAAACAAAATAAAATGTAGATTTGAATGTAGTGGGCAGAAAGATTTTTTTTTCTCATAATCTGAAAGCTCTTATGGCCGCAGTAATTCCCTGGATCTCTTACCCTCTGGTGAACAGATGGAGGGCAGTTCTGAGAGGATGGCCACAGCAGATGTGACGAGTCTACAGTCAGTGTTGCTGAGAGAGCAGGTCTGTCCTCCCCGCCCCGTGGGGCTGCCGGCCAGCTTAGGGCTGAGCTGCGGAAGCTTCCTCACCAGCGTGCAGAGACACAGCTCCAGGGCTCCAAACACAAGAGACTGTCCTGGCACCAGTCCACCAGTGTCCCGCCCCTCACCAAACTCAGGAACAGTTTCCTTCTCTGCTGCACCATCATCGACTGACCAAATGCAGTAAAGAAAGAGGAATTCAGAGGGGTATTTACGCACTGAACACTTTTTTTTGTGTGTTTGTTTTCGACTTACCCTCCGCACTGTGGCGTTTCTCTTTGACATGCTCCTGAGCAGCACAAACTATCTGGCTCACCAGTTCCAGGACCGCCAACTGAATGCTGGGAGATTCCCGAGTGACTATGAGCCTATGTAGAACGCTGAGCAGCTCCACACTCAAAGCCTATAGAGAGAACACCACAGACTTGTCAGGAGCACAGAGTGACAAACATCAAAGACTAAAATATACCTGATATGAACTACACGCAAAGACAAATACCAAATCGCAAAACTCAGTGCATCACAATATCATAATCAGGGTTTGAAATGTACATTATCACTCACCGTCACCGGCCAATTAGACTACGAAATTTGTAAGCTACCGGCCATTCAGTACTTCTACTAGCCAACCGGACTAACTATGTCACAGCTTATATATATATATATATATACATATATATATATATGTATATGTGTGTATATATATATATATATATATGTGTGTGTGTGTATGTGTGTGTGTATATATATATATAGAGAGAGAGAGAGAGAGAGAGAGCACATATATATTTTTTGTTTATATATTTTTATATCCAATTTGAATTTAACACATTAATTTCCACCACAGTTGATTTTTAACCTGCATTTGGCGAGAATTAATTTCAAACCCTGATCGTAATATTGTGCAGTTTACTTCAGTCTAGTGCCCTGTCTTATAGAAGTGTCTCTGAGAAATGCCAGTGTATTTAGGCAAATATGCAAACTCTTTCTTCGTTAATTGATAGAATGATATTGTTAATTTATATGGAATTATATAAAAAAAGTACTATAGCAATACTATAGGAAAAATAACCCAACTAAACACAAAGAAATAATTATGGGAAAAACCAAGTTAATTTTTTGTCCCATATAGTGCAAAATGGTAAACATACACTTTGCTTGCCAAGGCTGCATTTATATAATATAAAGTAAAAACAGTAATATTGTGAAATTTAAAAAAAAAAAAACAATTTATTCCTGTAATAGAAAAGCTGATTTTTTTCAGCAGTCATTACTTCAGTCTTTAGTGTCACGTGATACATTATTTCAGAGTTCTTTAATGAATAGATAAATCATTCATTTGAAATATAAACTTTTTGCAACATTATTATTGTATTTACTGTCCTTGCTGAATAAAAGTGTTGATTTATATATATTCAATTGTAGAATACCTGATCATTGCCCACTTTGGAACGGGGCCAAGGTACCTCCAATAAGGCCTGCAGAGCCTGAAGACATGAATTGATGGTTTCCAATTGTTCTCCAGAGTGAGGAGAGCACAAAAACTCCACACTGATTCCTAAAGGAAAAGTAAATGGAACAACATTAAACAAGACTAAAAAATGAATGTGTTGAATCTTTCAGAATCAAATGAAAAACTAAAATATTGCAAGTATTGTCCATGAAATCAACACATGTCGAATGACTAGAGCAGAATTCAAAGCTCTGAATGACTATAATTTAGCCATGCATGCCCTATAAACACTGAACTACATCCAATTAATGAAAACGGAAATATTAACTGAGCTCTGTACCCAAGATGAGGTGGAGACGATCAGTGTTGATGTCCTCTGGGGATTTGACACTGCTCATAGAGGTGGACTGGCCCATGGAGGTGGGTGTGACCGGCCTCGAGAGGTTCGCGGGCCCCTCGTCCACTATGATGAATCCGGTGCTGTTGAGCCAGAGTGCAGTAGCGTGGAGAATGGTAGCCCAGGCACTGTGATAATGTGGACGGGCCTGTTCCACCGTCTCTGCGGTGTAAAATGAGCCACCTGACAAAAAAAAAAGATGCATTAGAAATATAATACAGAAGTTATTTTGAATACACTAAATTATGAATGGAAAAATAACACTACCAACCAAAAGTTTGGGCTTACTAATATACAATTTATTAAGGTGGGTGTGCAATTGAGAATCAGAGCGTGAGAAGTGACCTGTGGAGGGGAGTTGACTGGAGTATTGTGGGGGCAGGGTGAGCAGGGCATGGTCCTGAAGGGCAGCCAGCCACAGGCGGCTCAGGGTTGCCAAATCAGTCTGAACCAGTTTGAGCAAACCAGCCCCTGCTGGACCTGCAGCCCCACCCTCCTCGCTCGGCTGCTGAAGATGGCTGCCCGGACTCTCCCTCTGCCTGGAGCCCTGCACCGCTGTGATATACACCTTAGACACACAGATTTATTCAGATAAAGGTTAGATTATAGTTTTCTGCTTTTTACAATTACAGATGCACTAAGGAATAAAAAGTGTAGCAAAACCTATTTTTATATACAGTCATACCGCCAATCCCGAGAGTCAAATAATGGCTATATGTAGAGGTGCAACTGCTTTAATAGTTGTTAAGATTGTGTTCAGTACCTCCGCCCAGGCTTTGAGTACAGCCAGCGTCTCCATGGTGAAGGTGCTCTCGTTATAGAGCTGACTGGAAACATCTCTCCCCACCTGAACTTTGGCGAGAGAGGAAGCTAGAAGCTGATGTACCCTTCTCAGGTCACGCAGGTCGCTGATGACCCCACTGGCGATCCATGCACTGCAAACCTGTACAGCAACAAAGGTTCATGTCAGAACCCAACACTTCTGAAGAGGCTTTCAGCAGCAGCAATGTAGCGCCAGACTCAGGGAAGAAATTAGGTCAAGCGAACCCAAGTGAACTCAAAAAAAAAAGGTTCAAGAGGTTGAAAACAGTGTAAAGGATTGTTTTGGGAACTTTTGACGCAACAAAGAGAACATTCTTGGGATGCTCAATTTGACAATGACATCATTCTTTACTTACGACTTTAAACAATGTGTTACATGGTATTTGGATCAACAGGTGAAAAACCAAAAAAGCTTTATTATAGATATGCTGAAGTTCTTTAAGCAGCACACCTGGCAGGCTTTGGCAGTCACATTCGGAGGGGCATCCACATGGAAGGCAGGTCTGAGCGCAGCTCCAACCTACAACACCAAACATTGTTTACACCATTACACCAACAGAGTCAACTTTGGGAGGTTTCTCATAACTCTAAAGATCTTTTGATCAAAATGTGTATACTTGAATTAGTTTTGATTTTGAAGTTCAGATAAGTGCCTATGTATTTGATCCCAAGACCTCCATTTGTGTTATTTCATAGTTTTGAACTGCTGTTCTCGTTTTTTAAACTGAAAAGTATTTTGAAAAACCTGAAAAAATGAAACTATTAAGCAGCACGACAATTGTACGGAATTGATGTCCTACAACCAGAGTAAACTAATTCAACTTAAACATAGAATTTTGTAGCACAAGGTACTGAAGAGGTTTCACGTCACTGTTTGAAACTAAGGCCTCCCACAAAGCCCACAGATAATCTAATTTAGTGTAAGTGATACGGGCCCTCACATGCGTACACTCACACACAAGCACATGCACTTAGTAACAAGAGACTGATGAACGAGCTCAGGTAGGTATTTGGGGGGGGGGGGGGGGGGGTTGTTCTAAGAATAACAGCTGAGAGCTTTACTGCACAACTCGTAACATGCATCTCGAATGACCAAGCATCCTGTAGTCTAGCAGGCACAATCTTCAAAAAGTACTATTATTATATTTTTTTAAATAACTGGTGTATACAAAACCCAAAATTTGACCTGAAACTTAAAAAAGCATAATTTAAATTAGCCTTAGTTTGAAATAACTACATTTAATAAAAAATAATCATTAATTTAATTATCAATATTATAATTAATTTTAAATGTGAAGGTTTCTGTTGACATTTTGCATCCACTTTCTCCAACAGAAATTGAATTTTTTTTAGCAATTTCAGCCAAATAGGCAACAACTACCTTTGCGATAAGGATCATTTACTTGAAAGCATTTAGGAAATACCCCATTTAATTAAGCTGCAAATCAGTTCATCACTGTTTTTGTTCAAGTTTTTCATTCAATACCTTTCTGGGCATAAAATAGTATGCAAAGTTGATTTTAGGAGTGAGGCTGAATAGTAAGTTATTGCTCACATTGGCTTGATACTGTTCCAGAATGACATGCCCAGGAAACTCAGGCTCTGGCACATTGGAGAATTTACGGATAACGACCAGCAGTGTTTGTAAACCAGCCAGTCGAAGCTGATCGCTGTGGTCTGTGGCTGCCATGAAAGCCATGCGAATGAGGTCTGCCAAGTGGAGAACTAAGAAATCTGCGAGAGAGAAGGGATGCATATAAAACACAATTAACAAAAGAATATAAAAATCAACCCCGAAGGTGGCATTAACATCCAGTTAACTCACTGAACACATCAAGAAAAAAATAAATAAATTACAGAATACAGAGTTAACAGCAAACACACTAAAGCAATTCTAGCGTCTAACCTGTGGACTCATGTAAACGCTGCTCTTGAGCGAGTGCCATGTTGAAGTGAGCCGGGACTCCGTTCTCACACTGCGCTATTATACGACACACACACTCCATGGAAAATACACGAGTGGACCAGCGCAGGTTATTGAAGGGGCCGCTGGACTCAGACTTTGCATGGAATGCAGAGGAATCATCATATCGGTCTCCATCCTCCTCCTGCTGTGTTTCTACAGAGGCAGCTGCAGCGGAGTCTAAGGAGTGACAAGACCATGAAAAACAATATACTCAATGACGCATTTTTGTAAAACAAGGATAAAACAATGGGAATTACACACAAAGTGGGCACAAGATGGAAAATTAAGATCATCTTATTCTGCTCGTAAGGCCGAGATGGCAGCCCACCTGCAGAGGCAGAGAGTACGTCTTTGCAGAGTTTCAGCCAGTGGGCCAGGTTACTCTCCGCAGCCGAGCTCATCATGTGGACTAGCGTCTCCTGAATGTCTCGGCATAGTTGTGGGTCAGACTCCCGGTCCAGCAGACTGAACAAAGCCCCCTCCAATCCCACCTCCTTAATAATGACATCTGCAGGACAGACAATAATCATTTCATACACAGCCAACCTTATGACATATATTTTAACATATATACAATATATATTTTAACAAAACACGTATACATATATACATGAAAAGGTATCACAGGTTATAAAAATATTAAGTAGCACTTTTTCCAACGTTGATAAGTCAGCATAAGTCAGAAAAAGTAATATTGTAAAAACAGTAATAATGTGAAAAATTTTTCCAGTCTTAAGAGTTACATGATCCTTCCAGAAAAAAGTATTACCAATGTTTAAAACAGTGATTCTATGTATTTTTGTGAAAATGTGATTTTTGTTTTTCAAGATTCTTTAATGAAAAGAAAGTTCAAAAGAACAGCATTTATTTAAAATAGAAAAACATTATAAATGTACTTCCTGTTACTTTTGATTAATTTAACACATCCTTGACGAATTAAAGTATAAAATTCTTACTGACACCAAACTTTTGAACGGTAGTATATTCAGATGATCAACTCACAGTTGCATTCAAGGATCATGACAAAATTACTCACTGCAGTCAAAGCCACTTCAATGCAGAGAACAGTGAAATATAACAACAGAGATGTGCTGAGATGATACTATGCTGTGCAGAAGGGGCAATGCTTGCTGACTCACCCAGTTGTGAGTTGTCTCTGCGTGGCAGCTCTTTAACCAGAGCAACTGCGTGCTCCGATACCTCCACTACCTCCCTCTGAGCCAACTGCCTCAGGCAGGCCACAACTGCCCGCCTCAGAGACAGGTACGAGCTGCACAGGTTTATCTGTAAACGCACAAGAGACATGCATGAGATATAACGATATCATTAGTATGGTCACAATAATGATCACTAGTGATTCTAGTGAGATCTTGAGAAATAGAAGAACAAAACTGAGACATTAGATCTGGGTGGTAAAACAAAAAATAAAGTTTTAATGGAGATAGATAGTGACACATCAAAGCTATTCCCGTTTTGTCAAATTGATCCCACAGAAATGCTGTTTTAGTGTAGAGAAGACAAGAGGGAGAAGAGACAGGGACAGCAGGGCTACTGTCAAGGCTTGTGGTGAGCTTTAAATGATGTGACAAGTGAGCTGTTTGCAAAGAATAAGACCATAAATCAAATCATGCAAAAATAGAACATGTAGAACAAAGCATGTTTTTTTCCAATTACTGTCTAATAATGTGTGTGGTTGTGTGAGGGGGGTGGCTAGAGAGCGAGAGAGAGAGAGCGAGAGAATGGACTGAAGCTCACACAGTAATAAAGCTAATAGCTTGAATTGGCATAAGGCCACAGCTGTGGATGTGAATGTCATGTGCACTGTGTGGGTGGTCAGTGTTAGAAGCCTTTACAGAAAGGACCAAGCCAAGCACATCTAATCCTTGGCATTAACCCTGCAGTTACAGGCATTGACACTGTCTGCTCATGCTCAAAACCAGGTCCTGCTTGAGTTAGTTTCACACTGGGAAATGAGAAGAGGACAACAGAGCATAATTATAGGGAAAGATATAAGTAAAGGAATATGAGGTGCAAACAAAGGAAAGAGCATAAAGTGGCCTGACAGCAGAGAGCTAGACAAAACCTACCAATACAGAATAATCCAATAAGATCTCCTGTACGAGGGAACAAAAAACAGTACTGTCAACTACAGATGTGGGCAGAGCCAGGCCTGTGTAAACTCACCTTTATTTCAATGACATTCATTTTTTATTCTACGTAATATAAAATAAATGAATGTGAAGAATCTATGATGAGACTGAGACAACTTTTTTTGGAGCACGTAAGCCAATGGTCATATACGACTTGCTATTATAATACATTAGTTTTCCCTTGTAATTTAACCCTAGATAAACAATGTAATAACTAAACATGAAAAATATGACTATATGTCCTTGGTTGTGTGCATAATTCATTGTTAGTTTCATAACAACACATAATCTTGAATGAAAATGTCTATCTGAAACTGAAAGCAATGAGATATCAGTTATTCAGTATGAATGTGTGTGTTAAGTGCATTGATCACGTACGCAGAGGCTGGGCACCAGGCTGGCCAGATTGACGAAGCGTGGCGCAAACATGTGAAGCTGCTGGAGGCAGGAGATGGCCTGAGCCTGGACCAGACAGTCCTGACTGTCCTGCATCACAGCACAGCCCACCAAACACGAGGTCCTCACCGCACACACACCTGCACTCTCACCTGGGACAGTTTACATTAAATAACTGTAAATAATATGTAAAGGTCTCACCTGCATGATGACTACGTGTGCGAGTGTTTATGGGAAAATAAGTGAGTGCACCTTGCAGATCTGGTCCCATGGAAGTGATGAGGGCGTTAAGAGAGCGGCCCAGGCTTTGCTGCACCTCCGCGTGTGTGTGTGGAGTTGAGAGGAGCAATCGTAGCACCAGAGTGAAGCTGGCCTCCAGATGGCTGTGGTACAGAGGCCCTGCAAGATCCACCACCATGGACAGAGCATGGAGAGCCCACATCTGCACATATAATTCACTGAGAGATCAATGCATGAACTTCCTGACAACCCTCTTAATAAGAAAGCACATTATCGGAGTCCTAGTAAATTGTGAAAAGCACACCATCGGACTTCCTATATTAATAAACAGAGTATAAACAATCATGTGGTCAGGTGACCTGCACTTCAGGTGAGGTGCTGTCTTGGGACAGGGTGAAGAGGACCCCAACGCAGGCACTGATGTATTGAGGGGAACTAATCCCACCCAGGTAACGGTACACAGTCCCAAGGGCCAAAGCATGACCTGTGCGTGAGATGGCATCCCTCGCAGTCTTCAGTCTGAAAAACATTTACATTCATTTCAGATTACATTCATTTCATATTCACGATGTTAAATTTTTCACACCACGGTTATTGTAGGCAAAAGAATTCACAATATTGATATATCGCAATATCTATAAAATCTATAAGTGTGTGTGTGTGTGTGTGTGTGGATTAAAAAGATCTGGTTTCAAACTGAAGCGAAACACTGTCTGAGTGTATACTGAAGAACTGAAAAGCTCTTAAACCTATTAGCGCCAATAAAGTCATACATTTAGCAGATTTGAACAAAAAAAAATTATACAAAAAATTTGTAAAAAAACGGGGTTTTTAATAAAATAATCTTAATATTAAATGTATGAAAACAGAAATCACCTGTAAACAGGTTAATGCCACGTTGCCCATTCCATGACTAGTAAAATAATCGCAATTTATTCTCTGTAAAATTGCGAAATCCGCAGGGTGATGGACACAGATAAGTCACACTATCGGAAAGCATTGTCGGAGGAACAGAGAAAGAGGAAACGGCAGACTGACCCAGCGAGGAGTCAGACACGAGCATAGGCGTAATTTACGGGTGTGATATGTCCCCATTGAAACATCTCGCGGCACGGATGTATCAAAGCAAACAAAACATCTCCAGTTAACTCTAGTAGAGCATTCATTTTGTTAGTTAAATAAGAGGCGATCTGAAATATGTTGTTTTTGAAATGAAGTGACCAAAGTGCTTGTTGCCGCTGCTGCGATCAGTGGCACAGACTTCACACAGACGCGCTATTACAGTAGTATATTTTACTATTTTTTTTATGACCTTGGCATAAACTCACTTGTCAAAGCTCATGAGAGTGATGGAAACGGTGATACTGGGGTCATTAAGAACTTGCACCAGCCTCGCTAAACCCTCCGCAGCCATGCAGCGCAACAGAGGATTTGAGCCCTCTAGCGCTCCCAGTAGCAGAGACAGTGCTGGTCTTTGGACCTCTTCTGGACCCAATTCGCTCCTACTTGATGCCAAACACTACACAGCAAAAAAGGAAGGAGGAGTAGAGAAAAACAAAGCTGCTTTATATGGTATGAATGCACAGGTTTAAATGGTCTTTTAAATGGGCTTCTTACCTTCAAAGTGCAGCAAAAAGCAGCAGCTACATGGATTTGAACTGTCTGTTGCCGGGCTCCTTTAAGCTGACGCACAAACTCACAGAACTGCTCCAGGATCTGAGCCCTGAGATAGGAAATACAGCAAATAATGTATTGTATTGCTACTGTAATATCTTACAAGGGATGCATGACATGTCATGTGTATCATATCGTTTATTAGCCAATATTATGAATTCTATATGGGCCAACATATTCAATATTGAAGTGTTAATGCTTATTTTCCATTATTATTTCATTCATTCAGGACCGATGGCCCCTTATGATGAGTATCATTATCTCTCCACGGTCATGCTTAAATGCATTGCACATGGCCAGAACGGCCCCCAATTATGCAAATACATGTAGATTTCTGGATGTAAATTTGGCTATGCTGCTTCAAAAGCCTCTGAATCTCATTAAAAACAATCCCCACAATTTGCTATTAGTAAGGGTATCAGTTACTTCTAACAATCTGAATAACTTTAAATGGTAATGCTGGTTAACATTTGTTTATCCACATTCAAGTGAATGTAACATAAAACAAAATATTTCAATAACTGACAAAGTGGGATGTGCAATTAGTAAAGGAGTAATTAGTAAAAGAGCAAACTAATTTAGTAAATATCTAATTTTATCAAAAGATTTGCTGTCCTATTCATCAGCATTGCCTGTTTATTTGCACACATGATGCATTACATGTTTTGCTAGCATTAAGGTCCTATATAAAGTAACTGAATTAACTGATGTGTTGAAGTGTCAATGCAACGTCTTTGAGACCCTTTCAAACCAACCACACTGATAGTACTCAAACCAAACAGCAACAGCATACAAATAAATGACCATGTCACTCAAGCAGCATCTGTGATGATGGTGGACGTACCTCTGCTGGATGCCCAGGTGAGGGAAAATCACACCAAACAGCTGGACAGCGGCTGCAATTAGAGCGGAGGCTGGAGGGAGGGGGGTAGGAACCTCCTGGGCTTTCTCAAAGATGGTAAATGGGTTGTGTTCCAATGTCCCGCCTCCTGAACCACCTCCACGGAGCTTTAAACAGACAGACAATACGATGCAATGCGCTGTTCTGGGAAATCAATTAATTACATTGATTGCATGTTAACAAGGCTATTTCCTAGATGATTAGACTGTTCTCTGACCTGTTCCTCTATGTAGTGCTGATCCACATCCTGCAGTCCAGGGCCCAGCAGTGCCAGGTCTTGGCTGCAGCACAGTGAGGGCAGTAGGTTCAGTTCGGCACATGCTGTGATTTCTGGCCCGGTCAGATCATTCAGCAGCTGCTTCAGCACAATGCCAAAGCTCTCTGAGCCAACACAATCAAACCATAATAAACAAATAAATACATATTTGGGGAATCAAATATTTCCAATTTTAGTCATAATGGGGGTGGGGGAAGAATCATCATCTTAGACAACCTTTTTCTTTGTGCTTTTAGCAGAAAAACTAACTTTGTTATTTTAATTAAGCTAATTGTTTTAGTTGATTAGGGTTTCAGATCACTGTACATTATCATAATTAACCAAATAAATAAATGAAAATTTGAGTTCAAATTATTTTATTTTGTGAGAAGACTTAAGAGTGTTATCAGAGACAAAGAACTTAAACAATCAGAATCAAGTATTCCAGAATACAAATAGAATAGTTATAAAACAAGTACTTGATCAAGATTGTGCTTACCTTCATATGTTTTAGGTTGTAGCAATGTGAGGATCTCATACACTCTCAATCTAAAGACAGTGGCTGCATTTTTGATCTGGTTTCCATAGGATTTAATGATAGAAGGCAGCCTAAGAAGAGGTGATGAAAAAATGTTATCAGATGTTATTTAACATCCTGTCCACATTACATTTAACAGTCTTCTTTAAAAATGTATTTATAACTACATGGTGCTGTTTTCATTTTAAGCAACCAAGATCCACTCACTGAGTGAGCAGAGTCACAGCACAGGACAAGAGAGGAAGCAAACGACTGATAACATCATCAGTGAGAAGGTCTTTGCAGTGCACCACCAGACTCTTCATTGCTACAGGAGAGATGACAAGCTATGAAGATCAAATTTCCTGATAAATGTTTAATTCTATCTGCAGTCAATGGCAAAGAACTTCCAACAAGTTTTTTTTTTTTTTTACTGTGATGTTAAGGGAACAGATCAGCAGATGGGTAACTTATTTTTTATAAAAGACCCTCACCGCACAATACTCCTGCACGTCCCTCCAAGGTCACCTGCCAGGTGAAGGAGTCTCCACGCCGCAGCTCGTTCTCCACGTCCTTCACAGATGGCGGGAAGGCACATTTCCATAGCAACAGCAATCGAGGCAAGTGATGCTCCATCACAGTGGGACCTTGAATCAGAAATAACAAAAAGGATGTTAAAAACTCAATCACATCAGCTGTTACATTATAGGCACATCTTAGTCAATGTGATCATGTGTGTGAACATCATAAAGCAGTACATTGATTCATACCCAGTGTCGAGAGGGCACTAAGCAGCAGCCAGCCTCCTTGAGTGCGTTGGATGGAGATTCTGCTGTTCTGAGCTGCAGAGCGAAGCAGATCTTCTGCCAAGTTCATCACCACCTGCAACCAGTCCATCAGAATCAGTAAATCTTGATCATAAATTAACAATAATATCCAGATTCAGTACCTATAATATGTACAGTGAATTTGAAATATACACGTGCAGTGAATAAGTGGGGAAAAAAAGAAAAAGACTTGAAAAACAAAATCTTCACAGGCGTCATTATTTTTCTTGTGTGAGAATTTCAAGTGAGGGAATAAAGCTCTTTTTTTTCTCTAGCCTCTTGTGCTCCTCATTTCGGACTCATATTTGTTATCTTCGCGGACACCGCAAAAAATTAAACTTCCTCCACCCCAGTAAAACTCGAAAGGTAAAACTTCTGAAATTTCTGTGTTAACAACGCAAGCGATCACTTCCGGCGCATGCAGACCAAAGCACCAATGCTGTCAGATCAGTTGGACATGGCTGTGGTTACACGAGGTAAAAACGATATAAATACAGTTCATTTTCTCACACAAACCGCTTGTTTCGTGTCTTAGGCCATCAATGTGTACTTACATTTACGAGTCATTAAATCATGTTTAATTTCGACTTCTCTGTGACAGAGGGAAGACCCTCTAAACTTCCATTATATGACTGATATAGACCGAAAAATATAAAAATTGAAAATACTGTGGAAACAAAGACACCTACTTCTTGGATGCCCTTGAGGTAAGCTAAAACATATCAAAAATTCATTTCAAAGGGAACTATCCCTTTAGTTGTGTTTAGTTGTGGTCGTTGTGTTCCTGTCTATGTAGGGGTCAGAAAGCTCTCAGATGTAATCAAAAACATCTTCATTTGTGTTGCGAAGATGAACGAAGGTCTTACGGGTTTAGAAAGACATGAGGGTAATTAATGACAATATTTAAATTTTGGGGTGAACTAACCATGAATATGCTAATTGGCCTCACCTTCACTCACGCCAGCTCACAGATTCACTCGGCCCACAGATCCATGAATATGCTAATTAGCTTCACCTCCACTCACGCCAGCTCACAGATTCACTCGGCCCCCGGATTCATGAATATGCTAATTTGCCTCACCTCCACTCACGCCAGCTCAGATTCGCTCTGCCAACTTACTGAGGCAAATGCTGCTAAATCTACCAGATTTTTCATATCACCAGAAAAATAACGGGCTAACCTGGCTTCTCTTGAGACTTCCCTAATTCAGAGCATCGAAATGAGATGCTAAAGCTTTAGCAGGCACGTTGATGTGATTGGTTCCAAGGTAGTTTGTGACGTAAGAAACACCATCGATTTCAAACCGTGTTTTTCAGACTGTCTTTAGATCACTGCAGATTTAAAGAGAAAATACTCAGCAATGGTGATGACTGTTGAATTTGCACATGGTTTGTCTTAAAGCATGTTTATAACACTACAGACATATAAACATTAAAAACTTGATTTTCATCCCCAGGAGGACTTTCATTTCTTAATGTTTAGATGGCAAGTTCATGAGCTCTGCTTCATTAAAGTGAGCAGTGATACAGTGTGAAAACTACCAAAGGGAGTCTACTCTAGACAGTGGTCCGGCGCCTAACTGAAAATTGCTTTTGCGCCGAAATGCCTTCTAGCAGGCAACAGAAGTGACTCAGTGAAACGCTGTCAGTATGAACAACCCTTAAGCAAATCTATGTGACATAGCACAAACAGAACCAAAAATGTTTAAAACTCTGTGTGCTTTAAAAAGGAGGCACAGGATACAAATCTTATTCATACCTTGCCCTTAGAGTGTGATATTCCTAGCGGACAAAGCTGTACCGCTCCCAGCAGAGCTGCGATAGCAGCACTGTACCCTGCCACGGCCTCAGGGCATGACTTCAGGGCATTCAGCCTCTCTGTGCAGCGGTCTAGCAACACCGCCACCTGAGCAGGCATCCCTATGGCAACACACCGCAGGCACCAGGCGGCGGCCAGACGAGCAGACGCGCTGGGGTGAAGAAGAACTGAGATCACGGTGTCCAACATTCCTGTCACAAAAAACAACAACAAAGAGACTATTGAACTCACAGTTTTACTAAAGTTCAAGCCATTACAGATGCCACTCAGCTCTTTCTGCAATTCTTATAAAAAGTATCTTATATTAGTCTTATATTATAGTGTCTCTGAAGCACGATGAATATGTTAAATATCATGCTGTAGACACTTTTTCAGCTCACTCCTTCATCCTGGCCATTCTATGACATAACCATTAAAGAGCAAACATGCTCACACACAATCTAGAAATGCAGCTCTACACACTAAAAAAACATATTCTGTCAGAAAGTTCACTCCAGTTTATGATCCACAAAGCATCACAACATTAGAAGCAGGATAATGCACATACCTGCTTATTTGACCACAATATTACATCTATTTGAAAATGATTTAATATCCGAGCAATATCATGTCCCCTGGAACTGATTTTTGAAGGTTTTATTCTTCATAAGGCCAGTACTTTTTCTAGCCATATAAAGCCCAAAACATCCTGTCCATTTACATCCAATAGTTTAAACAAAAAATATTTTGTTCATATTTTTGTGGAAACATTGTTTAAGAAATCTTAAAAAAGAACAGCATTTATTTGAAATAATTTTTTTTCACATAATAAAATATCTTTGCTGTTTGAGCAATTTAATGCAACCTTGCTGAATATAATTAACAATCTCTTAAAAAAAAACTTTTACCCCACCCCAAACTTGTAAACAATATTTTTATCTTTATAACATTTTAAATATTTGGAGCATTTTTATCACTTTCTCCCATAGAAAGGTTTTGATGGGGTGCCCAGAGTTTGTTTGTCAGTTATGCGTGACAAACCTATGCTGGTGTCCTGCAGCAGTGGGGCGGCAGTGGAGCTCAGGTCCTGTAGCAGACTGCCCAGCTCCAGGAGGGTGCACACCAGGATATGCTGACTAGCTGCAACATCCGCAGGGCTCACACGTGTCTCCATGTTCCCATCATGAAGAGCTGCGTCTCATAGTAGCACACGGTACATTTAAGACATAACAACTCAACATCCATTCCAATGTGACCTAAATATTTAGCCTAGTCTCTTACCCATAACCCTTTTCTGTTTGCTGATTATTTGACAGATCTCCTTGGCAGCTGCGATTTGGGCCTTCTCCCCCAGCAAAGTGCCAAGAGTGGCCCGCAGTATGAACGAGACACAGCAGCGGCAGGAGACGGCGTCCGTTGGGTATTGTGTCGCCCTTGTGTGAGATACCCACTCCATGAGAAGAGAAAGAAGACAGGAGAAGTTCGACTCCAGCCACGCACCACCAAGAATGGACACAAACACCACGCATGTCTGTTTAAAAGAGAGAACAAATTAAAGCAAAATAGATCAATAAATAAAACCCTCTATTTGATTATTATTAGCTTTTTGTGAACATGTGAATAATTGACTCTTAAATAAAGGGAGAACATTTCTGTTTTTCTGATATCATATAACGTTCATTTGTTCCTTTTGTACCCTAGGCATAAAGCCAGTCATGCTGTGACTCAAAACACAAACATTCTCGTCACAAGGGAAGGGCTGTAGGAGTGTGAGCGACCTGTGTGATGCCCACGCGCACGTCTCTGCTGACTGAGCTGGTTCCTTTCAACATGTCTCCACTGGCCCGCAGGAAGCCGGCTCCACCCCGCAGGAAACCAGAACTCAGCAGCTCCATCACCTCCTGCAGGGAGTTGCGCTTGGAGCCTGGCCTCGGAGCTGGGAACAGAGGAGGAAGAATAAAACAAAGAGAAGCGTGAGTGAGAATGTTAGGGGATAAATTGTAGAACAGATGGAATGGAGTGGGAGAGGAAAGATGAGTGTTACATTTAGAGAAAAGTTATACAGTGTGTGGGAGACAGAGGACAGGAGGGAAGGTCAGGGTTTTCACAAACTCCATGGGCAAATGCTCAGTTGAGTGTCCTCTGAGGATGTCACTGACATTACTGAAAAAAAAAAAAATCCACCCACCTATGACCTGTCTGGGCTCCAGTGCCGACGCTAATAAAGTGCCAAGCAGTTTTGAGATACTGACTCGGACATCATAGTTTGAGCCCTCGAAGGCTCGATAACAAAGCGTGGCCACATTCTCCAGCTCTGAGGACCACAGGAAGACAGCCTCTCGCTGGAGCTCCAGAAGACACTACAGAAACCAATAAATAATTCACATCACAATTTGATAGCAATTCTGGGCAGACTTAACTTAGTTTATTTTTATCCTTCATGATGCATTTTTTTTCTAACCATATAAACGCACAACATCCATTTACAGTAAAAGCAATATTTAAAACCCATAGCCCTGGAACAGACTATAAAATAGCATTTTAATGAAATATATCAGTTGTTAAGATGAGAAATAAAGTGAAAAACCATCGTTACTACTAAGACACGCCACACTCCAGAAGACAAATACCAAAACAAACTTCATAACTTGATAGTGATATTCTGGGCAGACTAGGACAAAACCTTTTTCAAATTAGCCTTTGTTTGGAATAAATGAAATTCTATTAATAGGATCATATTTTTGATCATTTGAAATTATTACAACATACAGGAATCACATTTTTTTATAGATATTGAGCGGTAAAAAATAATATTATAAACTGAATTATGTTTGATACATCTTCTCAAAAAGAACAAAAAGTACATTTTCCTTCAGTCAGCTATGACTGTGACTCGTTTTCTGTCAATACGTAGTGTGTTTGTCAAACAGACATGATTAGTAACTGAGGCATGTGGTTGAGTGTTCAGTACCTTTGCGGCCGCACAGCGCACAGCCATGGAGCGATCGGTGAGACATGTGCGGGCAGCTTTATAGATGTCTCTGTGACAAGATACGGCACTCACACCTAAACCCTTCAGGATCCTCTCAATACACAACATGATCTCACAGCGGCCCTGAGACTGGACACATTAACACACAAACACTGACTCAACATTACACAAACACAACATCATAAATAACATCTCCATCACATTTTCTATATATAACACCCACAGAACCATCACAGAAAGGTTTCTAGGTGGTTTCTTACAGGCTCAAGTCAAAAGTGCCCACATCTAGGTTCTCTGGGATATTCTGGTTCCCAAATATGACGTATATTTTCTTCAATAGTCTATGAGATTTTTTGGCAGATTTATAATCTTAGAAATAAGCAAAAGAAATTCAAGATAACCGTGTTTAATACTGAAGATAATGGATTTATTCAAATTTGAACCTTTAGTGTGAGCAATAGTAGTAATGATTGCCTGAAAAAACACCATTAAATAAATATACACTACCGTTCAAACGTTTGGGGTCAGGGAGATATTTTAACAGAAGTTAATACTTTTATTCAGCTTGCCTTGGATGCATTAAATTGATCAAAGTTACAGATATTTGTATTTTAAATAAATGCTGTTCTTAAAAAAAAAAAAAAAAAAAAAAAAAAACAGTTTCCACCAAATTATTAAGCAAAACAACCAATTTTAACAATGACAATAATTAGAAATGTTTCTTGAGCAGCAAATAAGCATATCAGAATGATTACTGCAGGATCATGTGACACTGAAGACTGGAGTAATGATGATGAAAATTCAGCTTTGCCATCACAGGAATAAATTACATTTTAATACAGAACTCGAAATCTGTTATTTTAAATTGTAATAAAAAAGAATAAAATAAAAAGAATGTGTCTGTGATGATTCAAAACACCCAAAATAACCAAAATTGCTCCACAAACTATTGGTCACAGGAAAGCTTTATCTTTTGCAGTCAAGCAAAGTCACAGCTGTATGTTTGGCTGAACAGTAAATCACATACACATACACGTACCTCTGCGCTCTTCATGGCTTTCAGAAGGTTTGCCACAGTCTCTTTAAATGAGTTGATGAGTAGTCGGCCCAGCTGCTCATACAGCGCACCCAAACAGGCCACAGCTGCCCTACAGGGGAAAATGAAGTAAGCGCACTGACAGGGAATCAAGCGGAAGCACATCTGCAGCACAGGCGGTTGGCTGTGCGTGATGCGTGCATGTAGGGTCCAGATTTATTACACTCACAGTCGTGTAGGCAGGAAGCTGGGCGAGTCATCCTTGCTGCGGATGATGTCATTGCAGCGGTCCACAGTGAGGCTGGACATGAGGGAGTCGCCCACTCTGTACACCAGCGCCAGACACTGTCCCAGCAGCAAGCGTGTCGGCGGACCCGGGGAACTCGTCAGTACCGTCGTCAGCTGCTCCACCAGGCGCTTCTGGGTCTGTTTTACATCGGCCTGCCACACAAATAGACAGACACCGACATATTGTTTAGTTGAGCGCAGCTCTTTAATTGGATTTGCTTGGCACTTCACCAGTAAGAAACAGACAGACACATCACTAGTCCATTCCAGGCTGAGAGACAGCCAGTGGAAAGGCAGACAAATAATCAGAGAGTCTGTTCAGAGAGGCTTGCTTGTGTTTGAGAGGGAGAGAGAGAGAGAGACAGAAGTGTTTCTTCTCAAACAGAGAGCTTATTGTCAGCGCTCTCAACTCACCCGGTCTGTAGCAGGGAGAAGTTTCTTGAGGAAACGCAGCCATTCAAAGACAAACTCGGCCCTCTGGGGCTCCCGTAACTGACTGCAGGCTTCCTCGTTCAGCAGTAAACTATGAGCCTGCTCCATCTTTCTGGCTCTCAGACTTTTCACTTAAGACACCGAATGCAGTGCCGCTCACCTTTTGGACACCTCCATCCACCCTGAAATAAATCAGACGTTTACACAATGTTTCAAACTGGGGGGACTTTTAAGGGGTGCGTGGAAATGTTTACAGTAAAATTGTGTAAAAAAATTCATAGATAATTAAAGTAAGATAAAACAAAACATATAGGCCTGGTTTCTCAGACAGGGCTTCGATTAAGCCAGTTATAGGCCTTTGTTTAAAAAGGACATTTATGTAGCTTTTATAAACGTGCTTTACAAAAAAAAAAAAAAAAAAAAAACCATCACCAATGTGCATCTTGAGACAAAACACCGTCACTCCCCGTGCAAGTTTCTTTCGCTTAAAACAGCTCAAACATGCAAATTTAGCCGTGAAAGTCCATAAAACCGGCGGATAATAATTAATTAAATAATTATAGAAATAAATGAGAAAAAATCAAAATACATAATTAAATAATATTAAGTTACTGTTGCTTTGGCAACTAACTAAAATGCTTTTTATTTTATTTTTTATTTAATTTTAGTTAGCCTAACGTTTATTTATGTCAAGTATTTTATGGTTATTTTATGATTTTAATGCAAACACTTTCAATGAATGAAAACACTTTCAATATTATTCTTTGTTAATATCAGTTAATAAAAATCCAGCTATTCATTTGTGTTCATGTTAGTTCACAATGTATTAACTGTTAACAGATATAACATTTGATTTCCACAAAGGTAAAAATAAAATAAACATTAACTAAGGTCAATAAATGATGTTGAAGTATTGTTCATTCTTAGTAATGCGCTTAACTTATTGTGAAGAAGTGTTACCGTTTACCAGTAAGTTACATATATTAGGTCTTTATAAATATCAATATTTGGCTGACTATTGCAATTTAATGGGGGTCCCTTGCATGGGGATGTCACATTTGGGGGTTTGTGGCATTTAAAAGTTTGACAGTTACAACAGATTCAGCAAAGGTGTTGTAATTAAAAACTGATGCAATTAATGTGACTCTGCATGTCTGTTTTACTGATAAAGACTTTGCTACATGTCCTGTTTCATAACTTCTACATTTAATTTCAATGGAGAAAAGTCTGTAAACATTAAGTTTATAAAAGGGTTTATTAAATTAACTTGGCACGTCCATTCTTCCTCTTCTTTGTAAACTTATATGTCAGCTATGAATTATGCATTGTGTCCAATGTTTCTGCACAGTCTGGAGAGAAACCAGCAGACCTTACGACTAAAATGACTAAGAGAGAAAACCTTAAGTTAATTTGTAACTTTTAAACCTTGGGGTTTAAAGAGTCAGGGGGACAAAAAGGATGGAGTGGTGAAATGATTTGAGGTTTGCTGGGTTTATGATGAGTCAGGCTGGAGGGAGACTACATTCTTTTCTTGCATGTTTATTTCAAGCAGCAAGACAGTAGCATTGAACTCAAACTATGTGAATTTGGTTCGTTATATTCAGTTACAATGTACATATCATTGTTGTCATTTTTAAAGTGTTTAATGTTATATGTTACTGTGTTAACCTGTAGCTTTTTGGTAAAAATCCAACTATCTGTTTAAGCGCTGGATAAATAAATAAATAAATAAAAAATACATTTTCAAAAATAAATCTTTATGTTTATGGTATGTCAGTGTGATGCAGAACCGACAATGACTCCAGGCTATATAAACAGAACCTCTGGCTAACCCGATTTGCTGCAAACTTCACACAAAGATAGTTAACCTCAAACATTTATTTTTAGCCAACGTTAAACATAAAACACAAACGGACATTTGTCTGTCAGTGATTGTATGTATGTATTGTTTAGGTATTTTAGCCTAACGCTAGCTTATATCCAATGCTAACCCAATTACCTGACATGCTAGCGGGATAAATCTTCATAAGCAGCGATTTACTTTCTTTAAAATGAAAATATCATAAGAAAATGGTGTATTACCTGCTAAACCCATCAACTGTATTGTCAGGGGGCGATAGTGAGAGAGAGATATCCCTGTTGAAGTCGACTGTTAGTATGTAATTCCTCAAAGACATCTGCTTGCATGAAAGTGTGAATCAAACTGTGAAGCGCAGCAGTCGCGTTAAAGAGAACATGAACGTGACTGACCGCTAGAGGGAAGAATACACTACTGCCGTTATTCAAACCTTTCACAGTCTATGATTCAAACGAAAAACTTCATTGCGGTCAACTTGGTCTTTCTGCAGTATTTCTGATAGTATTTAAAGTATGTAAAGTTTATTTTACACATATAATATATATATATATATATATATATATATATATATATATATATATATATATATATATATATATATATACACACACACACACACTGCATATTTCATTCATGAATTGAGTGCAGACCTTATATGCATCGAATGTCTTTGGGAAGTGCTGAAATAGTGATTAACTCTTGCATTGTCAACACAGATGATATAATAATAACGTACTAAATTAGATTATGTAAAACATGCCTCATTATATATATATATTGACTGTTGCTGCTAGCTGTGTATATACTCGACGCGTCCGAGCGTTAATTAATTATTTATTAATTTATCTGAGGTGCCGGCCCACTTTAACCCCTATATATATATATATATATATATATATATATATATATATATATATATATATATATATATATATATATATATATATATGCATTATATACATAAACAGATTTCCAGGTTTATTTTCTTTTATTCCAAAGCTGATGTGTACATTTTTTGTTGTTGTTGCTTTCATTAAAACATTTCTCTTGTTTTTTTATGCTTCTCAGTTCCATGCAATTGAAACATTTTCTTGGTTAATTCCATAGGCGACCTATGTCACAGTTTTGTTTTACAGTTTTTTTCAAATTGCTAAGACACTAAAAGTTGAATTTGAGGCACACTCGGTGAAACTATTCACTCATGTACCAAGTCTGCAAAATACAAAGACATTATTGCTTTGCACTCAGTTTGCATTTGAAAAACAAACTTTTTGCAAAACTCTAAACACATTTCTCTACATTGCACACATCATTCAAAACTAACAGCTCTTGTGTTTCATTTGGGAAACACTGCCATTTAATTTAAATGCCTTAATTTACTAATGTCATACAGCCAATAATCATGTGGGAAAACACTTGTACATAAATTGATCACTAAGAAATCAAAACTACTCAGTTTTGAGAAAGAACGAAATTATTTTTACTATTATTATATATTATTACATTATTTTTCATTATTTTCAAGACATTTTGGACAATGTCATGCTCCCAACTTTGTGGGAACAGATTGTAGATGGCCCCTTTCTGTTCTAAAATGACTGCACACCTATCCTGACCTCAACCCGACAGAACACCCTTGGGATGAATTTGAGCAGAGACTGCGAGCCGTCAGTAAGCTGGTGTGTGGTGGGTGTTCTGGTACAAAATATGGCTGCCATGGCATCATCCAGGTAGATGCTGCACACTGGAGCCCCTTTGGTGAATTTGGGTGGAACCCTGCATCTTCCCTTCTTATAACACATTATTTGCCATTTTGAGCTATTGTCTGATACATCCTTGAAAAGTACCCCTTATTGCACAAGTTTTCCTAAGGCAACGAAAAGAAAAATAAATAATTTTGTGAACATGTAAAATAAAAACTTTATAAAACCTGCCTCTACACCTTCATACACACACAAATATTTTTTTATAGTTCGTGTCAGTTTAAATAAGATTACTAAAGCAAATAGACTACATTTTTTGCTTTAATAGCTGCCTACCTAGAATATCTTTATGTGGATTATTATACCTGCCTACCTGTACAGTTTGTATGCATTATACACAATACCTGTTAAGCATTTTGGCCATATAGGGATTATCCTTGGTTATCTGTCAGATTAGTTGTCAGATTTTCTGGGTGATAAAATTTCTGACATTATTTCTTCAACCAAAACAGGAGCCCCTCAAGGCACAGTCGTATCACCTTTTCTTTCAAAGCAATGATGTGGACAACAGGAGAGGTTGAGTTATTTGTTAGATGGTGCAATGAAAATGTCCTACAACTAAATGTGGAGAAGACTAAAGGAGTTGATTATTGATTTTAGAAGGGGGAAAAAAGAAGTGATAGAACCAGTATTTATTAACAGAAAAGCAGAGACTCTTGTTCAGACTTATAAATTGGTGTCCATTTGGACAATAAACTGAACTGGAAGAAATTAGTGAGGCTGTTTTTAAGAAGGCGCAATCAAGACTGTTCTTTAGAGATCTATTGGTGTAAGCTTCTTTATGTATTCTTTTTCAGTGTTTCATTTTATGCAGTGCTCTGTTGGGGATGTAGAATCACTGTAGATGATAAAAATAGTTAAAAAGATTAAAAAAAAGTTTTAACTAACTAACTAGCCGAGTTCTAACTAACTTGCCGAGTTGTAACTAACTTGCAATTCATTCACTTTATATTCAAGATTAGCCGATTACAAGAGGTCATTTACATGTAGACCTTAAGTACAGGAGCATAAACAGCTTTTTTACACTTATTCTACAGGTCAGTAATATCCTTTAGCATAGCATTTCTAAAGCAGCAGTAGACTAAATCAAAACACAAATAAAGGGATTTTCCAAAAAATGTTTAAAAACAGGAACAAGATAAAGAAAAAAGAGAAGACACAACTGACACGTCACTACTAGCCCAGCGCTTCTGCCCTTTTCCCCTTACAGTATACTTGTGTAAAACTGGTGAACAATAATTAAATTGTAACCGTTTTATTAGTTTATACATTGTATTTGTTTATATTTATTTACAATATAATACTATCAAATAAAATCCATTAAAAATGTTGCATTTTCATTGAGGATTCATTAAAACTTTTTTCTTTTTCACTTTATACTGAGTTGTTTATCTTCTTTAATTCAAATTTAATTGTATAACATCCACAGATTGTTGATGAACTCCAAATTAAAAAAAAATATACAATCCATTGATAAACTCTGAACTAGCCAAAAACAAAGCACTTTTCTTTTAAAATGTATAAGCTATGAAGAGCTAGCAAACATGAGCCCTGGCATCTGACAAAGCAAGACGAGCTTAAAAACATCCGGATACCAAATAGAAGATAAAATATTGTAAAATAATGTTATTAACAGCACTGAAACTAGCTGTTTGTAAGTTTTACAAATGCTAAACAATGATATTGAAACTCAGCAGTATTCCATCAAATAATCATCCTCCTCATCACTGTCATCACCTCTGTATGGGTTATCCTTTTCTGAGAGCATATTCCACACCACAAAGTCATCATCTTCAGCTGCTGAAAACATGGGGGATGAATGAAAAAAAAAACATCATGGAAAAACAACATAGTATATTTTTCAACTCAATGCTCTGTATCCGTCTCTGTTCAGATTGCAAGTCTTAAAGTGACACGCAACGATAACATCAAAACCGGTGACAGAATAGAAATGTAGGAAGTATTCATATGGTAGTTTATACGGTTTGTCCAAAGATTTCTGCATTGACTACAGCATGAGATGATGGATAGATCTGATCGATTGATAGACCACCACAACGTATGCATTGTGTACGCAACGTATGGAGGTGCATCATCTCGCTCTCCAAATAAGCGCCCTGTCAAGTCATGGTGCAGAATTCCTCCGTCACACAAGTTCTGCACAGTGACTCGAATGGGCGCTTAAATTTGGAGAGTGAGACTACGTCATTGCCAAAGCGCAACCCATACATCCAGATAGGTTGTAAATGTTTTGGACACACAAATCTTATTTGATCACTTGTAACTAAAAGTGCAGACAGTCTACCTGAAAAGATCTGATTTGAGAATAAACCTAATTTGCTTGCAGTCTGAACATAGCCATTAAGTTACCATTAACAAAAATGTAATGTACATACCAACACATCTCTTTAGGGTCTTTTTGACTGCTGGAATTGGTGTAAGCTTGTCCTACACAAGAACAATCGCATCACTATCATATTAATTGGAAAAAAAAAAAAAAGAGGAACACATATGCGAAACATGTTAAAAACAAGCAGGATTTTAATATTGTTACCATTGGTGCAGGCTTTTTGCCTCGTTTCTGTCCTTTTTGTTTCCTCTGAAGATGAAAAATGTACTTGTCCATGTTATTCCTAAGATAAACAAAGAATTTAACTGATTTATACAAAGATGCAAATTAGACATCTGCTATTTGAATGTCTCCATTTTCAAATGAGGCAATAAGCCTGATGACTACACTCAGCATCCGCCCACTAAATACTCCAAAAGCATGAAAAACTTTGGCAGTCGAGATAAAAACTTACTTATTGATGGATCCCAGCATTCCTGGGCTAATATGCAGACACTGAGGGGTTTTAGCAGCGGTAGAGTTGCAAGAACTCGGCGTCTGAGGGTTCTGGAGCTGGCTGAAATCCTCATCATCTCCATTTGCAGCAAATACAGGCAACTACAGAAGACAGAGGTAAAGTTAGATATTTGTATGAAATCTAGTTCAGTGTATGTGGATCTAAATCAACCAACATAAAAGCACCTTGATTTGTTTATTGTGCATTGGTGAGCTGGTAAACACATCATCGTGGTCATCTTTAGGCATGTGGTCCAAGAAATGCCTCATCTGGTGTCTCCTTTTAAGAGTTCCAGCTTTAGCAGTTATTTCAACTATTTCCTTTCCTGTGAGCAAAACATTTGCAAACAAAAAAATTCCATAATCTGTAAAAACTGTCATGCTCATAACTCATCGAGCTATACTGTAAAGGATATGTTACCTGGTTCCTCAGTTGCTGCTGGTTTCTTTGATGCTTTTTTACAGGATCTTTTGTTGGTCTTCTGATTGGCATTATACTGTTCCTGACACTCTTCAGCCGAACGAGTTTCAACAACATATGCAACGTTGGCCCAGTATCCACTCTTATGCTTGGGTAATAAGTTGACAGCCCTTTCCAAAGAGATACAGAGTGAAATCATTTCTAAACTGCATCCAATTAAATTATGTGAATTCGTTAAATTATCGCCAGAAAACATTTCATATCAAAAACAATTTTAGGCTGGCTTTCAAGATAAAAGCTTACTTGTGTAGTTTTTGTAGTTCTTCTTCAGTCCATTTCCCATCCAATAACTCATCTTGTTCATTCGTATTGCCCTTTTCTGCTTGTGGCTTTTTGCTTTTCGTGTTTGCTTTTCCCGTTTCAGATTTCTTTGATCTTCTGTTATTTGAAACAGCACGTTGAACACTTTCCTCATCCTCCGAGCACTCAGAATGTGCGTCCTCTGAGGAGACCAGGTGTCCATTATTTTTAACTTCAGATTTACCTTTCCTTTGTCTTGTCCTCTTCAACAATAACGTGGCCTTTTTGTCGTGTTGCCGTCTCTCTTCATCATCATCATCTATGGGAAAATCAATAGAGTCTCCATCAGAATTTCTCAGCGAGACCTTTTTCGGTCTACGTGAACCTCGTTCATTTTGTTCCATATGAGTGGTGGAGACTTGCGGCACAGAGGTCTCACTCTTATGAGGTTTTGTTAGCTGTTTACAGTCTGTGGACCGTTTTCCTCTTTGCCTTTTTGGAGGGTCTGGAGATGCAAATGAGCTGTTTGAGTCAGTAGTGTATTGGGCTCTGGAGCTTAAGCGAGAGCTTCGGCGCAAGGAAATGTTATCACATGGCATGGATTGCGGTTCATCTTGAATTCGTTTTTGGGAAGGCTTTCTGTTGGGCTTTGTCTTGGAATCACTCTCAATGCCTGTTTCCTGTTCATCATATGACATACCTCCATCGCCAAGTGAGAAATTAGCATTCACTGCATCAACTTTTGTGTTCTCTGTCATTTCTGCTCCAGAACCCACAGTGGCTTCCTCTTCTCCAAACTGTTGTTTTCTCAGAGAGGCTCTTTGAGGTCCATCAGCTTTTTGTTTCACCGCATGACCTGAATCTGAGCTGGGGGGCACAACCAGGGGTCCTCTCTGAGCTCTTATAGGTTTATTCAGTGAGGTGCTCTCTATTTGATTGCTTTGAGAAGGTGCATTCCTTTGGGGCTTGGAATGCCGTTTAATCCTCCTCATTGGCACTGACAGGTCATCTTCACTGCTAGATGTGTTACATTTCCCTTTTTTAAAACAAATAAATGTGAGAATTTGCAATAAAAAAAAGCAATTGCACTTTATAAATACAAACGTGTTATCAATACACACCTCTTCCCCGAGTTTCAGGCCTGGAAGATTGTTCCTCTGTGATTTGCGATGTTGCCGGAGTTACCGGCTTCTTTGGCTGGAAATAAAAATAACATCATATTTAATAAATGGACCACTTGCACCATAATAATAAATATAAAGTCCCTGTGATCGTCAGTAGAGATCAAAAGACATTGACACTGCTAAATAAAATGATAAGAGTACCGTGGACATCAGTGATTTAGAATAGTCTTCATGGATAGTGACATTCATTTCAGAGTCCATAACAATCCTCCCTCCTTTCCAGTATTCCAATGGCGGTTTGATGAGTCGGCCACTGCGGGAAACTTTTGCACTGCTCGGCTGAATGCTGTCAGTGGGCGTGATGGGAGCTGTATAACACAAAAAATTGTGTGACCTTTACAAACCTATGAGGATGGCCAGAGTTTAAACTAAATTATTTGAATTGGGATAACAAACATTCTTGATCGAGACGCCAATAAAAATATAAATGCTCAGAATTTGCAATAAAAAAAAGCAATTGCACTTTATAAATACAAGTGTGTTATCAATAGACATTAAATGAATCAATTCTTTTTGATTAATTCAGTAACAAATGATTCAGATTGATTTGTGATGACATTTAACCTGATTTCTTCAAAAAGAAGTCACTCAAACGAACAAAACACACTCACATTAGACATCACAATACAGTCCATACTTTTCAGATATATGACATGTAATATACTCACAGGTTGTATGGCCTTGAATCTGGGGATGTTTGGATGTTGAGTTTTTAGAAGCCTGTTGATTTCTTGCTTTGGGAGGTTTTGCACAGCTGTCATCCTTCTGACCTTTCGGTGATCTAAATAAAAAAATTTGTCAAAATTTAATCATTTAATGAAATGTATGGTCTCTTTTTTGTTATTTGATGATACATAACATAATATCAGAAATGAGGCAACATACCCCATATGACCACTCAAAAACTGATCAAGGTACTCTTTCCACATTCTTGGAAACCCAAACAGAAACTTCTTCAAAAACCATGATGGAAATGCTGTAATGGTAAAAACAAAATTGTTAAATGAAGTAAAAACAAAATAAGGCAACCTCATTTAAAAAGCATTTTTCTTACATGACTTGGGATGTTTGGCCATTTTCCCAATGAGCACATAGGTTCTGCCAGATGAGGTCTTGAGCACAGTACTTGAGACTCTTTCAGTGATGAAACTGCTGTGCCAAGGTATCATGGTGTCTCTGTATTTATCAAACACAACCACATTAGAGCTACATGATATCTGAAATCACTCAGCTAATTTTTGCAATAAGTTTGTAAAGAAAAAAAAAGAATAATAAAGAATAGTATAATGCTGTAATATAATAAAAATTTACATTTGTGTATAGTGTAGCACACAGACAATATGACAAGTCATCAAGATTTATCAAAAGCACAATCAAACAAAACGTAAAAAGCAAATATCTTACTCGCGAATACCATCAACCACAAGGTCTTTGTTGAGCAGTTTCAAAACCCATTCTCTTAAATGAATCCCCTTCACCTAAAAGACAAGTACAATGTCACTATTACAAAATACAAAACTTTTCTTACATTTCATTTTGTCAATGATCTTAAAAACCACCAAAAAACAATGATAATTTCCTTAACTTACATTGGTTTCTTCATCTAGCACTATAGCCGCTTTTCTAGATTGTTGTTTTGACTGAAACACAGACACTTGCTTTCGTGGGATAAAGACGCGAGGAGAAAGCTGCAGGAGAGGATCTTCCAGAAGATTATGAGAGGGCTGAGGGGGTCCAGGGTCATCTGTGCAATCCGACTGTTCAAACGGACCAGACTCAGGACTCCTGGACGTGTCACTATGGAGGTCTTTCTCGTTGTCTTTTTCTACACAAATGCTCTTCTCACGAATTACAACACAACCACCTGCAATCAAATTTCAGAACAAATCTATTATGATCAGTGTCATATTACTCTTTGCATAAGTTACTTCTGCATTCTTGCATATCAGATTACAGTAGGTCTATAACCCAGTGTTCTGTAAAACTCTGAATCAAAACTGTTATCAAGTTTTTTTACACAAACAAGGAATTTGTCTTGGTGAAAGGAGATTCTTCCAGTGCACCAAAAATAACAAGAAAAAAAAATAAAGATTAATAAACAAACTCACAACTGGTAATCAAAAACAAAGCTTTATATCAGTTTATGTTTATGAAAAAAAGAGATTCATATCCAGACACATACATCATTCTAAACTACTGTAGTTTTAGGAGTAATGCAGGATAAAATGAAACATTATACCTCTATTTCCAGTTAGAAAATTGATGTGCTTCTGCTGAAGCTGGGCTAATGTCTCATCAGGAACCACCTTATCCAACAGCACACAAGGCTCTTGAGTAAACAAACAAAACAGACTTTATAAATTAATTGAGTTCCTGTGAATAGAATTGTGCTAAATCATTAGAGAACAGCAATTGAAAAAAGCAATTTTTAAATAACTATATATATATATATATATATATATATATTTGTGTGTATGTATGTATATATATATATATATATATATTTGTGTGTATGTATATATATATATATATATATATAGACCATTTCAAAAGATGTAAACAACACTGGTCCAGAAGCACTTCCTGTTTCAGTTTGTAACTGTTTTCTTTATTTCACATATAAAGAAAACTTCTTAAAGATGTTCGTTTAACTTTTTGATTCAGTTTAAATGTTCTGTTGGTTGTATTTTATCCCAGCTTTAATGTAGTATGAAAAAACTGAAACAGGAAGTGCTTCTGGACCAGTGTTGTTTACATCTTTTGAAATGGTCTATATATATATATAAAATACACACACATATACATAAAAGTCATACGTCTGTTTCTGTTCAGCCTTGCTTTCATCATGGAGAACATCTCCTCAGGCATCTTCTCCAGTAAAACACATGGCTCTAGACACACAAATAATAACTGAAATTAAAATAATTAAATTACAGCAATATGTACATCTGAAAAATAAAAATAATAATAATAAAAAGAGAGATAACTAACCAACAAATGACTGTGACTCAGTATCAAAAGTTTCATTTTTTCTTCCAGGAACTTTATTAACATTGATGGAATGACTTTCCTGTGGCAAAACCATTTCTCCAGCCTGCACATCTCCTCTTGGCGACTGTGGAGGTGAGGGGGCTAACACATATGTCTCTTGGTTGGCGTTTCTCTTTTGCGAGTACTGGATCACACGGTTCGAAAGCATATCACCACAGATATCCTGGTTTCTTACATGATCAGAGGCTGCCCCATGCCCAGCAGAATTTTGTCTCTGAACTTTTGCCTTCATTCTCGCAAAAATCTTCGCTGGCGTCTCATTACACCTCTTCAGCATCAGGTTAGCTTTGTCTTGAGGGGTTACCCCTGATGGGGCATTGATACTGCTGAGCTCGCAGGGGATATTTGGGCTGTTTTCTTCAGCACTCTGTGCAGTGGAGTTCATCACCACCAACACGTCTCTGTTTGAATTCTTTCTGCCTGACCCAGTGGCCCAATTGTAAGCTGTTTTTGATATGGTTTTGACAGGGGTGATCATGTCACCAGGCATAGGGACTTCAGGAGCTATGAAATAGTCTTGTAATTGTTGATGATACATTGTTGAGTAAGAGGAAAGATAGCCTAACCGTTTACAGACCCGTTGTGGTCCATGCTTTTAGCAAAAAACCTATAAGATGCAAAGAAATTAGCAGCAACAACAACAAAAATCCAGTGCCTATCAAATTGAACACTTTTATGAAGAATTAGTCACATAATGTAATATGACACGCAACATCAGTTGTAAAATAACATTAAAAATGAATAAACATCTTAATGGAATTATACTATAAACACTTCTCTAAACCCAACTATTTCAAAGCTTGCTTCTGACTGTAAAATAGTAAAGCTAGAAGTAGAAAAAAAAACCGTGCACACTTATCCGTCAACAAAATATTCAAAACGCTTGAATACATATCACTGAGCGAAATAAATATCTAACTTAATATATAGTTGAGTGAATAACATTATGGCCTCCATTAACAAGTTACAACAACAACAAAAAAAAACCTCACCATTAAAACTCGTTTGAATTTTCCCGGATAAGCGCGGCTAACGTCTTGCGTCGCACAAGCACTGCGTCACTTCCGTCAATGCTGAGAGGAAGTGAATGATTCATTTAAGCGAGTCGGTTCTTTCAAAGAGTTAGTTTAAAAAATGGTTAAAAACAGTGATTCTTTTATCTCAAAACGCGTTTCATTGCATTTTACTGTTCATTGCGTTTTGAGATTAGGATTATGGCGTTTATTGTAATGTTTACCAGTAAAGTTTGAGACTTCCGGCTAATAAAACAAACTATTGAACCAACATAAATTGCATTAGAATTAAATTGTATTACAATTAAAATGGGTGGCTATTTTATTTAAAGAGCATAATGTAACAGTGTAAAGTGAGCGTAATGGCAAAAGGCTTAAAATGTCAGACAAAGGGTGTCACATTATACACTTTAAATACAAAATTGACAGTTAATTGCTGTGTCACTTTATTATGCCCAAAGCCCATCTATGGAAAGCCTGGCCACTCCAAAAAAAATGTATTTTGGTTGTAGTTCCACCAGAGTTCCACTGGGGGCGATCGTCCGCGTGCAAAATGAATGGTGCTAAATTTGTCTCTTTCACCTGATTGTCATTGAGAAATCTCATATTTGAATGTAGGTTTTGCAAGTTCAACATGGGTTATAGGTCGAAAGTTGAATGAATGAGTACTTATGTCCTTTCGATTTCTTACAGGTTGAGTTGATGTTGCCCATAACACGCTAGCATTCTGCTAATGGACGCTGTTTGGTCAGTGAAGGACTGATTACGTCCAGAGATACCGCTTGACGGCATCATGGCATCCGAAGCAGGACTAAACTAAACTCTCACACATGTATTTATTTCTCTCGTCTGTCTATGCGCGAAAGCATCAAAGTGACTGAAGGATGGCCATAAAGCAGGTCTCTTGTCATATGAATTGTATGACGCCATTGACATTTTAAAAGACTTTTTAAAGCAAATAAGTAAAAAAATCAAACACAGTAATGTGTCATTTCTTTGCATCTTCTTTTGAATACAACATTCAAATTACTAGACAAAAAATTATATCCTGAGAAAAGTGGATTTTTAGGGGTATTGCTCCATAGACCTCCATTCATTCTGCACTCCGCCTGTGAGCGCCCTCATATGGACCCAGAGTAGAACTGCAACCAGTTCAGAAACCGGAAGTTCAATGTGAGTGGGAGTTCTCCCTGCTATGCCCTACTTCCGAGTAGTGAATCGTTCAGACTGGTTTTGTGAACCGAAAAGATCCGACTCAAAAAGAACCATGCATTATGCACCATGTGTTGGAGACTCGGAGAGAATACAAAATGATTCGTGTATAAGAATGAAAATTTAGGAAATACCATAATTACATCTGAGGATAACGGAGACGATGTCCGCTCCTCAACTAACGGATGAGATCTGGATCCGCATTTTTGGATTTTTCTCTGTTCGTGACAAATTGAGTGTTCGTTTAACCTGCACGTACTTTAAAAGACTGATCGACCATTGGACCTTATGGAAAGGCAGCGTTGTTGTCCTCCAAAAGTTCGAACTCTACGACTCACATTTTTGGAAAACTCTGCGCCAAAGAAAAACCAAGTCCATTGTTGTTCAAAAGGCAAATGCAAAAGGACTGCGACATATTGTGGCTGCGCTTCCGTGGATCAGTTCCGTGACTCTGGCTCAGTGCAGTGATGGCAAAGCTCTGGCAGAGTTGGGTGCTTTAAAACAACTCGAGAAGCTTGTCATCCGTCAATGTTGCTGTCGGAGTCTGACCAGCTCACTTTTATCTTTGAGACAACTGACTCATCTCTGCTTGTGTGAGGTCCAGAAAGCTTCAGTATCGGAGATAAGTGCTGCTACTTCGCAACTTGTCAAGCTTACCTCACTACACTACCATGAAGATAAAAATCCTATCTTTAAACCTGTCCTTCATGGCATGTTGAAGAGTCTGCCCAAATTGAAACACCTTTCCTTGAGGTTGGGACCAAAGTATGGGATTCTTCCTGATGATTATTTTTGCCCAATTAAAGCATGTGGGCGTCCTGGTATGTAATGTATGCTTCATAAAGAACACAAAATGAAGGAAAGGGTATATTTTTCACGCTTGTCTTTCACACAGGAGTTAGTCCGGATTCAGAGTTCGGGCTGAGCAGTCTGGAGCTGCTGAACTGCTATGACCCCTGCCTCTCCCCTGTTGCCTTTGACGCCCTGTCCTCCCTTACTAAACTGACGGTGCATTATAAACAATGGTGCGAGGATCCAACCCGTTGCCGTCTCACAAAATGGTTGCTAGGGCTTCATGTACTCTCAGAGCTCAATATTTCTTGTAAGTATGAAATAATGCATAAACACGGGTTATATATCGTTCATTTTCACCTCGCAGATTCGATAGAAAACGGGCTTCAACCGGAAGTTACAAATGAGAAAAATACGATACTTGTACAATAATGCGAATTGCTTACTTGACAGAAAACGACAAAGTTGACACGGACAAGTTTTCGTTTTCATTAGCACCCATAGGTTCATGAACAAAATATAACAATCATGATTAGTAATAATTATTGCTATTATTAATGCATGTAGTTACAATATATTTGACTATTACACGTTTATTATTATTTTATATTGATTTTAATCTATTGACAGCCCTAGTTTCTATTTTAGAAAATTTGGATCATTAAACAAGTATGGTAAGCACTTGATCTTGATTTTGCAATTTGATAATACAATAAGTCCCTCTACATATTTGTTCTTTCTTTTGTGTTTTCTAGTAGGATACCCGCTCGGATTCTATGCTAAATCAATACCCAGGACTGTGCGGCATTTGTCTCTCATGGGAGTGAGGGCAGATTTGAAGGCAGTCAGGATCATGGCAGAGCAGGTGCCAGATCTCCTTCACCTCCACTTGGACTTGTGTTGTCATGACATCTGCAATATAATCAAAGAAATTCCTCAGATGTTCCCAAAGCTGCAGGTCCTAAAAGTGAGGTGAGAGTTCTTAGTCATGAACTATATAATTTCAGAAAATTAAACGAGCTGCTTTTTGTTCATATCTGACCTCGGTTAAATTTCATTCTAAATGACTTATCACTTTCAGACACCAAAATGTTCCAGCATCAGTGTTTCTTGAGCTTCACCATCTGCCTCGACTTCAGCAGTTAGTGATTTTGGATGCACCCCAAGGCAGTCCTACGGTACAAGATCTGAAACGAAAACTTGATGACCAAACAAACAATAAAATCCATGTGCTTCATTCGAATTCAAAGGACCAAACAACTTGTTCTTGTGGCTTTAATTGATGCACTTCATTGTTTCTTATGTGCAACTTTTGTATTTGATGCATTTGATGATTTCAGACATACAGATGCTCATGCCTTTTATACAGTTGTGTTTGTAATATAGAGGAACATGTATGTGAAAATGGACATTTTTTACATTTGTTACATTGTCAATGATATTGTATGTCATCAGCATTCACTTGATTCTTTACAAAGTGGAATATATTTAGAAAATGGTATAATCTCTTATAGTCTCTTTTTAAATTGTCCTTGATAAAGTAATGAAATGAAATAAAGACTACAGTAAGAAGTCTTGTTTACAATCCTTAACATCCAAACCCCTCCACTAGGTGGCAATCCATTCACATTTGAGTATTTAAAAATATATACTACTTTTTACCACTTCATGAATCCTTCCAGTTAAAACACAAAGTATATAAAAAAATATGTGCAGGTTATTTTTTTTTTTTAGAACTTGTAGATAGTAGTTTTTATAGGTATACCAGATATTTTCATTTTGGAACAACAAATAAGTTTTATATTAAATTATTTATACATTTATGTAGGCTATTATACAAACTGCCTCACAAACTTTTAAAATGTAAGCTTTTATTTATTTGGAGCCAGTCTGAGGCAGTCTGAACTGTCACCATAGCAAATTTGGAGTCTCTGACTGAATCCCTATAGCACCACCAACTGCCCAAAGTTGCACTCACATTTATGCTAATCATTTTTTAACTGTAAGGGAAAGAAAAAAAATATTCTGTGGCTCAGGAATCATTGACCTGAGCCTACCAGTATACAGTTTTGGCGCAGTGCCACTTAGTAGTCATTTACTTTTTTTTTTGCTTCTGAACAGTTTGGCCAAAAATCACAAAACTATTCTCTTTTGATTCAAACGATACCCGAATGATAAGGGCCATTTTGAATTTTGGCAAAAAAAAAAAAAAAGAAAAAAAAAGATATTTAACGAAAGCATTGGTATCATTTGGGGCAGCATGTGGTCAAACATTATAATGAAATTTCCAAAAATGCTAATAACTTTTGATTAAATTAGCCTATTGTAATGAAGCTGGTCTTAATAGATTCATTGGGTCATGCCGAGAACATAAATACCGATTTTGCTATTTTTGACCAAAGTTCCTGTCCGCCATTTGTATTTTGTTTCAAAACCTATTTTTTAAAACTCATCTTAGACCGTTTGTCCAATTTCACCAAATTTGACTCAGACCATCTTCTTTTGTGCCGGTTAAAAGGTAAGGATTTCGAGTCAATATACAAAACTATTTTCCTATACCACATCAACAAGCAAATATGGCTTGACCCTAAAAAATTCTAACAAAAGGTTTCAGTAGTTTACAGTAGTATTATTATGTACTTAAAAACATACTAAAAGTTTACCAAAGTTTGAAAGTTTGAGTACCAAAGTTTACCTTCCAAGAAAGGCCCCATTTTCAACATGGCATCTTTTAGGTCCTTATTCCTCCTAGATCAGGAATAGGTGCCTAATACGTTTTGTCCATGTAATATTCTAATTAGCATATTTGCATGATAGATAAGTGATTACAAGTACAATTATATATTAAACCAATTGGTTACAAGCATATTTATGCGAAAATAAGTACAATTTCCATCAATCCATCCATCCATCTATCCATCCACCTTCTTCCTGCTATCTGGGGCCAGGTCGCGGAGGCAGTAGTCTAGCAAAGATGCCCAGACTTCACTCTCCCTAGACACTTCCTCCAGCTCTTCCAGGGGGGGTGTCTTCCGGAACAGATGCCTGAGCCACCTCAGCTGACCCCTCTCGATGAGGAGGAGCAGCGTATCTACACTGAGCTCCTTCCGAGTGACCGAGCTCCTCACCCTAAGTCTAAGGGAGCTCCCAGCCGCCCTGCGGAGAAAGCTCATTTCGGCTGCCTGTATCCGGGGTTATTGTCCTTTCGGTCATGACCCACAGGATTTTTTTTTTATAATATCACCTTGTAGCCCAAGACTGGTTGCCCACTGAAGCTAAGAAGGGCTGAGCCTGGTTAGTACCTGGATGGGAGACCTTCTGAGAAGGCCAGGTTGCTGCTGGAAGAGGTGTTAGAGAGGCCAGCAGGGGGTGCTCACCCTGTGGTCTATGTGGGTCCTAATGCCCCAGTGTAGTGATGGGGACACTATACTGTCAAAGAGCACCGTCCTTCGGATGAGACGTTAAACCGAGGTCCTGACTCTCTGTGGTCATTAAAAATCCCAGGATGTCTTTCGAAAGAGTAGGGGTGTAACCCCGGCATCCTGGCCAAATTTGCCCAGTGGCCTCTGTCCATCATGGCTTCCTAATCATCCCCATCTATACCAATTGGCTTCATCACTGTCTCCTCTCCACCAGTAAGCTCGTGTGTGGTGAGCGTTCTGGCGCACTATGGCAGCCGTCAGGTGGATGCTGCACACTGGTGGTGGTTGAGGACATTCCCCTCTCTATGTAAAGCGCTTTGAGTGTCCAGAAAAGCACTTATATAAATGTAATGAATTATTATTATTATTAATTATTTTCTTTGCCTTTTGTTTTTTAAAATATTGTTTAATACTTTTTTCTTATTTGTACATAGCTTCTTCTATTTTCTTCAGTTATTTCCTCTAATTCTGGTTTACTTCTTTGCACTGTGACCATTTACCATTAGTCGTCACACTCTTCCTCCCATAGAGACTGATTATAGTGATTCTCACAATTCCCAACTTGACATGGTCCACAAGCAGGGATAGTCCATGTGCCCTGAAAACTGCACCTTTGTGTTTCGGCAGGCAGTGTAATTACAGTGGATCATCTGCGGGAAGCTTTCTGGGCCAGCAGTCTTACTGGTCATAACTGGCAGGAACCGGTTGCTTTCCGCCAAACAACACTGCCATTGCCTTGGTCCCATGGTGCTCTATGAAATTTCTTGCTTGATGTGGGAAAAGAAACGCATTTGCACAGTACTGGATAGTTGATTCATGAGGTGGACGCAGAAGTATAAATTGGGCTTCACTCTGACCACACCACATCAGATTCGTAACAGTGCCATCTATTGGTCGAATGTGATATATAACTATTATAATTTTAGGCATTCCAATTGCACTAACTGTGCCTTTCTTGTGCTTGCCGCTATTTTAAAAGATTTATCTTTTACCACATTTCACATATTTTCAGTTGTATCAAAGACAAATATGTGAAATGTTATTGCTGATAACTTAAATTGCTGATTTTTTTTTTATTTATTTTTTTTTTTACCACACTTCATTTTCCAATTTAGACGCTTTAAGGATTTATGATGAAAAGTAATTTTAAAGTCAGGTTTTACTAATCAAGGCCCAGTCAAACTGATGAAGCATTAATATAATTTAGAAGCAATTTTGCTAGCAATTAGCTGCAGTAAAGCTGATCCATCATTGCATGATATAATACTGAAGGGTGAATGTTTGGATGTTTTAATCCCACTCAAGGTTATACAGTTGTAAGAGCTTCCCAGAAGTTTTATGGTGTATTGAAGCTGTGAGAAATCTTCCATTAGGCGAGGATGGAGCATTCATCAAATGAGAGACGACAAGGACAACATATCATTCCACATTATATCCCACTGAGGGAGAAATAATGTGCTCATAAGTAACAGTGGAGACTGAGTGAAAACACTTCTGGAGTCGCACGCAATGTTGCCTGACTTAAACAGTGTCCATTGAGAACCCTGCAATACTTCAACATCCAGTTCTAGGCTATGTGCAATTTGAAAAGTGTTTTAGCATGGGTTTGGTTTGAAGGTCGCGTTTCAGTCTCCTTAAAATATACATTTTTTTGTCATTATGTTTCATTTCAGGCAGTGTAAATAATACAGCCAGACAGTAACAGAGTACATTCACTTGAATACAGTACTTTTTGAGGGATCTGAACTTAACTCATTTTTACACGAGTATCATTTTTGGGGAGTAGGCTACTTATGACTGTACTCAAGTATATTTGAGAGGCAAATGTTGTACTCTTTACAAAAAAAAAAATAAAATAAATAAATAAATAAAAATGCTGGCGCTACTGATTGGGACAACCTTCAGCTTTCTGCCACAGTCAACTTCATGGTCAGATTTAGATATATAAGAGACGAAACCATGGATGACGCAGCAGGTCCATCCCGGAAATGTGCCAACCCATGGCCCCTCCTCGCTAGACTATTTAAATTTTCTGAACAAGTTATTGATAGCTTTCGCTTCAAGTGTTTGCTGTGTTTACCAAAACAGAACTATATGTTCTAATGCTTCATTCATACAAACTGAGATGAGTAGCAAAGGAGAAAATCGAAGGAGATTGGTATATTCTCTTTGAATTTATAAGACAGACATTCCAACATCTTTCAGAATGCCAAGTGTTCTGTACTGGATCTCTTGGGAGGATTTTTTTTCTCCAAAAAAAAAAAACAACAACAAAAAAAAACCAAACAAACAAAAAATACCTACAGTTTTACCCTGACAAGTCAGCTATTCCAATTACGAACATTGTATTGCCTGTAAATTAACAAAAATCCCCCTGTGTTTTATTTTTTTTCCAGATCATGAGAAGGAGTTCACTCAGTCCTTATAGAATTAGGCTATCGTGACAGATTTTCACTCGGTTCATTTCTATAGCATTTCATTTGTATAGCAGAGGGCAAAATGTCTCCTTTAAAGCATCTGAATTTTCCTTGAATGTGTTTTGAGCCATAATACGAGCTTGGAACACTCTTCAGCTTTTGACTGCTCTGAATGGGAATTTTCAGGTTAATTTATACAGTATGACCCTAAATGATCTGAATGGCAGGCCTGCTGGAATTCAAGGTAGCTCACATGAAGCAATAAAATGCCAGCCCTATTAGTTTTGATTGAGATGAAAACGGCAATGGAGAAATGATACAATAATGGCTACGGAGGATGGCATGCACCTCCCCATATGATTACACATAATCAATGCCATTTAGTGGATGGTATCATTTTGTTGGTTTCTTCCATTACAGTCTATGGAGGGATTTTGCATTCTCTTCCACACTCAATCATTTCTCATTTTGAGTATGTGAATGTGAAGCCCCCATTCTACTGTGAGTAAACGACTTCTCCATTCTTATCAGAAAGCAATTTGCTTGTGTGAGACTGTAAAGTCCAAGCTCTCCATCATAACTATATGAAATGGCTGTCCATGCCGGCTGATCTACGAGAAAGGAGATGCCGTATGAACAGACTGACTATCTGGGAGATAGCTTGCCAGCTCATCCGAATGCAAACGCTGCATCATGCCGGGACAATGAAACCTGTGTCACAACTAAAGGGAGCTGTACGGGTAACTGGCGAAATTAACGTCTCTGCAGAAAGATGCCATTCTATGTGATATATATATGCAAATACGAGACCAGGGTTAGTTGTCACAGGGTCTATCTGGTTTTGTGTGCAGTCATTTTACACAAAATACACAAAGTGGTTTTATATGATGTAATATATTTTTAGCATTTTATTTAGCCAAAAATCAGAACAGGTTTTATTGTGACAACTTATCCCAATGTGTTCAATTATGTGTGAATTATGTGGGTTTTTTTTTAAGAAACCTATACTTTGAGAAATATCAAGTGTGAATGCTTTCATCGGATATAAAATAGAGGTCTTTAGAAACAAACTCCAGCAAATATGTTTTCTTTACTTCTACCTTTGCACCTTTCTCTCCCTTTCTATGTTCAGAGGTTTTGAGGACACAAGGAGTTGTAAATGGTATAGTGAAGAACCTGAGAGAATGTCAGATGGAAAAGCGGGATGTGGGTCAGTGTGAATGTGTGAGAGTGAGAGACAAAACAATAAAATCAGTAGCCGCCACTAGTGAGGTTGTCTATGGCAAGCCGTTTTAGCTAGTAAGGCTGCACAATTTAATCTAAAACGGCTTGCCATAGTAGTCAAGATTTTTTCCCCCAAAAGGTTCTCTAAAAGCTCAAAGTTTCTGTCAAACTAAATACAATAGACGTTTTTACCTTCCATTGACAGTCGTGTATATTTGACAGTCTATATGACTGAAATTGAATCTCATAATTCAAATCTTTCAAATGTACTTTAATTCTTTGCTATATACTGCTTGTATTCAGAAGGTCTTCTGAATCATTTCACTTTTAAAAAGTGTTTTCTAAACATTGCAACACTGCATCTAATCAGCTCCTGACAAACACATTCATTATAATTTGAATTATCGCTCAATGAGTCATTTAGTATTACTCTAGAAGGTTTTTGCCTTTCAAACGTATTAAAATATGCAAATTCATATCATTTCATATTTGTATGCAAGGATTTCCCAACTTATTTTGTCAGCTAAACCACTGCCTAAAAGTAAGCCTCGGAAGTTAATAAGTTAGATCAATAATAAAATAAAGCCTATAATAATAAAAAGTTCACGGTTCTCGGATGATGACATGACAGATAAACGATTTTTTTCTAATCTTTTTTTTTTAGTAAATGTTTATTATTATTATTATTTGTTTACAATTGATTATTATGATTTAATTACTCAAGAGATTTTCGTTAAACTCATAAACCCCCATGCAGCTCCTTCAGGAAACCCTGACGCTATGTGGTTGAAAACCAAAGACCTTAACATGTTGTGTAATTGCCAAAATGTAATGCACTTCATGTTGTTGATAACAAAGAATGGAATTTTTATATTGATATATTTTTGTTTTCGTATTTCTATATTAATATGGTACAAGAATCCAGATTATCCTATTCAAATTAATGCGATAAACGAGTCAGGTCAAAGTAATCTAAAAAAAATAATCAAAAAGTAGTCAGAATACATTAGGCTACTTAAAATGAGTAATAGATTACATTACTACAATTTTTGTCATGTAATTTGGAATCAGTAACTGAATTTGTAAGGCCTCGTCTACACTGCGCACAATATTCGATTTAAGGCATTATATTAATTATATTTCCAAAATGATGTTCCTAAAACATTTTAATAAAAAGATATCCTATATTTTTTGTGTGTTCATACCCCATTAGACATAACCAGAGAACGAAAGAGAATGATGAAGTGGCTGAGCAAAATAATGAAAGAGAGATGGTCAAACATGTGGATGAGTGCCATGAGAACATTTCTATTTCATAAGCTGCTCAAAGTGCTGATGCACAAACAATGAATAAATAATTCAATTCTTTGAACTAGAGTTTGAACAGTGTGTTCCATATAGGGAGTTGACGGAAAATAGATATTAAGATGACTTTTTCATAAATTAAATGATTTGTTTCAAGACAAATAGGCCTAATTTAAAAATGATCCAAAATACATATTTGAGAAAATACATAAGCAGCCAGTGTTCAAAACTATCTGCTTGCCATAGCTCGATTCAAAAAGGTAAGCTTGTAATAATGTTTTTAATTGTATGTAATTGTAATTGTTTATTAATGCATAATCTGAAAAAAAAGATCAATAGGTGGGTTAGCATGGGGAGTCGATTAAATTATTATTTAATTGAGAAAGACAAGAGGAAATACAGCATTAATAAATCAAGAGTTGGGAGATATAACAATCTTTTTTTTTTATCTGTTTGTGTTAGATCAGCTGGACTGAAGAGACACTCATATATGAGTAAAATTACACAAACCAACATGTACTGTAAGAGAAAGAATAGGGCTAAGTTGCTGGATGAGATCATTTCTCACAATTAGTTTAATCATACCCCGTGGGTTGTGCTCTCTTTAAACCCCGGCCGGGTTATGACACCCTGTTGTGCTCTAAACAGCCTTGCCAAAAATGAACAGCATGGAATGATGTAGTGCATGAAGTAGACAACCAATCATAAACTAAGCAGCACTTACAGCATTAAATATTCATGCATTTTGTAGTTGCATAAACTTCTAAAAGTTTAAGTTCTAAAAGAAAAATTAAAAACAGTGTTCTTATTTGTTATTACAAGTCCCGAAAGTTCTTGAACTTTCATCAACTTCCTCACCAGAAGGGACTTTCTGTGGGGAATTTTTTTTTATTTAGAGTCTGGTTCCTGAGGTTAAAACACACAAAGTACCACCCCAAAGTCCCTAGTTTCTGGGGAAAGTGCCTGCGGTGGAAACAAACTTTAGCCGGAGTTAGAGCTTCAATCATGCGCATCCAAAAGTCTCATAAGGGGCTTTTGCACCAGGTAGTTCTAGGAACCAGGGTGGTTCCTTGAGAACTAGTTCCCTTAGGAACATTTTCCTGGTTACATTCGCACGGCTAGGAACTCTGAAGTGCACGACATAAACCGCACTCGTTGTTGGGACCTTTATTTTGACGCCGCTGAGAATGCCAGAGCCTGAGCACATAGTGCTCTACGATCTCTCTAACAGTCCTGTCAAATGGTTTGGACCCCTTAAAGTTGCGTTGGATTTTATCCTTTGAATAAAGGTTAAGATGTCCATTTATCACTATTTGTTCATAGAGTTAGTTTGAGGAATAAATATATAGGCTATAATCTGTGTGTTTACACAGCTTTTTTAAAAAAATGGCAGCTGCTGGTGTTTCGCATACGGTAAACTAATCAGCGTACACTTACACCAAAAGGAGTTCCCACTAAAATCATTCCTTGTTCCTGCGGTGCGAACACGCCAAATCCGGGTACTTCCACCAATAATTCTAGGAACTAAAAAAGGTTCCTCTGGTGCGAAAGCCCCTATAGAAACTGTTCTTACTACAGCATAATCTACTACCCAAGCTCCTATTCTCTATGACAAGAAAAGTCCTGGCCTTTACAACTTTACTCCCTTAAATGAGTCATATAGATCACTTATGATTTTTTTTTCTGCTTGAAATCTCTATATTTTGTATAATCTTTTCAGTCACGGGGTTTGTATTTGGATGGTTGCTTCAATCTCCAACACAAATCAAATCAAGGCAACAGAAAAAAAAACATTTAAACACATTCTTTAAATATTTAGATAAGATATACTGCTCTAAAGAGTCCACAACATGCATCTTTGCATCCCCCCACCTCCACCCCCCACAAAAAAGTGTTTTTGTTTTTTTTCCCTGAGGCAAACTAATAGATTAAAGCGGGAAGCTGATGGCTCCCTTTGTCATATAGTTGGAGACAGAGATAAAGAAGCAATTCTGGAGGAGTTTGATAGAGGATTGGAATTTGGTTTTCATACACGGCATCCACTGGTATGTAGCCGAGGATGCCGTGGGAGTGGTCATCACTCACGGACGCTTGGTTCCCGGGGTGTAGACTCCTGCTGCTACTAAGTCACCATAGACTGATGATAGTGTCAGCCACAGAACAATCTGCATTCATCATTTCTTATCTGCTGGGTCGCTGTGCCGATCCAAGAGATGCATCCTCTTGCTGCTGCAGGGTCAAGGACTGCATGATTGAGATGAGTGTGTGTGTTGCTTTTTGACCCATACAGCATACTCCCAGTCCTGGAATTACTTGAGATCAAAATGACACGGAGTGTTAATGCACCTCGAAAGCAAACCAAGCACCCAAGAGCAGACGTGTTAGAGGATTGTCCCAGTTACTGTCACTTTTTGGGGTTAAGTACGTGTCTATATACAGTAGTGGTGTCTACATGATAGGAATCTGTAAGCAGTGCCTGTTTTATGGATGTAAGAGTGTTCATATACTAGCAATAATGGGACAGGTCATTCCAAGCATCGTCCTCTAATATCAAACTCAGTACTCAATCAGAGAAATAGGAGGCCTGACCTTCACTGTGTCCATATCTTCTCCAACAGCAGGGTTTAAGAGATGTTCTGGATCATATTGATGTTGATGCTGGCAATAAGTGCCAATACCTAGTCAAGTAGTTGTTTAAAATAGTTGCACTACAGTCTAATAGCATTGCATATATTTAAATGAATATATTATGCATCTTAAAAAAATGATGAAAATCCTCTAGCAAAAACACAAAACATATTTTTTTGAAACATCATTATGCACAGCATTTGCTATGCAATGGCAGGTAATTGTGACGTGATGAAACAGACGTTCCAACTGATATTTTCGTCAGAATTCTGACATCCGACATACGAGGGTAGTGGATTATTGAAAAAGAAAAAAGGTGTAAGATGGGGACTTTGTTTTATCCACCAGTTGTGGATTGGATTTTGAGTCATGATCAGAGAGATCTGTCGTTTCACCGGAATATGTAAAGGATAAGCCGTTGTTATCGTGGAATAAACCCTGACAGAGTGATCAGGACCCCGTCGTGAAGTGGTGGGATCTTGCATCACTCAGAAGGTTTTTTTTAAGTTTAATATTTTATAAGGTCTTTAAATGCAAAGCTTCCGAAGAAAGCAGTCATCACTAAGTCTTATTACACGGTATTTTGCCACATAACCCAGACCGCAACATGTCAGGCCAGATCCGGTCCACATCTGGAACACATGGATTCCAGACAGACAAGACGTGGGCCGCATCTGGGCCGACACTATGAGTCTGGGAATGAATTATATACAATTTCTTCCTTATTGTGACGTATACCCGAGGGAAATGATTTATTGAACAAGAAAAAAATGTTGGGTGGGATGTGATTTTTCCCATTAATTGAAATTGATTGGATGGTTGGGGTTCACTATTTACTGTGATCTCATGTGAGTGACAACTCGTCCCGCCCTCGCTCCGGTAAACATCCTCAGAGAAGAGATGTCACTGCAAAAGGTGAAATTGAAATTTTGGATTTTTAGATTAAATAAAAGATTAGATTAAAGATTATGAGGGCACATGAATACAAAATAATAATAATAAAGATGTGCACTGATTAGTCATTCATAATGAGTACTACAATTTTCCATAAAAAGCAATATGTCAATTTTGTTTTCACGGTGACTTTAATTATGAACACACCATTGTTTATTCCTGGCATGTGGCGTAGGGGATTTACTTATCATGGTGTGGAATATAAAGGAAAGCAACATTCACCTACAAGCCTACGTATTTTATTACTTAAATAGTCTGTCTAAAGGAGTAATGGATTTCAAAGTGAGGGAAGAATACGAAACATCACGAGTTGTCTTCATGCAGAAGGATGTTATCGTAAATAAAGCCACTAACCAAAAGCAGCTGAGCAGAGTGGCCACTATGATTCAATTTGCCTCCTTTATGACAGCTGATTATTAATATGAATGAACCTCCATATTTTTTTCTTCCCAGTCATCCTCTCCATGGTGACATCCAAGGCTTTTTGAGGCCAAAAATTAAGATGAACAAAAATACATTTCCAGTAGCTCAAAGTTATATTTGGAGAGGCACATTTGGGAATCATTTACTCTATTGCAGAACGCAATTTAGCTATAGTAAACATAATGATGAAAACATTTGAATTCAAGTGAAGTCACACCATTGAAATCTTGCTATGTTGTTTTGCAAATGCCTCAAGGAATGTCTGATGTGAAAATATGCAGCTATACATTTTTAAGCATCCAATCTTTTCACATCCCTCTCCAGCAGTGCGCCTTCTCAGTAACTGAATCATTACAGAGACCTCCATAAAGAGTAAATCAACAGTGTTTACTTAAAGACAGAAACACATTCTACATAATTTACACTTTCTCAGTTTCCACTAAACTCTGATTTTCACAGCCAGTGTCTGGAGAAGAAGGTCTGCAGGTTCTGTGGTTGAAGGTGCAACTCAGCACAACTACTGTAAACTGCATGCTCTACAACACACATGGCAACATGCGTGGCCTGGATTCATAATTTACAAGTATGACCCTAGTAACTTGCAGCCAGTGGGAACTGCTCCTTTCTGACTAATTAGGATAGCGCTTGTGCGAATCTTTAGATAACACAACCTTTAGATTAAAAAGGTATACATGTATAAAATTGCAAACCAAGTGGCATCAGCAAGCAAATGATTGTGATTGTTTTCTTTTTCTTTTTAAAATCCTATTGTTATTCAATTTTGCCCTCTGTTACAGCACAAAATAAAGAACAATTTATTAATAACACTTTATTAGAGAACACATCTTGATAATTAACTAGTTTTCCCTCAATAAACTTGCTTGTTGACAGTAAGTAAGGTAGGTGTTGTAGTGTTTAAGTTTTGGTATTAGGTTGTCTAATCTAAAGTGTTACCAACTTTCAAACTCCAACATAAAGAATTACATTAATAATAATAATAAATAAATAAAATATATTAGCATAAGAAAATTCCTTCAATTATTTACAGCTATCAGTCTCACATAAATGTAGTCTTCACTATTACCCATGTTGATAAGGTGATCCATATCTTATTAAATATCTATTTTATTCAATATCTACTTTTCTCAAAGTGACTATTGGATGTAAAACATGTGCACTAAAGTGTGGCAACTAGAAATAACACTAAATACCTTTTTATGTCTTCAGATTACATCCAATATATGTAATTTAATACCAAATGGATGGCTTTTTTAAAAATGTTTTATTATATTATTATTATTATATCATACTATTATCTTATATTATTATGATATTTTGATAATGCGATTCAAACATTTTTTAATTTTGGCCAATGCTTGTTCAAATAAGTTTTCTGGAGCCGCTTTATGTAATGACAAGTGATCAAACTCAATGCGCTGCATTCTGATCACATGGTATTTTCTTTCCCATCACCCATTGAGTGACTGTCCGCTGTGATGGCATCTGTTCTGATAGGCACCTGACAGAGTCGGGATCCATTACTCAACAGTGACAGCTACAACCTGTCTGACAGATGGACCAGCGTCAGCTGACATACAGAACAGACTTCAGACGCTGAATGCAATATTAGGAGCACCCTGAGTTTGGCATGGGAAGCAGCTCCTGTTCATTCATGCACCCTTCATTCTTCTCATACAGCTCATTTAGATTCCATCACCTTATGGTAATGTTCGGGCTGTCAAACAAAGTCATTTTCCTTTAATATTTCAGACACATTCTGAAGACAGACAATATTTTACGTGCTGTAAGCACTGTTGGAATAACTACAGGTTCTCAGCAGATTTTTTTTCCCCTGACTCATTCCTGCAGTGGGAATACAATGAGTTTTCAGAACGATTTAAACACCAGTTGTCTAATTTTAAAAGCTCAAAAATAAAAGAAAGAGGAGGCATACTTCAGCAACTTCAGTTCTGATTCAATTCAGTCAGTTTGCAGAGGTTACCAAAATGAAACAAAAACAGATCATTTTAATAAATAAAATATATTTTCGGATGGCAAATATATGTGATTTATATGCTAAGAACAGCAAACCTGGTTTACCCAAAGTCTCCGGCCCACCAGCCACCAACATTTTTTTTCTTAGTGTAAAACATACACTGTAAAAAAAAAAAAAAAAAAAAAAAAAAATCTGTTCAATTTACAGTAAAATACCAGCAGCTGTGGTTGCCAGAAACAGTAGCAAGATTTTACGGTAGCAAGGTTTTACAGACTTAATTAAAATTTACAGAAATAAACTGTATTTCATTATCTGATAATGTTAAGTTTAACAACATTAAATGCCACATAAAACCCTAATGACTGAGTCAACATGACATCATGACTTTTGTGTAAAAATACATGCCACTTTCAAGTCAAGTGGTGTGTTATTATCTATACGCATTTTGAGCTATCCGAGTGTACGCGTGTATGTCTACGCTGTTAAATTTCCGAGTGATTCAGCGTATGTACAAAGCATTAAATGTCCGAACAAAACGAAGCAAAATGTAGATCTGGGGAGCGATATTTTTTTCCTAGTATGGTAGGCGAAAGACTCATAGATGGTATTAACCCCAGTGACGGTTAGGTTTAAGGACGGGGTTGGGGTAGGTTATATATTTATATATATATAGTACGTTAAGTCAACGGCATACATAAACACACTGAAAAGCGATTATGCGTGTTGTTAGCACGCCAAAAATGGAAATATGAATTGGTGTCATACATAGTAGAAAATACTATGTAAACTACGAAAGTAAACAATGAAAAAACAAGTTATTTCAACAAAAGTACATCAAATGTGAAGTGACTCTCAGGGAATTGTGGGAATGTCAATTTACTGTTTTTCACTGTAAATTATACAATGAGTTGGCAGTTTCACTTTCAAAAACTGTAAATTCAACAGTATTTTACAGTAAAATTACATTAAATTTTTCCATTATATCTATCACTGTATACAGCAAGGAACAGTTCTGTTAACCAATTAACAGTTTTTCACTGTAGCATTTTTACTTTAACGTGATTTTAACGGTCTTTTACCGTTAAAATCACAATCATTTTTTTTTAAAAAAACTTGAAGAAACTTTTGAGGAAATCAACTGACAAATTACTTATAGCTGCCTTTGCACATGGAACTGGCATTGAAGAAAGTATTTTAATACAGCAATAATGTCACACTCCACCTTTAGTTTCCTAAACTAAACTAAACTTCATTCTAATGCTAGAAGAACTTGAAACTTTAGTCAAAGCACTTGGCTGCCTGTATGTATTCAAAGAATAAAAATTGTAAGGGAATCAAACATTGCACGTAAGATTATTTAAAGAATCAGCTGAGGAAATCGCATTTGAACGTTATGTGTTCTATCAAACTCTACATAAAATGTTTGTTTGATTCTCTTCCATGTCACTTGCATTTATAGTCAAAATGACATATTGTGTTGGAAAGACCCAGCTTTCAAAGTGTGAAATAACCCACAAGAGTGTGTAAGAAAGGCAGAGGCTCAGGTTTGTTCACAGAGAGTGTGTGTGTGTGTGTGTGTGTGTGTGTGTGTGTGTGTGTGTGTGTGTGTGTGTGTGTGAAGAAGACGTTAGCTTGTTGAAGTGTAAAGCAGAGACTTCACAGAGAAATCTCTGGTGGATGGAATCTCAGGCCCTACAGTGTTTCAGACTTCACTGAACGCGCACATCACAGGATTTAAGTCTAATTGAACCGCAGAATCTACCAGGCACAGAGGGTGAAAGCTTTTCTTCTATTATATAATGCAATCTTAAATTTTTGATTAGAGAGCTGTCAAATATATGCTTTGTACTGCAGGAACTAAAGCATAATTTAGACAAAAACAGCCATATTACAACTAGCTATTGTTATTAAAATGATTATTAATTATAATTAATATTCCCTAAATCAAACACATCAATATTAATGTTTTTACAAATAGCTTCATTAAAGGGGTGGTTGATTATGATTTCACTTTCATGTAATGTTGTATTTTATTTTGGATCATTTTTAACCCAAAAAAAGTTACGGACTGCAGCCTTAACTACTATAGTTAACATGAACTAAGAATCAACAATAAGTCTACAGCATTTATTAATCTTAGCTAATGTTAATCTCAACATTATTACATTATTAAAATCAGATGTTGTATTTGCTAACATTAGTTATTGCATTGTTAACTAACATGAGCAAACAATCAACGAACGACTATATTTTTATGAATAAATACTGGAACGAATGCATTGATTGTTAGTTAATGTTAATTAATACATTAACCAATGTTAACAAATGAGACCTTATTGTAAAGTGTTACCAGGGAACCAATTAATTATGTCAATAATGAATATAAAATATTAAAAACTACTCTTTTATCCAACTCTTTTCTCTAGACTAGAGTCTTGGATGGGTCTAAAAGCTTCTGTCCTGAAATGGTTTTAGTCATACCTGTCTGACACTGTTTATAGAAAAGATGGGTAATTTCACCTCTGACCTGTGGTCTTCCACAGGGCTCTATTTTGGCTCCTTCTTTGTTTTCTCTATACATGCTCTGTCATGGTGTATCTTTTCATTTTTATGCGGACGACGCTGAAATTTATATTCCAATCAAGAGAAACAACCCTGCAGCGATGAATTTTATTCTGCAATGCCAAGAGGAGGTTAAAGCAGGGCTAACCCAAAATTTCTTCTTCCTAAATGAAGACAAAACTGAGGTCATCGTTTTTGGCCCAAATGAAAACTTTCAGTGTATAAGTCCAGAGTTAAAGAGTCTATCAGCTTTTAAATCCACAGGAGTGCGAACTTAGGTGTTCTTGTTGATCATTTGACAAACAGATCTTATCCATAATAAGTTCCAGTTTCTACTAACTTCGTCTTTATGCTAAATTCAAAGGCTTTCACACTCTGGAAATGGCTGGGTTACACTTTATTTTGATAGTCACTTCAGACGTTCTACTAATTATAAGTAACTTTTCAACTACATGTCAAGTAACTGTCATTAGAGTATTAGTATATTAGTAGACTGTCAGTAGACTGTTAGGTTATGGTTTGGTGTTAGGCTTTGGGTTAGGAGAATAAGTTTACTTGTAGTCGCCAAGTTACTTATAGTCAGTTGAATGTCTGTTGGGGGACCAAAAAAATAAAGTGTTAGCAGATATTAAGCGGACAGTCTATTATAATACTCTAATGACAGTTAGTTGACATGTAGTTGAAAAGTTACTTATAGTTAGTAGAATGTCTAAAGTGGACTATCGAAATAAAGTGTTACCAACGGCTGTTCATGCATTTATTACGTGTCGGATAGATTACTACAATCCCTTATATTGCGGTTTATCAGGTTTTCAAAGTTTGTCAGTTTTATACTGCCGCCAAACTTCGACAGTGTTGAAAATATGACCATCTCTCCGATTCTCAAACACTGGCGGCCAGTTTGACAAACAACAGATTTCCAAATTCTACTAATTGTTTTTAAATCTCTTCATAATGTAGCTCCTGCCTATCTCTCTGAACTCTACACTACTTCTAGAAGCCTAAGATCCAACGACCAGGCTCTGCTGGTAGTCCCTCTTATCCCTTGCGATAGCGTGCATTTGTGGTGGCAGGACCATGACTCTGGAACACCCTGCCCCTTGAGATTAGAACAACCCCAGGTCTGTCTGTTTTCAAGTCTCTGTTAAAAATATACCTGTTTTCTTTTAATCTCTTCTCTAATGGTTGGTTCTACTCTTCTATATTTTAGTCTGATACTGTTTTCCACTCTTGTATTTCCATTATATTTGAGTCTGACACTGCTTTGCTACTCCTGTTTTACTATTTTATATCGAGTCTGATACTGTTTTGTCACTCTGGTTTTGCTTAGCCTTGCTGCTCTTACTTGTGTTTTATGTGTTGTTATGCAGGTCTTACTATATTTGAATCTGGTTGTTCTGTAAAGCACTTTGGTCAGCCTATTGTAAATGTGCTATACAAATAAAGTGAACTTGAATTAATAAAAGCTATTTAATATTATCATTGATCTACTGTATTGCAGCCAAACTTTTAATAACTACATTAATAATGCATCTATAGCAAAAACTGCAACTGCAGGTCAAGTAACACTACACAGGCTGATTATAAATGTGGAAGTCCATAAAAAGTCATCGACAGATACTTGACCAGCTCTCTATTCTAAAGGATAAGAGATTATCCCTGCAGTACTACTGCGAGTCCAGTGTTTTCAGCATGCTCAGGATATTTTCTAAAATCTGTCCGGCTAGTCTCAATAATCCGCTCAAACAATATGCTTTTCCGTTGGTTTGCATCACTGGTCTTGGAACGTTTTCTCATTTGTATGTTAAGTTAATATTTTCACATGAGAGAAAGTGGGGCAAGGAGAGAGAAGGATAGAGAATGAAAACGTACAGCATAGAAACAGATGGTACTTTCTTTGCTTGGAGCATTTCGCCATGAAATAATGGATTATGGGAAAATATTTTACAAGCACAGACAAATCACCCTCAAAACAGCCAGACCAAACCCCCCCAAAAAATAAAATAATCATTTACATTTGATGTATGATGGCTATTAACTAGCACCTCTTACAATAATTTTAATGAGATAAATATAGAAGGGTGTCCAACCTGTTCAGCAATAATCTCACTTCACATGACAGCACTGGAAGGCAGAGGCAAAGTTGCCTTCAGCTTTATACATTACATTGTGTGTTTTCTCAGTGGCTTGTCACTGGTGACAAATGGGCCTGCTTGTAGGGACTTTCAGACCATAAATTACAGATAATCATATGGGTACTTATAAAATAACCTAATGGAGGGTTTTTAACCATCCCTAACATCATAAGCTCCAGGGCATTACGTGCAAAAAATCCTCCACGCTTGACAGGATTTAATCTTTTTCTTTTTAAATAAAGGGTCAGAAGTTGCAAAAAGTTTGCACTGCAGATGACAAATAGTTTTCCCTAATGACAAATATTTGTCATTAGGGAAAACTGTAGCTCTTATTTTTTTGGCTTATTTTATTTTTAATTTAGAGAAACAGGGACAGCGTACAATAAACATTAACCTCGAGGGGAGAGATGCATGGTCCGTAGTCCCAGACAACCCGTAGCAACATATTCCACTGACGAGCCGACACACAAGAAAAAGCAGTTTTCAAATGCGGTCCTGCGTTTAGGGAACTTGTTTTCGCCTTGCACTGTAGATGTGGCTCAAATATAATAACTCTTTTAGTGGAGGAGCAGCATTTTCATGGAGGATCTTATACATCAACCACAGGTTTGTGTGGATTATTAGGTTTTCAAAACTGAGAAATTTGTATTTTAAAAGTATATGACAATGATGGAATCATTGCATTTAGATAGGCTCCTGAGGCCTCAATTGTAAGGGAAGTTTGAATGTGTCTGAATCAAATTTGGTTGTATTTGATAACTTTTTTATGTGCTTTTTAAAGCCTAAATTTATAAACATAATAATCAGTGGTTAATTTTTAGTTTTAAGTGAAACCTTGAGAGTGTTATCACTGTTTCATTGTGTCCCAAAGGCATTCATTAAACCACGGGAGCCTATTTTTATTTGATTTTCTGTCCAAGCTGTGTATATTTCTCAATTTTATTCTTTATAGCAGTTATTATATTTTAACATGTATGTACACAACTTTCTCTGTCAATTTTGGAGGCCCAATCAATTTCATTTAAATCATTTTTAAATTTTGATTTGATTTCTTTTAGGACATGTGGAATTTTGGATTGTTGGTTTGAGGGGTATAGCAGGCCTGTGCCACTCGCTTGTTTTATTATAAGGATCTGTGGAATGATTTGGCCACCCAGCTGAACAGATAAACCAACAAAAACTTATGATATATCTGATGCAGGATGTTTCACTGAAAATGTATTCAAAGGCTATAAAACTGCTGAAATGTATGTCAAGATAAATAAATAAATAAATATAAATAAATAAGCCTGAACTGAACACATTTCAGTAAGCCATTTTACATGCAATCTACAATTTCAACCGAAGATCAAATGAGGCCCAAAACTGAATCTGTAATCTTTTTTTTTGATGAAACTACCAGACACCCTGTGGTGAGACCCCTCAAACTACAAAATGAGATGGGTCTTTGTAAGGATTAGTGACAGTCTCTCTGCAACTTCATTTAGCACACTTTTTATGGCTTAAAGTGGGTTTGCAACCCAAGGCGCAACCACACACGGGTTTTACCATAATTAAGACGGCAAACGTTCTCTTAAGTGATGGTTAGTGGAACTGTAACTGCACATCCTCTTTTCAAAATTCAAAGCTTTCATTTCATGGAATGACAAAATATATCTCTCTCCCCACACACACACAGTGCTGCTTGAATGTTTGAGTCCGGCTTGAGCCAAAAAAATAATACAGAAGTGATGTATTTTAAGTGAGCAGCTCTATTTACCAAATGGACAAATCTATTGTTGGTAATTTTGGTACAATTGCCAAAATAGGTGAGAACCAAAATAAGTGAGGGATAGTTCAATTTGAAATTAATTCTTGATATGTTTTAGCTTACCTCAAGGGCATCCAAGATGTAGGTGTCTTTTTTTCCACGGCATTTTCAATTTCGATATTTTTTCGTCAAACCGTTGTTGCCTGTCAGTCATTTAATGCAGGTCTATGGTGCCCACCTCAAAGAGCATGCACAGAGAAGTCAAAATTAGACATGATTTAATGACTCATAAATGTAAGTACTGATTGCCTAAGACACGAAACGGAGCGGTTTGTGTGAGAAAACGAACAGTATTTATATAGTTTTCACCTCTGATTAACAGCCGTCGAACTGCTCTGAATCAGATGTCCAACTGAACCTAACCGAACCGTATCCAACGTGACGCCGGAAGTGATCGCGTGCGTACGTCAAGCATTGTTTACATGGAGATTTCCCTTTCGAGATTTACACGGAAGTTTTACCTTTCACTAAATATATTTAGATATATCGAAATCGTCTTCCATTGCGATTTCCCGTATCTAAATATGTTTAGTATGTTCTCGAGGATAAAATATGTACTCGAGGATAAAAACTAATAATGTGCTCTGAGGTTTTGTTTGGCCATATAGCATTTTTTGAGAAGACATCCAAGCAACTGAAAAAAGAAGTCTAATGAAAACATCTATAGACCATTTCAAAAGATGTAAACAACACTGGCCCAGAAGCACTTCCTGTTTCAGTTTGTAACTGTTTTCTTTATTTCACATGTAAAGAAAACATCTTAAAGATGTTTGTTTAATTTTTGATTCAGTTTTAAATGTTCTATTGGTTGTATTTTATCCCAGCTTTTATGTAGTGTTAAAAAACTGAAACAGGAAGTGCTTCTGGGCCAGTGTTGTTTACATCTTTTGAAATGGTCTATACTAAGGAAAAAAAAACCCACACACAATACCATGAAAGCCTTTTATTGAACCGAGATGTAAAATATCTTTTTTTTTAATGTAAAGAATTCGATAGTTTATTCCTGTTGATTGTAACTTTAATAAAATTGAGAAAAACAACTTATTGTGTGTTTAAGGTATTGTGTTTCTGAATATTGACATTAATATTTCACATTGTGCTTTGTCTGAATAAGTGCGAAACCATTTCCATAGACCTCCCTACCAGGTGTATTTGCATATAATCTCATATATTTGATATTATTTTATAATGTCATACTATAGATTCAAATTATGTCATAATATAGTAATGAAAAGGGATTTTTAGAAATGAATAAATGTTGAAGACAAAAAAAGAAAACATATATATATATATATATATATATATATATTTGTTGTCCGAAGGAACATTTTTGGGCTGAAAAAACTGAGAGAGCAACGTAATTCTTCCTCAGAAATGAATAAGATGAATGAGAAAAGTGATTTTACAATACATGTCCAAAAACCAGCTGGTTAAGGTAACGGATGGTCTCAGGTAGTTCATAGTTTGTAGTTCAGTTTTTGTAAAAGCAGTCATTTTCATTAGAGTAATAAAATATCATTTGTACGAATCCAACCGGATGGATCCAGATCAAGGCTGATCATTTTGTCCAGCGTGAGCATCAGTCCTCTAAAAGGTCCTCATTTTCTCATACCTCTCAGTCCTCGGGATGTCAGAAAAAAAACAAAAAAATGCCTTTTTCGGCGGCACAGAAGTCTCATCAGATTTCTCAGGCGGATTTCATAGTGACCCTCCCGGCTGTTTTTCACCTGGTGATAATAGCTCCCAGATGTCCTACTGAGGAATCAATGGTGCTTTTAGTCCAGTCCCACCGCCATTGTTTTCCTTATATCAGTTGGATGTGGAGCAGGTGGGATGTATGCTGTCGAAATAAAAATAAGTCATCATCTAACAGTATGTGGAATGCAAGACATCAGTGACTCTCAAAATGGGCCCCCGTCTCTCATCGTGGCTCTCTGATTTTCACCTTTCATCTCACACGTGTATGTACGCTATAAACCGTGCCAAAAGGAAATGCTATTGATGATACAGTAGCACAGTAGAATGATTTTACAGAGGCTCTGAAGGCACTTGATTTCATAACAGACAGCAACTGAATGTTCCTGCTATCTTTACGCACCTGGAGAAAACGACTGCAAGCGGACACAGTGGGGAGATTTACATCCACACTGTTCAACAGTTCTCTACTGCTGTTGTTTAGCAGAGATGCACAGAAATGAAAGGTCAACTCAATGATTCTCAGTGAGAGACGGTGTTTGTTGTGTCAGCGGCGTGATTAGCTGTTAATATCGATTCAGATGAGTTTGGTAACATACCTAATATAACAAAACAGATAGAGTAAGAATGAAACATATAGAGCACAGAATGGGCGTATCGGGACGCCGTCTGTTAAATTTGCTCCGTTAAAGCACAAAGGACAAGTACATGAACGCCCCATCTGTCCGAAAACATACTTTACATAGAGATTGTTCTCCCCTTTAAAACAACACACATTTTTGGAGCCCTGATGTTCACATCAAACCGATAACATCAGAGCACAGGGAGATACGAAAAGCGCAAATGTATTTGACATACCTCTATTTTCAGACAAAAGAAACGAACACATTTTCTTTTTTTTTTCTTTTTTTTTTCTCAAACAATCATTCATTTTTGTTACCAACTCTGGTATCCTTGTTTTTTTTTCCTTCTCAGAAGCTTCCTTCATGTGGTTCAGTATTACATATTGTGACATAATGAGGTCTTTGATGATAGAATCAGACGTTTAACAAAGCAAAAAGCATGTAGTGATAGAAATACATGTTACGTCTTTGTGCTTTGAAAGATTCCCCTATTAAGTCTCTCAAAGCCGTCCTGCTGTAACCATCCACCTGTTCTTTTCTTTCTAACACTGACAACGGTAATGGGCTTTTTCCTCAAGATCTTGAGTGGACTCCAGCATAATACTCATGCCAATGTGTTAGCAAGCTTCAGATTCCCTCCCCGGCTTCCTCTTCATTCGCACTGATCTAAAACCTACGTTCCTTTTGTGTAGACGGGATGAATCTTTGGTTGTCGTCTTCAGGCAGTCCGAGTCAGCCGAAATCTCTATGAATGCCAAAGCTGGGTTCCACCTCTATGTGATGAGGTCACCTTCGGAGGCCGACCAAGACCAAAAGTAAAGTGAGACAGAGCTGCCATATATGCACTGCAGCGGAAGAAGCCAGGGATCTTATATCTACGGGAATAAACACAAGAACAAATGCAGTTATGGATGTGAACAAATATTCATTTCTCAGTGTTGTGTAAATAATTCAGAGAATAACAATTCTTCTGTCCTTTAGAACTTTAATGAGGTTTGTCTGCGCTCTGTATCTGTAGAACATCTCTTTCACTGTGCTATGCTTTAATTAAAACAAAACTATATTGTAAATGTTTGCGGAGTCATGAAAGAGTCCTTCAAGCTGGTGGATTATCTTGTCATAGACAAGAAAAATAAAAGATAATACAGTCCACGTTTTGTTAGCCTTGATCCTACAGAAAGGTTTCTTCCACAATTGTTTGTTCTTGCGACTTATTTAGATACTATTTTTTTTAAATATATATAATTAAAATATTATAAATAAAATAAAATATTTATACTAAACAGGTATTCAGCAAAGTTTTAATTAAGATGATCAAAAGTGACAGTAAATACTTTTCTAATGTATATAAAAATATATATATATTTCAAATAAAAGTTGTTCTTTTTAACTTTTCTAAAACTTTTCTTTAAAAATAAAAAACTGAAAGAATTTCTGAAGGATCATGATACACTGAAGACTGGAGTAATAGCTGCTGAAAAATCAGGAATACATTACTTTTTAAGATACACCAAAATGTAAAAGGTATTTTAAATTGTAATAATATTTCACAACATCACTGTTTTGATGAAATAAATGCAGCCTTGGTGAGCAATGCATCCCCTCCCCATTCATTCAATTTGACCCATGACATTAATTACAATTATTATTTTTCGTATTATTTTTTTATTTCATTGCAATAAACTTAAGCCATTTCATAAAAACTCTTTTTCAATATACTTACTACTACTGGGTGGGGGGTCTCGACACTCTCCTTCCTCTATGGCCACATCGTCTATAGCAATATCCCCCTCAATGCCAGAGCCACGTATACCCTCCACAACCATCTAAATGAACGGGCAGAAAAAAACTCTGAATGCAAAAAATTTGAATGCAAAGTACATTAAATTACATAAATTATATCGTTATAAATGAGAAAAATATTATTCATGTCGTTTTTATCATAAAATATTACATTATTTTATTATTATATTTCTTATATTATTTTTGTGTTATCATGCAAGCAAAAAGAAGACAGAAAACGGCACCTGGAAAGAGGATGTTGGATTGATGTTAACTCTGGCCTGCCTCCAACGGTCTCCTTGGTTCCCACTCAGGGTCCACACAGATGTATCCTGACCCGTCTGGCTCTTCTGCCTCAAATACACGTTTAACGTTCCTTGAAAAAAAGGCATATGCACTTATTGTCAGTAGAAGTCATTAGATGCAATATGCCAGTTAACTACAGTACATATTGCCCTTGGAACCTTTCTTATGGATTACATAGCAACTGCAAGGTTCAGTGACCTTGAAGAGACATCGACTCATCTCCATCTCCAGAAGAAATCAATCATAAATCTGTTCAGAACACAATCACTGCTGTTGAATATACACAGTATATACTGACACTACACACTACAGCATTATATACTGTATATATATATATATATATATATATATAATTGCTACTACTCTAATTCTACGCTAATGAAATGAAACACAGGAAGAAAATCTGTATTACTCTCTCAGGTATCTGGGATGTTTCATTTCCTTGCGAATGAGGAGACAATGAGATTAGTGCTACAGAGATGTGATGCTATTAATGCTAAGATACACTTTCTGGAGAAAAACAGCGTAAAAAAAGAGTGAAACATTGAAATAACACAAAAAAATATTTCGTTCTTCATTAACAATGTCGTTTTTTCCATCATTACAACATTTTTGGAAAATGAGATGAGGAATCTAGTCATATTCGTTCTCTAATAATATTTATTTTGACGTTGAGCGGTCAGTGGCTGGCATTTTGAGATCATGTAACAAGCCAAATATTACTATAATTGATTTTTTAAGATATAATTTTAACTGAACCATTTGTATTTGCATTACAGCCCATCCAAACCACTAGCTGTCAGTATAAGTCAAAGACAACTGGAACATACGCTTTAGTGCAACATATGCAAAATGGATTTTACTTGCACCTTAAAAACTACTTGAGTAGGTTTTTATATCAAAACCATGTTGCCATCTAACGTTGTCTCGATTGTTTGCTGTGCAGCCAGAACGGAGATCTTGTTGGTCACATGGATTTTTAACCCCAGACGCCCGAAGAGACCATGTGTAAAAAGCCAGGAAGAGAAAACCCTGGTGAGTTGGAATTAGCTTCACACTTACTATTCTAAAAGCACACAGCTTCGTGAAGCAGAAAATTGCAGTTACAAGCTTGTCTGTGAGGCCATGGAGGTCATTGCTACCCCAGAAGTGCGACAGCATGTCCAGCTCAACTGCAGCAGCATAAAGTGAGCATGAAAAAAAGAAACTATAGAAATGTATGTGTACCACAGAGAACAAATTGAGTTATTGGTCTAAGTCATTTACAGCACTTAGTCCACTAGAAATCTTTAATAGCCGGTGTTTCCATCCCAGAATAGACCAAAGAGTACACTGCAAATTTCTGACTAGCATGTTAAATTATATGGAAACCCATTTCTGTTTGAGAGTAAAAAATAATCTCAAACAAAAAAAATAAAATAATAATCTTAAAAATAAATCTTAAACAATCCTAAAACAAACACCGATCACCATAATGGTGACTTAAATGTACGTTTTTGTTTGTTTGTTGTTGTTTTAAGTTTTACTCATTTTAAATGGTTAACTTTTATGGAATTAATTTGATAAATTATTACTGAATTCTAATTTGTTAAATTGAATTAATAATATTGCTTGTAATCTGTTGCCACAATTTTTTTGATTAGATAAAGCGTATTCATTTTTACAATGTATATGTAAAGTCTTAAAGATTTTAGTCTTGTAATTAAATAATTATGAGAAATATATTTTTATATCTAGGCATTTTTACACCTAAATTAAAAAAATAATAAAAATTCATATGTACGCCTGTTTCCACCTAAAGTAAAATAGCATCTAAAATACATAAATCAAGAAATCCTTATACAAGTTTAAAATAAGAAATAGTTACATTTTGAGATACATGTCACTGCAATTTATAACATTATAAGAAACTGAAACTGTAGATATACAGTCACACTTGTGCCATATAAAAATAACATTTCTGAGAAATAAAAATTCATACATTAAAAAGGTTCATGCATAAAATATTTTAGAACTTGTCCATATTTTGACATTTTATACATATCTAACTGGAAAGTGGTAGACATTTCATCTTTGTTTACATCTTGAGACACTGAAAATAAGAACGTTCCAGCCCATATCTGCCCGTCACTGCCTGACCAGGGCTGCGTTTCCAAAAAAGTGAAATGGGAAGGGAATAAGAAGTAAGAAGAAACGTAGCCCTGGTCCTCAAGCCCTCATATGAACAGGAGATTTGTGATGTCAAACACACTGTAATAGAAGAGGTTGCAGCTCATCAACACTAATTAGAAGAAACAATTAAAATAAGTAATCCGCATCCACTTTAGTTGATCACATCAGGAGTCCTTGCAATGTACTAGCCTAACAGTAACCCACCTATATGCTTCCCATTCATGTGGTAGTAGAAGCTGAAGCAGTACGTTGGGTTGGGGGCCACATTCCCGTAGGGATTTTTAGGGGCAACATTGAAGGATGGGGTCAACAGTCGGGCCTTGTCTCCCTCCAGACGTGGTCGTGAGGTCTCAATATACATGTAGAAACCTGGGCAAAGTCCACAAGTACATAAAAATTACCTGATCAGCTCCCACACTACTGTTCAAAAGTTTGGGGTTGGTACATTTCTTTTGGTTTTTTTGAAAGAAGTCTCTTACTCAAAAATGCAGTAAAAACAGGGATGTTGTGAAATATTATTACAATTTAAAAGAACTGTTTTCTATTTGAATATATTTTCAGCATCCATTAATATAGTGTTTAGTGTCACATGATCCTTCAGGAATCACGCTAATATGATGATCACTACTTTTCATCACTATAAATGTTGATAACAGCGGTTTTGTTATATATATTTTTTTTCTGGAAACCGTGATACATTTTTTCAGGATTCTTTGAAAAATAATTCTTTCAAAAGAACAGCATTCGTTTGGAAAAAAAAAAAACAAACAAACAAAAAAAAACGTACCAATCCCAAACATTTAAATGGTAGTGTATACAAATATATCAAATCAAGAGAATGAATTCAATTTGGGACAATAATTAAAATTGTTTAGCATCAAAATCACAGTTTAAATCTGATATTGCAAATGGTAAATTATCAGGATATAATTTCTCCAAGCTGTAATACATGTCCATTGAACTTAGCGCTGCCTCAGAATAATCAATATAGGACCTCAATGACCACAGAGCAGGACAAATGATTTTTCAATTCACATTTCTCATAGCCTTTTAAAAGACAGATTTCTTTCCTTATTCACATCAGGTCAGAGTGACTTAAAAAGCTATTGACCTGCGTTTTTCTCCCACTCAAGCCAAGCCCTTAAACACCCATAAATTGAAATATTAACAAAGTGCTGCAAGAATGAGTCCTGAAACAACTTAGCATTTTAGCACTTCCGGTTCCATCGTCCTCAAGTCAATAAATGCCTGAAATAAGGTTTGTGGTTAACACAATTTTTTCCCTTTTTTATTACATTAAGTACATCAGGTTTTTTTTAAAGCTTTTATGTGTCCTGCAAAAGTCAGTTGCTATCAAGTGGCTAAAATGGGACCAGATGTTGCCGGAGACATTAGACATAATCAGATTGAACTCACTCATAAACTCACTAGTTCACTTTTACAGTCTTGTTGTGGTTATATTTGTGCTTCTGCAAACTATTATAACTTTTAACTTGCACATTTTTTAGAGGTTGAAAGATTTGTCGGAAGCAAAAATTCTGTCATATTCCAAACTGGTAAGACTTTCATTCATCTTCGTAACACAAATGAAGATATTTTTAATAAAATGTTATGTACTCTCCATTGACAGCAACACAACTACCACTTCAAAAGCTTCAAAAAGACATCGTAAAACTAATGTTATGCGGGAAAACCGAGGATTTGGCAACACGGAGGGTCATTAAATTAAAAAAAAATTACATCATCCCTGCAACACTTAAAAACCCACTTCAGTATATAGATTAAATAAACACCCGTTCTTTTTGAACTCATGACTTGCATTCTTCAGAGTTGACTACTTCAAAGTACTAGACAAGCTGATTGCATTAGTGATGAGTTGACCCATGGAAACGATCCAGTTGCACACCGGATCTGTCATGATCCGATGTCAGGTTTAATGACTGACACCATTTTTCTGAAAGTGCAGCTAATGGAACCCACTGAGCCTCTTCCTCTAAACATCGCCCAACCAAAAGAACTGTGCACTCCTTTAGCAACATGAGAAATTGAAAGTGCCTTTGGACGCTAATGCTATTAGCCTCCCTCTAAAAGTCACAAGCTTCATTTTGCTGACGATATAACCTTTTACTCAACATCCATTATGCCACTGATGAACAACAATTCATTAACTTATTTGTGAAAGTATGAATCTTGAATTGTTTGACTTTGGCGTAGTCATGAATCCACGTCTATCTATATTTAACTTACCGTTTTGATTTAATACTAAGTGGCACATGTGCAGCATACCTTGTTTAGAGCCACTGCGGTCACTGCTGGGTCCAGTGTTGGGTGTATATTTAGTGTCCCTGGTGGCAGCGCTATGTCTTGTCCAATCAAACTCTTCGGTTTTATCTTGGGTGAACATACAGATGGTGTCCTCTTCGAAGCCGCACTGAAACTTACCTATGGTTGTTTCAGCAGAAAAAAAAAAACAATACAATGAAGAGTGTGCAGAAAGAGCATCTAAAAAGCTATATCAGACAATTCAGTCATTCAAGAGTGATCACATATTTGTACATAAATACATTTTTGGATGATTATTAGACAGTACACTGTCAAAAAAAATGTTCATGATTTGTAATCACAACATTTTTTCTTTTGTCAAATCAACTTAAATAATTTATGTACTTCAGATAACATAATATTTTGAGTTTCTGATTAAAATCTATCTCATTCATTGTATTAACTCATTTTTTTCCATTTCAATGAACTTAAAATTTTAAGGCAACCAAGTTACTTTTTTTTAAGTTAAACCAACAATATTTTTTACAGTGAGAAATGTTCAATATCAATTTATAGAAACATCTAAGACAAGCTCTTTTTAAGATCTTTAGAAACATATTTGTACAATTTTTCTTAAGACTGCTTTCATCATCATCATCATCATCATCATTCAAATTTAGTTCAAATTTATGAACTAGTCAAAAACTGTTGATGTCACATTTAAATGTCACAATATTTATGACCATTAGAAATTACACAAAAAAAATAATCCTTTAAATGACAAATTTGATAAATGCAGTGTAAAAAATTTGATGGCATTAAACATTTTTAATTTTCACATGTTATAATAATAAAATCCATGAATTTAATATACAATAAACCTTAGGATTTGAAATCATTTGTACATGTTTTTAAATTTGTATAATTTGCATAATTTGCATGTACTACTGTTCAATAGTTTGAGGTCAGTAAGATTTTTTTTTGAAAGAAATTAATACTTTTATTAATCATGGATGCATTAAATTGATAAAAAGTGAGAGTAAAGTTATTTATAATGTTGCAAAAGATTTCTATTTAAAATAAATGTTTTTTGGTTTTTTTACATTCTATTCATCAAGAAAATGTGTCATGGTTTCCACAAAAATATTAAGCAGCTGTTTTCAACATTGATAATAATAATAATAATAAAACATCTCAGGCACCATATCATCATGCAAGAACGATTTCTGAATAATGGCTGCTAAAAATGACAGATAAAATAAATGCAGCCTTGGTGAGTGTAATAGATTTTTTCAAAAACATAAATAAAATTACTGACCTCAAACTTTAACAGTCGTGTATATGATAAGAAGATGTATTACTGAAGATAATTATGAAGACACAGTTAGCTTACATTTTAAAATATAATTTTTATATATTTCAAAGACATTTTAAAGATCTACCAACCCTAAAATTTTGCACGTTAGTGCACATAAAAAAGGTAATCAGCAGCTGTCCATATGTTAATATTTTGACACATAATCTCTCTATACAAACATATAAATGACTATACCTATACTAATGAGATCATGTTGATCATTTACTCATGCTAAACTTCATAAGGCAAAAGCTACAGATATTTTTAAACTGCTCTTCTCCCCACTTTTTTACTAATTAGAAAAAAACAACTTACTCCAATGAGGATTCACCGGTGCTGTAAAACAGAAAAAAAATAAGAGGTTAAACATGTGAAACCCTAGGCTTATAGTAGATAGTTTATTAATAAACCATTATAAACAACAGCAGGGGATTCGGAGGGGAGAATGCAGTTTGCCCTTGGAGAAAAGTGTTTAGAAAGTGCTTTGGGCATCATTACCATGTATCACACAGTTAGAGAGGGGAAATGAAATAGCGTTTCAGTGCAGGAGGGGGTGTTTGTGTGGGGAGAGGTCGCTATGGGGCTGTGCAATGCTCAGGTGAACCATAAAGACCTGTATCTCTCATCATTCCATTCACAAGCAGCCTATCTGAGTGTGGCAGAAAGCCGTGTGCTTCCAGGCAGCCTCATTGAGGGCTAAGGTGCATTGTGGAAGAAAGGTTTCAGAGGGCATGTGTGGAAAAGATAGCGAGACTGAAACGATCCCTTTTTCAACCAACTAAGTTCAGTGCCTTAATACAGAAAAACCATGCGCAATCCTGTTTAAGTCAGAAAATGGGGTTGGATCCTCCACACTAAGCTTGGAATATCTATGTTGGGAAAACAAAAATCAAAGGTCATCCTTTCAAAAAAAAAAAAAAGATAATATTGTCGAGGGATCTAACTTTAGCAGAAGAATTATGGCAATGTAAGTGTCTCAAATTGACATTCCAGGAGTAAAATGAGTACAGTGTGTCAGTCGCCTTCTGGGATGGAAAAGTGGCATCGGTTCTGGCATTTGATCAGCCTTCTATAATGAGAGAGATTAGCACAACAGCGTTCAAACACAGCAGATGTTCACAAGGGGTTGTCAGTGTAAATGTCTGCTTTGTGAACTGCAGGGGGAACAGCTCCACACGAAATTGATGATACAAATGAAAAAGTAAAAAGTTGACAGGAGGGGGAAAGAAGGGGAATCAATTATCAAACGTCTGTTTACATACACAGGATTTACAAATGAATGAATGAGTGAAGGATGGGAAGTGTCATGGGATTTGCAACCTCAAGGGGAAAAGAGGATCTTGTCAAGGAAGACAAAATGCCAGTGAGTCATTCCTTGAAACAGATGCCTTATCTTTTTTGCTGTTTATTTTTCAAGTTAATTTATGTTAAGGTTTGGTGCATTCTATCAGATATAGAATGTCTTCAAGTGTTAACAAACTGCTTTTGGCATCTCAAGCTAAGTTTATAAAAATCCATATGTTTGGACATGAGGAGAAAAAGGGAGGAAACAGGGTGGAACAATTCAAACCAAATTGCTGGTGCTCTCCATGTTATCAAGGTTATTTCCTCAAATCGTTAACACTTAACAGTCAATAACATAATTATTATTACTAAATGTTTGATGGGAACGGCAATACATGCTTTATCATGTAAACGTATCTGGTGTTAATACATTTTAAAAGAATTAAATACAGCAATGTACAAACTCTTTAAAAAATCCATTACAGATAACACAATACTTATCAATATAACTGATTTTGAATTAATATATTTAACCCTACAAAACAATAAACAATTTGCTATCGCTAAACAACTGCATTACTGATAAAAGAGCAATCAATATGTCTGTCACATGTGAACTGATCAAATTCCATGGTAACTATTCAAGACTGTTTTTTTCCTATTACAAAATTTGCAATTTAGAAACTAATTATTTCATGGAGGTTACAGTTCCGTTCCTATAACACGACCCAGCTGTTTCTAAATGGGGTAAGGAGGGGAGAGGCTTGCTTTAGTTAAGCTAAACAGATGTTGCATATTTGGAAACACGTGCCACATTAACACACTCTCTAAATTGATGGGCTTCGTCTTCTTTGTGCTTTCCCTTTCCCCGTCTCTCTTCCTCCATCCCCGTAAAAGTACAATTAGAGCTATTGGAGCAGGAGGCGAAAGCAAAACGTCAACATCATTAAACACACAAGCAATTAGACCCAGTATATCTCCCACTCAGAGAGGATTCACAGCCGCCCTACTCAAAGGCAAGCTTTAAGGTGAAATCCTAGCATATTCAGGCCTTTCATTTGAACAAAGCCAGAGAACAACATTAATGTGCAGAGCTGAGTAACAAATTGCAGTAATGCATTTCAGGCTAGATACAATCCATGTTGCCTTATCATTGAAACTGGGTTTTGTGATACAAATCCCGAAGGCATTTCAGAAACAATATGTTATCACTGAGACCAAGTAATGCACCCCACACATAATCAAAGGCCTATGAAAATTAATGAGTAGAATCACACACGCATCCTCATCAGCATAGTTCACATTCATCCACTTTGCTGCAATGCTTGCATTGACTTACATTAGCATTTAAATGATCATTATTATTAATATTATCAGCAGTAAACAACTAAACAAAGAAATAATGCCATTTATGACAACCTAACACCATAGTAAAGTCATAGTGAAGTGTACTAACTGTTTGACAATACAATTATAATAGCTTGTTAGCACTGTCCTCTCAGCCTGTTTGTGTTCTCTGAAAAGGCTCATAAATAGCTGCCAATTGGTGGCTTTCCAAAGCAATCTACAGGCAGCAGCAAGTTTATGTGTTGAATAACTGCTTTATAGAATGATACCAAATGACACAGTCCATCAATTCTTCTTGGTAGCTTGTTAATTTGTCTGGCACTGTCCATGCACAAATGTGAACAGCAGCCATTCAAAGTCTCAACAAACACTGCGAGACCTTTGCCACAAGTTGCAATGGCTTGCCTTTCTAAAACTTTCCAATAAAAACCACCAAGTATGGGAGAATAGAATCACTGAAACGGCAGATTCTGCCTTATTTTCATAAATTTTCAACATTCAGTGGAAAACAGTAGAAAAAAAAAGCACACATACGCTGTGATCCAAAATATCTGTCATTATTTACTCACCCTCATGTTATTCTAAACCAGTATGACTTTCTTTCCAAATATATTTTGGACTTATTCAACTGATTTTTCCCCCCATTAAAGTCAACAACATTGGATTCCAATGCTTTTCATTCCAATGCATCGAGTTACGTCGTTGTATGGGAAAGACTTGAGGGTGACTAAATGATGACAGAATTTACATTAAACTTTTAAAATTAAAAAATAACTGGACATGAACCAAAAAAAATGGTATACCTTGAAAGCAATATCAATTTAGATTTAAGAATCTGCCAGATGCATAAATGTAAACATAAAGGTGCGGTTTTAGCAAACCAATAGAAGGTACTATCCTCACATAGAGCTTATTCAACCGTTTACATGGCTTAAATTCCAGTGTATTGTGAAAGCTGGGATATGGATTTTGACTGGTGTAAATGTGTTATCACCTTCTCCAGGCTATTTGAGCCAATTAAAATGCATAATGTCACAGTGGCAAAAGCTGGACTCTTTGATGGAAGTGCTCCTGGTGTGAAAGTCATCCCATCAATACAGATGGTCTTTTCCTATGAGCCTTGTGGCAAAATGACTTTGGGGGGAATGGAATAGCAGTGAGGGAGATGTTATGGAATGAGAGATTTTCAATTTTTTAGCACTAGTATTTCCATTACCTGATACAAAGACCGTGTTGAGCCATAGGGCTTCATATCATACGGGTAAGCTGCTGAATAAACTATGAGCAGAATAAATCAAATAATGACCGAATGGAAGATTAAATCATTTTTGGGGGAATTCTTTCCTTTGCTTTTGTAATTGCACCTGGTCTGTGTAGATCTACGGGGGTCTTTTCTTGCTAATCCACATTTTTAGAAGACATACAGGGTGTGAGGGGGAATTAACTAGTCTAGGATGTCACACCTCAGGACCCGTCGACGTTTTACAGCATTTCATGTCCATTACCCATAAGCAAAGGCTTAAAATGATGACAGAGCCTTTAAAGAATCTCTAATATCCCACAACCTCGATAACAGAACACTGTGCACAGTTAATGAATGTGCTCGTGTGCATCCAGCCATTGGTGAGGTCATAAAGCTGACACATTACTGGTTTTCCAGTAAAGAAGGGATGGGGTTCAGGTCAGGCACCACAGACGTAAGGTTTAGGTGACTTGACATACGTTACCTGTGTCTCGACTGGCCTCTTTAAGAAGCACAAAGCAAAACCATGAGGTCAATATTGATCTGGTTAATTTTGGAAAATAGTAAATAACAAGAAATAGTTGCAATAAAATGCATGTCAATAGATGAGTAATATAAATGCATTTTTCATGTACAAAGCCAGCAGAGGTCACTATTACATAAAATAAATAAATAATTAAAATGTCCTCTGCTAGTTATTTGTTGGATTAGCAGATTTCCACACAAGTATTAAAAACAGTTGAATCAACACTACTAAAATGTACATTACTAAAGACGAAGCATTTGCACATTATTTGGAGCAGCTAAATCATCTGAACTTAAATGAAAAACAAAATGTACGTGACCTTGACTTTAAGACAGGCAGTACACATACAGTATCTGCTCATCAGTACACTGACAAGAGCAGTTATTAGCAAAAGTCTGAGATCACAGGTCAAAATTTAGCATTTTTCTAACTGAATAATAATAATTATGCATAGTAAAACTAAACTGAATGCATAATAATTTGAGAGAAAATTGTAATTCATTTCAAGCAGACTTTGACTTTGGTCTCTGTAGACTTCTTACTAGTAGTAAACTAATATTTAACCTTTCATTTTATGGCTGATACTGTAACAAATAAAGGAATTCCTTTTCAATATAAAAGGAATTTTTATATTAAAATTCTATGCAATTTTGTCAAGTTAAAATGACTAAAAACTAAAATCAGCTGTACATTTACAAACAGCTATATACCACACTTAAAAGGTAATACGTAAAATATGGGGACTTTAAATATTACAAATTAATTTAGGCATCACAACATAAAGCACAGTATGAACAATGGTTTCCCTTTCGTTGCCACTCTTGAGTTTTCCGTCGAATGTCAACAAATGGGGTTTTGCTTAGAAAGCCTATCGACTTGACAAAGAAATGCCATGGGTCTGCGTAATTTGCAGGTCATTCTGGTTCACACTTGCCCACCCGGACCTTGTTCTCCGAACTTGAACTTCTCGCGAGAGCACCTCCCTGGCCAATTCCTCTGAGGTAGGACCTCCTTTCTCAGGGACAGGGCTCTCGAACCTCCACGTGTGGCTCCTGGACGGGACGAGGTAGGTTTGAGTACCCTGCCACCGGCGGTGGTGGTTACCATCACTTCCGCTACAGCGTCATCCGAGAAACATGCCTATGGAAACTCTTCGTCTACTGGTGCTCCTCTGTCCGAGAAGACCCCAGATCTTGCCCGATCAGTGTCATGCTTTCCTTCCTGCAAGAAGGGTTGGAGCGAAGGCTGTCTCCCACCTGTCTCCTAGGTCTTTGTTTCCGCTATCGCCGCACACTGTGACCTAGTTGAACTTAAGTCCATGGGAAGCACGACCTGATCATCAGGTTCCTCAGCAAAGAAACACATCTGCATATTGCAGGCGTCCTCCTTTTATACCCACGAGGTAAGGCGACGATACGCTATGCAAATTCCGCAGACCCATGGCATTTCAAGTCGATAGGCTTTCTAAGCGAAACCCCATTCGTCGTCATCCGATGGAACGTAACCCTCATTCTACTCAGGGAACGAAGGTTACAAATGTAACCGAGATGTTCTCCATTTTGAGATTAGCTAAAGACGCCCTTAAACAGTGTTAATAAATTATTAGTTTTTTAAAGATTAACATTAAGTTAGGGTTAGATGATGGTAAAGAAAATCTAGATGAAAAATATCCCTAATATTGACTGATAAACAATATGCTACAGTATTGTGCATCCCTATTTTTGACCCCACTGTATTTTGAGACTCTAAACATACAGTATTTTAGAGAGCTAAGTTCACCATCATGCTATGGTGCTTTTGTGTATTAAAATACTGAGAACATTAAAAACAAACATGACCATAATCAAACAAGTTTTTCTTACCACTGTAGTGAATGATCCGTTCTGTTGAGTCTCCCTCTCCAAACCGTGTTATCGGTGTGAGGCGGACCTGATAGGACTCAGGCTTAATGAGTTCGGTTAGGTTGTAGGTGAGTAGTTCTCCTTTCTGGATATTGTCTTCTGTTGGGATTTCCTGCTCCCACCATCTCTGATGCCCCGTCTGAGTTAAAGAGCATAATTACAGGTTGGTTATTCCAACACCTAATGATTAAGCATCAAGCCAGCACACGCATAAGTAATGATCCTCCAAAAGGTCCTTTTAATAACATAGTCTCTAGGGAACAAAAACCATACATCTTGATATGATGTCTCTGCACTATTAATTAAAACATAATTTCAACATACTAATATAATAATGTAACACACTGTGCATAATATTGAAAAGGGCTGATCACCTCTCTGTCTGTGTCCATTTTAATGTCTCACAGAGTTATTATGATATAAAGTCTCTTCCTCTCTGAGTACAGTAATTTTCTCTCTCCTCATTTTTTAAGTTAAGAATCTTATTTAAAACTTCAAATTCAACTTTTCTGATTACAATGGCACCAGCCAATGGCATTAATCAAAATGCACTGGCACTTCCCGAGACAGCCCCACTTGTCTGATGCAAATCAGTACAAATTCTCTAAACAAACACCACAGCAGAGGTGGCATTTTCAAACAATGATGCTTTGTCACCTCATGAGCTTTCGTTCCTCAGTGAAATCACAAAAAAGTTCCTGAATGGGCAAAAAAATAAACCCTATAGAGTTTTCAGTGAGATATGTGAGCCGGCTAATTGATTTTGACAAGGCATTTTTGCCCCCTGACCCTCTCAATTAACTTTTCGCAAGCTGAATTAGTGCAATATTAGAAGTCAATTCATTCCTTCGGCTCAGGCTTGAAGAAAAGCATAAATGGATTTCGGCTGATGCCCTTTTATCGTTGTTGTGGTGGTAGATGAGAGAACATATCTAATTAAAACCCAGCACCTATGAAACCTTCCTGGATCGCCTAAAATGAACTGCCGGGCGGGCAGTAAACAAACCAACACGAGTGTTCAAATCACAAACAGAGAATCTGAAAGTTGTGACAGTTTTTGAGAAACTCTTGGCTTTCATTTGCCTAGTCTCATGTCAACTCAGCAACTCAAAGACCTCATACATCTTTCATTACAAATACGGATTAAATAAGGATTAAAAGTTACAATTTCCAGTAAGGATAAACACAAAAGTTTGTTTGGGGGGTAAAGTACACAAATTGTGAGCGTCAATTAATGAAAGAATGTTTGCCTTATCCTTTGGGAACTGATTTGATTGTGAAAAGTGGACATTGCATACAAGAATGGAGCCAGTTCGTTGGAGTTGTAATATGATAATATTGTATAGACATTTATATTTTTTAATAACATACATCACTAACTCAAGCACCACATATATTAAAAAAAGTAAATGGGGTTATTTTTTATCATACTGGCTTAAATCCATCACCAAAGGGAAAATCATTACTAGCAAAATCATTACGGGTTAGTAATTATTTTCTGTTTGCATGGATTGTGGTGATCTTTTGGCCATTGTGTGCAGATTTGGTCAGATTAACTGAACATTTGCAGCAGACTTGAACTTTTTTTTCAGGTGACAACTGTAAGGCAAGCTGTAGATGCACAACGACGAGAGAACCCTCTTGTGCGGTGGCCGTTGATCTCGGCCGCAAGAATACGGTCTCGGAGCTTTGCTGACTGACAGCCGTACACAGACTCCCTCGGCAGTCAGCCTCATCACCGCGGGTCTCGCTGGATTCAAATACAAGATGATTGGTTAAATCAGTGGGGCGAGAGAAAGGAGGGGAGGGTGGCAGCAATCGCCCTGAGAAGTTGCCAGTGTTCCCATCAGGGTCTCTCTCTCTCTCCTGGTAACAAGATTTCCATCGCCAAATCCAATTACTGTTTATTGCTTCTGTGAGATTTCTAATTCCATGCCTGCAGATCTTGTAGAGGGGAAAAGCATCGGTGAAGGCATATATAAGGAAAAATAGACCGCTCTTCCCCCAAAGCACCTTACTTCTGCAATGCATCATACAACAACACCTTATTTCAAAGTCTCTCCTTTATAAACAGAGAGGAAAAAAATCAATACATTCATAAGTGATATCATCACAGACAGCTTTCAGCAGCATTTGATCTTATCTATGCAAAGCCGCTAAACCCAAAACCCAATTAAACCCCACTGAAGAGAATCATACTGTAGAAGATCGTTTTCATATCCTACAAAAACACTCCTAACCTTCTCTAAAAAAAAAAAAAAAACCCAATGTCAAGATTTTTTTTTTTTACACTAGCACAAACCACTTGACATGTTGACACGGAGCATCCCTCAACAACACATTTGGGTGGATTTCATTAAAGAAATGAAATGCATCTGCTTTTTCCATGTGGTTCGGTGTGCACAGCTCCAGGGACCTTCTGTTTCTTCCAACACAGCACTCAAATCTTAACACATCCTTGAGCAAGACACTCTAAACCTTGTTGTGGATGTGAGAGGCAATATTGAAGCACACAGCCCTCACACTGAAGGAGAGTGTGTGGAGCACAGGGACAAAGAGCACACATATGCTGACAAAACAACCTTGCAGGACCAACCAGCTCTGACGAAATACTTAAAATTTGCTGCTGCTGATATAATACCCAACTTAAGTCTGTGGGATGTGAAAATAATCTATGATTCAAGAAAGTGACCTTGGCTGACTGTTATAGTTCTTGCCACAAAATGTCACTACTTGTGTCAATGTGCAAATAAATAATTTGTTTCAAAAAACATAAAAAAAACGTACAGAGCCCAAACTTTTGAACCGTATACTGTATAACAAGTCCCTTTTAAGGAAAGCCTGTTCACTCGGCGGCCATTTTTGCAATGCCTCCAGGTTGCTATTTCGGGCATCCAAGAGCAAGTCCTATCTACTTGAATGGGGTAATCCTGAAATCTCAAAAACTCCTTGCCAAACTCACAATTAAATAACATATTTCAAATCTTCCAACAGCAGAAGGAAAACGCAAACTTTGACAATCAGCAGAGGCTTGACGCCAGAGGCTTTCTCTGGGGTCACTCATGAGACAAGCATTATTATATTTTTATAATGAAATTTTCATCTGCTTCTCATTATCATAGCTTAAGAATGCAGTTTCCCTCCTGGATTCTCAGTGAACCATCTGTGCTCTAAACCGTATGTATACTGTATTTTCCCCTTTTTTGCTAAATCTCTATTCGGTTTGTTGCAGTTTGGCAAGGAATTTTGATTACTAATCAAACCAAGCGCAGTTACGACATTCGCATTTGAGCACACAGCACACTTTGAGGCATTTTTGGCTATTCTGCATTACATACAAACCTGACATTTCCCTTCCTCTGAACATGACCTTTATTCAAATACCATCATCAGAGAGATGAATACACAGGCATCTTCTTTTGATCAGAGAAACATCCTCAAAACACGAGTTAAATAAAAAATAAATAAATAAATAATAATACACACGCACATCAGTGTTAACCACAATTGAAGAGCAACAGCCCCAGTAGGGGTGAACATAGGGAAAAACTAACTCCACTTAGAATATCAGCACTGAAATTCATACTGCAGTCAGACTAAATGAAAATATATATGATCTTCAGCAGCACTGCTACTTCAGCACTCACCATTAGCTTTTCTTATGAATAAAAGAAAAAAAAGGTCAAATAATCTCTCTAGGGCTACTGGAACTTGCTGGTTACACAAGAAGGTGCGTGCTCGCTAAATAACAACTGTCTTTGCGATTCAAGTATAACACAGAATAAAAGCATCTCCATTCACCTACTCTCACCGAAAGTACTTTTGCCTCATTTTGTTCCACCTTTTTTGTTCTGCATTGTAATATATGTTGCCGGTCGGAGGTAAAATGGCTGGTTGCTATGGCAACTGGGCTCACTTCTCATTCATGACATCGTTCAGCAAATCTTGTTGTATAAAGACGAGCAGAGAAGGAGTTGGGGATGAAGGGAGGATGGGGTGAGTTGATATGAAAAGAACAAGGCATTCTGCCCTTATGCAAATTCTAACTTAAACACCTTTTTGTGCACTGAGATACATCAACTCCACATGGGAGAAAGGAAATTATATTTTGTGTAAATAAGAACCTCATTAGTATTTGATCGAAGATATCTAAGGGAAAAAAAGAGCTGATTTGCAATTCAAAACGAGGCAATTAAAGCAAATTATGATGATTTCTTTTTTCACCGCATACTTGGGGGCAACCTAAGGAAAGTTAATAAAAGAACTCTTTGCAAATGTTAATATACTAAGTTTATCAAATTAAATTATTTGTATAGCCAGCTTAATTATGAACACGGTCAAAGGTGAAGATATGCTGATCTCAATACAGAAGGTTTTGCGAACTAAACCAAAACTTTCCTCCCTGCAGCTTCATCTGGATGTCCAAAGGTGAAGCAGCGCTGATCTATGAACATCTCAAAACCTCATTAATGCATATTTAAGTACTTCCACCCTGCAGCAATAAAACCTATGCATAAAGCTACAATATGCATAAGCTACGTGTACAGCAAATGCTAAACATAGAAACGTCATTATTAATTGGGTACCATGCTATGGCACACTAAAGCATTGTCCACTCTGTTTACTGTGAGTTATGAGCAACATAGGATCACTAAACATAGACTAAGCCGTCTACAAATGCGGTCGAGGGTTGCAAACTGACCCATCATTGATTCCATGTGCATGCAGTTTGTGTCTAATGCAGTTTATAACCATGATACAAAACAATCCGCTTTTGATATTTGATTCAGTTTCAGTTTTAACAGCAGAGACTAAAACATTTACTTGAGCTCCAACTCAAAAAAGTGTGAGGTATTATAATCTGGAATAACAATATGCACATGCACGCTTACCTGTGCATGCAAAATATGAATCGCTTTCATTAGTGTAACCACTCCAGCGTGCCCCCGGTAATAAGACTTCACACAAGACTTATTTTGTCATAATACACAGTAATGGCAACGAGCTTCACTTGTAAATAAGGTTTTATGCTAGCATTAGCCAAAACGTAGGCCCAAGGACATTGTACCTTTAGATGCTTCATCTGGTGCGAAGTAAATCGCATATTTCCAGAGAACGGCTATGTGTCAATGTCGTGCAAGTCTTTGAATTAGCCCACAGGCCAGTTTGTTGACTGCAGAGTGCCTTTTGCCACCAACACAAATCCTCTGCTGCAGTGGACATTAATATATTCTTGTTGTGGTACTGTAAATGTGCAACTGTATCCTAGCACACTGTCCTTCTGCACAAACAATTCATAGACTGAAAAGGTGGCCTATTTTCAATTACGTCACAGATTGAAAGAGAAACACATCAGCAATTGTGTGCTTCTCAGTGTGAAACAGTGTGCATGAAGAGTGCAGAAGAGTGTCCTTGAATCTTTACTGTGGGTGGATATTGTATTAGCATGCAAGGGGTGTGCTGTATTTGTGTAATTGTGAATCTATATCAGTCGGGTTCTCTCTAAGGAGGCCAAATATAACGAATATAACCAAAATATAACAAATATTACCAAATACGGGACTGAATAATGTACAAACTGCTCATTTTTCGGAAGTAACACAGTTTAAATGTGTCACCCGTGGGCAAGTTTTCAGGAGGTTGCAACATCCCTTTCGCCTTCTTTGGGATCACATTGAGATACCAAAGCATAAATTTGAGGAGGGAATGGTGAGACACTGATAATCACTTGAGATCTGAGATCCACCTATCATATCCTCAAATCAACTGGGGGAAATGGACAAACTAATCACTAATTAAACTCGCCACTCGTATGTCACCCCTTTTTGTCATCCAAATCTCATTGAGACAAGACTTTTAGTTAAAACACCACTAGTGTTTTAAGACACTACAAGTTAAAAGTTTTAGGTCAGTACGATTTTTTAAATGTTTTGGTAACACTTTATTTGGATAGTCCACTTTAGACATTCTACTAACTATAATGTAACTTACCTGTCTGCTTATCTGCCAACACTTAATTTTGAAGGTCCACCAACAAACATTCTACTGACTATGAGTAAATTTGCAAGTACTTTGTCATTTTATTCAAATAACCCAAACCCTAAGCTGTTTAGAGGGTTATTTGAATAAAATGCTAAACCTAACCTAATGAGAGTCAGTTGACATGCAGATAAAAATTAATGAGTTAGTTGATATGTTGCAAAGTTACTTATAGTTAAAAGAATGTCTAAAATGGGATTTTAAAATAAAGTGTAACTGTGTTTTATTTTATTTTATTTTAGTATTTAATGCTCACCAAAGCTGCATATATTTGATTATGAAAATACAGTAAAAAACAGTACTAAATGTGAAATATTATTAAAATTTAAACCAACTAATGACTAAAATAACCGGTTTTAAAATGTATTCCTGTAATGCTTTGTTACTTTTGATCAATTTAATGCATCCTTGCTGAAAAAAAATGTACTAATCCCAAAACATTTTTATAACTCTGTTTTCATAACATTTTTAGGAAATTCTATAAAATAGCATAGTATTTATTGATTGTTGGTAGGGCAACTTACTGTAAAATGTGTTCCATTAACCTTTAACCAGGAGCATGTAAACACTGGATGGTACAAATAAAATCAAGAAAAGAGACCTCCTGAAAAGAAAGCCTCCCTATCAAGACAAGTGCATGCTACTGATCTATACGTGTTTGAGAACAAATGAGACAAACGTTAAGTTATCAGAGGCTGAATAACGAGGGTGAACAGTATGGGATTTCAAATCAGAGGGGAAAAGAGGAAGTCATGAGGGGGAAGAGATCTGATAAGTGCGGTCTGCTGAGTTCACTACTGAGAAAGCACTATGTGAGTGTGCAGAAGGGATGAAAGGCGGAGGGCGGCCCCGACTCTGAGATTCTATATAATTCCAGATAAAATGGTTTTCAGTTTTGTCAGCAAAATGCATCAGGCACTAGTTCACCAGATGAATTTAGAAAAGTAAGCACATAAGGCAGTTTTTTTCAGTGTTTACACTTGTTGTGAAATTTTCCTGTAAAATGGGATTCCCAAACTTTGATGACAGACAAGGCCCTTTCACCTAAAATATTAATTTAACGTAACCCCTGAATTTTTAAGTTATCATTGCAATAATTTAGCAAAAGATTAGACATGTTTACTTTTTCATCAACTCACAACTCCCTGTAGTTCCCTCACAAATTCAAGTTTGGGAAACCCTGCTTTAAGTAGTCGGTTGTCTCTGCATATTAAAATGGGAATTGGGGTACTTTAACATCTAAATAAAAACCCAGTACACTTGACCTTTAAATTTGTATTTTGTACTTAGTTTACTTAAAAACTAAAGTAGCACAGGCATATTCACCATTTTAAAGTTAGAGTGAGCAAGTAACGTAGAACAAAATCCCATAAGCAGCCCGAGGTAAAAGGCTTCATCTCAGCACTACATGGGAAGTATGATCAATAGAGAGATTTTTACAATGCTGTTGAAACATTGCAGAAATATGATGACACACTTACAGAACGAATGCAATTCAAACACTCTACAAGAAGTCTTTGGGGGCAAAACGGAAGGCCGAGGGTCAATTCCCATCCCAGAGGTTCTTCGTGGCTTCATTTGGCATTGATTTGATAATTATGAAATTTATTTACTTGTGATAAGCAAACAGTTGTAGTTTGAAATTAGGAAACAAACTCTGAGACACCTTGAATACGAAATAGAATATTTTCTGAACTGGATTTCAAGGCTGCAGGAACAAATAAACAATAACAGAGGCTTTGCAAATGAGAAACAATATGAGTATTTTCCACACCAAACATCTTGTACACCTCACACTTTTAGGAGCCAAATTTGGTTTATGTCTTTGGAATTCAAAGGAATTAGATTTCTATAATGTGGATTTGGAAGCTTTATGTGCAAATGCCTTTACCACGCCTGGAGAACTAAATGTTGGACTGCAGCAGTAAAATAGGCTTTCTATTTCTCCTCTAGCCTGAGAGCTAAAGATAGTGCTAAAAACAATATCATTAAAGACACTTAATTCCCATTAAAGTAAACTCTGAAATCCCTTTAATTAAAGATGAATCGTTATACAACGCTTCTACAAAGTGCTATATAACTTGCTCTAAACATAAAGCTGAGGCAACTTGCAGCACTACAGAGGTTGAACCTATATGTCATCTAAGTTAGGATGACTTTTACAACAGAGTGTTAAGTGCCATAAGCACAGAAAAAATGTTAATGGGGCTCGTTAAACTTGAAGTACGTAGGCTGTATGGTGAAAAATGAGGTCATTGAATATTAGGGCTGTTCATAACTCTGGCTGCATGTTGCCCTTTACTGCTACTCTGAGACCAGTGCTCTAGAGGCTTTAATAATCCTTGAAGACCACGTTTAAGCTAACAATAGAGTTTATATACAGTAAATCTCGTTGTACGTCTCTACATTGCAAAAAGTAACTAAAGGAACTACAGAAACCCATAACCTTGTTTACACAATGCTACAGTACTAATCTCAGGTTCAATTACGATTGCACCGATATTAAAATCATGGCTGATACAGATACTTCACGAACCGTCTGGTTTGCTTGACACCAACATGCAGGACTAAAATAGCAAGTGTTCCATGAAATTAGAGACCTTCAAAAGTCACCACAGCAGTATTTTACAACAGCATGTATTTTACTACAATTTGTGATCGAATCACCCATAATGGATCTTTATATAAGATTTAAACCCAAAGTGCAACTTCATGAAACATGCTCAGAAGTTGGAAAATGGCATATCATTACTTGCAGATTCAGATTTGCAGATCCTCATAATTTAAAAAGTCTAAACTCACCATATCTGTAACTTAGATATAAAGATATTCCTAATTTTAACACAATCTCGCAGACATTATCGCTCGTAACTTCATGAAACATGCATAGACCGTGCAAAATGGCCCATAATTATTTACAGCAGATTCTCACGATTAAAAAGAGTCAAAACTCAACATAATCTCTTAAATCTAGATGAGTTTTAGATCTAAAGAAATTCCTCATGGGGTTATAACAATAAAACAACATAAAACGGAAACACTTGTTTGAAGAGGTTTTGGATGCTTGACTGAACAAAAAGACCTTGGTTCCAAATGCTGCAACTTTTTTGGGATAAAAAAAACACCTTTACTTTCTCTAAAAGTTTTTTTTTTTAATCAAACGATACCTACCTTTTGACTCTCGTTGCAATAGTTTTGGAGTTATGAGTCTTTACTTTTATGTATGTCACTCCATGCCTTCAGGGCTTGAAGGGTTAAACAGAACCACTGATTTGATTCTTATTGAATCTCTTTCATTGGGTATACATATTTCTCCACTATGATTTTAATCAGAATGAAAGGAAATAAAAATCAACCAGTCTGAAAGCCTGTTATAGACCAGGCGTTGCATTAAAAAAACATATATTTAAGAAACCTTGTAGGTGGTTGCACTATTCAACATTTTTTCCTAGAAATTACATAAAAAGAGCTATTCAAAATCATTGTATTTATTACTCTGTGCATGTTCACAGCCTCAAAGAGTGTTAATATAGTACATGAAGGCTATAAAAAGCAGCAGTAAGCAATCTCATTCCTAAGGGATCTATAAACACGCCAGCCCCCCGCAGTGAAATTGCCCGTCCCAGGGTTAGGCACTGAAGCGCTGCCTAATATGCTTGGCTGGCAGTGTCTCCGTTAGCTAGCGCGCACTCCAAACCCTCTCATTTAGGATTGTCAGGCTAAGACTTCCCATGCCCGTTGCGTCCTGGAAATGTCACTAGCCAAAGCGGGCGAAGAGCCCACGGAGCGTTGCGAGGCACTCGCGTCGACAGGTGACCAGGCGAGACAACATGATGGATGAGCACGAAGGGGAAAAGCGGCATGTTAAACAGAACAAATAAACTGCAGAACAAGAGTTGGTGCACAAAAAAACACGAGCAGAGGCCGTGTAGAGAGAGAATATAAGAAATTAAAGGAGAGGCCAGACTCCTCCATCATGATCAGAACAGATGAGTCAATCACCACCCACTGCAGGCAACAAAACACAGCTCCACACCCACACGTGCACACAGACACACACACACAAAAGTACTAAACGGATGCCCCCGCAATCACTTCACAGAGCTAACCTCTGTTCGCTGGGGTCCCATCCTTGATTTCTCCTGTAAAGCTTATCTTATTACAGCAGCTTTATCCCACTGGACACAGCTGTTAATTAGTTTTCTGCCCCTTCTCTTGTTTTTGACTCCCTTTTCTCTTTGCAGTGCCAGGTGTGCTTTCAGTTGGGAAGTCATCAAGGATAGTACAAGGTGTCCTCTCTATAGTGCAAATGACATGCATGCTGTTATTTCTCTTTTAGAGTTAATGAAATAAATGCTTTCTGCTGATAAAGATAAAAGTGAAATGTGACGGAGGCTGGGAAAATGAAGCTCATCTGAATTCAAATGGATAGAGTCTTTCCTTTTCAAGTCTGCGGTGTGCATCTTTTGATAAAGTTTTGCTTTTGCGACATGCTTCAAATTTTTATTAGAAAATCTAATGCTAACAACTACATTACATGGGCCATTATGGGAGGCATGGATTTGATTATTTTCTGATTCTTCAGTCCATCCACTATATCATTACACTCCAGAGGACGGGTGGCATCCTGCTTTTACAACCACTTTAAACATCTTTTTTTTTCAGATTATTTAAAAAACAAGCAAAAAAAATCAACAAACAAAGGTATACTGGGATACATTAGGACGAGTAAACGATTACCAAACGTTCATTTTTGGTTTACTATCCCTTTAACCCATTATGTTATTAAAAATAGGTTAATGGACATCTCTTCCATCAACCAATATTGCTCATGCGCAAACACAAAATTCATCTCAAGCTCAACAATCCCTTGAGAATAAAGAGTGCTAAGACTAGTAAACATTACTAATAATGCAATCCCAAAACGCAAGCAATGCAGAGACCTTGATGGAAACTGCAAAAAGCTTGAGAGAATGAGAAGGAGAGAGAAACAAAATGAAACGGAAGGAAAGGATACGGGCGAAAACAACAACAATATGGCGTGGCAAGACGTGTTTCGTGTACTTTGCATTGACTTTGAGCCCCAGTAGGCAGCCACTAGCAAAGGCGAATCTGACAAGGAATAAATCACCCCACATGATGTCATTATAAATGGCCGTGGACGATGCCATTCCAGCTGAGCAGAGGAAGTGTGAAGGAGAGGGTGACAGAACAGTGTGATGATGACTCGTAATTGACAACCGCACTGCTCTGCGTGACCACACGCGCCAAGGCAGAACAGTACAGCGCTAAAGCTCTTGGACAAATATTAGCCCTCCTCAATAAAAAGAACGTATCTGTTTCACTGATGTGAACTACGTCAACAGTAACCATAAATGCCTCCCATGAATGTCAATAATGTTCCTTGACTTCCTGTCCTATAAGTGTAGGATGTTGACAACTACACTTGGTCTAATTCAGTATTACTTTAGCACTGCCTTCATAAGCAATCGTGCACACCATTCAGAACACAGGCTAAATGCACCATTAGCATGGATGCTATAAAGACAATAGAGTCTATAAACAATTATATATTGAGCACAGCCTTTCTCTCACATTTTTTTTTTCAATTGCATTTAACTTGCATTGACTGCCTTTTAAATATAGAACTAAGCATTCAGGGAAACAGAACTTTTTTTTTTAATTTAAAAAATATCTTGAAATGACATGATGGTCTTTTTTGTCCTATCTAATAATGTTTTCAAGAAATACAATGAAGACCTTAAAAAAGGCAATTAATACATATAATGCGTCCGATAAAATGAGCATGATTTTAATTTATTTACAAATGACTTTAATCATTTAACTCATTTAACTTTTACCGTAATTAAAACAGTTTCACTACTTAGTATTGAAAAAAAACCTGCAAAATAAAATTCCTGCGGTGTGACCAACATGCAGAAAAAAAGGAAATTATATCATAGAGGACTCCTGCAGATCCCCCTCAGAAATAAGAAAAATACATTATAAATATATAATTCAACGGATATAGAAGAATTACTTTTTACTTGATGGTTACACCACATGACATTTTTAGTCTTTTTTTTAATGGCATACCAAATTAAATCAATACAAAGAGTACATTTCTAAGAACTTGGCACATGTTTTAAATAAAAAAAAAAGAAAAAAGATTTTTCTTCTCTTTTTATTGTAGACATATGTATTCACCCTTACACATTTTCCACATATCTGTCATATATATGGTATGAATTCCAAAACATACCACTGATAAAATAATTTTTAAGTAAATGTTCAGACACACTTACCTGCTTGATACCAAGTCGATAAGCCATGATACGGTCGACCGCATTGGGATTCATTTGAGTCCACTGAAGTTTGAAGCCGTAGACACGAGGTTTGTTTTGCCACAGAGCGCTGTAGGTGTCATAGTAGAACTCGGGTGCAAAGGCTTTACCTGAAAATACACATTGGCTTATTACTGTAAATTCACAGCCACATTTCAAGGCCAAAACCAACACTGAACAATCATTTGTTTTTGTTTTTTTTGTCCTAATAGAAAATTCATTAACTTTTAATCTTGAAGCAAAAATTTAGACATATGTGAAGATTTCCATGGATTGTCTTGGCTATAAGTTGCAGATACAAAAGTGGCAGATTCCACATTCCCTTGCCCATGAAACCGGATACATTATCTCAAATATTCTCGATTTAGGATGTGTCAGATAAATCATTTGCACAATAAGTAAACTACAGGGATTTGTTTTAGAAGGTAGGTCTGTCTTTTACACCAGTAATGCTTTTTTCCAAGTCATGTTAATAAAAGCAACTTAACTAAAGCCGAATCCTGGCTTAGTCTAAGCCCTGTCTGTGAAACCTGGCTATAATTTGGAGTTTAGACCGGCGGGTCAAATGTCTGGCGCACTGAAGTGATGCTAGAGGACATTGTAAATGCATGTATAAACCATTACTGGTGGAAAATGAGTTAAAAAAGAGGAACGTTCTCCATCAGAGGTTCAAAGGAGACAGACACAAAGCAAAGTCATTAGAAGAGCTCATCTCTCTATCTGTTGAAAAGCTGACAAGCAATGAAAAACATACTATATGAAAACTGTTTTGCATCAAGGACTGTCTGTTTCTTGCCGAACTAAAAAACACTTACGGACTCAAAGTAAAAAAGAATAAATATATTATTTGCAGACAACAAATGAGTTAAGCTCATGAAATGAAAAGAAACTCTATGCTATGTCTAAAATCGCTCTTTTTACAGTACATTGCTGTGACAGCACAATGGTGGTTAAGTGGTATCTTGTGAATGAAGGCTGCAAAATTATATTATTACAATAATTGCTTTCATATAGACATTTTACTAAAACTAAAAGAAATGACTAAAATGCATTAAAATTGTTTTAGAAAGCAGAGTAAAACGGTAAAAATACATTCCACAGATTCTTCTTGTTGTCAGACAGGTCACGCCATCCAGAAGTTCACCTTTCTGCAGAGAAATTTTCAATGTCCAATTCGGTAGAAACATCTTGGAGGGTTACATTGAGAAGAGCGAGAATAGAAAATTTGCTGACGTCTGCAGGTCAGGAATAAGGGCTGTCACCAGCACTTATTTTATCCCTAGCTTATTAAGAGGGAAAAATCTAGAGCCAATGCTAATAAGTCCATCGAGTTTACTCTGCTTAAGGCTTAGGGATAAAGTTCACTCCTCTGGGAATCAATGCTTGAGCGAAGGTGGAGTGAAAAAGCAGGAGCATCATACACACATGGCTCTTAAATCAGCCTAAGATGGAGAAAGATACATGTAGTGCTGCATGGATCAGCTGTCACTTAGCAGAGAGGCAAAAGAAACACAGCGGCTCCTGCCACCAAGGTTTCCAAGAGTGCATCCACGGTGCTCTACAATGCAAATGTACACATGCTCTAAAGTGCAAACCTTTGATCCATTAGTTTCAGGGTTGGATCAATACCACAGTTCTGAATTAACCTTGTCTCAAGGTACATCAGTATCTAAACAGATAGTAAATCGATAACTTAAGCAACAAATAAACAGCCACGGACAGCAGGAGAAATTAAATTTGTCTAATAATAAATGTGAAAATTTGACATCAATAACTCAATAATTAAATCTGTGCTTAATCTCTTTAATAACCCATTTAAACATTTTTGATACTGATACTCAATTCTTCTTAAAGCTAACACTAACAACCACTAAGCCTTGATTTATGTGTGTTTGCCTGTGTATATAGACACGATTCAAAGACCTTCAAAGTCCAAGCAAGAGACCTCTGGGATATGAGTATAGGTAGTTGTGTGTAATTGAAGGTGTTCGTCATGCACATATCAGCACCGTTACAACAAAGGACCTGTGCTCATACTGCGATCCTCAGGACATAAGTACTTTTTATTTGACTCCCCACCAATGTGCAGCCATCAACCAGTGGGGAGTACTTACTAACCCATCAACCACAGGCACCCTGAAGCAAACCACCTCTGATTCTTGAGCCAACTGAACTTTGAGTGCAGCTTCCAAAAAAGAAAAGAAGCAGAAAAAAGCAAAAAAAAAAGTTTTTCTCTTTGACAAATAATGTCACACAATTTACATATCAATGTTCAGTTGCATTTTAGCTTAGAATAAAGACATTATTAAAGAATATGTGTCTCTTTTAACACCAAAAGTGAAACGAATCATCTATTTTATTCAAACATAAAGAGCGAAACAAATACGCATCATCCAATGTAAATTCAACCAGTGAGATTAAATCCATAAAGTGTATTAAATTTATTATCAAATTTAAATTTCATTAATATATATATATATATATATATATATATATATATATATTTTACAATATATTAGTTTAACATAATTCATTAATTTCTACATTAACTCATTTTGTCTTATCTTAAAAAGGAGCTGTATGCATTAATAAATGAACTACTATGAAAATGTTAAATTAATCAGAAATTAATACGATTGTTTGAGTCTCTTCACAGCCCTTGTTTTTATTTAATAAATCGGTAGACTGCAGTTCAAAAGTTTTTTTTTTTCTTGAAAGAAATTAATACTTTCCGGGTATCTTTGACACACTCTTTTCATCATACTACGATTTGGGACGTACTAATTCTATTTTCGAATACTATTTAGGACGGATAGTATGTGAATTGGGACGCAGCAGCTGATTTCACGCAGCCGCCATTTTGAAATGGCTCTGGTGGGAAGAAAACCAGAAGTGTCGCCTTTAATCATAGGAAGAATCATGGGTTTTATGATTTCATGGAAATATATTAAAATAGATAATTGTGATAATAGTTCTTAATATTTTACTGTTTTTTTTCTCAAACCTGATCAACACTGATCAAATGAACGCAGCCTGAGTGAGCAAAATGGACTTCTTTCAAAACCAGAGTATTTGTCACAATGACGTAGTGAAGAAATGTTGATAGTGCAAACGTGCAAAAGAATACGCACAGCAATAAACTGTAAATCTGCCGGAAGATCAAATGAAAAATTCCCATTCAGTGTGGAAAGGCCTTTCGGTTGGGATTTGAACTCAGGTCCACTCATGTACAAAAAAAAAAAAAAAACTGTACGACTACACTAACACAATTCATACTTAAATTAAAAACTTCTTGTAAAAGTGTTTCTTTCCTCAGTCATGTCTTGTTTCGCCTTGGGCACTAGTGAGCCAGTACAACACTGGTGCCCTTTCAGAAAAAAAGTTCATGATGGTCCTGCAGGTCCTTCTCTCAACTTTCTGCTGTTTTAATTGGTAACCCCTGTTGGGTTTGCATCGCCCAGCGCTGCGAACATCTGAAATTAATGCTGAGACAAGTCAAGCTTTTTTATCTTCGAACAGTTGTGCACATTGCTCTGACAAAGTGAAATGTCAACTTGATGCATTGGCCATTTGTTCAAGTGTCACACAAAACCCTGTGGCCATGTGACATTGGCTGTTGTTCTATGCCTTCGCCTTCATTTGCTTGAATCCATCACATTCCAGGAGTTTAACCTCCAATAAAACAGGCTCAACGTGGGATTTTCTAGCTTGGGTTCTTTTAACCCTTAGCCATACGGCATAAAAACCTGTATGATGGCAACGATAAATGAGAGCTTCTAACTCGTGCAGCATGTTCCAGTATCACAGAGAGCAGAGGCTCATCATAGATGCATGGTTTGTGCAAAATAATGGCCTTCAGCATGTCCTACAGAAGTGCACAGAGGAGAGAGAGAACGAGAGAGAGAGATGCGGATACAAGGAGAGTGGATATGAGTGATATAATCCTCTTTTATGCCTGCTGAACAGAGCAGGAAATTGTCAATGCAAATTAAATGATTAGGGGTGAACATCTCCAAGAATAACCTATGCATCAGAAAGCAGGTAGCTCATCTCTCTCTCTCTCTCTCTCTCTCTCTCTCTCTCTCTCCCACATTCTCCTCTGGTCCAGGATGCCTCATCAACCAGCTGGGATTTCAGCCATGAATATTCAACAGCAGGGAGGGCAAGAACACGAGCTAGCAGTTCCCATTTCTAAACACAAGCGTCTAGTGCAGTAGCAGGCATGAGATCAGGCTACTTATGTGGTGGCACGAAATCAAAGAGAAACTGCTCCACCATTTGCACCAAACGTTCCAGGTGACATGGTGGACTGGATTTATCGGTGCCAAAACAGATATATGGCCAGGTCTAGATATGGGGTTTTGAATCTCGAAGGAAAAGCAAGTGCGGCTTTTGAAACGCTAGTGAAGCGCGTAATGCTAGCAATGTATCTGCACAGTTTAATTTATTCTGTTGTGTGCTTGTAGTAGAGATTTGCATGTTATTAATGACTGCATATAAAAGTGTACATAAGAAAATACTTCCAGGACCAAACCAACATCTGCTTAATGAAAAATTAAAAAAATAACAGAGTACTTCAATCATTTCTTCATAATTATGATTGTAGCACAAAAATATGACCATCAGGAACAGTTTTTAATTAGGTATCAACGTATCGTAAAATGGTGATTCTTGACAGGTTTTTCTTAAGAGGATAGATTTGAGATTGCATGGTGACCCAACAAAGAAACAAAATGTAACGTACAATTAAGAAACAAGCACATGGTCAAAAGTGCTGATGCTTGCGCCCATTATCACATCCATTCTAATATTCAGCCCGATATTTTAATTCATACAGCATTTCAGTTAACAAGAGATGCGTCCCTATTCACACACCGTACTTATGCACTCTTCCATTTTGTAGTATAAATAGTGCAAGCAGTGTGTTCACACTTAAAATTAAAACACACAACAGTAAAGTAATGCATAGTATAAGTACATAGTGTCTTGTACATCATATGCGACAAAAGAAAGAAGTTAATATTGAATAACTTACATTTCAAACATTATATTGCCAGTTACCAGACATTATACTACAAGTTATTTTGTATTGTTGGGCCGCCAATAAAAAAGGTCACAAACAAAGCCAAAGAAGAACAGCTGCGAGTTTCTGAGCAAAACATAGTACTATGGAGATTTCTTTCCGGAATGAATAGGAATGAATGAGTTGTTGATAAAGATAGTTGCTTGTTGCCAGCTGGCGTAACAATGTAACCAGTGGAAAGAGTCACTGATTAATCCTTCCCCTATGTGCTATCTTCCTAAATATACTTATATTTTCAAACGTTATCCTTTAAACTGCGCATGTATTTCAATCGTCTTACCTGTGACGAGGAAAGTACATCGGCCAGCACCTGCTTCGTTGGTGATGTCACAAGTGTACGCGCCGTAGCCCTCACGGTTGAGTGACTTTACGTGGTATTCCGTCTCGTCCCGAGTATCGAATTTGCCCGTTGTTAGCAGTCTCGTGCCCAGTTTCCATTCGTATGTCAGTACTCTTGAGGGGTGGGCACGTAAGACCCTGCAGCTCAGTGAGAACGGCCGGCCAAGACCCTGCCTGATCTCCGTATACACCGGCTCCACTGCGGGAGGATCTGGAAAAGGACACGCGTTCATATCAGACAAAAAGAACGTATTTGCACTCAATAAAAGAAATACAATTCCCTACTGAAAAATCCAGCATACGGCATGATTTGCATGCTTGTCACCAGCATAGAAAGCGGAAGAGCTGGTGGACCAGCTACATAGCTACATAATTTTGCTCCAGCATTACTATGCTGGCCCACCAGCTAGATCAGCACTATACCAGCATGAACCATGAAATTCATGATGGAATTTTCAGCAGGGTTGAGAAACGTGGCAGTTTGGAGATGTACATAATAAACATACTGTGACTGATAAATTAAAGATTAATTCACAAAATCAAAATTTTGACATATAGTGGCCTGTGAATGACAGGGAATGTGAACGTTACTTGAGAATGTTGCAACAGCAACTTTACAGACATCACAGATGGATCTGTACGTTTTATAATCACTGCGAAGCAGGAAAACAGCAGAAAAAGGGGGGAAAAAATGCTGACTCACCCACTTATAAGAGGGTGACCTGTCATGAATCAGTGATTCATGGTGTTGTGAGCCAATGCGCGCACATACACCATGATGCACACCATCAGAGAGCACAGCCCCGGGAGAGCATCATCAAACATAACATCATGTCCTTAGAAGGGTGCTGGCATCTGCACAGAGTTTGCACTTTTTATAGTCTGATTTGGAGAAGCTTCCTGTAACTGTAGTGCACAGCACTTCTATTAATGTCCGCTGAGAGTCATGCGTTCTTACAGAGAGGGCTTGATGCACAGAATTCACACACCACGTTCCTCTCTTACTCTTCTATTTAATATACAGTACACCACCGCTATGTAAGCTATAATATGTATTCATAGTTTGTACATTTTCAGTGGCCCAAAGTCCCATAACATAAAGGGCTTAAGGATGATTTGATGAAGATATGTTGATATAGTAAAGAATGGATATTGAATATTTTCACAAAAAGAGTTGTGGATGACCGAAAATGTCATTCATAATGGTTGCCATGGCCCTGCAATAACATCTTCCCAAAGAAATAGGCTTTGCCTTTTTTCATGAAATCGTATCATCTGTTTGGTTATCTAGTATGCCTTCAGTATATAAATGGAGTAGTAGGCATAATCCACAGTGGCAATCATTTGAGGCATGCTCATCTCAGTCCCATTTCCCAAACTTACATAGAACAACACATATTTTCTCCTCTCTAAAAGTGCTCGAAATAAATGGAAACTTTTATATACATGTAATATATTACTATATGTTATACTATATGAATATACTACAGATATACATATAGTTATAAAATAATTAATAAATATATAATATATTTTTTAATAATGTAAAAGGTCTCAGGTTACTGTAACCATGGTTTCATAAAAAGGGGAACGAGACCGTGCGTCTTGGATCGACACCATGGGCAATGCCATCAGATTGACTGGTGTCTAAAGCATGTATAAACACACTCCAATTTCGATGGCTGGCGACTGTCACACTCACATGAAAAATGACAGTTCAAATTACAGCAAAACTTTAATAACTCAAAACCAAAGTGATCTACGCAACAGCGTGCACTCAAACAGTCAACACTAAACAACAAACAGAGAACCAAAGGTCTTAAATACACAAGATAATGAACTGAAATGAAAACAGCTGTGCACTAATTAATAACGTAATAACCATGGCAACAAATGGCGAGCAGGAACACAGGACACAAAGAGAAGCAAAAGAAACCAAGTCTTTGAAAACTGAACCAAAAAGACTAAACGAATTACTCCCCCTTTGGGAAGGTGGCTACTATCGCAATAAATTATATATGTCATCAGGGCTCCAGACTAACTTTTCCACTGGTTGCACTGGCGCTACCAACTTTCTCAGTTGGTTGCACCAGCATTTGATTTGGTCGCACCTTTTTTAACATCGCTAATTTTCAGGATTTTCATGGATTTTGGACAGTAATTTTAATCTGTAATTTCAAGCATTTTACATTTGAATTATATACAATCTATTTACATTTGAATCATATTAACATTCAAATGTATGCATCTACGTTCGTCAATAAATACACTGCACGTGTCTTGCGGAAGAACACTGTAGCCAGAGCTAATTGCTCTGAAAAAACAAAAAAACACTTATTATAGGCGTACCGTAGTGATTCAGGATAAGTCAAAAACACGGTTCGGAAAATGGATTCATGATGTAGCCTACTCGTTCATTTTGAACAAAAGATGCAGCAGCTGATACAACGGTGTTCTGTTGCGTGAGCGTCCACTCGCACAAATGCGACTATATCAAATTTTAGCTCGCACTTTCTCAAAAAATTCTCAATGTGGTCGCAGTCTGGAACCCTGTATGTTCAAATTGAGTTCAGGAGAGTGGAGGAGCAGAGAACTTCAATAGTGGAGCAGAAACCACCCATGCAGGACTGACAACCCCCGGAGCGGAAGACCACCACATCAGAGCAGACAAGACTGAACAGTGGAGCCGATGGTGGGAAAAGCCAGGGTGGAGATGGCGGTCCAACAGCCAACAGTGGAGCCCAAAGAACTGAAGACCCAGGCACAGCTGAGAAGATGGAGAGACCAGACGACACCATAGGTTCAGGAGCCCATGGTGGAACCGGAGTGACGAGCAGCCGAGGTGGAGCCAGAGTTCTGGTGGACTGAGGCATAGGTGGAGCTTTGTCGTGTCACAAAGCATGTATTCAACTCCCCCAAGAGCTGGGCATGTTCCATTCAATGCTAGACTCTTATCATTCAATCGAGAATCAGACGAGAACAGAGTCTGCTGTTCAGTGTCCTCAACCTCAACAACGCGTTTGGGCAAACGCTCACCTATCCCTCGAGTGAAAATCAAGGAAGAACAAAGCCAGTCTCTTTCAGCTAGTCTCGTGAATGCATCATAATGAGCACATCAAGCTTCCTCGAGGAGTCGAAAATGTTCCACCAGCAGTGCTTGCCTTACACACGCACAAAACCTTTTTGTCTTCAGGAGAAAAAATAAAGAAATAAAAGAGTCACAGTAAAAAAAATAAAGATTTTTTTTCAGGTATGAGAGAAAAATAAAAAGATGGATAGCATGTTTTATGAAATGACAAAACATGCCATTTAGAGAGGTTTGTTCACTTTGTTTCCTCACTCCAAATGACAAACATGTGGAGGCCCCACGCTGTGAGTGGATTACATTCTGTCCAATGCAGTATCTCTTACAGCTGAGGTCAACAGTTCAGCTTCCACAACGACTTTATTCAGGCAATGATGCGAGCCCAAGCCTACCGCATTTTGTCATTCTGAATTTCACGGCTGAGTTTCCCAAACTGAACCAATTCCTGCTGACATGTTGCCAATGGATGAGGGTTTGATAGACTAGTCATGGCGGTTATCCCACACTCGCGCTGTCAGACAGGTGACGGCGAGCAACAGTGTGTATTTGCAAATCGATTTTCAGCAATACAGGGAGAACAGGAAAAGACGTTTGCTGAAATAGAATCAATTGTGTATGCAAGTGGAAAGAAAGAGAAAAAAACAGATAAACGATTTACTGAAACACTGCAACAGGAGGTAAAGAACAGTCCCAAATTGCTAATAAATGTACTGTACATTGCACAATATGGTATAGCACACTGCTGTGTACACATTTTAATAACAGCTGTGTATCATATTGACTCTCTGCTAGTAAGCTGTAATTGTGTAAAGGATTTATGTGTTTCTCAACAATATACTGTAGCTGCAACAAGTCTACATGAAATTAATAAAACAGGATTTTGAATACATTTTCATTTTATTTTGTATGTATGGAGTTATTAATTAAAACTAGTATAATTATAAAAGCAGTTTCAAACAAATATCATTTTAAGAATGGATTTCTTTATTTCTATGATGATCCTTCATTTATATTAAGTAAATGGGAATAGAACACATGAATCAATGACAAAATACAATCATATATGAGGTAGTTTCTTAAACCATTCTCTGAACTTAAGACCAAATAAAAAATGAAGTCAAACAAAGCAGTTGCTGCCAGCACAACAGCCTTAGGAGACTTCATGTTAAAACATTTGAATCAGTTGTGTTGACTTCTGCATCATTATTAAGGGTCTTAATTGCACATAGAAGACAACACATTACAGTGAAGACGTCATGACTGTTTAGCTGCACGAAACATTTGTTTCTGACCTGTGTAGGAAACTGTTATGCAACATGCAATTACATGACATAACATGACAACAGGCTTGTGTATAGATGAGAGTGTTAGAACCTATTAATTAACAAGTCCACGGGGAACCCTCTTTACAAATTTGTGTCCAATAAGCAATAATGCAGTTTTTTGTTCTATTTTTGGTGAATTTCTTAGGGGACTAAAAGCTGGGTTTGATGCATGAATGGTGATCGTACTTTGAATTGCACTCAGGACTGTTGCATGAGCGTACCCTCTTTTTCATAAATGAATACTATTGGGAATAAATTAGTTCTCTGCTAATTAGGCTGGCAGCCAGTTTTGAATGCCATGCTAAGCGAACATCGAGCATGGAACGCTGGCACTGTGTCATCCGAGGAGAGGAATATTCCTCTATTCTCCAGCGCTTATCCCAGTTCCACACCACTAATCAGGACGCCAATTTTATCCCCTCATAACGAGGAGCCACACTGCTCTTATATTCCACATCAGAATCCTTATTTGCATATGAGCCGTCCCAGTGTTTTGTCACTTTGAAAAAGTAACCGTCATCCAAAAAACTCTCTTGTAGCAGCTTCTTAAAGCATACATCAGTTCTACTTAGACCTCGTCCAATTTGCAATTACTTATCGCTGGGCCCAGATGGAATCTGTGGGCTTTTATTGCATTTTCTGCACTTATTTTAAGGAAACTCATCTAAATGGATTTAAACGTGGTAAAATGTAGATAGTACTACTTTTATTTGTAGCAGAAAATGTAATCAAATGTAATCAAATTAGCCAACCGTTGAATAAATAAACATGCAGTGTTGGGAAAGCGACTCAAAATGTAGCACTACATGTTACACTACTAATGGAAAAAGTTGTTCGCTACAGTGAAGCTATATAAAGTAGCTTAAAGGGTACAACAGGGATTTTCAATAAATTTACTCTCATTAAAATAAGTTCATATTAAAAACATGGGAACAAAATTGTTTAAGTAAAGATTCTGAAAGAGATCTCGAGACCCAGATTTAATAGCTTTACAGTAGTACCAGTAAATATGATATTTCATAACGTGATATTATTATATTTTTAAATATGGTTTCATTATAAATATGGTGCCAACCGTTCTGTATAATACGGAATCGTTCCGTATTTGACACATAAAAGTCTTGTTCCATATTGAACTGATACGAAACGCACTTTGATCCATATTTTCAGATTCACCGCAAATCTGTGACACATAGCTTCTAATATATGTCGGACAGATTATGAATGAACAAACCGCTTCTACTGTATAATGGAGAATTTGGGGACTTGGCACCCCCTTGGCGAGCTCTGACGTGTAATGACGTAGAGTTGTCTCATTGGTCGTATGACAGAGGCGCCTAGTAGTTTAGTAGTTGATAAAAAAAATTACTAAATTAGAAATATTATTTTTTGCACTTGAAAGAACATTCTAGAAATCTAATTCTATCGCACAAGGCTACATAAAACTGTTGTTTATTTTTCTTCAAATGCAGTCTAAGCCAACGAGTTTTGAATGCTATACCTTTTATTTGTTGAAATTAAAAATAAAACGTATTATAAACTGAACAAATCCATGGTTCTTTGTTGGCAAAATGATCATGATAGCCTTATATATCTAGCCTATGTGGTACAGTCATTGATTAGGCATACTTTGCTATTCTATAAATATAGGCCTACTAGGTTGCATTATAATATGCCATATGAATTTGAACAATGTATAAATTTCAGGAGTCGTTTCTTCCGTGTAATGGAATTTCAGGGGTAATTCTACGCTATCTCACGACCAATAAGTACAAATTCGTTTGAGTGATTAAAAAGTGGTTAATTCATACTAATTCATACGACCTCACTCGTACAAATTCGTACAATTAGTCCAAACCCACGTGATGGGTAGGTTTAGGGGCGGGGTCAGGGGTAGGTCATTCGTACGAATTCATACGAATTGGCCAATTCATAAAATATGTACGATTTAGCAAAAACTTACTAATTCGTACGAGTGAGGTCGTACGAATTGTTACGAATTAGCCACCTCGTAAAATTTGTACAAATTCTCGTGAGATCGGGTTGGGCAATTTTCTCCACTTTCATTCATCAAATTCTTTTAATCAAATAAATACTAATGCAGCCTTAATGTCATGTTTTATATTTATAGTATTTGTATAAGAATAACAATACTACGACCTCACTAATATCTTCACTACCTTCAGCGACGCAGCTGTTCATCACTAGGGCAGATGAACATTGTGAATGACGCTCATTCAGATTCTGTTCTGACTCTAACGCTGCTGTGAAGAAGAATCCTCTTGAGAAGTTTTTTTTTTTTCTACCATGCTGCTTTGGGAACCAGAAGGGGACAAGGTGGGTTGTTACTGTTAGGGTTTAACTGCAATTATCCCTTCATTAAAATATATTAGATCATTAATAATCAGTCAGCCTTGCCACATTTAGATGCAATTAAAACTTACTTCACTCCAAGGTGTTGGGAGTCCACGGCAGTCATATTCATCATGTGATGTCTGCTTAACTTATGTGAATATGTGAATTCATCATCAAAATCTGATCTCAAAGGCAGATTTAATGGTCACACCAAAATAAAAAAATAAAAAAATACATGTCTCTCCCCCATTTTACAAAGAGAAGCTTTAGCAACTGCAGGGCAGGCATTTTACGAGACAGAGAAAACTTGTAGCGTTAAAGAAATGTCACGTCCTAATGAGAGAGGCTCAGCTGCCGGTGCAAAACACTCCTGAGAAAACGACAATATGAGCTCAATTGACACCCTCCCTATTTCTACCTCCCTTTCTGTTATCGTTGCTCCCATCAAACACATGGGAGCAACGACAAGAGTGCCAATTGACCTTTACAATCTGTAGCTGTTTGCCTCCTGCCAAAATCGTATGTGACGAGGTTCCGATTCTGGTCACAGTCATTGGTTTTGTGGCAATCATTGTCCGTCTTGCATGAATCGGTGTGTGCTTAATTATGGATGGGTAGTTTTTTGCCGGTACATGCTCTGAAAATGAATTCAATTAACCCCTTGACTGGCGAACATTGGCAATGTTGTGTGGAATGTGGGGCATCCGTGTCGACTCTTGACAAGTGACGGGAGATAATTGAGTTCAAGTGCATTAAAAATACTCCAGTTATACTGACATTTGGCCTGGGCACTAGATATCTGCCTCACTCTTTGAAACATCACACCTCTGCTTGCAGTTATTTTACAGTAAAATATTAAAATTACATTTTTTATAGATTTTAAAGGGTTCATGAACTGGCTTTTTAAATTTTATTATATTGTTGTCTGAGGTCAACTTATGACGTTCACTTGGTTTTTACATTTAAAAACATCAAAATGAAAAATGAATAAGAAATAGGCTATTTTATACCCTAGTTTTGAGGCTAACTCAAAAACGCTCGGTTTTTATGGGCGTCTCGCACCGAAGACTTGGAAGTAAACGCCCACTGGTGTGAGTGGATATTAGTGGGGTTAGTGGGGGAAATTGTTTTGAAAACGTCCAATGTTAACCGGAATGATTCGCCCTTACATGTTCGACCCAGAGTCCGTGTGTTGCACCATTCCTGTCAGATCCAATATAGAAGGCACTGCAGCACGTTTTTTAATCTTAATCGGTCTGCAAATCAAGTCTTGTTTACCAAACAATCCTCATTGAAATGAAGCAAACAAATGGACAATGTTTTACCCTAATCATCTGGAACTATATTAAAAATAAAGTTGATCCATGCAGTCCTATTGGAATCCAGAGGAAGTATATGCAGTGAATGTCTTCTTCCACAACCAGGCAATGCATAATATGTAGCATATATATTATATGCTACATGCTCGGTAGCTCGATCCGGTTCGTCGTCACGAGTTAGGCTTATGTTATTTAGCTATGCGTGTAATGCGCGAATCGGTGGGTGGGGCTAAACCGGCCATGTTGAAGTAGGCATTCGAAGGTTGAACTTCTGCGGGGGTGGTGTTTTATTCTCTTTGACGTCATAGTTCCCCACTTTGAAAAACGAGTCGATTGCTGAGCCTGGTGTCGATAAGAGCTTTTACTGAACAAGGACGTTTTCAGTTCTGAAACTTACAGGATATTCTTATAATATGATGACCTCTTAGATGTCAAAAGCTCAAGGAAAATTTGATTTCTCAGTTCATCACCCCTTTAAAATGTATTTTTAAATACATTGTGTAAATGTGTAAGTTCACGTAAAAGGGACATGATTGACTGAATGACAGATTAGGTACAGATAGCTGAGATAAAAAAAAGGCCTTTCCAAAGACATTTAGCAGAGGACACTTGAAACTTGAAACATGGGCATTTACTGTATGAAAATTAGATTAAGACCTTTACACAGCACATTCTGTACATTCTTTACTGTCCAAACTCTTGTTTATACATGTATTTATCATCTAAGCTTTGGGAAATATGTAAATAAATAAATAAAGAGAATTATGTGTAAAAAATGTAAATATTAATATATAATCCAATACTATTCCTTTTGAACTACATATGTAAATTGTCTTGTCTCCTCCACCGTGATGACAAATGAAATAGGTTTATGCAAGTCAGATCTCAAACCAAAGTATGTCCAGATGGATGTATATACTGTCCATAAATGAGCTTCAACTGTTGAGCTTTTAATTTTGTCCAGAAATGACATTATCCTGATTAAATGCCATGGAAAATAGGGGGAAATCCAAGGGGTAACTTAACAGATGGCACTCAGGCATTAACCTCTGCACTATTTGTTCTGTGACGAGAGAGCCTAGTTTCATTTTATTACCAATATAACAGAGTAACGCAGATTTGAAGCGCTTTGACAGAACGAAATCCAGGGCAATCTCTCTGATGGACAACCAACCCCCTTCTCGCTTATTCACACAAACATACTCGCTGTCTCTGTACTATCTCCATACTTTCTCTTGCCCTGTCATAATTCCGCCTCTTTCTTTCCCTCCCTCACTCTTTCAGCATCTGTCTTCGTGCTTCTTTTATCCTACCTTTCCTCTCTCTCTCTCTCCCTCTCTGTCTGTCTCCACCCCCGCAGTCCTAGCACTTGCTGCAAGACCCGTTCAGCTGTCACAGACATAAGCAGACATTATCCAATGGCATACATTTGTGCCTTGGACTTCTGCAAGTAATGACTGCAGCATTAGGATTACCTCTGGACCCCCCCTCGACTATTCAACTGCAATCATTCTGTCTGTGATGGAGGGGGAGGAAGCAGCCTTTATCACACAGGGAGAGATGACATAAGTTAGAGCGGTGGAGAATGAGTCATCAAATACAGTTACTCGTTCTGAGCGGCTAATGCTTATGCTAGCTGTGCTTCTGCTGAGCAGGAAATGATGGCTTCGTTAAAGAGCTTGTATCTGTCATTAGACTACTTCCACATCCAATGTGCGCAGAGAGACATGCAACATATATGGCTGCTTCTAATGGAGATTTGACAGTATACTCAAAGTAAAAATCTGTTTGATTGCTCACTTCATGTTGTTCCAAACACGTCTGATTTTGTTTCCTCTGTGATACACAAAAGGAGAAATGCTAAAAAAAATACTGCTTATCCTTTTCAACATAATTACAACAAATGGGGAGCTTTAAAGGTTCAACAAGGATGCAAATGCACCATAAAAGTGGGCCATTTAACTTGTGTGCTATATTCCAAATCTTTTGTATCATACAATGGTTTTGTGTGTGAAAGACAATTATTTTCCTCCAGCGAGCAGTTGATGAAAACCGCTGTGATCAAATGTTTTAATCAATGAGCTGAAACCAGATCAGTCTGATTGGTAAAGAAATCATTTAGATTGGTTTGGTTCCCTGAAACACCTGATTCAGTAAACAGTTCTGACTCAAAAGAACATTTAATTAGACTTTATTACATCTCTCACGGAGACATTGAGGGATGCTAGGGGGGCGTCAAGATATTTAATGAATAATGACTTAAATTTTGGGTCTGTTCCTCACTTAAAACCATTGAATGACTTCAGAATACCTGGAATATAGCGCGCAAGATAGACCACTTTTATGCAACATAGGGTATGTTTACAAAAAACCAAACGTGCCAAATGTTTTTCCTTTGCAATTTTTGCGTAAAAGAACGCAACTATGTCAAAATGATTGCAAAAAATTACTAAAAACGATGAATTGTGCATGCTAGGCCAGCAGTGGGCAAGTCACTTTGTAAAGAAACACTGCACACCAATAGACTGAACAAGTAATACGAATGCATGATGCCACTGTTTTCATAAATTCACGTTTTTGTAGTTTACACTGAGATGATAATGGTAACATTTTCAAAATCATACACTTTGAAACTATGATCACGCCCCCAAAATGACATTGTTTTGTAAATGAACGGCCAAAACGCATAACATTTGTTCAATTTAAAGCTGAAAAAAGTGACGTGTAAATGGCCCCATAGGCTCATTGGAAAAACGTGTCTCTACCTCCGTTTTCAAAAAGTATAAAACATTCCAATACATAAAACTCATTGCATTTTTATGTAGATGAAAGAGGATTATAAACGATTTCCACATGATTACAAATTATTGATTAATAATGACTTACAAAATATTGCAAAATACTATGTTATGACATCAAAACACATTTACCACAGTGCAGGGGTGCGCAACTCAGTCCCTTAAGATCCACTTTATTGTATTGTTAAGCTCCAACCCTAATAAAAAACACCACAACAAGCTAATCGAGGTCTTCAGGTCCTACAAGAAAGCTATAGGCAGGTGAGTCTGGTCAGGGTTTGAGCTAAACTCTGCAGGGATGTGGAGCGCAAGGGCCAGAGTTGTCCAGCCCTGCCACTGACATTATTTGTAAACTCATACAGTTTGACATTTGCATTACATAACCATATGGATTTCCATATGGATTTCTTTTCTGATGTAGTAAACTTTGGTAGCTCACTTGGTACACCATTCACAGTCCTGAGAAACACACAATAAAACTCATATAAAATAAAATGGCATATGCGTTTTTTTTTTTTTTTTTGCTTTTGTGTCCTTTTTGAATCTTAAAAACTCAAATCCCCATTCATTGTAAATGCTTGTTTCAATAAAAGTGACCAGTAAATTCCTCAAAACATCTCTGTTTGTTGACAGACAGATTTAATTCAAATGATGATAAGATGTATGGATGAACTGTAACGAATCCCTAAACCACAAAATTCTGCTGTCTGCATTAAAACAGAAACATACAAATTTAACCGCCAAGCAAAAGCTAAGATTACAACAGGCATCCGTGACTGTACTTCACTGGAGAGTAGAGCTTTGAATTACAATATCATGACCTAAAAAAAGCAGGTGACAAGAAGTGACAAGCCGTTCCCTCACCAAGAAAATGAATTGATTTCAAACAAGCCCTCATTTTATGTAGAAAATATTAATAATAATCCTATGATGGCTTTAAGCAAATTTCACAAGACACTACAGCACTTACCAGATCTTGTGTTCATTAGTTTTCACTAAGCCCGTGCAATATGCAAAGGTCAAGATTATCTGATTCAACTAAATAGGGAATAATGATCACACATGCTGAATTTCATAGTAGGGTGTAACAAAGCTCAGGCAGAGTGGCCAATTACAGAGAAACAAAATAAAAGCAGTGAATCGTGACTAACAAACAAAATCACTGACTCAGATCACAACAGGAAACACACAAAGGCTATTTCAGACCAATCTGGCCCACTAGACAAAAAGAGTCTCAAGACATTAAAGAAGTAAAACGCTGACACAAGACAGTATTGTGAAGTGTTACTTAAAATTCAGAATGATTTTTTTTTTTTTGTGGATCTATACAGTTTTAGCAATTATATCTTAAAGTGCTGAGCGCTTTTCAGCCGACGCAACATTGTGTTCTTTCATGCGCACATTTTAAATTAAATCCTCTTGTACGATGCATTGTTAATGAAGGTATACATAGAGGTCATTTAAACTTTTTTTTTTTCAAAACAAACACTATGAAACATGTTTAAATGCATCCATTGTCCAAAAATTTTCCACAAAGCAGAACTGTCATGCCATACTGTACATGTACGAACGGTAGTGAAGTGTATGAGAACAATATGCTCAGCAAGGCCAATTGAACCACATACAATCTGCCTTGGGAGGAACTGAGATTGAATACGAGCTGTTTCTAACACACATCATTTAGGGTGCACGTTATTATCGAGATGGATACATAATAGATCTTCCTGACATCGTTACAAATGCCAGATACTTAATTAAAATCTCTTCAAATACTTTAAGTGAAACGTATATCTGTAATCCACCATACATCCTACTTGCATTATGGCTGTAATCAGATATTCCATGACATCGTGAGCTGTAGGAGAATAAGAAAAAGTAGCCAGAGCCAGAACATGTTTTTCACCTTCCCAAAAGATGAAATGATGGTTAACGCTTGCATTTGACCCTCTCGTGTGCCAGTCTCCGAGTCAAAGTCCTCTTCAACAATTTATTCATGCTATGCTATGCTATGATAATATGGAATGCATTACATTGCATTAACCTCTGCACCTGCGCTAATTGAATCTGCGAGCCTTAATGAGACACCGAGAAAAGATTGGCAATGTGCATCGCTCACCGAGGTTGGCTGTAATTACAATTAGCGATGCCCCTATACTTTCTTCATTTATTTCTCCAGAAAACTAATGGTTTGCCAATCAACCACGACAAAAACGTATGTTCTAGCCTGAATGTAAGTTAATTAGGTCCAGCTAAAGTGCATGAGCAACAAGCACGCCCAGTAGCCTACTTACACAGCACTATGAGCTCCACGATGGCCTCTCTGGGTTTGACGTTGAAGCCGTTGTACTGGCTGGTTTGGCAGCGGTAGGTTCCGGTCATCTCACGGGAGACGTTGACGATGCGCAGGACTCCATCGTAACTTTCGGTTTGCATGTTGCCATCCGGCATGGGTGCCTCCTTATCAGCACGGGACCAAAGGATGATAGGTTTGGGTTTGCCGGAGACCAGGCACTGCAGCTCTACTGTGTCGCCCTCCTGAGTGGCCAAAGGGGACTTTCCTCGTGGGACGGTCAGGTTGGGTGGAACTAAAAGAGAGTAGATGATCAAAATATACATATTGCAAAAGAGCTATGAAAACGCACATTTTACTTCACAGTCCTTGGAGGAAAGTCGACAGCATTTATTGTGTAATGATAATAATGAGAAACAATATATTTACACCACTAAAGTTTGTATATATATGTTTCAATACTTTTGAAAGTGTTTTATACTCAAAAAGACTGAATTTATTTAATCAAAAATGCAGTTTTCAATTTTAATATATTTTATAATATAATTTATTCCCTTGACTGTTTTCAGCAGTCGTTACTCTAGTCTTCAGTGTGACCTGATTTCTTTTTTTTTCTAACTAATGTTGTCTAAAATAAAATAAATCACCAATTTTGTAGTGGAACTACTGCTCTAGGTGAATAAACATCTTGTCACAGACATAATATCTGCATTGGTTTTGCCAGTACATCAATAGAGATATCTTGTCACACACCATGCAGACGACAGGAAAGAGACAAGTTTATGTTCTTCTGCTTATTCCAGACAACAGTCTGGCAAACTACCGGCTTAGCTCCACGTAAACAAGGATGTTGTCACCTTCCTTCTCGGTATCCTAGTGGGACATTTTGTGAAGGTTACTAGGTTTACAGGCCTTATCGCTGTTGTGTTGTCATGACGACAATAGACAGAATATCATTTTACACATTTTTCTATCACTTTAGTCTCATGTTAACACATATAATATGCCATTTTTTGACTATGAACAGTATGTACCATATTTTAATATTTATTGCCTGGTTTCATTTACTTAAATTGTAAGTGTTTTTTATTTAACTAAGGGATAAAAACAACATTATTTTCTTGTAATGGACATGGAAATGTCACAAATGCTGTCGACTGACCTTGTATTCAACCATACCATTCATTCAAATGTTTCCAATTATACTGAGGATGTCTAGGAGCAAGAAAATCTTAGTTTTTCGCATCAAATCCTCAATGACTGAACAATTTGTCCAGAATACTTTCCACCAACTTTTTTGATTGAGTCCAGACCTCAGAAACATCAGGGTCAGGTTGACATGATGACGTGATCTGTGAAACAGGAGGACAACTGAAGATGTCTATAGTTTAACAATGCCACAGACACACAGCTTCCTCTAAAATGAGCCCCTTCCATTAAACACACTGTAAATCTTGACTTTACTATGTTCAAAGTATCTGGACATGAATTGTCCAAGTCTCCACAGCCCACTTCACAAGCACCGTTAATAAAAGATCTGCATGAAAACAAGGGGCCTTGGGTAGTGAGCATATCACTTGATTGTAATCTTTTGGGATTCTATTAAAAAGTGGGAACAAACTTTCTTTTTTTAAAATCAAATTTTAATACAGGAGGTCATAATGAAGCTATCATGCACGCATGAGATGTGCATGAGAGATGATGACAAAGACAGATAAATACCGTACAGTGGAAAATAAGAACTTTTTTCCTCCTTTGGAGAAAAAAAAAACAAAAATGTACTTTTCTCTCCTCCAGAAGGTGAGTGGGAAAGACTGATTTATAAAAAGGGATGGTAATGAGTATAGCATGAAAAAATAGGAGAACAATGCTGAATGTATTTCCGATTGCGGCTGCAGGGGGCCTGGTGGGAGAGAGATCTTGCGTCTGCAGGTTGATTAAGCATGACTTCTTTTGCAGACCCAGGGCAAACAAACAAACAAACAAACAAACATTGGATATTTTGCATAATGAAATGAGTCAGAAAATAAATCACATTATCCATTTTGGCAACGTTAAAAGCCTAAAACAGCATTATCTATGTTTTGTCGCAGAAAAAAAATATTTTAGATCTACATTTGTATCATTAAAATGTCATCAGTGGGGGAGGCTGAGATTATTTTGTTTTATTGAAGCTATAAAGCCGTAATGTGCCGAAACAGTCGGTAAAACAATAATAAATGTAATCGTTATAAAAATATTTTAATAATAAATAATTGTAATGTTTTTATTTTGTTTATTTCAAAGAGTGATGGAATCCTACCATTAACCCCATTTCCACTGCAATTGTTTCTCATTTATTCAGTAATGCATGCATGATTTCTAATTAATTCATATTTATAATTAATAAATCCATGTTGCTGCAAGTGCCAAGCTGGTTAAACCATGGTACCATCATCTGCTGAAACTCAAAGACTGAAGTTCTCAGCAAATCTCTTTAAATCCTCATGGCAGTGATATTTAACAGATTCAGGTATATGACCTTCATACAAACAAACAAAAAAATATCGGCAAAAACTGGACAAAAAGTAAAAAGACATTATGCATGAGGTCAGTGGTGTTTTGGATTCCATCCAAGCATTCTTTAGAAATGTTGGCCCATATTGATAGGATAACATCTTGCACGAAGCTCCCATTCCACCACATCCCAAAGATGCTCTATTGAGTTGAGATCTAGTGACTGTAGGGGCCATTTTAGTACAGTAACTCAATTTTCAAGAAACCAATTTGAAATGATTTGAGCTTTGTGACATGGTGCATTATCCTGCTGGAAGTAGCTATCAGAGGATGGGTACATGTGGCCATAAAGGAATAGAAATGGTCAGAAACAATGCTCAGGTAGGCCGTGGCATTTAAACGATGGCCAATTGGCACTAAGGTGCCTAAAGTGTGCCAAGAAAACATCCCCCACACCATTACACCACCATCATCACCCTGTACTATCAGAATGTCTCAACAAATCGAGGCTCATCAGACCAGGCAACATTTTTCCAGTCTTCAACTGTCCAATTTTGGTGAGCTCTTGCAAATTGTAGCCTATTTTTCCTATTTATAGTGGAGATGAGTGGTACCCGGTGGGGACTTCTGCTGTTGTAACCCATCCGCCTCAAGGTCGTGCGTGTTGTGGCTTCACAAATGCTTTGCTTCATACCTCGGTTGTAACAAGTGGTTATTTCGGTTAAAGTTACTCTTCTACCAGCTTGAATCAGTTGGCCCATTCTCCTCTGACCTCTAGCATCAACAAGGCATTTTCGTCCACAGGACTGTCGCATACTGGATGTTTTTCCCTTTTCACACTATTCTTTGTAAACCCTAGAAATGGTTGTGCATTAAAATCCCAGTAACTGAGCAGATTGTGAACTACTCAGACCGGCCCGCCTGGCACCAACAACCATGCCACGCTCAAAATTTCTTAAATCACCTTTCTTTCCCATTCTGACATTCAGTTTGGAGTTCAGGAGATTGTCTCGATCAGGACCACACCCCTAAATGCATTGAAGCAACTGCCAAGTGATTGGTTGATTAGATAATTGAACCTAATAATCCTTTAGGTGAGTGTATATAGAAGCCAATAATTTTTTTTGTCATTTTATATGTACTATTTTCAATGCAAAGCAAATTACTTATGTGTAAAATATTTTTCAAAAAGCCACATTGGCGATTATGTTTCTTGCCAGTGTCGTCTCATAGAGATAATTTAATAATTAAATTGGTAAAATTGTCTCAAAAGAGGAAAACCTACGGAGCCCCAAAAGGGACCTTTGCAAAAAAACAAACAAACAAACAAAAAAAACAAAAAAACAAAAAAAAACAACGTGCTATGTTTCATAAACTATTGAAAACTCATATGAAAATGAAATAAATGAAAATGAAATACTATGGAATCATTTTAGGTTTGAAACCTTTCATATAAACAAATTTTCCATGTCATGTGGTACAACTACAGTATACTGTATGTGCAACTATTTGGTTGTATAACCTGACATAAAAACAGTCAAAAATGTATTTTAAATGTTATTTACCAGTTGAAACTTGCTTAAACACACCTCAAACCAGAAACCACATCCATTTTTAAAAAGATTTCTAAAAAGTTTTAAAACACATTTTTTGAAGAATTATTTGTCAATGACCTATTTACATTGTCCCATATACATTTTTTACAGCCAATTAAACAATATTGATAGAGTAAAATGTAAAAAAAATCTTGTATTTCTCAAGATCAAAACATCCTTTGTTAAACCACTTTGTCGGATTTAACGGATCCTTAGGTGGTGGAGTAATGCTGATTTTCTTCATTCAATTCTAACAGCACTTAGTGTGAGCAGAGCCATAGACATAAACGACTTTAGATAGTGTTATTTTATGGAGTGGCTCACACTTCATTAAATGACAAACACATAGGTACTGTAGCTGGATCGAGCCAAAGTAAAATTGCAGTGCCGCAAAGGAAATAGGTTATAATAGGCTATACATAAACTGGAAATTGTAACATCCTGTGTGTATGAAATAGTTTCTTGTGAGCATGCAAAAAGTTTCTTGTGTGAAAGTCTGTATATTTTTAATTTCTTTCAAAGGTCCCTTTAGAAGCTCTGTAAAAGCCAGCTACCCTCTTTTATTTGTAAAGAATAAGAATAGCTCACCAGTGGTGGAAGAGATGTTGACGTCTATGCTGATCTCTGGTATCCCTCCGTTCTTTAGTGAGGCCACACAGGTGTAAGTGCCAAAGTCAGTAAACTTGAGGTCGATGATGTCCAGGTTTGTGGTTCCTGGGGCAACGTCTGGGTCAGTCTGGGTAATGACCATCCGCTCTGAGCTACGCAGTGGACGGCCGTTCTTAAGCCAACTGAACATCAGCTCCTCGGGCGGCGTAGCCTCTACCTGACAGGATATCTTCACCTCCCTGCCGATCTGGATGTTGTCATCATTATGATAAGGGTCTGGTGTGATCCAGAACCGGCCCTTCTTCAGAGCTGAGTGGAAAGAAAGAAATACAACCTATTTAATAACAACAATAATGTTCATGTGGATTATTCTTCAACTTTGGCCAATTTTCACCCTTTAATAGTTAGAAAATACACTCAAGACACTAGTTTATTTCAGAGGAACTTATTTCACAAGCTATTTACGTAGGACTGTCATTCCTCGTCATTAAATTTGGGTGCTCAATTTTTGATCGCAATGTTACCTGGGCCAAATAAAGGTGCAGTGTGTGATTTTCAGCGTATTCTAGTGGTGAGGTTGCGAATTGCAACCAACAAAAGTTACGGTGGACGACGGGAAAAGATGAGTAGCCAGTTAAGCAATGAGGTATCTTTACAAAGATAAATTAAGAAATTAGGTTTAATTTATTATTCAGTAAAACAATGTTATTGTGAATATTATTGTTACTTGTTCATTATTGTGTCAGTGTTTTATTCGCAGACTTTAACTAGCTTCCTTGCATGAAGAACAACATAGTAACGAAACGCGTTTGTCCATTTGGGGTTACTTGTCGGCGCATCTCTGGTAAGTAATTGCAACTTTTGAAATTTTCAATGAGTAGAGTAAAATATTTAGTTTTTAAAATTATTTATACATTTTATTATTAAATATTTAGTTAATATAGTTTTTATATGATAACATTTCTTTTTTTATTCCTGGTATGTAAAAGTACCTGGTGTTGAAGAAAAACCCATTAAAAAAGGCACTTTCGTTTGACAAAATATCGGTTTGCTCAAGAAGCAGTAACACACTGCACATTTTTTTTATCATAAAGTCTCTTAATCTCTTCGTTCAAGATTTGTACAGCATGGTTAATGATGCATTAAATGCAGTGCGTCAGTTTACATAGCTAAAAGGTCTTTGCTTAATGTAATTTCAAAACAGTTTAATATACTTTTCCACATTTCATCCACACCACTGCTTTGGAAGTCATTATCACTGTGACAAGCCAGTGACACAAAAATGACAAAACATAAACTGTTAATAAAATACCCATGGGCTATTTTTAAGGATTTGAGGTGAGTGACAACCATCTTTTAGCCAGTGAAAACAGCACAAATAAAGCTGGATCTTAAAATACATCATCCCACTATCACCCCGAATAAGGTGAGAAATAAACAGAGGGCCCCTCAAGACACAGACACACACACACACACACAAACGTGATATTATTTAGATAAGGTATTGTCAAGGAGTCGCGCACTTTCTCTGTTCTTCGGAGAACAGACGTTTCCTTCCACAGAACCTCAGTCCTTTGACACTGACACTGAGAAGAACTCTGACTCAACCACACTGACATCTACAGAGTTGGAAATGATGTAAGAACGGCATGACATGACACACACTTTCCACACTACTCCACACATGCTAATGAGTTAATCTTTGCAAGGCTGGATTGAGAGATACTGCGCACTGTGAACTCACTTTCAGAAATAAATCCAACTCAAAGCACACCAGACTGAACAGCAACTATTTTAGGATCTTTACGAGTTAAAACCACACAGTAAACAAGCCAAAAAAGGAACCCGCCATTCTCAAGAAAAACGATCTTTTGTAAAGTCGTAAAGTCAACATCAAATCAAAACTGACTCCCAAATAAAAATTCCTGGTGTTGTTTTATGATTCAATTATTCATTGAATTTATGGAAACAAATGCTATAATAATATTCTATTTTGGTCACCAAGGAAGGCTGCGTTTATTTGATCAAAAACTCACTGACCCAAACTTATATATCAATATAAAAACCTCTCTTCACCTGTCACAGAGACCAATGTTCACAATTTGATTAGTTCCTGAAGAATAAAATCAATTCCTGTCTAACATTTTTTTCTTGTTATTTTGGGAAATGTCACATTACCCAAAGAAATGGGTTGTGAATGCAGTTTTTCTAAAGTCACGTTGACTTCAACAAAACCCAACTGCATATTTATGAGATTTTGGAGATTTCTTTCTTTGTTTTAATTTTCATTAGAGCTCACTGCTCTCTTTTCATCAGGAGTAAAGGGGTCAGAGACACACAAGCAGTCTCAAGCTATGAGCCAAAGCTAAACACCACAAACTCATTTCCCAGTCATTTTTGAGAATGCTGTGCATCTGGCCCTATTAATCAGGGACTGAATTATTTAAAAACAGCTTTTAGGAAATCTTATTAACCAATCTATTTGCATTTTCTGCACATTTTACAATCTGTTACAATCTGGATTGCTAAGAGAGGATGTTGCAAGGTGGACTACGATGCTGATACTGGCAGAGACTCTGCATATTATGAGATAGATGCCAGCGAAGAGCTGAAACTTAGCAGGGTTGCTTTATGCAAGGTTCGGCTCAGCAGGTCCTTCCTTACTGGTCAATTTGCGACTTAATCAATAGCCGAATATTGTGGTGAGATAGCTGTGCAGGCTTTGGTGTGCTCGTAAAAAGTGCAGGGTGTTAATGCTTTCGAGTCCAGTTCTGTCATTATCAAAAAAGCACTGCAGGTAAGCAATTACCAAGAGACAAGCTGCTTAATCTTTCCCGAACATTTAATGTCAGGTTGCTACACGTTGAGCGTTTGACGATGATTTCTTACAGTAATCCGCTGTAATAACATCTCTTGAAATTTCAAAAACGCTTAAAATGGAAATCCAACTTTTTGCTTCAACTTTTAATGAGCTTTCCAACAGAAGAATATATCAAGGAGCTCCTAAGAGACAACATAATGGTTTCTATCCACCATTTGCACCTGTGTTTTGTAACTGTTTGTTTTATGAAACGGCTGGGAAAGAATTAAGACATCACCTTGAATTACTGCTCAGCTTTTTTGCACTCCACAAACAGTATAATAATGCTCAAATATGATTCCTTTCTGGCATCAAACATATGCAGAAGATATTGATGGATGCATTTCAAACGATTTTGTTCTAGATGGGTCTTTTCTTTGTGATATTATAATTAGTTAGTTATTTCCTCAGCTCAGCACCCACCACAGATCATTGTCAACACACTTGTTGCATTACTGTATATAAAAAAAATCAATAATCCTTTTGACTAGCCTTGTATAGCCGTTCAATCAGAGTGAATAGATACAGTGAATGGTTGAGAAATGCCTTTTACTGATGAATATGTTTAGAAGCACAAGCTTTTCTTTACTTTTATCATCTTATGCAACCATGGGAATTTAAAAGGCATCTTTAAAGTAGTTTACTTCATGGCCACATTTGCACTAGTCAATTTCCCCTTTTTTAGACAGCAAATCTGTAGTTTCAGACTTACTCTGTAATGCTGAATATTGCAGGAAGGCTTTGTCATTTGGAAATGGAACATAATAATCAGTGAATTAAAATGAATGTCTTTCATAATCAAAAGTAAACCGATTATCATTGCCTGGGACAAAACGAACAATAACCAACCAGTTCAATTTAAACAATTGTATCAAACAGATATAATGCGCTATGCACTCACTGACAAACTGTCAGTAAAAAAATTTTGCATAGAAATCATGGTTCGGTAAAAAAACCTAGAGCTGGGAGTCTTAGTTTCTTTATTTTATTGTATTAGATCAATGAATATTATAAATTGGAATACCTGTATCATATCAGTGAGCCTTTTTAAATTCACTGACAAGCTGTGCCCAACCAAAGTAAGTAAGCTGAATCAATTTTAATACATTAAGTTGACCCAACGTAAGTACATTAAATTGGAATAACAGAATTGTATAATGCTGAAATAAAGCAAGTTAATCATGTGGAAAACCTTTCCATAATTTTTTATGTTCATTCAAAGAGTTATTTTCTTTTTTCCTGATAAAAATTAGGAAAAAATTATTTATTCATCAAAAGAGAATGAAGCTCAGAACAAATTTATGCAGAATGCCCCTGTTTAGAAGAAATTTTGCATGAAATTTTTTTTCTGGGCATGCAAATAGTGTATAAAAAGTATAAAAAAATATAGATATAATAGTAAATGATAACCACCATCTCATATTCCCTTATACAACAGGCAGTATTACAATCAACGTAAAGCCCCACCAACAAGATGCCCTCCCATTAGAGAAGAAATGGTTGAATACACATCTGTTGTTAGCTGTAGTAAATCACCACTGCAGCAGTCTGCTAATAGTCACCACCTCATCAAAAGCAAGGGAAATTCTCTATTATCCATTTTATTTAGCGGAAAAATAAGTCAAGTAGTGCAATGTACGAGGGGATCATCGTGAGCCCAGCTAATTTGAAAACAGCTTTACAGGCAAAAGCTGCATTCAGTCATTACATCCAGAATCTCATCAATGTGCCCTCACATTCACAATACTGACACTTCGCATTGCTACAGACAACGCAAAGTTCGCACAGCAATTCTGCTGAGAAAACAGTTGATGCGAATGACCATCAAAGTGATTCAGAATGCAATTTCCATGTCAGAAATATGACCAATTTCAGCAGCCCGAGAAAGGGGGATGGTAGGACCGATCTTTGCATGCCTGTTTTGATTGCTTGGTGGAAAGTGGCCCAAACGGGAGATGATATCTTCACTGTAAATAAATAAAAAGATGAGTTTCTATGGCAGTGTGCAGGCTCAGCAATACCCTCCCTTCCATCCCCTTAGCTAATAAATATCTTATAAAGAACGTTGGGTTATTTTGCAGTTATCTGCAGAGCAGACCCTGCAACATCTGGCATAATCTGCTGAAGAGTACTGACAAGGCTCAGTATTTGAGTGATAACTGAAGAAGGGTGGGGTGTGTTTTATTGATGATGCTGCCAGCGGGTGGTGGAACAGAGCTGTCAGAAAAGGCCTTACTCAGGGATGGCTATCTGGTCACTCCCACCTGGGTGCCACTGAATGACGGCCCATTACGCCTCTCATCAGATCTATCTGCCCCCAAGTAATCCCTGCACTCCGTTTGCTCTGTACAGGAGCCGAGCAAGATTACAGAGGACTAAAAATGAAAATTTGGTCATCATTTACTCACCCATGTCAGTTCAAAACCATTTTTTTTCTTCCATGCAATTACAATTTTGATTCAGTTTCAAAAGCATCATGTATAGTGACTGTTGGCATTTAAAGTTCCTGTAAAGTCAATTTTAAGCTAGCGTCATATGATCCTGTTCTTATTCATGCAAATGCTTTTAAACCATTTATGCACGACAAGACAAAAGAGAACACACTGCCAGTGAATGTCCTCCTGATACACACACACGACGCACACAAAGACTCGCGCCAGTATTGAGTTCTATCGAGTTGCTGCTTGAACGAACAAAAACCCACATGTACGCCAAAATGTCCGTTTTGTCGGTATCCTCACAAGAACAGTCTTAAATGAGTTAAAATCTTAATGAAAGTAAAGAGTAGTGAGAGAATGAGATATGAGATCCTGTCAGTAGCGGCAGATCTTAAAGTGACAGCAGCCTCTAATTCTCTCTGTCAGTAAAGTTAACCAAAGAACAAAGGGAACAGAAAAAAAAAATACTAACTGCTCTTGACTAAATAATTCTTGTAGCTTTAATAAGGATTCATCTATATTTAATTTATATTTATGCAGTGCGGACTGTTTGATAACCTTATTCAATTTCTGTATATTTCATACCTGTTAGACAGGAAGGCACAGGTAAATATGAAGTTAATTATGGGTTTATGTAAGGTTTGTTTTAAGTTTACTTAAATCATAAGTTGTTATATTTTTTGAAGCCTAATAAATGTTTTTAAAAAATCAGTAGCTATATTGATATCAGCGATACTGGCCCTCATTCATAAACAGATACCATTAAACAATTATTTTCAAATATACTGTCTTTATGCTATTTCTACATTACAGTGGAAATTGAGGCTCACATTATTTACACAAAAAAACATTAATGGCAAACATTTTGACTTTATAAAATTATTCTCTAAAGCCCCGCCCAAAAAATCACAGTGTTTGTAATATGTTTTAGAAATACATTTCTAACTTTTATAATGTGTTTTTTAGAATTGCCTTTACAGGGACAATTTTCTTGAATTTGAGGAAGATTCCAATTACTCTTTCCAAATACGGGGATCATTTCAACACGTGCACAAACACACATGAATCAGTATTTGCATCCTTTTGATTTTAATTAAATAATCCTATTTTACTGAAATTCCATAGAATCTGCACAAATCTGTTAATTGTACAAACAACTCAATTTATTCAATTAATTTGGCTAGCAGTGGAACAAGCAATTAGTCAACATGTACTAGATGACTTAGTTTAGTTTATGTTAAAACTGTAAATGGATGTACATTTTATTTCCAATTAAATCTTAAATATTATATCAAAATATTTGGAGTGCATTTGTTTAATCCACTTTACTGCTCCATATCTTCTCCTCAAAGTAGAGCCACCTCTATTCTACACTGAAAAAAATGTGGAGTAGTATTTACTTGAAAAAAGCTAGGCAACTTTTTCCACTCAGAAAATGCTAGTAAATTTCCAAAGATTTGCCGAGTAAAAACCTAAACATGTTTATCAGTAGCTTTAATTAGAAATCTTAAGTTAAAATTTACTTGGAATATGGAATTAAGTTCATTAACTTTACTTTAGTTAAGTGAAAGTAACAAAGAATGTAAGTAACTTGGCTAGTAAAAGGTTGATTAATATCGATTTAGTTGTAATTTTCTTTGCATTACATTTCACTCAAACATTTTTATTGAATTATACCAGTCATTTATAGTATGTGTTTTACTTAGCCCATCTAGTAATTTATACTTCATCATGTCAGATGTTAAGCATGATGTGAATGCAAAGACCTCAATACTTGGTAGACAATACACAATGACGGTAACATTTGATGGATCGTTTGAATGTGTCATTTTGAGCAGAAAATTTCCTCAAAATGGCAAGTTACTAATCCTGACAACAAAAGAAATGATAAAACAGTGTAAATACAGCTGGAAACCAGTGAAAAATGAACCTCATTAATTATTCAAGGTCCAGTGCATGATGGGAACCCCAGTATCAGAAAAGTAGAGTAATTTTTACTTTATTTTTTTGAGTTCGTATTTATGCTTCATTTCTACTCGCTTGAACTAAGTACTGATATGGAATTTACTTCGTTTTTTTTAATTCTTGCCTGAACTAACTTTTTCTTGTAAATTACATTGGGGTTTTTTCAGTAGTATTTACCTTACCAAAAAATCATTTTTTTCAGTGTACCTTCATCCATCCTCAAGAGTTCAGCTTCCTCCCTAATAAGTGATTGGAGAAACAGTTCACCTCAAACACCACCCCATCTGGCTACACATGCTCTTTTTCCCATTGCAGGAGAAAAGGTCATATTTCAAATGGCCAGTACAGCTGCTATCATAGAGCTTTGTACAAGCAGCCAGCAGAGTGTGTTGGGATTACCCCAACTTCCAAACCCATGTAATATCGTTTTCTCTCCAATCCCTTGCTTATTTTGCCCAACAAATGAGATTCCGCCATCTGTGCAGCAAAGAAGCTGCACAGCTCAAGCTTGTAACGTCCCCTCTGACGATCTTATATTATTAAACCTTCCTCGATCTACGGAGCTACAGAATGGGCCTATCATTGCTATTTTATGCCCAATAATTTTGTTTCCATCCATAAGAAAAAGCATATAAAACCTAAAAGGCCATCGCGTCTAGGACAAAAAGGCAGCATTGGTCACAAGTGAGCCATAAAGTTGTGGCAATGACATTGCAAACTTCATGGTTTCATGTGACGTACTAGAAAATGAGTAGCTCTTCACTGAAGGTGGTTAATCCAGTACATGAAGAAAAGCACAAAAGTAAGGTGAACGGCATTGTGGGAAGTTCATTTTGTTGTCGTGAGAGTCAATTAATACATTGAAAATACTTTTAAAGTGTGGATCATTAGGCATGCAAACTGTTTCTGCAAGAGTGATTATTGGAAACCAGGGCCAGAAACTGAGCCACCAGAGGATCAGTATGTGTGAGTAAACAAAGCCTAATGGAAACGAATGTTAAAATAATAGCATTTTAATATTACAATGAATGAATAATGCAAGAAGTGTCTCGGAAGGTTATGTATGACAATAAATAACTGTCTTCTAATGTGAAATTTATTTATGGGATAATGTGCAGTCAGCTGGTCATTAACACAAAATAAAAGACCTACTTCGACCTGGTGCCCTGATCAACCAGTCTGGGATTTTAAGCGATATCACACGAGCAGCACAATTACTAGTGCTATATGACTTTTATACGATTATTTTATCAACAATAAGTTAATACTGTGTCATATTTTAGACACAATTTTGTTATTTACTGCCATTTGCTTCAACAACACAGCAGCAGAATTGTTGCATACCTCGTTCTTGAATGGTTATTTTAATGAATCAGTTGAATGAATGATTCAATGGCTTTCTCATAAAGAAAATAACTTGCTTTATCTATAAATTAATTAGTGTTTTTTTTCTATTAATTAATGACTCACTCATAATGAGAGTCACTTGTTTAATTCCTGAAATGATCAGCATTTTTTTTATTAAATGGTTAAACGAACGATACACTCATAAAGAGAGTCACTGAATTAATCAGAACTTTCAACGATTGGTTAAACAAATTATTAATTTATAAAGATAGGCAATTGTTTCATTCTTGAATGAATAATCATTTTGAATTTTTGAATGAATCGATTGTGCGAATTATTAAAATGACTCACTCATAAAGTTGACGTACTGGTGTAATGAAGTAATTTGCAGAATATTTTTGTAAAATCGCAGAGTGACACAAACAGGGGAAGTCCCGGTGCTGTTAGACTCTTATATCAGTGCTAACCAATCAGATTTGAGGACCAGAAATAACTTATATAATTTATGATAATGTAAGCTGACAGCTTCCACAAATAAATGGAGAAAAAATAAATTATTGAACTGAGTTTAATAATTTTATCATTCGAGTCAAAAGAGAGCAAAGTAAAACGTTAAAATGGATATCACAGCAATTACCCTTTGCTAAACCAAACTCATCAAACCAAGCACATTTAAAAAGGTTTCTGGATATCAGAAGAAGAAAAAATCCCAAAATTGACACTCAGAATGATACTGATACTTGTCAGTAATGGTACTAACCCACAAACTAAACTGCTCTTTGTTGTGAGGAGAGCTCGGAGAATTACACATGGCAGATTTCTTTCTTTTGTATGATCCTCTCCCCCTTTGCTGTCTACCTCACCAAGATGATCCTCCTCACTGGCAAGACATCTGACTCCCATACTCTCCAGCCTCACACACAAACCCCGCTCGCTGGAAATGCGTAATCTCACTGTGCTCCCCAGACCCGGTGAGTTGACAGACAGTAAGGGATTCACATTAAAACCTGGACCTCCAGATGTGTAAACAGCTTTTTGTGCACCCAGGGGATCAGCCTTGAGGAGGAGTAACTGTGAAGTAAAGCTGCTGCGAACCGGGGATAGTAAAGCTTCTTCAGAGAGAGTCCCACACACAGATGCCCGAAAAAGCAAATCCTTTTCTCCATTTCACTCTGCTCTTTTGGCTAGATGTAATAAGTCAAAGTCATGGATATTCATTACACTAGGTAATGACTCTGGCTGGAAGAGCACCTATTTATAATACATTTCATGTAAGGCTGAGTCTTTCAAACCTTCAAGAAAGTTTCAACAAATACTTTTCTCATAACACTTATAGTAAGCAATAGCAAAATCTTGATTGATAAAAACTTGATTGTTTTTCGATGCATACTTTTTTCGATGTCATTATTCATAATTGTACACTGCAATCATTTTCAAGATATTTATTACCCCCATGTATTGTCATTCTGCCTTCATGATAATCATTAAGTAATTCATTATGCACTGATATAAATGGAAATGGGTATAGTGGAAAATGCTGACAGCAAACTTGAGAGCCTTGTAAAACTTATTGGCGGAGGCAATTTACACTGAGTGTGAAGTAAATTAGATGTTATTTACACCCTAGTGTAAATACTAACAGACACTATTTGCATTTTGTCAGTATGTATATATATATATATATATATATATATATATATATATATATATATATATATATATATATATATACACAGATTCAAAATGCTCTTATGCTCACTAATACTGCTTTTTTGAATCAAACATACAGTAAAAATAATAATTTTGTGAAGTGTTATTTTAATTTAAAATAACTGCTTTGTATTTTAAAATATTTTACATTTAATTGATTGAATTTTCATCATCATTACTCCAGTCTAGTGTCACATGATCCTTCAGAAATCATTCTAAAATGCTGATTTGGGGCTCAAGTAAAATTCCTTATTATCAGTGGTGAAAACAGCTGCTTAATATTTTTTGTGGAATTTTTTCAGGCAATGGGTCTGAATGGCTCTAATTCACTATTAACTTCATACAAGTTTTGTATTTATTTATTCGCACAGGAAAATTTTCCATTGGTTTCACAACATGTCGCCATAATTTTGTTCTTAGCCTCTTTCTAACTACCTGAATTGTTCTATATAAAGGAGCAATTCAAATTCTAATGCTATTAATATAAATTAAAACATATAAATAAAGACATTTGGCTTCACAAATATCATGTTTCTAAGGGTCAGTCATGGTTTGATTTGGTTCTAAATATTAGAATAGAAATTAGATCAGAATTTTAGAATATCTTTAACCTAAAATATACTGATAATTCCTGATGAGATCTGAAAATGCCACAAGCCCAATGCAAACTCAGATCATGCCACTTCTCCAACATCAAAGTCACATATTTGAAAGCATTGTGTGCCCAGTGCTATGTACACCTGCTGCAAATAAACAATTTCCAGAAACTATGACACCAAGCTCAAACAAATTAAACCAACTCGGCCTCAAGGCCTCTCTTCTCACCTCTGACAACAATGTTGGTGGATTTCTTTGCAGGGTTACCCACGTTGTTACTGGCTACACAGCTGTAAACACCAGCTTCATCCGTGCTGATGGCAGGTATAGTGAGGGTTCCACCATTGAGAACACTCTTCTTTGGAAGCTCTTCGCCATTCCGGACCCACGCCAGGGTCGGGTTGGGCTCGCCTCCAGAGATGATGCATACCAGAGTCACTGTCTGCCCAGGGTTGGCCACAATGGGGTCTTCCACAAGCAGCTTAATAGAGGGGGAGGCTAAAACAAAAACAAAACAGGTTAATCTCATCAGCTTCACATGGAAGACCTATATTCTTACTTAAAGGAATACTCACAGTTACATCACGTTTAACAACATGCTGACGTTTACGTAAGCAAATGCACGTATGACAGCTGTCCAGAAGTTTATAGTTTCAAATTTTAACAGTATTTTGCTTTCTTTGCGTTTTGCATGGTTTTTGAAGCATCAACTTTGAGGGATCTATCCACTTGCATTATATAGACTCACAGAGATGGACAGTTTTGCCAACTATTTTTAAAGGAAAGAAGCTAAAGCCTGCCCAAAAAGTTGATGCTTCAAAAATCATACGACAATTAGCATATTCACTTGTGTTCTACCTGCCTAGGGTGTTTTCTCTCCTAATCCGTGCTCAAATACTGCATTTTAAATATAATATACAACATAATATAGTCGAAAGCTGTTCTCATTTTCTTATATATAAGCTAAAATATATCAAAAATTCATTTCAAAGTGAACTATCCCTTTAAATTGGCAACACTGGAGATGGATTATTTTAAAAAAAATCTTTATGTTCATCTAAAGAAAGAAAGTCTAATAATATACTGTATATCAGGAATGCCATGAGGGTGAGTAAATGATGAGAGAATATTCAATTTTGGGTGGAGTATCCTTTTACAGTATATCCAGGGGCGTTGGAGTTTCTGGAAGAAAACACATTATAAAACTTACTAGCTTCTTGACTCTTGAATATTTATTAAGTGACATTATAAGATTTTAAAGGAATCAAAAACAGTTTATATGCTTGTTTAGAAGCAATTCCAGGTGCGCAGCCAACTTCAAGTGAGTAATTACAGCAATACACAAAGTTCACGTACTGTCACCTCTTGATGACAATTATGGCTGTTTACCTAATAAAGCTAATGCGTTTATTAAAAAACATCCACTTAAAAAAGTTCTATTTACAATTATCACCCAAAGAGATTGGTTTACTTGGACCCATAATGCACCACCACAACCAATCTACTATATAATCAAGGCCTTGTCTCAAAAGCACACTGGCAAGCTGTGATGATGTAAGGGCTTTCAAGTTGGCAAAGCTATCAGTCAATCCCCGGGATTGTGCCATGATCATCATCATCAGATATGTGTTGCCAGAAATGCGCTGAGAGACGGAAAATAAGTGAGAAAGAAGCATGGTCCAAGAAAATGAGCAGGGTGGTGGAGAGGGAGAGGAAGAGAGGAAGAAACAGAGATGGCCGGAGGAAAAGGTCTGCCGACTCTGTTCGTTCTTTAATGGATTCCGTAAAGGTTAGGTCCTCGCCACAGTAGCGTGTGAAGCCCACCGAGACAGATAAGGAGCACAGGAACCCGCAGGGCCATTTCCTCAAGAATGTGGTTTTGCCATAGACTGAATTAACTGCAAGGCCAGTGGTGAAAACATCAGCCTGGGGTGTTTTTTTCAGCCATCAACCGACAGAGGAGAAAAGTAGCAGCAGGCCTCTAAATGTAACAGGCGTAACATGCTCAGTAACACATGCAGCACTCACAGCTCGCTGATTATCAGACCACACAGCACTTGTGGTGACAAGAGCCTTAGGGCACTTCCTTTAGAGAGTTGCTTCTGTGGTGCTGCATGCATGTACTTTCTTATTCGTTGGGCGGCTCGAATAAAACAGAAGCAGCCTAAAATAACAGACAATGCTGTGCACAAGGAGGAGGTATCTTCGGCATCTCTCACCGGTTTTGTTGGTGAGCCGGAATAGCACACTCTTGTCGGGGATGCCGCAGACATTGCGGACAGAGGCAGTGCATGTGTAGTTTGCGTAGTCCTGAGGACGCAGGTTCTTTAACTTCAGGATCTTGGTTTCACCCTGCAAGCCAAGAATGATGATATTGTATAAATCGGGTTTTGCTTCAGGACACACATTTTACATTAGACATCAAGAGGTGATCCGACAAAGTACCAAAAAGTTTTGATATTTGATAGCTAATATTTTCTTTATATATTTATATTTTGTTATGGTCAAGTCAGCATCAGAGTGAATGGCGCTCTCTTTGGTGAAGGTGCTTCCATTTCAGTGAGTATATACAACTTGTTTTGATGTAAGTTACTCTATATAACCTTTTTAGTTTACGGTAAATCAATGCAACTAACCATATAATGGTGATAATAAATAAACTGATCTTTTAAAAAAGGGGGAGGAGATCTGTCATTTTGGTAGAAGCAGCCAAAACTTAAAAATGAACAAAACGGTTTTTGTAATTTAAAGGGATACTCCACTTTTTATGGAAATAGGCTCATTTTACAACTCCCCCAGAGTTAAAAAGTTGAGTTTTACCGTTTTCGAATTCATTCAGCCGATTTTCTGATATTTAGAAGAATATCAGTAAACAGACAGTTTCTGGTCTCATTGACTTCCATAGTATATTTTTTTCCCACTATGGAAGTCAACGAGACCAGAAACTGTCTGGTTACTGATATTCTTCTAAATAGCATAAAATCGGCTGAATGAATTTGAAAATGGTAAAACTCAACTTTTTAACTCTGGGGAGTTGTAAAATGAGCCTATTTCCAAAAAAAAGTGGAGTATCCCTTTAATGACCAATGTAAAATCTGTGTTCAGAACCAAAACCAGTTTATTATGGCAACCGTGCACTTACAGCAAATGGTTCACCTCAATCAAATGAGTAACTTACTTTTTGTCATCTTTAGATGAGGTCAATTTGTACAAAGACATTTAAGTTGATCGTTTATAAGTAGCGGCGCTGTTTGATACCAAAACCTTCTGAAGATTCTTGGCTTTTGATCTGCTTTCTATTGACAAAAAACTGCAGTGCATCAGCTTCATATTCATAGTTCTGAAGGGGTTGAAAGAAGGCTCTATTGAAAATAACATGCAGTATCTCCTTTAAGTGCACAGACTAATGTTGCATGAATGATTCTCTGTGGGGAATAAGAAGAGTGAAACAGGTCCAGAAATACCCTGCATCTTATGACTAATTACCAAGACAGATCCACTCTGAGCCAATCACTGTGCCATATCGGATATGGCAAAGCTGTGTTTTGAAAGCTTTTTTTTTTAAAAAACTGTCATATCTGATGTGCATCCTTCTGGACCAGATAACACTCACAATGTCAAACTGATGCTCCCTCTTTGTCTCTCTTGATAGCTGCGACAACTTTGATGCAAGAGCAATGAAATTCATCAAATGTTTTCAAGCATGCCAGCCTTTCATAAAGTTATCTTATATTAAAGTTATCAAGCATCAATGTCACCATTGATGCACACTATAAAATCTAATTTTTATATTAAGGAAAACTCCACCGTTTTTTGAAATATGGCTTATTCTCATTCTTTCCTACATTTAGATATGTGTGCAAATGCATTTTTGTCTCAGTGCATGCATTGTTTTAGTTTGACAGGGTCGGCGCTAGCTTAGCTTAGCACAATGAATGGATTGATTTGTTGCCAGCTAGCATGTCCTGAGTAAAAGTGATTAAAAAAAATAAACAAACCCACGTAATTACTTCTTGTGGCCTGCGTATTCACAACGAGTACAAATAGCGACGCAGATTAATACTAGGCGATTTCCTAGGCAGATATTGACTTGGGACTATATTAGGGGGAAGCACAGGCGAAGCACTGCTGCTAAGGCAAATCACTGATACTTGCGCGCAGAGATGTCACGCAACACATGAAATCCCACGACTTCCGTAAACATACCGGCTTGAATAGTAGCTACCTGACTATTTTCCTTACAGTACATGACTGGCGATGAACATGGCTTATTTTGTGAGAGACGAAGAGGGTGACTTCTCAGACAGTCAAGAGCCAGAGCCATAACGTTACCTATTTAAACCAGAGTTTTCAGAAGAGGAGCCGCGTGCTTTAGAAATAGACCGAGAGGAGGATGTTGCGATCGCTCAACAGCCTGAGGACGTGAGGATGAGGGCCAACACGAACTGGTGGTTTGAATGTGGGGGAATATGCCAACCTATGCCAACTGAAATAGAGTGTCTGTGCTGTGGCGAGTGGGGCCGATGGCCAGGCTCAACGCGTCAGATAAGATGAGCGCGCTCACAGTTGTGTCACAGCTAACGTTACTGAGGATTTCGCGGCACTGATCCTGATCCGTCCTGCAGTAGCTACACATTTTTTTTCCGGTGTGATAAGGTGAACTGGAAAAAACGCGCCACGCCGAATGGACCAAATGGATATAGGTAAGTTATAACGATAACAGGTTGTTCATGCTAAACAGGTAGAATTCAACATGACGTTCGTAGTCTAGATAAAGCTTCTCGGCATCGATCTTACAACAGAATAAAGACACCGATAAACATAAGGAAGAGAGTAATAAAAGAACTTACTTTGTTCTGCCTGCGCTTTGAAAATAGATGGGACGGCCGTATCTTTCAGACGTAGTAACTTTACCGTCTTTCTGGGCACATATTCCATTTTTTCAAGGGTAACGTTAGTCCTCTGGTGCAAAATGCTCTTCGCAAACAAAACTGTTTTATTTTGTCGAGTGGCGTTGATGTACAGATCTCCAGAGCAGCTAAGTTAGCCATTTATTTCTCAGTTCCACATTCGATGTAATTCTGTGAAACATTACATTTGTGTAGTTCTTTGCTTGTTCTCACAACCTTTTTCTATGCAGGTAATTACCATGTTTGCTGTAACTTCTCAAAATAAATACTCCTAAAGCGAAGACACTTGTTATAGGTCGCGCCGCTATTTTCTTCTTGTGTTTTTTTTTTCCTTTTCTTTTTGACGCGCTGAACACCGGTATGTTTATGGAAGTCGTGGGATTTCATGTGTTGCGTGACGTCTCTGTGCGCAAGTAGCAGTGATTCGCCTTAGCAGCAGTGCTTCGCCTGTGCTTCCCCCTAATATAGTCCCAAGTCAATATCTGCCTAGGAAATCGCCTAGTGTTAATCTGCGTCGCTATTTGTACTCGTTGTGAATACGCAGGCCACAAGAAGTAATTACGTGGGTTTGTTTATTTTTTTTAATCACTTTTACTCAGGACATGCTAGCTGGCAACAAATCAATCCATTCATTGTGCTAAGCTAAGCTAGCGCCGACCCTGTCAAACTAAAACAATGCATGCACTGAGACAAAAATGCATTTGCACACATATCTAAATGTAGGAAAGAATGAGAATAAGCCATATTTCAAAAAACGGTGGAGTTTTCCTTTACAAACAAATAAATATGATTCCCTTTAACTGAAGTGCAGTGCGAATATCACATATTTCGCATCGATCAAGTGTTGAGAGGGAGCATGAAGAACAATTTTCACACATGAATTGGCACCTCTGAGTCCAGACCTTAAACTCATTAAAGAGTCATTGGGATGTGCTGGAGTAGACTTTACAGAAAGCTTGACTCTTGCATTGACAAGAGTTTGACCAAAAATGGATGCACATCTTGCATGACATTTATTTCCAATAAATGTATCCCAATGTCTTACCTGTGTGAAGAAAGGCTCATAGATCTCCACACCCTTGTCCGAACCTTGGGACAAGAACTCCCTTCCTCGTTTCCAGCTGTACCGCACCGGAGGGTTTGAATTGGCAGCACACCGGAGGAACACTGTCCTCTCATAGTAGAACTGCTCCTTTGCCTCTCCTATACTCTGATGGACTGTCACGATGGGGTCATCTAAATCTGAAATGTAAACAGATGGGTTGGTCACTCTAACGCTGATCTAGCATTGCTCAACTCACCCTGAAAAAACCGTCAGGAGACTTCTGTGGCGTGGTATACAGGAATAGCCATCTAGAACTCTAGCTAGATATATTTCTGAAAATATGCCGACATGTAGGACAGAACAGAAGTATGGAAATGACAGAATGTAAATAAACAGAAAACTAGGTTACAGGTAAACAAAAAAAATCCATATTTAGCTTTATTTATACCCTACTTTATACATTAATATTCATGTTCACCCAATTCTAAAAAGTAAGCTCAATTCAAATGCATATGTCACAATGTTACAGATACCAGAAACAGTTGTGTGCCACTACGAGCATTGAGTTTCTGCTAAATATAATGTGGAATGATTCAAACATTTCACTGTGATATATCTGATTATTCTTTCCAAGCTGCCTCGAGATTGAAGGCACAATTTGTTGAATTGCTTAATGAGCCAAAAAGGACCTAAATTAAGAAAGAAGCCCATAAAAGAATTGAAATTTACTGGAGCGCAAATCATACAGTAGCCTATTATGGTACAATATAGACATAAATTGCTTTGCACATTTTTAATACTTAACTCATTAAACACCAGTTAAAATGAGTGCATGTTATTGAGATCCAATGCGGTCTGGTAACACATTACAATAAAGGTCGACGTATAGACCATTTTGCAAGATGTAAACAAAACTGATCCAGAAGCACTTCCTGTTTCAGTTTTTTAACACTACATAAAAGCTGTGATAAAATACAACCAACAGAACATATAAACTGAATCAAAAAGTTAAACAAACATCTTTAAGATTTTTTCTTTACATGTGAAATAAAGAAAACAGTTACAAACTAAAACAGGAAGTGTTTCTGGACCAGTGTTGTTTACATCTTGCAAAATGGTATATATATATTTTAACATTAGTTCATGCAATATCTAACATATAACAGATAAAAATAAGTACATTATCAAGCAACATTAATAATGTGTGTTCAATTCTACATACAGTATAATAATAAGTTATAACAATGCCAAACACAATTCACCTCTCCACAAACCCCTCAAGCAAACATAATGTCTAAAATTATGGAGCACGTCGGGGGCCTTTATTTTGGCATCTGAACTGTGAATATTGAAAAGTATTTTTTTTTTTCCTATAATTACAGTGCTTGAGTGGGGAGCCATGTGCTTTTAGACCGCCCTCAAAGCAATGCAATTTTAGAGAACTCTCAGCTACCAGTGCCATTCAACATCTTTCTTTCTCCTGCTTTAAAACATTAATCAACCTGTCCGATAACAATTTGACAGACAGCATTGGCACGACTCATTTCCTGCTTATCAGGTTATATTTTTAATACTGAACCACACATTCATTCAGTGAACGTCAATGTGTGAGTTCCTAGAAAAAAAAAACACATTTTATGTTTCGCAAAACAAAAAAATGACAAGCAGGTTTAGAATAAAATGAAGAGGGTGAGTAAATGATCACAGAATTGTCGTTTTGTTAATTGAAGAAGAAAAAAAACTGTATCACTGTATTAAAGGTTTCAGTAAACCACTTCGGAACAAATATAAACCTGAACGTAATCAATATCACTATTACCTATCCCGACCGCTTTATACTAATGAGTGCTGCCACGCTTAGAGACAACACGGGCACTCCGATTTGAAGTACTCAGTTGTTTATCGGCAGTGTGTTGGCTGTTCTTTATCAATGACATGTGTCTAGGCTTTGATCACTGCATCAGGAGTAGCATGTCTCTGATCGATAAAAGCGAGTGCCCACCAGCGAATAGTCCACCGTGAAGCTGGAATAAAAATGACAAGCTGAGGCCTGTTCTCTAATTCAAGGGTAATGACTTGCTCCTCATTGTCTCCCCACGGCAATGCTGCCTGCCATCGTCCATCGCTCCTTCTATTCATCTCTCCGTGCTACCGTAAATCACTTTACAACATCTATGGCTCCTCCGTGTCTGTAGGGAACAGAGGCAACACACAACTCCTTTTTTGACAGGTTGTGATAGCTTTTGATGGTTCCGATAGCAGAGGAGTAAACCTTTGAAACGTGGAAAAATTCAGGAGCTAGCTTACTGACAATGATGTCTCTTTGAAGAATAATCCTCATTTTCATTTTACTCATTCATTAAACCTCTCATTTTACGCGTTTCGTCACATATTCAAAGCCATGCATTTGATTTCAGCAAAGTCTACGGTTGCCAAAACTTCAATGAGAAGTGTCTTTAAGTCGATAATGAGGCCATCTCTAAGAAAATAAAAGTGTTCACAGATTCAGAATCATGACGTGCATGAGTGCAAAACTCTTTGAAAGAGACGTGCGAGATATTCTCTTATGATGAGTCACATAAAAAAAAAAACTTTACTGTCTGGCTTGTGCTAGACAAGAAATAAGACATGCTCCATTAGGGACCTGATAATGTAAGTTTGACCATATCAGAAGTACTGTAATTAATTTCAAACATGAAGGCGTTAAGAAACATATGGAGAGGTAAAGGTTGACATATCATAGGATACACATTAATATTGGTACCTGAACATCTATTTTTGCTGTTTTCTCAGTAGTTTTGCAGGCATGTTTTTCTTCACTTGTTAATATAAAATATAAAATTATGTAGCTAGACTTAATGGTTCCTTATAATGTTACTTACCACAACAGTATATAAATAGTATAATATCGGTATTTTTTAAATGTTTTTGAATAAAGGCTCTTATGCAACAAAGGACACATTTATTTGTTGAGAAATACAGTTAATTTTGTGAAATGTTAAAATTTAAAATGCAAAATGACTGAACAGTGTATATTTATTAACTTTGGAACAGTAGTGTATCTTTATATAAATAAATCATGTAAATATTATATTATATAATTTTACATGCTATGATACACGTTTTATAAATATAATAGTTTACTAATTACTATAATATTTCAAAAAATATAAATATATAATACAGTGGAAGATAAAAAGTGACAGCACCAAAAGTCAAAATATTCTATAAATATATTATAAATTATATATAAATTATATTATATACATTTTGTAATTATTATTTATTTATTTTTTTATAATTGTTATAAATTATATACATTTTATATAAATAAAATGTAAAAAATCTGGTTACATTTCACATATAAAGCAAAGCTATAGTAGATGACTAGCACAACTAACTACAGATAGTGATGGAAACTTAGTACTAGTATTTTATTTTGCCCTTAAGCACTTCCCTGTGTCACTGTCCAGTCATTAACATATTTTGTTATTGTGTCTGTATCATTAAATGTCACCATAAGTGGATAGAACGTTTTCTAAGCAGCAATTTAGCATTTACATTTATTCAAAGTGACCAACTGTAAACTTATTTTAGGAACATTCATTGCTCAAGGGCACAAAGGTTGTGGCTAATGGCTGGCTCCATAAGAGGCTGAGATTTAGTCACTATAACACCCTGTTTTGTTAGTGAATATTGTGCCAAAGAAAGCATGTAAAATCGTTTGGAATTTGTACAACTGTTTTATTTCGAGCTGCATAAAGCAGCAAGTGAGGGACACATTAACGCTTAGAAAACGTTCTGGCCCATTGTAAACAATTCTGGAAGGTCATTTGGTCATGATAAATTATTCAGATTACTGTGCCTAAAATGGTTTTCATAATAGCTAAACAAGCAAGGGATGCGCTTTTTTTTCTTTTCTTTTCATAATCATGAAAAAAGGAAAGAGAAGTATGAATTTGAAAACAAGTGTTCTATTAACAAGCTCAAAGGGTTAGTTCACCCAAAAGTGAAAATTCTGTTAGTAATTACTCACCCTCATGTTGTTCCAACCCCGTAAGACTTTTGTTCATCTTCGGAACATAAGATAAGATATTTTTGATGAAATCTGAGAACTGGATTACTCTTCCACAGGCTTCTAAGGGATTGAAACTTGCCGGCCCAGAAAAGTTATTAAAGACATCATTAAAATAGTCCAACAGAGGCTCAATCTTAAGTTTATAAAGCCATGAGAATACTTTTTGTGAGCAAAAAACAAACAAAAATGTGTTTGCTTTTGAACAAAAAAACTTTAAAAACTTTATTCAACTATTAGTTTCCTTCTCTGTGGGCCTCGAGTGAGTTCACCTAGAGTAACTGCGTAAAGCTTGTGTGTTGTATGTCACATGCAGGCTCACTATTGGCCCACGCTGGTCATGTGTGTGATGCGTGTGACGTACAACACAGAAGCGTTGCGCTGTTACACTACCACGTGAACTCACTCGAGGCCCACAGAAAAGGAAATTTATTCGCAAATTAATTTGTTTTCCGTAGATGAACGAAAGTCTTACGGGGTTGGAACAACATGAGGGTGAGTAATTACTGACAGAATTTTAATTTTTGGGTAAATTATCCCTTTAATGGTATAATTAAAAATGCTCAAATAAAAATCATTAATTGTAATATAAATAAATATTTGATTTGATATACCATATTTTTGAATGCTACAACCAGAAGGACAGGACTTTTTCCTCTCCTTTATTAGTTTATAAAATTTGAGGTGACAATATACAATCAACAGTAAACCCAAACACTTTTGCTTATAAGTGTCTTTCCAACTCCTTATGTGATTTGTATCTTTAAGGATTTAAGTGAAGAGCTGAATAGAGGTATGCATCTGAAAATCTAAGCGAGAGTGAGACGCAGACACGGTCAGCAAAGGCTGATACCAAGAGTGTGTGGTTTTCTGCAGACGGGCGGATAAGCTTGTTAACTCACAGTAGACATCCACTCGGATGGATTTGATGGCGGGAGTGCCGAGTCCGTTCTCAGCCTTACAGTAATAACGACCGCCCTGGTGCCTCTGGATGCGGGTTATGCGCAGTGTCTCGTTGAATACGCTGGAGTCCTGGAAGCGGTCAGTAGCACTGCCTGCTGTCTTGGTCCATCGTATCTGAGAGAGAGAAACAAAAATAACATTAAAAAGAGAATCATAAGCTAGTGGCTTAAAGGAGTCAGAGTCCACATCTCTGGTGAAGCACATTGGCTCATATATCTTTAAACTTGGTAAACAATATATATTGTTAATGATATATTGTTGATAATATTGTTGAGTTAAAAGGATAACATTGGACAGTGTTCTTTTAGTATTTTTAAAATTATTATTCACATTCAATTATGGTATTTAATAATATTTTTATTTCAGCTTTGTTTTTAATTTTAAACTTCTATTTAACTTAAACTTAATTCAGTTAGTTTCCAATTTTCACTCAAGTTTTTCATCTTTTATTTATATTTGATTTTATTTCATTTTTAATGGTTTTAGTTTTAGGAATATCAACATATTTGGACTGTTGAATATAAACAGGGTATATCTTATGCAATATTTTAAAGTAAACTAATGGCAGGCCAATGGGATCTACCTTAAAAGCAAATTTGGTCTCTTTTCTGAAACCTTTTAAGATAAAAGGGAGGCCTCCGATGTTATTAAAGATATAGGGAATAAAAACACATATAGAATTTGAATTCATTAGACACCTTCTAATCTAGTTTATTTTAAACACATTTATAGTGTTATGAAAATTTTGCAATTTCAGTCCCTCATCACTTCTACAGTTGGAAGCAAGGAAAGTGAAGTAGAAAAAGAGCAGTATTAGTGAGGACTTCAGAGGGAGGGGCTCTGAACATCCCAAATGACATTGTAGGGGGCGTAACTTGAGGTAGGGGCGTGGTTTGTAGTTCTGTAAGCGGAGCAGAATTCACATCCCACTGACCTGGTATACAGCCAGGTAATGATAGTTTTTAAACTCTGCTTCGGTATTGTTTGTCACTGCTGTTAAATTAGACTATTGTTAAAATATTGACATAGAGACAGCATAACTAGGCAATACTGAATTAAATTGTATTCATTTTGGAGACATTTTTGACCTGACACAGTTTTTACACCAGCGCCAGACTCGCTTGTTATTAAGCCCTACATAAAGCTGAACAACAAGCGAGTCTGGCGCTGGTGTAAAATATCCACTGTGCCAGGTCAAAAATGCCTCCAAAATGAATAAAATTGCCAGCAAAATTCAAGATATGAATTTTCCCCCTATGAGATTTTATCTTTTATGTTTTTATATTATGATATATTTATGCAATATCACACGAACAAAAGTGCTGAATGTTTTCCCTGAATATCAGCATGATTGTAAATGTAAGATTCCACTTAATACAATAGTTTAATAAACAATAAGTTAATTAATTTTTTAAATAATAAGTATTGTCCATTTTGACTGTTTCTTGCTCTATTTCATGAACGAAAATAATTCAGAACAAAGCAGAAGATTTACGTTCCCCTGCAACATACAGAGTGGTGGTTTGTCCCATCATATCACTGTGTAATGAGTTTAATGAAAAATAGCATTAAATGTGCAACTGAAATTGTTTAAATTAATTTAGAAGATATCTAACTGTGATGCTACTGTTTACATTTAAGTTTTGACTTGGAAATGAGCAAATACTCAGTCACAGATCTGATCTCCAGATCAATAGATGGCATAAGCTGTATTTGGATGGTAATTATTTCTCAGCAGGATGTCTGTAAAACAAAATCTGTATGTCATGAATTTGGATGCCAATTAATTCACAGAGGACGAAGGAGTGTCATCTGACAGCCTGGAAGTTTATTTGATATGGTCTGTCTTGGTATACACTACAGGTTTATAAATCAAACTTTATTTATATAGGTGGCCCATATACATTTTTTTTGTCTCTAAAATGATTTTCTCTAATACAAGTCCCCATTTTTCTAAATAGCCTTTTTTTTGGTTTCTATATCACATAGTGTCAAATAGTATGGCTGTGAAACAATTCTTTTTTTTTCTTCTATCGATTCATTCTTGTAAACCAGTAGTTCAAAATTGAAGCGTGTCTGCAAACAGCAGGAAATTCAGCCCAGTACACCAATATGTTTGATTCGGAGAGCAGTTAAATCACTGAAAATGTTGAAATTATATCATGTTCCCCTAATGGAATACATACAGCCTGAATAGGACTACAGACTATCAAAACAGTAAATATATTAAATACATAAATGCCAATTTTTAACGTCACGCTAGTCTATTATTGCTTAATTGCCTCATTAAAATGTAATATGGCAAACATTTTTCATGTTAAACAAACAAACAAATATTGTGTACATTTCAAATTCCAATTTACATGTTTGACATCAAGACCCACACACAAATATAATATAACCCAGAAGAAAGCATGGAGAGATGAAGGAACGAACGCAGCACATGGAGCTCAGCCGGGCATAGAGGAGAGAGTGAGAGATTCTGTAGCTCCCTCTGTGTACACTCTATCTGCCAACCAGCCAGACAAGTGGAGCAAATTGGCCATTCAGCCCTGGCTTGGCCTTACCGAGTCCTGAGTGAGACTTACTGTGTAGATGACCTACATTACAACAGAACCCCCCTTTATCATCCCTGCTGCTCAAGAACCTCAGAGGCGGGAGCAACTCAGCTTGAGTCCAGCAACAAAGATCAAAGCTCCGCCTTCCTCTTGCAAGTAGCAACTTCTTCTTCACCCCAACTATTAGCCCCGCTCTTACTAATTGAAAGCATTTTCAGCTCTGCAATTTTAAAAGACTACGCACTGCTTCTCCTACACTCTCTAAAATTAAAGGGGTAGTTCACTTTTTTAAAAAAACTTTTGCTGATAATTTACTCACCCCCATGTCATCCAAGATGTCCATGTCTTTCTTTCTTCAGTCGAAAAGAAATTAAGGTTTTTGATGAAAACATTCCAGAATTTTCTCCATATAATGGACTTCAATGGGAACCAAACGGTTCAAAGTCCAAATGAGAGTTTCAGTGCAGCTTCAAAGGGCTTTAAATGATTCCAGATGATGAATAAGGGTCTTATCTGTCATTTAAAAAATAAATAAAAATGTTTAAGTTTTATATGCACAAATGCTCGGCTTGTTCTGTTCTGTGTTGAGCGTTCGTGACTCTCCTGTTCAAACTCGTTCATCAAAATGAACAAATCTTTTTTCGAGTCATGACTCGAAGGGTCCTAGATAAGACCCTTATTCATCGTCTGGTGTCGTTTAAAGCCCTTTGAAGCTGCACTGAAACTCTCATTTGGACCTTGAACCGTTTGGTTCCCAATGAAGTCCATTACATGGAGAAAATCATGGAATGTTTTCATCAAAAACCTTAATTTCTTTTCGACTGAAGAAAGAAAGACGTGGACATATTGGATGACATGGGGGTGAGTAAATTATCAGCAAAAGTTTTTTTTAAAAGTGAACTACTACTTTAAGGTTCCAAAAGGGGGGTAACACAGTGATGCTATTGAAGAATAATTTTGGGTTCACCAGTGAACAGCTCTTAAAGAACAATCATTTTTTTAAAAAGTGTTATTAGTGTGAAGAACATTTTAATTATTATTATTTTATTTTAATAATTTTTAATAATTTTAAAAATTTATTATTTAATAAAAATAATTTATTATTATTATTTTAATAATTTTATTTTAATATTTTTTTTTGCAGTGGAAAGGTTCTACAAAGACCTTTGGGTGCCAATAAATAATCTTTATTTTTAAGAGCGCAATTCTCGTTTTTCCTTTCGTGAAGGTCTATGAAGAAAAAAAAAAACAGCGGTTTGAAGCCCAACAGAGTCGTAACCTTTGGAAGTGGCAGAATGAAATCCATTTCATGCTTTGCTGAGGATGGAGGGTGGGCAGATTTGTTTACACACGTACTGGATGTTGGTTAGGAATAAGGGTATTGGAACTCGTGGGGCTTAGATACGCCGGCTTTCTTTGTGAGCTCAACAGGAAATAAGGCCGCTAAAGAAAAGTGCTTAGCCCTGTACGTCTACATGTATTGAGGTGGGCTATAGCTGACAGCGCACAAATAGGAATTTCTACTTTTAGAGGGGACAGAGTGAAACTGAATAATTCTTTGTGCCCAGTCAAATCCTTCCAAAACTTCCTTCATTTAATGTATAAATTCACAACTTTGGAAATGAATGAAATAAAAAAGTAGCACATAAATCAAAAACCTCTGTTTATTTTTGTGTTAGTAGAGAGCATGACTCAAGCGATATGTTGGGGTAGAAAGAGAAAACAATTTGACAGCAGCCCACTGTCTTCACAGCCAAAGTGCCTCCATAAATAGTCATAAAACAGTGGAAATGAGTCCTCCAGAACCCATGTCATATAATAGAAAGGAAAATATCGTTTCCGAGCAAAGGAAGGAAAGGAAATTTTCGAATTACAGTTATTGTAACTCAGGATTTCACTTTAAAGGGCTATTTCACCTCCAAATGAAATATCTGTCCTAAATAACTCAACGTAATGTCGTTCCAAACCTGTATGACTCTTGTTTTCTCCATACAAAGAAAGTCAATGGGGTCCAATATGTGTTTTGATGTTTAATATATGGATAAAAAAAGTTTTAAACACTGATTTAATGTCACTTTTATATACAACAAATCTATATATTTTGAAGAATATTTTGATTTTATCTATTGGAATTCAACTGGGTCCATATTTTCAAGTGTGAACTTAATCCATGCAACTCCAATCTTCTGAAGTGATCCAGTTACTTTATGATGAAAACCTATATTTAAGTGGATATTTACTAGAAAATCAAATCAAATATCCACAATATCATGACACATCAATAACAACAAACCTCATGTATGGAGCTCTTTCATGCTGCCCTTATGGAGCTTGAAACTGATGGACACATCACATATCTTATTTTTTATTCCGCATAAAAGAAAAAAGAAAACGGTTGAGTAAATGATGACAGAATTTCTCTATAAAGTATTTGGTAATGTCATAAAATAAGTGTATATAAAACACAAAATAGTAACTATGAAAAATGAAGCTACTCTTTATTTTTGAAGTACAAACATTTTTCGTTCATCCTCATAAATTTGTCAAGATTTCTTCCCCTGCCAGCATTAAGTGGATCAGTGCCACGGAGCGCCTGAGCCAGAACACTGATGAGAGTTCTGTGACGACGGGCCCAGTGTCAAATGCAGACAGAATGCACCCATAAAAAGAGCTATATATAGCCTCCAGCCCCCTCAGTCTATCATAAAGCAGCCCTGGGTGTATCTTTCTCTGGCCCACTCACTGTCTGTGGGATCTATGGGAACTGCTTCAGTAATGGAAAAGCTGAAACAAAGAGTTGGTGAAACCTAAGACAAGGATGTTTTGAGGGTTTACGTTAATTACCCATTAATATGCTGGTGCTAAATTGACATTTTGTCCATTATTTTGTCCATTATTTGTCCATAATTTTGTCCATTATTTGTATGGTGCAATATCCATGTAACAATGCACAAATGCAGCTTTAAACTTAAGATGACAAGACATGATATCTTGTGAAATGTCTTGGGAAACAATCAAATTAAAAAAAAAGTCAAATCTGACAGCATGCTGCTGGGAATAATTCTGAATGGACGTCAACAGAGAAAGACGTCTATGGAGCCAGATGGTACAGTTACGCCATCAAACAGCAGGGGCTAAAGAGCTCCTGCTAAACTTGAACTATTGGTAGAATACGTACAGTATACACACGCTTGACTGGGACAATTATAAAAAAGTCAAAATTTGTGATGTTAAAATGTCGTTTCTAACAATTACACATGGTGGTCTTCGACACTTCATCCATTTCATAACAGAACTGAGCTGTGCTGGTACCCAGTTTAAATTTTAGATAATAAATGTTCCTGTAGTACAGTTCCGACAGCCAACTGCATTGCGTGATAGGATAGGTCCAGGAAGTCATATTTCATGTTTACGGTCATTAACGTCCCAAAAGCAGAGATGGCACGACTGCTTTAAAGTGGAAAAAAGTAGACAATTCATTAAAAATCTTTCCTTATTTACACTCAAGGTAAGGGAGTCAGCAAAAGTCGGAGATGAGATGAGAAGTGGCACAAGTTCATTTATTCAAAATGAGTCTGCCAGCAAAAATCTTCCCATCTTTCTACAATGAAGACTGGGAGGCAAATGCAGCACAGAACATTCAAAATGCATTAGGGTTTTCACAGCCAAAAAAAAAAAAGAAAGAAAAGTCCTCTGCGTGAACCAACACAACTCAAAACGTGCTTGCGTAAACAATTAAAATAACAAACTGCCTGAATTGTAGTCATCAAACATATAATTCATAAGCATAAATTGATCCATAAATTGTAATTTGATAGTGTTTATGTTTTATGCAGGACACAAAACCTACAAACCAAACGCAATAGCTGGGTTCCGGAAGTATAAATACCATTCAAATACCATTCACCTTTAAAGACAAACCTACTGTGAGGATGTTAATCTATGGTATATATTGAACCCATCAACATGTATCATTTATGCCCTTTTTTCTTTTTTTTAAAGAAATATAGCCAAAAGAAATAATTTCTCCATCATTTTCAATTTGATTCATTAGTTCTTAAGTACACAGTCGTGTACCTTTGTCTTTTTGTCTGATTTTCAAATAGTTTTTTTTTTGTTTTGTTTCGAATCAGTTTATAATGTTGAGATTTACCTCATAGCTGGTTGGTGTGGTTTCACAGCTTTATCAAAGACTTGGACACCATAACTAGACCCGATAATGAGAAATAATATTTTTTTTTCACAAGCAGCATATATTTATCAATAATATCTCGGTAGATGTTTTACCAGTGCCCAATTTTGTTTTACACGCATTTACGGCACTTGAGAGAAAAACCAAAAAACGTGTTCAGAAATGATATTGCCGATTTCATTTCACAATACTTCCAGGGAGTCCTACGGCATCGATCATCTGACATTAAGATGAATGGGAATGTTAACAGATAGATTTCTTCAGGTAATATAGACTTTCTTGCTCCCCTCCAGGTCATGGGATGGCAGCTTCCTCCAGTGTCGCGGAGTCCCAGGGCCCCGTTGTGCATGCAAACCGCCGGAGGAGAGATGCACTTAGCACTTAACGGCAGCGGTGACGGGGCACCATTACCTTAAGGTGTACCTCATCCCACACTGCCCACCCTATTCATCTCTTATGCCTCTGCTTCGGTCAAGAACCTGGCTGCAGGGCAGTGAACAAAATGGACGCGGCGCGGCTCTGATGTGAGGAAAAGAACGTCACAGGACCACAAACGCCTTACAGAAACTGTGTGTAGAATCCAAAATGAAGGCTTACCTCAGAACTATGACACCACAGCGCCGGGAGGATTTTTTTAGCAAACATTTAGATTTTACGACTCTTCCTAGCTTTCTGAGGTCTGACAGTGCTCCTCGGGGAATCACTCAGCTCTTCTGCAGTCGTGCAGGTTCAGTGATTTCCCTCGTGGCCGTCTCTTCCCCTGCACTAACTCAGTGGGACTGCTCTTCCTCTCCACTGAAAATGCAGCACTGAGACCAAGATGAGAGGCGTAGAGTGCTGCCTATCTAAAACAGCACACAGGCTATGGGACTGATAAGCCCTCCGCAAGATAGGGCGAGGAGTGGGGCGTTGAGAGAATTAAAACCACTTGAGTGAGGGTGAAATGGAGAGTACTGCAGCAAGTCCAGAAGCGCAACAGATGAATGATACATACAGGGAGTGCATGAAGTAGAAACACAGAACGTTGTTATCGTCCTGCGATAATCAAAATGTCATGTTATTCAGGATTCTATTGCGTCCTCTTGAGCTAAGAAGCATAAAATTGATTTAGGATGCACAGTAGCACCAAATATAGCATAATTCCTGCCTATTCTGTCACTGGCTCTTATCTGAGTAACATATGGGGTAGAGAAGAGTAGAGGAGAATGGTATTCCTACAATGAAACATTTCAGGATGAGAAGAAAGCAACTGCTAGGAAATATGACTTCAAAAATTCTGCCCCACATTAGGGCCAAGCTGCATCATGACAAAGAGTAAGTTGAATCATTGCGGAACACTTGAAAAATTTGCATCTGAAATAAAAATGAGAATATAAATGAGAAAAAGCAGTTTTCAAAAACAGAACCTCATCTCAAAGTCCTATTTGTCTGCAAATTATTCACATTTTTATAAATGCTCAATATTCGGCATATTTTGGTAATATTACTACCTGCATATGGAGACAAAGCTTCACACTTTACCCCTAAGATACCATTTTGGAAATTCTTCATATATAATTAAACTAAATTTAATTCATATAAACTAATTTAAACAGTTTTGTACACAGGCAATTAATTAACTTGTGTTGGAAATATACATTTTGACAAAATATATCGTGTTTGTACTTTGACATGCAAAAAACAACGTCTTGCCAGAGACGGAAGAGGTCTTGTACTTCGACATCTCTGGCAGGATGTTGTATGTGACGGGCTTGCATGTGAAAAACAATGCAGTTTTCTACAGTATATTTAGGAGGCGGCACATCTTACCCCACTCTCTTCATTCTGTGCCAATCATATCAAGGCTCTATAATAAATTGCAGTTCACTGAGTATCAAATTCTACTAACACCACAGATTGTATGTATGAATGTGTGTGTATGTATGTATGTACAGTATGAATGAAATTCAAATGTACTACATTCACCATTTTGTTACTGTCACATGACGTGACCTGTCAGTGTCAGTTGCGTCGCTTCACTTCCACTCATAAAACCTCTCCTGTGGTCTCATGGGATAGTAAAGTCCATTACATTACATTACCATTACAAGTGCACAGTTACCTGATGCAGTTTTGGTTCCTTGCCATAGCCGCCTTTGGCTTTTGGCTTGCTTAGTTGGGGACACTTAATATTCAACAATATTATTGATCTGCCTGCTTTGACATCATTATATAATTATTCCCTTATATGACGATAACATCACTGTTTTCTCCAGAACGGCCTTATATATAAAAATATATAAACTTTTTTACAACAAAAAAAAAAGAACCATCACCGAACTTACTAAATCTGGACAATGACGCTATTTTAATTTGGATCTGCTGTACAGCCGAAACAAACTCTGTTGCATTATTTTCCTGTTATCACTGTAAAGTCTGTATTGTAAAAAGAGTTTTAAATAAAGGTGACTTGACATAACTTCAGAATCTCTGCGGAAGTAGGTCATCTGGGTTCTTTTCATTTACTTTTTAATGTATTCAGACATACTATTCTGTTGGCATACTGTTTTCTTGCATTCTAGTTGAGAAGAATTTTTTTTTTTTTTTTGGACACAGCGAATGAAATTTTCAAATTCTAATCTTGTGCAAATATCCCATGTCACCCACAAGGAGTCCCTTGATGATACCCATCAATGAGCAGCCTCATGCTGATGATCAAAAAAAACAAAAGAGGTCAGTAAACACCGAGAGCCTCACCTGTGGCCGTGGATGCCCAGACACCAGACAGGTCAGCTCCAAAGTCTCTCCCTCCCGGATGGTGTACACCCTCTCCGTGTAGCGTTCCTCCTCAATGTTGCACGCGTGACCGGAGTGGATGATCCGAACGTTTGGGGGAGCTGCATTAGGGAAGAAATGAAAAAGGGATATAGTTCAGTTTCCCGGATCATTTGAGGTTGCATCATCAACCAGCCACACTGCAGAAAGCTGTCATGGAAGGAAATAAAATCCCTGCCATATGAGACTGATGCTTTCAGCCAAATCAAATTCAAGGTGAGGCACTGCAATCATTCACCTTAACTCCAGCAGATGTAATTTGCACTACACCAGTTGTTCTGTATGTAGAAAACTCTTGGACTTGCATTTCCAAGCAATTTCACAGACAAAAATACCCTCATCTAAGCATTACCTAATAGTACATCTCCAAGATGCGTAGGCGACTGATGAGGAAAAGTGCCTGTATTATTGATTTCCCCTCTAAGCAGGAGAATGGAGCTCCGCTGCACTGCAGTGTGGTTGCTTGATGATGTTTCCTCCACTAATCTCCACTTACCAAGCACTTCAAGGATGACATTTTTTGAAACAAAAACCCACATATTCCTATTGATGTAAAAAATGTAATAAAAAGGAAATTTTACTTAGCTGATTATTGACTTGGAGACATGCAAATTTTAATAAACGATAATACGATTTATTTGTCATAAATTTTGAAACCGACTTTTAATCAGTCAAGTCGATTGAATGATTTAATGAAAATAATAAATTAAATGTGTATTAATGTTTTCAGAACAAACTGTATAGCCTCAATGTAGTTACTACATACACGTAGTTACCTCCTTTTAGCTTATTTGGAGCGATACGGTTTCAAAGAAGTTCCCCAACACTGTCGAGCACTGTTATGACCCAATGGTTTTGTTATGTTTCTGTCAAGGATCGTCTACTGATTTGTTCCTGCAGGCCTGATTGGTGCACAGTACTTTAAAAAGCACGCCATCACTTTCTCTGGAGTCATCTTGTGTTCAGAGCAGAGAGAGTTTGATTGCATAGAGCAGAGTTTGTGTTGAGGTTTTAAAATAAGTTCAAATCAGTTTTGTTTGTTATTTTGACCCAGTCAGCTCCTGAATCTACAGTCTACAATTTAAGATCATCATAGTTGGTCCAAACTCACTACATTCCAGAGTCTTTCAAGTCGCACCCTTTTCCCTTGACAGGGCGTAACAAGCACACGAGAATTTATCAGGACTGACACCACCTGGAATGAAGACATCTCAGAGATCTAATAGTGCTCACCAGGCTACTGCAAAAAGTTTAGGAAACTGTGCCAAAATGCGTTATGTTGAAAGGTCTCCTTCTGAATGAAAAAAAAAAAAAAAAAAATCGCATCCAAAAAAGCATTCTCTTCCAGTGTGCCAGCTGCCTGCACTGCATCGTCCTAGTTTCACACCATCTATTTTTAGAAAGTCAGTGTCTATCTCACAACCCACCATATGACTCTGCTAATGTCCTTCCATATGACGTCAAGAATTCAGGAAGCAGACATCACTGAACAGGCCTCAAAGGGACACAAAGAATCTGGCCTTTGGATTATTATTGATTAAAGAGGCAGCATTGAGTGCTTTCTGACGTCTACACTACACTATGACATCTGGAGGCTCCCTGCAGACTGGAGACCTCCTCATATATGCAACGGTGGATTATCTATATGAGTTACATGATAACGTCACGAGGCAATTATTTGACATAAGCATTCCAAACAGATATTCATCTCAGGCATCTCAACATGCCAGAGCATATCATTGTTTGCAAATCTTTCAAGTGTCGACACAAATGCACACATATTTTGACACCAGACCAATGTCCTAACACGTGTTTAGTATACCCTGCTTGAGTCATCTTGGAAACAATTTGTAATATACATTGCAATTTGCTATTTCCAGCTAAATTAATAAAATATAAATATGTCAACATGTTCTAGACTTGTGAAGCTGTGGAATATTTCACACCAAAATGGCCGCTGCTTTGGTTACTGGTTCCTGTAACGATACCCTGATGTCATGATTCGATACATACAGTGGTGTGAATAAGTGTTTGCCCCCATGCTAAAGTTGCCTAAAAAGAGGAATAAAAAAATCATCTTTTGGATATTGATCTTAATGCCTTAATTAGAAAAATGAGGAAAACTCCAACCTTTAAGGGCACAAATTTTCTTTGTGAATGAATAATGTATCATAAATAAATAAATGTTTTTCCTTAAAATACAAGGTGCATAAGTCATTGCCCCCCTATGTTAAATTCCCAAAGAGTCAGGCAGATTTTTGTTTTTAAAAGCCAGTTATTTCATGGATCCAGGATAATATGCATCCAGATAAAGTTCCCTTGGCCTTTGGAATTAAAATATCCCCACATCATCACACACCTTCAACCACACTTAGAGATTGGCATGGGGTACTTTCCATAAGATCATCTTTCAATGCAAATCAAACCAGCTATAAGGCTAACTGAAGTACCCCATGCCAATCTCTAGGTGTGGTGGAAGGTGTGTGATGATGTGGGGATATTTTAATTCCAAAGGCCAAGGGAACTTTATCAGGATGCATATCTAGAGTCGCTGCCCCTCCACATCGAGACGGGTCAGCTGAGGTGGCTCAGGCATCTGTTCCGGATGCCTCCTGGACACCTTCCTGGGGAGGTGTTCCAGGCATGTCCCACCGGGAGGAGACCCCGGGGAAGACCTAGACACTGGCTGGCCTGGGAACGCCTCGATATTCCCCTGAAAGAGCTGGAGGAAGTATCTAGGGAGAGGGAGGTCTGGGCGTCTCTGCGACCCGGCCCCAGGTAAGAGGAAGAAGATGATGACCCCTAGTTACTGCACATCCTCAGATTTCAAGCATTCAAGAGTCAACAATATGACAACATTTCTATAAATAGAGGAAACGTTAAATAAATATATTATTTCTGTCTGATTTGGGACCGGGTGGATAGGTTTTTCTTTATGAATCCTGTCAAGCATGAAAAAACAACAAATTCTGAATATTAGATAAGAGTAAATTTGCCAAGTTGGCTTCTCGGAAGACCTAAATTATGTCACTTCCTCCCTCCATATCTCATAAGTGTTGTGGAAGAGGGAAGTCAAAACTCACATACACGGATTAAATTATTTAATTTCATCAGATACATTTAATAAACCATTTAATTAGCTGTTTAATTCAAATTAAGAGTCAGCGTAGCTTTATTATCATTTCAGCTCTATACAGCCTGTGAAATGAAACCACGTTCCTCCAGGACCATGGTGCTACTGTACATAAGACAAACACTGGACACAGGACTAAACTGTACATAATTAAATTAGTTGAGTTAAAAGAGTTGAATAGGAGCTAACAAAGGAACCAAATAAGAACTAAGATATGAGTTGAACATTTATACGCATACAGACTAACATAGAACAGGGCATGGTAATAAAGACAATATACAGTATATACAGTATATATACAGTATATACAGTATTTTAACATTTAACATTAAATTGTGTTAATAGAATTAAAATATATATTTTTCATGTCCATGACTGTGAAATGCGAAAATAATATAATAATAATTGAATTAATTTAACATTATATAAAAATGTATATAAATATTTCTGTATAGTGCGGTTCTTCAAATTACTCAAACAGTGCCCTTGCCCAACCCTCATGACGTTTTAATCATTAATCAATTAGCATTTCTTAATTCTGTCCAGTGGATTTCAACAGCTGAAACTGAAAAGCCCTGTAGATCAGATCATGTTTCCATAGCATCCATTTTCACAACAAATCAACACTCCAATCTCTTGTCATCACATTACATGTCAAGTACCGTCTAGAGAATGTGAGAACATATTCTATTAAATAAATAAGGCTGAACTCTTAGTTTAATTTCCTGGAATGTTATTAGTATCTCCGAAAGCAGTCGATGCCGGCCGCGTGTTGGAGTTTCCTGCCCAGATCAATCAAACCGGCGGCTGTGAGATTGCCTCATCCACTCTGGAGTGTGATTCAAGTTTGGCTCTGTATCGCAGTCAACCCTGTGTGGGAAATTGAAGTGCTTTTGGATGTTCCTCCAATCAAACAAGCTTTGATTTCAATGGTAATATCTGCCTGCTTCCCCACCCAAAATTGTGCATGTGCCTGCAGTCCCATTGAGAGGAACAAGGATTTACGATCACTGTCTGATACAATTAAGAAATGCTTTAGTTTAAAAGTGATCGATTCATGTTAATTTCTTTCATCCAGACAACCAGTGAGTACAACAAGGACAAGTCACTTTTATAATACATTAAATGGGTATCAATAAACTGAATCAGTTAACATGAATACACACATGGGAGGTTTCATGGACTGGGTGGGCAATATACACAAAATATTCATGATATATAATTATTTTTTTTGCATTAAAATGCAAAATCTTTTCATGTGCTTTTTCTTTGCCCATTAAGTTTCATAAAGAGTGTTTCATTAGAATAATCATTTATTGACTAAGTTGTTTGCTTGAAATGATTAGAAAAAAAAAAATCAATCCATTCCAAAGCAAACTGAATAAATAATATATTGACAACTAGGCCTATATAAAATATGTGCACTTATAATATGCACTTTCTACATACAGAATGTCTATAGAAAGGCTAAAAAAAAGATGTCAAGATCAGCCCTGCTGCATAGTATGATAAAAAAAAAAAATGCAAGTTACATTTGCGTTCTGATCACGTTACAAAAGTGAACATCTCACATGGTATTACAGAACACATTCAAATTTAGAGTCATAGTTATGGGAATAAACTCTCTAATGAACACTGATGGAAAGCCATTGTCAATTGCCGCTACCAACAGTAATGGAAACAGACATGAAAGCATAAAGCTCTCGTAGACTTCTTTATTCCTGAGCAGCAGACACATTTGTTTATAATTTGAGTGGTAGGCATTGGATTCTGGATGAAAAAGAACACAAAACACTGTACGGATACAATGAACATAAAGGACATACTTTCATCTTTCAGGTAAAGTAACTATTCAGGCAAATTATTATGTTTGCATAAATGTTTTTTTTAAAGAAAGAAAACAAATAGAGGTTACAGATTTTTAGTTAAACTTAACAGCACATATTCTGAATGTTTGTTTAACTTTTAAAATGATTTCTCAGTCATTTAAAAAAATAAAAAGACCAATAACCTGAAAGTACTTAGTAGCAGTCTATTAATTATTATTATTATTATTATTATATATTATAAATGTAAAACCTATTATGATGGCTGGATCGTCAAAATTTTATATCATATAATATAATAAATAAAATATTTATATTATATTATATTATATTATATTATATTATATTATATTATATTATATTATAATAGCATTGGCAAAACTGTATGTGTTGACCGCTAATGCTCATAAAAAAAAACGTGTTTAAATGTCAAAAATGCCAGTGGGGTGCAGAAATAGAGCATGAACCCTCTGTTTGCAAACATTAATCCTTTTTTACAGAACAGATTCCTTTTGCTCAATCACTCTAATCAGACACAGGCAGAGGAGGATAATAGCCCTATTGGGTGGAGCGAGCTATTGGGCGGAGTGAGCTTATCACTTTGATACACATGCTATGACAACTGCTGCTGTCTGAGCGCCTCTGCTGTCCAGCTGTGAGGATTAACCCCCAGCCAACCTGGCAACCCACTTGTTCATACAATGCATAGCATCCTACAGCCTGAGGGGATGCGAGACACACGGAAGAGGACAAACCCGCAGTGCATGTGTCAATATATAATGCATATAGTGATAACCTGAGTTAACCCCTCTATAGCGGCGTTGCATTGAAGACAATTAGCGCCCAGGTCTTGGGTGTGTCGTTTGATGATGCGCTCATTTTGATGACTAATAATGGAGGAGAGAGGCAGCAGTGGATGGCAAACCCGCGAGGCCGAGGGCTGATGGAATTTCCTTCCTCCTTCATTTGCAGAGGAGCTCGATTGAATAAGCACTGCAAAACGAGTCATTACTTTTCATTAGCCTGGCACTAATTCTGTAAAGGCCCATATACACATTCACATCTGAATTGACAGTGCTGTTTCAAATATCCGATTATTTCTAATGGTTAATATTAATCATGCTGGGAACATGGCTAATTGTGGAGGAGCTCAGAGGCACCACCCAAGGCCATGAAGCTCGATTGGCAATGAGAACACAAATGTCATCCATCATTATAAAGGGCTGCATTTTATGTACTTATATTTCCAAGAGGAAGAACAAAGACAACCGATATAACTTCTAGCCAAGGATGAATCGTGACAAAGCAAAACATTTTCGTGCTATCCGTAAGCCAGTGTTTCTTCAACTTTATGAAACGCAAGTACACAAGTAAATTCATACCGACAGCACAGCTGCAGTCTTCTGTGCAGTTCAACTCACGCTGAACTCAACACATGCTTGGTAATTCACTTCAAAACTCACGATGGCTAAACCAATTATGAGAATGTCTTGTCTGAATGCAATGTGTCATAATGTAGACACTTTCTAAATAGTGATTTAATTAATTGTTTTATCAAATGTTGATCAATCATCACAAACCACGCAAAGTTGCGCTATTTAATTATTTTAAAATTAAAGCACTGGTATGTAAGATTAGTCTGAGAGTCCAATAACAAAACCATTTTTTTAAAATTCAAGTATACGATTTCAAGATTAGGTACAACATTAGGTTCATACCTAAAGGGGGGGTCACACACCAGACGAGAAGCGCAGCGCCGCGTCACGTCTAGAAAAACTCCAGGTATTGCACACCGGATGCGCACATTCTAATCGCGCTAGCTCAATTTTGAATTAACTCCTGGTAGAAGAGCTGCACGACGCGTGATTTTGAACTTGATTTATTATTTATTTTTTTATGCTGATTGAATATTAGCTGATAAATAGCTGATGAAACATTAATCAAGTAAAAGTGTCTATCACGTTATGTCTGTTATTTTGTTGTAACGTTATCCGTTGTCCAGGCAACTGTGTCACAAATTACAATAGTATTTATTTAGCTAGCCCAAGTGAAAACAGCACAGGGTGAAGCCATGTACATTAATGACGATTTGAGACAAATAAAGATGTTTTCTGATTTCATAGTTTTCTCATGATCGCTTCAGTGTCACATGATCCTTCGAGAAATAATTTGAATATGCTAATTAGGGATGTGTTTAAGTCGAATTTTATATGCCCTTCCCTCCGTCTCATTCACTCGGCTGTACATCATTGCTTACGTTGAACCCTTAAAATGTGTTAAAATGGAATGCACAAAGCCCTTGATCCCTTGGAATACACATAATGGGGATGATTTATTATTTACAGTTGTTTTCCCCTCATGAATTTGTTATAGCCTACACACCATTCTATAGGCTGGTATGTATGTTTGGGCTGTTAAAAAAAGCGCACATGTTGAGTAGACTCGTTCCCTTGTTCAAAATTGCGGGGTCATGGGTCTGTCCAAATAAACTTCTCTCGTCCACTTAATGAAGTTGAACGCGCTTCAAAATGGTGGTGGGGGTTCCCCGAGGGCATGTATAAAATATTTAAAAGCAGCCTTGGTGCTGGTTATCAATGTTTTGTGGAAACCATGATACATCTTTTTCTGAATTCTTTGATGAATAGAACAGTATTTATTTAAAAACAAAAAATCTTTTTACAGTCACTTTTTATCAATTTAATGCGTCATTGCTGAATCAAAATATTAATTTTCGACAAAAACAAAACAATTTCGAATCCACTGTTTAAACTTTTAAATGGTAGTGTATATCAAAACAGGATTAATTATTTAACAGAATTATTTTTAATTATTTAGGTTTCTATAATTTCTTTTTTTTTCTTTTTTATGGGGCATGAGAAAGAACATCTCACAGGCTCTCACTTATTTAAGCGGGTCATTGCCACATTCTCATTGCTGGGATATTTTCTTTAATAAGAGGCATTTTGAGACTATAGCATGCAAAGTAAAACAAAGATGATGCCAATAATAACAAATGCCTAGATATGCTTTTTAAAAGAACATTTTGGCCTTTTCTGTGCTCATTTACCACCGCATCTCTGAGTCAACGGCTAGGATCACTCATTCTATCCCGCAAGCATCCGAGCTGATACAAGTATGCATTTTTTAAACCTTACTAGTCACCTTTGACCTTTTAAGGCCTCATGAATCATAGTGAATTAGATTAAAATAAACTCTACCATGATGCCATATTGTTTAACTGAATTTAAACTTTATTTGTAAAGTTTTTTAGCATGAGGGCCAGAGGACAACCTCAGTTGACGTTGGGCTTTGTGGCTTTCAGCTGACAAGTCTGGTTTGTTTCGCTTTTGAAATAGTAATGAATTAGTTCTAGATTCACATCAGCGCAGTGGGTGACCTTTCAGGCTAGGCAAACTCTGTATTCAGCTTCTGCATATTCTAACAAGTATTGCTCACACGTTTATGAATCTTCGCATCCTTTGATCTATTGGTCTGGAATGAAAAAGATGTCTTAATGATAAATGAGATTTTACATTTTCTATTTAAAGCTGTCAAACATGTGACATAGCCCCAGGCTACCTGTGCTGAAGTATGTTCTCATCTGTCTGCCCTTTCTTAAGAACAGAAAAGTTTTTTTTTACTCATCTCCATTATACAAAGACATGCATTTGGTTACATCTTCATTTTATAAAGTAGATGAGACTGAATGTCTACAACACAACAGAATGCCAAGAAAACTACAAATATGTATGCCTATATCGTAGCTCTTTCATCATTCTCTTTTAAGTTGTACATTAATTCAAAGTGATTAAAGCCGGCCTCAAATGGATGCTCATTTCGTTTAAAGTCAATCTCACAGCAATGATTCTGATGCAAAACTTGTTGTTGTGATTCTAATTGCATCACCAGTGTACTTGCCAACTATAAAACCTTTTGGGATATGCATTCTGTTTCAAATTTGTTTTCATCATCTCATGAACCAGGCTATACATACAGTGAATTAAAGGGCATAATAATTCTACGAGCAGACAATACAAGGCCATTAGTTCAGTCAGTCTTAGTGTAATTCCTACTATATTATTAGCCATACTAAAACAATTTCTCTGCACTCTAAAAAATGCTGGGTTGTTTTAACCCAATTTTGCGTCAAATATGGACAAACCCAATTGTTGGATTAAAAAAAAGCAATGTATACATTTAACCCAACAGCTGGGTTTGTCCACATTTGACCCAACATTGGGTTAAAATAACCCAGCATTTTTTAGATTGTGTGCAAATATGTCTGGCCTGCTTTTAGGTGAACATGACAGTGCACCTTAATATTCAAAGCAAAAAGTTTGTGTTAAGGATAAACCATGACTCATCAACATTTTATTAAACAGTTGCCATTTCCAGTTTGAGATGGTGAAGTACATTTTTGTAGAAATGTTAAACATCCCATTAGACAAATGATATGCTTAATTGACAAATTGCATTGTGCCACCTCAGCGGAAATTTATCAATTTTAATATATCTGTATAAAATATTACATTCAATAAATATAATATGATACATTCACAAATATATCAACAACATGTTTAATCCAAATATAACGTCACTTACTAGAGGTTCTGTTCTGACAAAATGTTAATTGCTCCAGTCTATTAAAAAATTATTATTTAAAAAAAAAATAGGTTTAAACTGACTCTAAGACATCACTTGTTTCATTACTGGATGAATCGGCATCTTGAATAGCCTTTGAATGATTGATTGCCACCTAATGGTGTAATTTAATTGGCACATTATTTATTAGAAGCATCAAGTTACTTTCAAATGTTGAGGCACTCTATTTTGAACGCTATATTTCTCAACTATAAACCTTTATCCCAGTACGTACTTCTGTGATAATTTGAATCATTGTAAAGGAAATAATGATACCGAGTGGTTGAAAAAACACTCTTTATGAAGTGGTTTCAGTCATATACATGACAACTGTGTTCTCTGAATCAACACAAAGGCAGATCTGAATGTTCTCTATCATCGTATTTATCAAAGGTTTAAAAGACGCCTGAATTGTTGTCGTTTAGGAATAAGGTTGTGTGGGTGTTTGAACTGAGCTTGCGATCTTTTAATGATTACTCTTGCAGCTCTAATATTTATAATGTATGCAGGTATATATCAAATTAAAAAGTTATTGATTTTTTTTTTTTTTTTTTTTTTGTAAAATGCCTTAACCCAATTGGCACCAGTTTTGAAGAGTAGCCCAATCTGTAACCATCACAATACAACTTAAATCAGATTAACATTGTTTATGCACACACTGAAGTGTGGGAGTGGATGTGAGATATACTGTATATAAAAGCAAAATTATCTCTGATCAGCACTGCATGTCTCTCAGTCAAAGCTAGTTTTGCAGAGCGCAGTGCATATCTGTGAGATCCATATTTCAATCACGTCTCAGGTTCCACGCCTCCAATCTCAACGTTCCACTTTACCAATATAGTACTTCTGGGCAATAGCAAGTACGCCTCCAAATGCTAAACAACCGGCACAATTTCCTCCTGCTGCACTGAGGAAAATGCATTGATTTATCATCACCACTATCAAAGCTACCTCAAAACACAGGGAGTCTGGGCCTGTTTGAACACAACACCTGATCATGAGGGGGACAGTAATGAAATTTGGAAAAGCTGCTTACGGCTTACAGAGAAGCTAATCCGTTGATGCAGCATGCTGTCCACATGAAAAGTGATGATTAGATTATGGTTTGCATTCAATTCTGGTGAGAGGGGGGGGGGGGAAAACTGGGCTTGCAAAAATATATCATCCAAGAAATAATGGCTTGATGTAATTATATCGCTTCATATATGCACAAACCCCAACCTTCCACTTCTGGTGGGAAGCCATATGCTCTTGTCACAGCAATTGCTTTTGTTGTCATTGCTGTTTGTGGTATCAGCATTATTTGGCATTGTTAATGTGCAGATAAAAGTGAAACTAAAACACAAATATAAAAAAGAAAAAGTGCATAATAAATATTTAAAAAATGGTATATAATTAATAATATTATAATATAACAATATACAACATGACATCATGACTTTTGCATAAACATACACGCCATTTTCAAGTCATGTTATCCATATGCATTTTGAGCTACCCACATGTATGTCTATGCCGTTAAATGTCCGAGTGATTACTCGTGTATGTACACAGCGTTAAATGTTCGAGCGAAACAAGGCAAAATGTAGATCTACATCTGGGGAGCGATCTTTTTTTCCTAGGATGGTAGGGGAAGACTCATAAATGGTATTAACCCCAGTGACGGGTAGATTTAGGGAAGGGGTTGGGGTCGGTCATATATTTATATATACAGTAATGTAACATTAAGTCAACGGCGTTGATAAACATGCTGAAAGGCGATTATGCGTGTTGATAGCACGCCAAAAATGGAAATACGTATTGGCGTGTCATACATACGCCACTTCATGAGATCAGTCTGTACTATAAGATAATTTAATATCTGCTGGAGTTAGTCTGCTTAACTGATTGAAGCTAAACATAAGCACATAAGCATATATAAAATAATAATAATAAGCTTAACATTTATAGCACTGATCAGAGACTGCAGCAGATATCCTCATATAACCTATACATTTTACATGAAATGTTGGTGATCTGCAAGTTGTTGACATATTACAAGCTGAAAGTGATGATGGAATAAAACCGTAGTGGTTTACACACTTGAATGGATTTTGCTAAACTTTGTAGGGCACTTTGAAAGTCTGCCTAAGGGGTAAAAATGGTTTATTGGTGGAAATATGATTCAGTAGAGACAGATAATATGCATGTCCTTGATATCTGACTTTATTGCACTTTGCCTGATGTCAGTCCTGCCCAAACACCTGGCTCTGGATCCTCCAAGCAGTCTTAAATCGGACTTAAAAGCTCTGGCTGCACAGGCAGATGGTGTGGGTGGTCCACTGAGGGCTATAGACTCAGATAAGCCCAGGGTGAATTTATTTCCCTGGCCAAATTTTTTTTTTTTTTTTTTGCTTTTTCTTCCTTTACTCTCTCTCTCTCTCTCTCTCTCTCTCTCTCTCTCTCTCTCTCTCTCACACACACACACACACACTTTCCGTTTTAGCTCTGTTTGTAAGTCTCACAACATTTACTCTTAAAATAATAATGTATTACTTAAAGCTGCACGGTACAATGCTGTGTGTTGTCAGATAACCTAAAACTGCACTTTCCTGTATGTGGAAACATCTAAATTTAAGTCTAAATTTTATATAATGTGACTTAATCATCAACTTAAGCCCATTAGTTTACACAAAAGTATTTTCAAATGTTCAGATCAGAAGGGAATAAATCCTTAAAAGGTTAGTTCACCCCAAAATGAAAATTCTATCAGTAATTACTCACGCTCATGTTGTTCCAACCCTGTAAGATCATCGAAACACAAATTAAGATATTTTGAGTAAATCTGAGAGCTGTCTCACTCCTCCATATAGGCTTCTATTGTATTTGAAACTTGCCGGCCAAGAAAGTTATTAAAGATATTGTTAAAATAGTCAGAGTGACTACAGTGGCTCAATCGTAAGTTTAAAAAGTGGCGAGAATACTTACCTCCTAAAGTGAGCCTATGTTGAATAGTTTGCATCACTGGATATTACGGTCGGATGCTGAACTTTTCTATCATAAAACAGTCGTCAAATCTTAAATCTCACGATGCACTCTTGCTAAAACTCAAGCATGCATTAAAATTATTATGTCTTTTGTGAACAGTAAGGCCCGCCATCATTGATTTGATTGGTCATCTCAATCATTCTGACAGTGACGAGTGATGTAAGACCACTGAGGTAGACCAGTCCAAAAAAAAATGTTATCCTAACAACAAATAGAGTGGTGCGTAATGGGGTGGAGCAGTGCAGCATCAAGAATGTCAAAAATGTCTACTCAATATCTATGGTGGTAACAGCCCTGCTGTGACAATTTACACAAAAATGCATTCAAATAAGTTATTCATGAAGTGTGACAGTGGGTATTAGTATTCTTAAAGGAGGCTATCTGATTTCAGCAATAAACCTATTATGGTTTGACATTGAATGATACAGTAAGACTGTTTAGCATGACCTTCATTTATGCCTTGTATTAAAAGATAACTTTTTAAAGACTTCCACTTAGAACAAAAGCACCGTCCTGTATGCTACATTTCTGAATATTTAAAAATGAAAGCTTAAAACTTTTTAATAGCACAGTACTTGATGTAGTTTTTTAATTTTGTAACCGTCAAACTTGTTATTGTTGATGTGTTTGTATTTGTTTTTAACAACAGTAAAAGGTGAAAAGATCACCTTCACAAATTTGCCACAACGTGTCCATAAATCTTAATTAGCAACTGATTGAGCACAAGCATAAGGACACCGTTTGATTAATATCCTATAATTTTCCTGCAGTTAAGATAAATTGTACTGTTGCAAGATGCTCATCAGTCCCTTGCAGATCTGTGAAAAGACCCTGTCATCTACAAACAACAAACCACCCAATAGAATTTAAATGTAATTAAATCGAATCTAAAAACTGCAGTCCAATTCGAACATAAATAGTCAAATTCAGACAACTCTCTAAGCTCGCTTAAATTGAGTATTTAACGGGATCATATAATGCCATTTTTATACAAGTTAATTTGATTCTTTTGTAATATACTTTAAAAATTCTCATTAGTATTGTGAGAAAACACAAATTTTACCTGATCGAAAACAGCTCTGTTTTCAGCGCGCATTTCAGTGCATATGCCTTTAAATGATAATGAGCTTCACTCACTCCACCCCGTCTATAACGTCAGAGGTAGTCGACGGTCGACTAAATGGGGATTGCGTCAGAGATCAATTAACTAAAATTAAACACATTCCATTTGATTCAAGCAGACATGCCAGAGAGAATTAAGAGTCTTAGACATGCACAACTATATTAATATTAAAAATCAAATAAAAATCAAATAAAATTTCTTCCACTGAAAGTGACAGTGGACAGCAGCAGTCCATCTTGGAGTCTCTCCCTTTAACTATGATCAGCTCCAGTGGTCCTGGCTTACAAAGATCATCAGTCTCCTGAGATCTCTCACATTGCAGGAAGATGGCAGCGCATACAGAAGCCATCTGCCCAGACATCCAGATGATGCACAGTAAGTAGTGATGACAATGTTATTCTTGCACAATTGCCATTTTTATGCCTTTCATTATTGTGCATATTTTGCAAGTAAATCTTAAATTAGACACAACTCTCCATCAGCTGCCAGTGCTGTGCAATTATGTGTGTGTGTGTGTGTGTGTAACACAGTCTTATACCAGCAAATCACACACTGCACGGCGGTTACATAACAAACCCAGACTATTTTAAGCACTTCAAATAATAGAGGAAAGGTAATACTGTGGTCTTCATTTTTCTATGTGAATGAGCATATAAAGGGTATGCTTTACCCTTTATATACTCATTCACATGCACTCATACAAGGGTATGAGTGCTGTAATCTTTAATGCTGTTAAGTGTGACATACAGAACATATAGAAAACCAAAACAAAAATAGTGGTAAATGTTTTGCAAAAAAAAAAATCAGCTCTCTTTGCAAACAAATGATGTAAATAGTTCCAATAATTTAATTTGAGCACCATAATGCATTTTTCACCTATTTCTAGAGTTAATGATGTGATTGTGATAAATGCTGGAACCAAAAAAAAGAAAAAAAAGAGAAAAATTGGAAAACATACATTAAATAAATAAAACACCCTATATTTACAATTTATAAAAGCACTAGGTTCATCTTCACACTCCCAAATATACATACAGAAGGCATTTTCCGATAATCATTAAAAAAAGTATGAAACACTTGAAAGCACACCGCAAAATTACACCATTCATCTTCCGTGACAAAAAGGCTACTGGAGGAGAGGAAATGAGGAAAAATGCAAACATGAGAATAAACCCGTCAGGTGGAAAACATACTTTGGTTTTGTTTTTAATTAAAAGCTTCACGTGTGCAAAAAGGTTTTATAAAAAATTTGCCTGCCAATTGTAACATGTGGCGTAATTTTTCTGGAGATAAAAGCCCCAATTAAAAAAATGCGGGAATACAATAAATCTTATTAAAAAGCAACAAGCTCTAAAATGACTATTTATTTATATAAAGTGGGGTATTTCTTAGGCGCCCACCCCAATTTATCTCAATCCAATTTAAAACATGAACATGCATACTGTACATGCATCTGTTTGAAAGTTTAAATAGCACGTGCCTTGTACAAGCAAATGGCACAAGTCTGCAGTGTTGACAGTTTCTTAAACAGTTTCTAAAAGTGATCTAATTCCAGACAAGAGGTACACACACACACACACACACACACAAATTTATATTTTAATATGTGGTTTACGGTGACACTCCGTAGTTATTATACTCCAAATTGTATATCCTAACCCCTTACACTAACCCTACCCCTGAACCTTCCCATCACAGAAAACATTTGGCATTTAAAAAAAAGAAAAACACACAGTTTGATATGTTTTAATCCATTTGGTTTATGAGGACAAAGGAAGTTTATTAAAGTTTTTTATTCAAATTCTTAACCCCCAAAATGTTTTTCATATATGTAAGCTAAACTATTATTTAGTATTTACTATTCTCTCTCTCATGCTCACCAGAGCTGCCGTTATTTCAGTAAAAACAAAAACAAAAAAAAACATTAAAAACAGTAATCCTATGAAATATTTATGTTATCTATTTTAATATGCCATTTTTTTCCTGTGGTGATTGCAAAGCTGTTTTTTTTTGATGAATGCAAAGTTCACATGAACAGTGTTTATTTGAAATGAAAATATTTTGTAACATTATTTATGTTTTTACTGTCTCTTTTGAATGTAATGCCACCTGCCACTTGTCAATTTTGAATCAGTTTCTTAAAGAAAATCTTACTGGCCTATTTATATTTAACCTGTAAATGTAAAAAAATAAACATTTTGTATGCTGTCTTTATTATTAATATCCCCCCAAAATTATATATAATTATGTAAACTACTTGTGGGGACCTTTGATTTTATACTATTGGCCTATCTTTATGTAATCATTCTATGTAATTCATTATGAATGTTTTACATTTTCTAGCAACAGCATTATAACACCGCCACCCAACAAATCCAAAAATTGCTTTTATTTTTTTATGAAAACTTACAAATCGTCACCTTGGAACAAAGTCAAATCTCTTACAATCAAATCATATAGTGGAATTCTGCCAACACATAGCAGGCAAAACGACATAACATTTCTTACACACTGTGAGAAACTGAGTCAGTCAGTGATTATTTACATGAGCCCACTAGCTTAGCCATAGATAAGTCACAATTATATATTCATTACTTTAAAACTAGCTGTACTTTCAAGACCATATTTATAAAGCGTAGTAGTTTTCAATTAACGTTGGCCTTGAATAGGTCATGAGCTGCCAGAAGTAGCACACACGATTAAAGACTGAATCTGGTATTTACAGGACAGAGGGGTAAACCCTTGATTTTCTCCCTCCAAGGACATTCTCTAGCAATTCAATTTACACAAATTGAAGTCATTCTCTTTTTTTTTAAATTTGCCCTCCAGAGTAATGAAGCAGATAAAATGGAAAGGCAGAAAGCATGAGTCTGTAGATGGGGAATGCCATTACATTGTTGTCCGCTGACATTCTGTCCTAGAACTGCACCTAAGTACTTTCATTAGAGTGATACTTAATGTAATAGTGCCATAAACTACTCAAAAGTTAAAAGTGTCAATTAGAGCACCTCTAGAACAGCTCCTCGTGCCAAATTGGCCATGATGAGAGTAAGTGAAAGCCTCCAAAGAAAGTGTTTTATTCACAGTGGCGTCTCAAGTCACTCTATTTGCTGCAGTCAAAGCATATACTGATGGGCCTAAGAAATCTATTGTTGCTTTCTTTTAAAGTGTCCCATTTGCCCAGTAGGGGTGAGCGTAAGGGTGAGGGGGACTAGTTGTAACCATCATGGTTTAAAACTTTCCACAAATGCCAGCATGACAAAAATTAGTGTATTTACGAGTTGCCATATCAACACTACGTAGAGAAAAAAAATGCAAAATTACTAAATTAAAACATCTTTGGAACATATCACTGAACATTCATTTAAAAGTAAATTTCTTTCTTGAAGGGGTGGTATCATGTGGTTTTTTATTTGATCAGATAACATTTTAAGCTGTCATATCTGGTTATGTGTGCCCCTCACATATTACAACATGTCACACTTTAATTCCATTATTTCGAAAAAAGAAAAAAAAGTATATACACTGTATTAATAAGACAAAACCATATAATTGCACTAGAAACGAATGTGTGGAAAAAAAAAATACTCTGAACCCCAAGTGAATTTACACAAAATGAGAAAGTCAAAAAGTGTTGTGGCCTGCTCTCCCCTAGTTGTGAGTGATTTACTGAAAAGCAAGTGGGCACTAGTCATATTCGAATTACTGCTTAATGACATTTGCTTGCCTGATCGACTGCTGATACAGCATGCTGGCAGAGCGTTTAATTTCGTTGTATACCGCACTCTAGACAGGAAGAGGTAAAGTTACAGTCAATCAAGCGTATGTTAGCAAAACAAGATGGAACTATAGCTCAGACAGCTTAGATTTCTTATGCCAATTGTGGCATACTCTGTATATACATTCGTATATTGTATGTTTGTACAATGGGTTATCTGGGTCTGTTTTGGGAGGGTTTTAGTTGTGTTTCCCAGTTTTCTGTTCGTGTCTATGTTTTTTTTTTTCATTGAATCCCACCATTGTATCCCACCATCCCACAATCCCACCATTTTTTTCATTGTATCCAACGCGTTCTCATCCTAGGGCGTCATACAGTGACGCTTTTCAAAATTCGTCTAAATCCAACGGACATGGCACCCTTTAGCGTCAATATAACACGCACAGAGCTTTGTTTGGTTATGGGTAGGTTTAGTTCTGGGGTAGGGTAAGGGTTAGACCACTAGGAGGCGCTTTGGCCCATATCTGCATCTCATATTGATGCTAAAGGGTGCCATGTTGGATGTAGACGAAACATCAAAAGCGTCAGTATATAACACCTTGGGATGAGAACAGGCTCGAATTTCAGTTGTCATTCATTTCATTGGTTTGTTTGCGTATTTAAGCTCTGTGTTTAATTCAGTTCATGGTTTCTTCTCGTCTTAAATACACGATTGTTCTGTTCCTGATTTGTAGTTGAGAGTGTCTTGTTTTGAGTTTTTGTTAAATAATAACTGCTGCGTATAGATCCGTTTCTCATCTTTAATTTCTACCAAAACTGAAAATAAGTGCCTATTTTATAAATTAAAAAAAAACAAAAAAACAATTGCAATTCTATAGCTATGGTCCTGAGACATACAGGGGTATGGTAGTAAAAAACAGAGGAGAACAATATGGGAAGGAAGAGCAAGAGAAAGAAAAGGAAAATAACATTCTGTTGAGAGCAGGCCTTTAGGCGGTCTTCACTACCAATTTATTTGTCTAGTAATTATGCTGTGCTATCTGTTTTTGTTTTTTTGTTTATTTCTTTGGTTGTCAGGAGAACTATTTGTCAGGCGATGTCAGTGTTATCCTTAAAAGGATTCACAGTGGGGGGAGAACTGGGAGGTAAATTGAAACAACACCATGCGAGTCTTGCATTAGAAAGCAGTAATTTCAGCATCTCTAAATTAAGTGTTTAAAGTGTAATTGTGTTTGGTTCACCAAAGTGTGCACCTATTGCACAGATTTTCTTTTTTTTTTGTAGTGTGTAGTGTTCAACCATAAAAATCACATTTTGCATTTTCAAGAATCTCATTTAAAACCGGGAGGACCTTTAAAGCACATCTTAACACTGCACACTGTAAACCGTTTGGAACTGAGGGGTCAACATAATTGTGCCCAGTTCATTCATTAAATTTGCTTTAAATCGTATGCTATCTTCTCTGACCATCTGATCTCAACCCATTCAGGCTGTTCGTGAAACTAAGCTGAGAAAAGAGAACACAGCGGTGCTGAAAATGGCAGAGGCGACTCATTGAAATACAGCACTTTGCTCTCCTTTTCATATGCTAATTCCCTGCAAAGGGCAGAGATGATGAGGGCAGTGTTTAAGAATATTGATGGAGAACATTTGCCCTCTTTGGACCACAACCAATCTGACGCCCTTCTGCTATTTTCATCACATGTACATTGTCTTAAAATGTCATCTCCAGCACATTACCGACGCAGGGTAATTTGCTTTGCTTGGAAACTCGTCACATGGTCACAGTGAGCAACGGCAGACAAGGAAAAAGTGAGCTTCACCTTTGAGAGTAGTTACTAAGGAGCAGAAGCAGGTCATGATTTTTTTTTCTATTTCACTTTCTTAGCTAAACCCGTTGAACTGTTTTGAGAGTGCAAGTGCTATACCATGCCAGGAACATCTCAAGTCAACAACATCTTCTGATGCTATGATGCTAGAGTATGATGTTCTTAACATACAGAATCCACTCCATTCCTAACTATATAAAAAGTTTTTTTGTTTGTTTGCTAATTCTATATTATACAGATACACTGTTAAAATGTCTTTTTTTCAAATAGTGATGCCCAAACCAGGGCAAAAAACAAAACAAAACAAAAACAGCATCTATCCTTCAGCCATTCGAGCCATTCGTCATGTTTAAATCGAAAACATTGAACAATTGATTCAATTAATCCACAGTAATGTTTTGTCTTACTAATCACAAGAAAAAGAAAATTTGGGAGTAAAATATTTAGTTGGATAAATGCATTTAATGCCCAAAGTCCTCAATCAAGTTTGGCTTTTTGGTACTTTGTAGAAATAGTTCAGGCAACTCTGATTGATTCCCAACCAGGGATACAAGCAAATTCCACAGGGAAACATTTAGGATATGTTTACACTTCAACGTATTTCGTGTAGAGACGACGCTGTCAAAATGATCCCCACAGATCCACGAAAACGATTAAAAAGACTGTATTATGCTGCCAGGCCTGTAGTTAGTGAAATCACTTTGTAAATAAAAACTACGTGCCAATAGACTGAACACATAATATGCATACACATGATGTCACCATTTTCACAAATTAGCATGTATTTTAGATTACACAGAGAAAATAACAGTATTGTTTTCAAAAGTATGCAAGTTGAACCCAGTTTTCAAAAGTCTGTGTTTTCAGGCCCCCAAAATGCTGTTATAAAAAAGTTTTCAGTATTTAGCTGAAAAAGGTGTTGTGTAAATGGTTTATGTTTGCTTTGGTAACCCTATACCGTACAACAGAAACCATGACTAAAAATCGAAATATTTGTGTAACTGGTAATTGTGTTTTTGTCTGTTTTGGGTGGGTTTCAGTTCCTTTATCAGTTCCTCAACAGGGTTTCCTCGTTTTTAGTTAACGTCTATGGTTTTTCATTGTTTCGAATATCAGTTTAGATTATGTCATGTTTTGAGAGCAAAAATTTCGAATATCAGTTTAGATTATGTCATGTTTTAAGAGCATAACTGTGTTCTGTGTGATCATCCCATCATGCCTGTTCTAAGAAGTATAAAAAAAAGTAACTAAAATTAAATTAAAGCTCTTCTCCTCGTCCAGGTGAATGAAGAAAACGGCTCTACGATTAAAGGTAATTTCCAATGGTTTTACCAGTGCTTTTGGTACTGATGTGTGAATGGTATCTTACGGGGAAAAATACGGAACGCTGTTGCTTGTGTGAACAGTGCATTTGTGTATTTACCAGTAAAGTCATTCTGGTAATTTTACGGTAATTTACCAGGAATGTTGTGTGAAAGGGGCTAATGATAATAAACGGCATATACACAGTCACAAATCTGCAATAGTGAAGTACTATAAAAAATTAGCAACATTTTATGGACCTTATAAAAGGTCTTTTCACACTGTGCTTACCTCGGGTCATCGCTCTAAACCTAGCTTTTAACCCCTGGGAATGGAACGCTTCAGCCTTCAGAAGAGGTAGAAGCACTGCTTTTTACCAAGTGTTATGGAATCGTTCTGTGGAGCAGGGTTAGCTCCACTTTTGTGGCGTTGGCATTGTGGTGTCAAAAATGTAACAGTGTAAAACGATGCAATGCTAGAATGCTACAGCTAGATGCTTAGCAACCGACAATCAATAACGTGCCCCATATTCACATACTTTGGAAAGTCACATACACAGTGCATTGTATAGGTAGTATAAACAGCAGTTTCAGCATTTGAGGGGGGATATGTGAAATGGTGATGGAAAACGTGACAACTGGATCGAAGAAGAGACGGTTTCATTCTTACCTATAGTTTGGAAAGACTATTCAGGATAAATGCGATAGTACAGTCAGTAAAATGGTGCCATACATCTTTATGTAAACATACTCTGTGTGGCATTCAACCAAGTAGTGACATTGACACCACAAATATGCAAATAAGAATGTTAACCTTGGGTTTATGAATGTACAGTGTGAAATGTCAGCATATGAATCCTGAGAAAATGATGTGAAACGTGTTAATTATTTCAAGTGTTAAATACCCTAAAGTAAATCATCGTAAAAATGGGAATTTTAATAATATTAATGACAATACTGAATGAGGGCTGTGGGGTCCCTAAGAACAAAAAAGTTGGGAACACTGATCTAGACTGATTAGTGTTAATATTGGCAGACTGCACTCCAAGACAACTGATCTTGAAATCAATGGAGGTCTTTTTTCCCTTCTTGTTACTAAGAAAATCAGCTAATGTTTCACATTTATTTCTACTTGCGCTTAAGGTCTTTAAGACATGAATTAAGGATTTAAGAACATTGCTGCCATAAAAAAGTTAGATCTGTACAATAATAATATAAGAATAAGACTGGAGCAAACACAGTATGGGATCTATTATCATTTGGAGAACAGAACCCCTTATACTGTAGCATTCATCTAAGATCTAGGTAGTTCATCTCTGTTCACTACAGTTCACATGAAGATACATCTTGAGGCACATTCATAATTCATAATCTCGGATCATTCACTTTGATCCCACAGAAAACCCAATTACTATTCTAAAGGAAACAATATGATCATAAGGATAACAGAGTGGCAAAAAACTTTTGTGGAGGAATAATTTATGAGGTGCATCACTAACACAAATCTGCATGTACACTATCAAAGTTACAGTATGTGCTGATGCAGGCACACAGGCTGTTTTTCATTATAGAGCATAAATTCACACTCCAAAGACCAGCCGAGGAACAACTGCTGTAAATAATCCTAATGGCTGCCTTGCAAAATAAATGGTATAAGTAATGAAAAAAAAAAAAAAAAACTCAGACCAGAAAGAGGGTTATGCTATTCAATATAAGAGAAAGGCCAGGTTTACTAGGGCTGCCAACTAATAGTCGACTAAATGTTAGTAAATGAAAAGAGGCAAGGTCGACTAAATTTTAATTAGTTGGTTAGTTGTAGAAAAGTCGCGCAGTGACAGATCGTTAATACGGCTGGTCCATGCTGTAATGTCGGGCAGAAAATCCAAAGTTCTGTAGTATAACTGTGAGAAAAATGACCACAAAAAGGTGACTTCAAACATTATCTAAAACAAAGTAGTAGCCTTATGTTAGCTTGTTCTAACGTTAACTTAACTACATCCTAATCCTTGTGTGTGAAGGCAGTGTGGTATCTGTCAGGATATATAAAACAATTAAGCACATTAGGTAACTTCATTCATCTGGTTTAATTTTCAATTCCGTTCTTGCACAAATTACGTCATTACACAAAATTTCAACAGTTCAGACTTCCTATTTAAAATAGTAGTCCCAACACAATTCTACTTATGAACACAACAGGCTAGCTTCATTTTAAGCAACACACGGAGCTCACTTCTCTCTGACAAACTCATGTTCTTTTCCCATTGGAAGAAAAAATTGTGATGCAAGGTGACGTACAGTAAGGTATAGGACAGGTATAATTGTCCACATTAATGTAGTGTTTCATCTGTTGTTTGTATAATGTTTATTTATAATTTTGTTTGTGTTCTTCTGACCACTAAAAAACTAAGAGAAAGACAATTTTCTGGAGAGATCAATTTTCTGTTCAAAATGCGTGTCGACAAACAATATAAAAATAAACGAATCAGACATTGTGTCTTGGTGACAATTTCTTCAGTTCAAAATAACGATGAACATCATGTTTTTAGGAAATGTAGTGGAGTAAAAGTAAAGGTTTCTCAACACATTTCATTTTTTTTTTAATTCCTTCGGTAAAGTACAGATACTTGAAAAATTGACTTAGCCGCAATGAAGTAAAAATACTTTTTACTGTCCACCACAAAAGAACATTAAGGAATAGATTCAAGTTATTTTTCAACTTAAGCTTGGTTTGGCACGACATGGAATAAAATTAAAAGAAACATCTGATCATGCTTCATAACGCAGTCGCTATTTACATCTCATATCATCTGTAAACTCTTGCATTACTAAGGCAACAACTGACGCATTTGTATTAGATTCCAAAGCATTCTGTTATCAGCTCCACAATCGAAAATGGAACCATATCTGTAACAGCTAAGTCGGATCGGCATCGCAATGAAACAGTTAAGCAATGAGAATGGTTTGGTCCAACGGTGAAAACTTTTGTTACAAATGATTGAAGCTGAATTTAGTGAATTTAGCCGGCCGATATTTGCGGGGTTTTTTTTACGTGTATTGCAATCGGCCGATACGCGACTGCTGCATTCGCCGATAGTTTTTTCCTGGCACAGAAAAATTTAAAGTAAAAATTTAATTTTTAAGTTTCTTTTAAAATGAAGTACAGTGTGCACTGTGCATTTTATTATGCTGGTTGCTACTGTGTGCAATAGTGTAATTATTTCATTTATGTAATTATTTCATTTTTTATTCAACCATCTACTTGTTCTCGTTCTACCTCATGTTTTTACTATTTGTTAAATATTGCTTTTTAAAGTTAAATAAATGTTACTTTTGTTAAATTGAGACCTGTAACATTTGTTAACATCATGTCATTTTTATGAAGTAAATTTAGCGAGCAAAATGTATCGGCTCCAAATATCGGCTCAAGAAAATGGGCAGCCCGTAACGGTCATCGGCTAAGGCTGATGGGAAAAAAAATCGGTATCGGTATCGGCACTAAAACATCCATATCGGTCGATCCCTAGCTGAATTATCTAGTACTATAAAACAATCAAAATTTTGTAATAATTAATTTGTTACACGGATAAAATATATGAAATAAGAAAAATGCAACAAATTGAAACATTTCACTTTTATAGCCCACTGTATTTTCATAACTCTAACAGCATTGCTTTAGAGCCTTGCTCGTGTCAGTAAGCTGATTTTATATTTGATCATGACCAGATCTGTCCAATCCCAAATATACAGATTACTTTTGAGCTCACTAAGATGCTAGAAGTATTATTGTCTGGCGCAATCATACTTTGTGCATCCATCAACATTTTGCAAAAAAAAAAAAAAATCAAGAGAAAGAGGAAACTATTACAGCCTCTGTCTGACTCTGTCCTGTGCACAGCAACTTCTTTTTCTAAATTTGTTTACAATGATCATTTTGTTGGCTTGATTGGTTTCTTTATAATGTCTTTGAGACTTCACCCAATTACAGAGAATGAATGGATTCCTGCATCAAATCTTCCACTGGGATACAATAATACTAGTGCTTATGTAAAAACAATGCCAACATAAAAGTCAGAAATATATTAGCGTGAGACAGACAGGATGCAATGATTTCTTCGTAAATCTGTGAGCATGGCCTTAAGTTAACCAGCTTTCAGCTTGTGAAATTTTAATTATGGAGAGCATTCTCACACAAGTCATGGTTACCCTCAAGGTAACCTGCGGCACAGGCCTACCAGACTTTCACATCTACTTCTCTCCTCCCAACATACATACAGTAAACAATAAAAAATTCATACACTCTCTGAATTGAGAGATATTTTTATTAGTCATCCATGACCTGAAATGTGAATATCAGTTTTCCAAGACTGTTTCGAAATGTCTACACGTTTCCAAAGAAAGTGAAACCTTCTCGCAAATCAACTCAAACAGTGCGGTGAACCACAAAATGAAGCCTGCCCGCATTGCTTGCAGTATAATGTGCACTACTTTATACTCATTAGCACTCATTAACACTTATTAACACTCATTCTCACAAAATCTACAGCTAATGGCTTGATAAACGTAAGCGGAGTGCCTGCGCTAATAGAAAAACTCCAAGGGTCGATGCATAAAAATTTACGGATTTTCATGTTGACAAATGTCGCTTACATCTGCCCTGAAGGTTCACTGATGCAGTTGCAAAACCCACTTATTCCCATGAATGTTTAATGAGTTTAAACTACAAGCTATTTTCATTTAACGTGAAACACAAAAGTCTAGAAATGTAGTTGAGAATGTTTGTTATGAAAAAATAGAGAGCAAATATCGTTTCAAATCAATAAAGCACCATGGGTAGGTAAATAGCTCCCAATCCTTTTACACTCTTTTCATTTCCCTTGATTGAAAAACATTTTTTTAAAAAGAAGTCAAGGAATAAATACAAGCCTTACAAGGAGCATGTATTACCTTAATATAATGATTCTACCGTAGTTCAAACCTCTTGCCTGTGCCAAAGGGGAACACAGATGTGCGGAGATGTTTTTTTTTTGGTTGTTGTTTTTTTTTTTATTTTTGCACAGGGCTCAGCAGGATATGGTTCCGTAATAATGCTTGCTGTCCTCAGAGACCTTCACTGAAGCATTAACAATGTGAAGTCCAAGGTCTTGCTGAGGTTATTTTGTGCTGTTCCATTGGTTGTTGGAACATTATTTGAGTCCACACACACATAGGTTTGGTCAAAGCACACTCACTCTTCATGCATAGTTCAGCAAAGCTCTTGTCAGGAAACATCAAAACTTGACATTTTTGAAGAAAATATGAGTGGTGCTTGCCTGTGCAAATCTTGCCTCCTCAGTGCCAGTGTGTTGTGAGTGGTTTAAAGGGTGTTGCTCAGCAGTTGTGAAGATGTTCAAAGTTTTTTTTTTTTTTTTTTTTAAAGGATTATGTTTTTCTTAAAGGGGACATATCATGCAAAATCCACTTTTTAAGCCCTTAAATGCATTTTGTTGTATATTTGGAGTGTTTATAAGTACAGAAAAGATGAAATTATTCTCTTCAGGTGCTTCGTTTATATCTTTATATTCTGTTTTGGTCATATTTTTCAACCTGTTCAGATTTTTCTGTTTTCTATGACGTTTTTTGAACAATAACGTCACAGGATTTGCAGCGGAACTGCCAAATAAGGACATCGACTACCGGTCCAACACTTCGAGCAATCCGCCATTATTGTTTCTCGCTCCGATTTTGTAGTCCAAGATCAATGATGCAGAAGTTACGAGAGGGCAAGTCAAAATGTTCGGTTGTTGGATGTAGTGACCTGAAGCACTTCAAGGATTCCCACTTCAACAACCTCCGCCAGTATAAAGAATGGTTTGCCGATCGACTTCGTCTGAATGAGGGGTAAATTCCTTCTATCATTTAGCTGCTGTGTTTGCTGATGCTTTTCTAAACGTAAGTTATCATATTATCAATACAGATTTTTAGTGGTAAGATTAGACTGTAGTCATTTATCTTGTCAGTGTGCTTGTTTTAACAAGAGAAATAGTCGACTTTCACTAATAACACAACATAGTTAACTTAACTTTACATACCACTGCATCCATATGAAGACGTTGTTCTGCAGGTTCGTCGTCGTCTTTTTCAAATCGCTCGCTCTGGCTCGAATACGTAACGCTTGATGGACAAGTCTTCCGTTGTTGACATTTTGTTGACGTGTGAATAAAAATGTTCTTTGAAACTATAGTAATCGTATATCTCTTATCAAACTACAATAATGGCCGAATGCGGGGACTTGAACCGAACGTGAACTCAGCGACCTGGAGAGCGCGCGGGGAAAGACGCAACTCCTTTTTATTTAAAGGGGACGCTTCGAAACGGGTTGCTCAAAGAAGCACATCAGAAAAGAGGTAGAAAAGGGGCCTGTTGAGCTATAATAATGTGGAATTCAGACCCAAGCATTGCAGTTATGCTTTATATAGACCACAAATGTATGATTTATAAGTAAAATTGAATGATTTAAAAGCATGATATGTACCCTTTAAAGTTTTTTTTTTGTTGTTGTTTTGTGCCACGGTTTTATCAGTTACTAGGCAAAAAAAAAAAAATCAAATTACTTGGTAAAGTACAGCATAACTCATCTCATAATTTGAGGCATTTTTAATTAATTAATTAAAGGAGCTGTATGTAAGATTGTGGCCAAAACTGGTACTGCAATCAGTTTCAAATTACTGTAGAGCGGTGTATCCCCTCCCCCTCCCCCCTGACCCCAGGTTGCCAGATATGCTGCAGGATCCAACTTTTTTTACCCCACACGTTTGTAGCTGCAGCTGTGGTAACTAGAGCAGAGCTGGCAACCCGAATGCTGCAACACTAATGACTTCGTGATTGGTAGATCGGTGGAGGGTGGAGCATCAGACCAAAACACAACATGACAGTTGAGGGCTGCAACAACACTTTTTAAATGACAATATCCTGGCCGGACTACTGTTGTCAGTGATAAAAGTATTTGAAATGAACATGATTTCTTAATGTCTAGTGACACATCAGGGTCATTTTATGATTATTTGAAATAAATTTCTTACATTCAGCTCCTTTAATTTAATTAATTATATTTCTATTTGAAGGGAGGAATACGCATTTTTAGGTTGTGTTCACACTTGCAGTTCGATTCGCTTGGTTTGTTAGGTCCAGTTTTTTTTTTTTTTTTTTTAAAGTCTTGGTCATTTTAGGCTTGGTCCACTTAGCATTCAGATTGGCATTTTTACCACCGAACCTAAAGGCATAGAGATACAGTACGTTCGCAACCTGATTTGTGACCTATTGCCTATTTTGAGAAGGAACTTTAAGATAAACATCCAAAACAATGGTTTGTGCTGGGATAAATGCACTCAATGCATGAGCATGCATATGATGGTGTTTTGTCCACATACGAACTCGTGAAGAGCATATAAAATGTGTAAAAGAGTCAAAACAGCGTCAGGAATCCCTCCGGCACACACAAATGATGTGCTGTGAGGAGACTTGGTTCTGATGCCTGTACCGAACTGTGATGGACAATCGAGACTGTGATGGGCAATCAAGCGTTCTGTCCTTTTTAGGATCGCTTCTTCATGTTTTTGGTTCTTTTAAGGTACGTCATGTTATTCAAACTGTACCAGAGTTTGTTTGGAAGTGGACTGAGACCCATCTTTTCAGCAGTCTTGGTCCTCTTGTTTGGTGCACACCAGTTTGGATGGCAGCGTTCAAACTTATTAAAATAATCTGCACAAACAGAGCAAGGGTTCACTGTTTTATCACATCTTAGACGCCTGTCTGAAACCAGTTTCCTTAGAAGGTACTAAATCTAAATAATTAGGTTCTAAATCATTGGTTTGATGTTATGATGTCTTAGGATGACTAACTAAATAAATAAACTGGGCAATAAGGTAGCTTTTGGTCATAGCCCACATTTTTTAAATAAATAAATAAACTGGGCAGTAAGGTAGCTTCTGGACATAGCTCACATTTTGGATGTCTTCCTAATCTAACCCATCTGGTATTCATCAGCTCGATAGTAGAGTGCTCCATGACCTCAATCAGATGTGTCAAATAAGGGATTCATACAAAATATGCAGTGCTGTGCATATTCCAGATACCATTAGAGAGTAGATTTTGACTTTACTTTGCAGTAAGACATTGTAACCTCAAACATCAGTTTCTGTCAATCACCATTTGCAAGAGGCTATTCGGTTCAGAACAGCTATACAAATCAGTAAGGATGGAGCGACTACCAAAGTCTATAAATATAATAAATATAGGATTGGAGATGTGAAAAGCACATCTTGAATATTGTGCATTAGTGGTTGTCATGTATTATATAGCAGTAAAAATGTCATTATTTGAGATGTGTATGAATATGCTATAACTTCACAATGTGTAGGTATGGTAATTATCACCTATCACATGCAATGTACAGTAGTAAATTTACTGTCCAAGTGTTCAGTTCTTGTGACTGAGGTACTTTTGTTATTATGGTTCTGTATGGCACTTTGAGAGTCACTAATGTTTCCTTTCTGCTTTCAGGGCTTTAGCTCACACTGGTCCTCAAGAGAGGGAGGCAACATCCATTGATTATTATTTCCCCATATACTGTACTTCCATCCATTAAATATTCATTAACCTATGCATTTTACCAAATCTTAACACTGCATTGCTATTATTAGTCTTTGCCTTTTCGGCCCAGTATTGTTCTTGGCCACAATAACTCGCAATACAATGATTTCTTTCAAAACGGCAGTGGATTGCAGTAATGCACTGCATGGTTAATCATCCACCTGTAATGTGAAAAAGTACAAACCCACAGGAGCAGAAAGCCTACAACAATAACACAAAACAATTATTACAAAGGAAGAAAAAAAAAACTGTGGTCCTCAGTATGAAAGCCTAAAGCCAGCTAAAACCTTCCCAAATTAGCAGCAAAACAGCTAAGTTTTTGCTCAGTCACATCTTTAGAAACTATTAGAAGAATAATGTATATTATAAGATTTGTGCAAGATGGCACAACACAAAAGTGTTGTAATATTTAAATGGGCCCCCAGTGAAACTGGCAAATCTTTATAAACGAGTGCCAGTGGATGTGTGGTTCTCAAATGTTTTTCAAAAACAAGCAGTCAAAGCCGGAAGCATCTTGCCTAATCAAACAAGCCTGTAGATATTTTTGAGCCATGCATTTTGAATGCAAATTCCAGCATAAATTATTTGCATCTTTAATTAAGTCATACGACATAATTATTATTGCAAGTAGAAATAGCATCAAAACGCTGCGATGAAAAACGTTCTGTCAACATCTACCCATCCACATGCCACTCAAAACTATCTTTCCTTATGGAACACAAGGAGCTGTAATTGAAGAGTTCAGATGCAAAAGCCTCTAAATGCCATTTGAAATTTTCTTCTAAAATGACCATTTTTATCAAACTTGTATATTTAAGTTCAGTAATTTCACTTAAATGACAATTAATCGGTAATCTTCATTGCCATTTAAGTGAAATTACTGAACTTAAATATACAAGTTTGATAAAAATGGTCATTTTAGAAGTAAATTTCAAATGGCATTTAGAGGCTTTTGCATATGAACTCTTCAATTATTTAAATCCCAAAACTGGCTTTCATTCAACAATATCCATTGTTAAATTCAGTTGTCATTTTCTTGTGTTTGTTAAAAAAAGAAATATTATATGACTAAATTATGGGGGTTTACTGTAACGCAGATGAGATGTTGCCCAGAGAGTGAAAAACAATAATAGGTGTCGGAGAAAAAGATGTGCAAAGACGAGAGATGGCGTATTTTCCCTGTGTTTAATAAATTTCTCATTTTACCTAAAAGCACAAAGTGACTGTTAAGGTACGTACTGTAATATACTGTCTATTTTTTTACAACAACTTACATTGATCAAAAGTGACAGTAAAGACATTAAACAAATGCTATTCTTTTGAACTATATTCATAATCCTATTGATCTTGAAATCTTACCGACCCCAAGCTCTCCTAACTCTCATTTCTGTTTAGCAGTTGTGTTAGGTTTGTTGCATGTTGCCTTAGTCTTTCAAAGTTTACGCTACAGAACATGGCACACTAAATGTGCTACACAAACCGGGACTGGAGGGTTGATAAATAATTGAGAGAAACGTGTAAAGAAGGTTGTTGTGTTCCACATTAACAGTAATGCTTAACAACCGTAATATGCATTGTACATCCCAAGGTTACTCGGCAGATGATTGCTACCACGGTGTAGAAAAGCATGTAAGGACACGCGTTGACCTTCTTTGCACATAAAGACCCATCGCATAAAGATCTACATTGTGGCCTGCAACATATGCTACAGTGCATCATTCATCAGTTCAACCGTTCCCCTTAAGAAATTGCACTTGGAAATGTAAGAGAATTTTGAATATTGTATAACTATTTCTATACCTTTTTAATGTCTGCTTGTAAGAGGTGTGAATTATTTACAGTCGAAGCCAGAGGAACTGAGAATGGCCGCTTTCACAGTGGTCACTGGTCAGTCCAATCTGCGGGAAACTGTCACAGGCAATTGACTATAATGTCATAATGTATATGAATGCTATTTTCATTCACCCCAGCCCAGCCCAGTCAAATATACTTCTAGCTTGCAAAGTCCTATATTACACAACAGGAGACTGTCAGTATGTGTGACCATATGCTACATTAACAAATGCAGCCATTAAATTTTAATTAAACTATTAATGTATGTACTATTTCTAAAGTAAAAAGAGGTGCTTGGCCTTTGTTTCTGAAGGGTCCAGGCTTCATAGCAATGTTTGAACCAATGTACAATGAAACCAAAGCAATCTGTTGTGGCCAGATAAGCAGAATGAATTTGATTATTCTGTCAGTGTTAGTAAAATATAAGCAATTCTTCTATGGACAGATGGTATGTTGAAGCTATAAAATACTTAAATATCAGCAGCTCGGATTAACACTGGAAAAGCAGAGAATGGACGCATTTAGCTGAAGTGTGTGTGATATCAGCTGACCACTTAGTTGACTGTCTGTGACAGATATGAGCCTGGAATTAATGGAGAGGCTACATATGAAATATGAAAAAGAGAACCATCATACAGGGAATAAATAATATAAATATCAGAAAAGAATATCCTTATATATCCAATCAAAACATGCTGACATTAGATCCAACAGTGGACCAACACTTGTACTGAATGAACTAAAAGCTTATCGACCTCTTAGATGTCTTACTATCGGAGCTCTCTTTTTCATTTCGGTCTAAGTAGCCAGTTGGGATGCTGTAATATAGTACATTAGTCTCAATGTACAATAAAACATTTATTAGTTTTTCCAGTTAGCATCTTCATCAAAGTTGATTGAGGTGTAATTCTTATTGACTTCCAAAAGGAAGACGAGTTCAGATGTTTTATTTGCATCTCTGTTCACCAATTCGTAATGGCGCCAGCGGCCTTCTTAATATTCTCTCTATTTGGTTATAAAATCAGTGCAAGTAGTGTAAAGCTAACCTAAAGTCCATCCTCATATTAAATGTCTTGTTAAATGTAACAAGGGGAAAAAAGAAAACAGTTGTCATGTGAACACCAAAAGCAACATTAATTGAATAGCAGAATGATATGAGTTAAAGATATTTGAAGTTGAAAAGAACAGGAAAAACATGTTGCCACTAAGAGGCAGTGTGCAAAGAAGATCTGTTAACTTTTGTTTGCAAATCCTTGCATGTTTTAGATAATACAAAACACAAAAGACCAAACTTGTTCCTCGCTTAAAAGGTAAATGACCACTCCAGATTTCCATGCTCGACTTGAACGACAACACCTTAAAAAGTAATGTGAACCTTGTAAAATGCATCAGAGACTCACTGTAAATATATATATATATATATATATATATATATATTCATGATTTGTAATCACAACATTTTTTTCTTTTGTCAAGTCAACTTAGATCATTTATGTAATTCAGATAACATAATATTTCGAGTTTCTGATGATTAAATCAATCTCCTTCATTGTATTAACTCAAAATTTTAAGGCAACCAGGTTACTTATGTTTTTAAGTTAAACCAACAATATTTGTTTACAGTGTGGAAATGATAAAGGCAAATACAAATTCCATGAAATCAAGGCACCTTCTATCCACATTACCAGCGCTGACTATGAGGGTAAATCGACAGAATTCTGTAGAATGGATTAATTGCAGCAAACATCCAAAGTATGTATTATTTTCTTCACAAAAACTGTATACTTTTAGGCCATATATGTAGGCGAATTGGGACGCAGCGTTCCTGTCACTCCAATTCCAATTTAACTTTCAATTCATACCAACTCTTGAACTGAAAGGGAGCAAATTCTTTCATTGTGGTAAATATGTTAAACCAAAACATTTAACGATCAATATTAGGGGTGGAGGATTCAGTATGTAGAACGATGGCTGTTTGAATCCTGTTGAGAAATCAGCTGCATGCAGACCAACTTAGTATTCATCAATTCAATGTTCAAAACCCCATCATGATTCACCATGCAACATCCATGGAGTAAACTAAGAGGTCATAAACCAGCATCCAGCTCCTAGAAATGAAGTACAACCCACAACAGTTCAAAATTTGCACAGGTCATTACACAGGAATCATTTGTTTGTTCATATGCCACTTACAAATAGAAAGCAAGCCAACACACCATGAAGATAATGACACCATTTGACCACTGAATGTCAACTACTGGAAATATCACAGATCCCAGATTATCACATCCAGCGTGTAACATGCCATATTTAATATGACATACAGTAAATCTAATCTGTATGAGGAAAATGAAAAGAATAGCCTGAGGTTATCACCAACTGTCTACTCGGCCATCGTGGTGTCATCAATATAAATGAATGGATAAATGTACATTTTAAGTTCTTAAAAATAATGGACCACCTGTCCACTGTGCTTGACTTCAGGTGCTCACAACCAACCTGTAGCAAAGATTTTGCACTGATTCTTGGCCTTATTTTCTTTTTTACCAATCCAAACAGTCTTCCATTAAGTAACAGTAAATCTGCCCTTGTAATCCATGTGACGTCAGCTAAAATCGGCCTCCCAGCCCACGCTTTTTAGGTATAGCCTTCATCCCATTATGACCAACCCCTTGTAATATTCTGCAGGCAGTAGAACGCTGAACCGTTTCTATGTGGGTTTCCATGACTGAACGGTTGACACGAGCAGCCTAACCTACATAAAATTCTGTCAAAGGAAATTTAACACCCTTACATCATATAGTTACTGCAAATCACAATTCACAACAAATGTGCTTTCATGGCTACCCTTAACATTGAAACAATGATAACTATTAAAACGATTTCCTTGATTGCTACTGACAGCAAAGTAAATACATATAAAATGGCACTGTAACTTAGTCCTCAAGCATGAATATATTATGTGAATAAAAGAAATCACATTGGGGAACATTAGGAAAAAATGGGGCTAGTTGTCACACTTTTTGAAAATATTTGTAACGTACAGTATATCTGACTGTCAATTTCTGTATTGGCTACAAAATAGCTATTCAGCATAGCTATTTAGCTATTGAGCTCAGTGGACACAATTAATCAAATATTCTGTTTAAAAGGGTATTTGAACTACACACAGAGAGAGCATATTTTTAGAACTGTTTTTTGTATTCAAAACCTTGCAGTCACTGTAATATTAGATAAACAAATGTGAAAATACTGCACTAAAAACCTGTTAATTAGTTACGGAAGTTATCTATACAGTAAAACTATGGATATGTTGATATAATAAATGACAGTATGTTATATTTTAAATTTTGATATAATTTATAACAATCCATGTAATTCTCCTATAAAATATTATAAAAAAACAGTATGAATTACCTTACAATTTACATAACAAATATATTTAACAAGGTAATATATGTAATAACATTTACATTTAATTATTAAAATGATGTTGTTTATAAATAGAGAGTATGAGTAGTATGAGTAAAATATTTTTTAAAAATGGAAAAGAGATTTTAAAAGGAAAAGTAATTTTCATCGGTAATACACATTGAATCTATACTGTGTTTTATATATTATTTAGTTAATGTTTACTGCTTTGTTTTGTGTAGCCTAATGTGTAATTCCGAAAGTGTTCTGTATTGGGCAAACTATGCTCTGACTTTATATAGGCCCTATTAATAACCAGTTGCTGGAAAAGCCACTTTAGATTATCTCCAAGTCATTATGGGTCGTTCCATTGAACCACCTGTGTCATTAGCTAATTGTAGCCTACAAGACATTTCGGGAACATACAGGTCTTTAAAGGCTCACATAAGTTAGTATCAATATTATATAATTTAACAACGTCTAGATTGAATAATAAAAGTCAACAAATTGCGCACAATGTAGCCCTTGTGACAACTTCCCCATGTGTCAAATAGCCGTCTGCCCATATACTTTGCGGCAACGTTTACCATAGATGAACACAATGCATCTCCTAGTGATAAAGATATTTCAAAACATCCTAACAATAATGGTTATCATGGCAACGTAGCCTATATCATGCATAAGCCCAATTCGAGGCAAACTGGGACCACAGGCTACCCCTGGGTGCACCTGTAACGCAGAAAACTGTCAATTGACATGTGAGCTATAGGGCCTACATCTCACTGGATATCATTGAGAATGAACATCCACATCTACCTAGCAAGGTCACGACAGTTCTGTACGTAGCTGCTACGTCTGTTTGTCTTACCGTATATTCCCTGGCACAAAACGCCTTCAAATAGTGCGGCGAATAACCACAGGAGAGCCAAGATAATATCCATCTTCACGTTAGTCTGAACATATCCAGCTCCTCAGGCGGCGAACAGTTGAAGGCAGTACGTGCAGTCCAAATCTCCCACCTCGCGTGACCGTATCATCAAGAAACAGCTGAAATAGTGTCAGTCCGAGATGTCTCAAGTCATTTCTCGTCAATTCAATGCAGATGTTTTCACCAAATTGGTCTAGGCGGAGATATAAATCTGTGCCAGATAAGGAGGACGAGCATCAAACCATCAGAGCGGGTCTCCTCCTCACACCTTCGCCGGCATTAAGCACCGACACGGCTGGCGAAAGTAAATGACAGCGCCATGGGAAACACGCGCGCTATTAATCGGCTACGCGCGCTGGCATCCACCTCTTCGACGTTGCCAAAAGATAATACTGCGGAATTTAATGCGAAAAATAACCAATAATCGACGAGACCACCTCTCTCATCCCTTCGTGGTTTCAGGATGCCGGTGAGGCAGAAAGGCACGCCGAAAAAAAAACTGTTCCTTGATGCCGATGGGAGCGCTACTATAGTAACACTATAATTCTTCGCATCCAGCGGATAAACAGATGAATCCGCTATTTCATTTGAGCTGTGTGGGTCAGCTTTACTTCTCGGAAGTCTTTGGTCCCGGCTTGAGAAAAAAAAAGAGATACAATGACACACACACAAACACTCACACGGATTTGTCAGGTCAGGTTGCCTATATTCAGGATTAACCGTAATTTAGACTGGATGAAATGTGAAGGGTGATCGGGCACGCTGCGCCATACGTACTGCGCTGGAACGCTGGAGCCCAGCTGGCTGGCTACGTCAAAGAGCGCGTGAGTGAGTGAGTGAGCGCGCTTGGATCTCATTTGTATGAGAAGCACTCTCGCGCTGAGAACGTTCGCAGCAGAGCAACGTGAACTTCATTATAAATTAAAGGCCGCTAGTCTAAATGGTATACATGCTTTCTGACGTTTGCTCGTTCGTTTGCCTTTTTTCTCTCATTGAAACGGAATATGATAGCTGCTATTAATTTCGCCGCTCACCCTCCTCCCTGGTCGACTTTATAACTATCAAATGAATGATTTTTCCTTCCATTATCAACCGCAACAATGCCAGTAGATGCGAGGCTACATTCTGTTAAACATTTCACCATTAAATCAGGTGATGTTAATATGCCAATATATTCGAGCTAATACAATCTATAAAACGAACTGATGATGATGATGATAGGCTAATGATGATGACACAGGTGGTAGCCTACAAGAGAAAGCCACGTGATGACTCACTAGCAACCGTGACCAATGATCAGACACTAAAAATAAAACAGTAAACAATAACCAAACTATAATACCACAAAATACCCAACTGTACATAACATAATAAGAAATAAAAATGTTACGATTTTAATAGAGAAATCTGAGAATGGACATTTTACTGTAACATTACGTAGGCTAACTAATAATTAATTAACACTATTTTACCACAATGTTTTAGTATTAAGCATACATATTGCCTTTTGAAGCACATTTTAAAAACAAATTTTAAATGTAAATGTGTATAAAGTCATGTTTCACTAAACTTTTATGATGGCCATTCAGTATAATAAGTGTTATTTAACACTTCTCCTTTCTGAAAAAAATTTATATATACAGTACTGATGAACAGTGAATGTGAAAACCTAATAAACAATACATTGTGCAACAGGGTCTCGCGTGACTGTAATCTTGATCAGTAGCTGCAGTTCAAGCATCACCCTGATTGAATTAATTATCTTTTTGAAAAAAGCTCCCAGCACCATACATAAATGTCCTTACATCTGTATTATTGAATATGAATCATATTTACATCATATTTATATAAAATATGCAATCAAATGATCAATCGAGTGGATTACAAAATCTTAATAAGACTGTCAGGGCTTCACAGCCATAGAGGATTAGTTGGTCAACAAATTGTGTACTGTACACATACTGCCATCTTCTGGAATAAAATAAAGTTACATGAAAATACATGGTGACATGAAAAACAGCACAAACTTATTACATTTTCTATAAACATAATATTATTTTATTAATTCACTACTTAACATTCAAATGTTGTAGCTGAATATAATTAGTGTGATTATGGCTTTAAGAGCTACACAAATTAGAAATGACATGAAATGTTGTTGTGGTCATAGACTTATCTTAATGTAATCATTTAACATACTGTAAGTGATTGAAAATTGTGTTTAAACTGCATTATGTGAAAACACCATATAGCAATATAACATTGATGAACATGAATAGGCCAAAATAAGTTAATATAACATTGTAAGATATTTTGGGTTACTTTTGCTTGGCAGTCCTAATTTAATTGTCATTAAATGGAAAAAAAGTGGCCAGGAAGTTCTTTAACGACCCATGGAAGAGTCGTACATACATGTATGATGTACAAAGATGAATGCTGAGTAAATGATGACACAATTTTATTTTTTCAATCATTTTAAGAGAATAACTATATGATTTCTGTTTTTCATGTCCATAAAAGCAAAATGAACTTCAAAATGGTGCAAATTGTATAAAAGCACATTTTTGTTTTTTCTAATATATCTTTTATTACAGATATTTGACTTACACTTTTATTGTTAGATTTGTATAGTCTAGTTACTAGGATGTTGTTGCACATCTTTATTACACGTTATTAATTTTGTTAGGTTTATGTTTGTGTTAAGTTTTTAAAGCTGTGGAATGCAAGTGCAACTGCAAGGTTTCGTGAATATATAAAGCTCTTAATGTGTCAGGTTAATTGCTGGACTTCAGCTAAAGCTAGATACTTTACAAAGCTACACAACAGACATGACAGCTGCATGTGTGGTGTAGTCACCCATGTTATTGTTTAATTAGGGTGTGTTAGAAATGTGTGTGTCAGAGAGATGAGGCAAATTAGCGCTGGGTTAAAATTAGCCCTCGCAGTGGTGAGCTGAGATTGACAAGACAGCCACTCGCCAGAAACCTCAGAGCTGTCCAGGTCATTATGCTGCATCACTAACTCTATCTATCCAACAACGGCAAGCTCACATAAAACTGCCTGCTAATGGTGAACAGTTCTGTGATCTATGAAGCTGAGGAACCTTGACATGAGGGAGTGAAAGGATGCGAACATATATCTGACACAGCTCTGATTATTTTATATTTTAATGAGGTTCACTCGTTTTAAGCATCCACATACACTCTTCGACCTCTTCTAATTAACAATCTTGCTTCTGAAAGGATACACTGACTTGATGTATACAAAACAGGTGATAAGGCCTTGAATGTGAGAACATTACTATAGCCTACCCCTTTCATGAAACGTTCTCGGAATTATTCTTGCTTTTCAGAATAACTTGGATCAATTTGATAAATGTAAATGTAGACTAGAGCATTCACAAAGAATTCCATTTAAAGATATTTTGTGTGTACACAAATTTAACAAGGTGACCTGGGAGGTAAATTAATTGAGGATGACATTTAAACGCTGCTACTATTTCTGGTATGATATTTTCAGCTCTGATCTGTTGAAATGTGTAATTTTTGTCTTTATTTTTTTGTATTCTGACTTAGTGAATATATATAAAGTATTTTCAGAATTTAAACATATTGAACGTGTTCGTAGATGTACACCGAGAACAGTTTTGGTCAAGTTAAAGTAAGAAAAGTAATTAATTACTCACTACTAGTTACATCTTCAACAGTGTAATTGGATTACTGTAGCCTACTACTTATTCTCTATAATTATTACTTACTACTTTATAAACCCATTTCAGCGTCGACCGTTTGAATACGACAATAGACATGAAACTGCTCTTTTAATTCTTTCAAATAACAAATAACTTTAATTCTTGTAATCTACTACATTAAAAGTGTGGAGGTCAGTAAGAAAAAAAATAAACAGTTTGATTCAGCAAGGATTAAATTAATAAAATTCAATGAATTCATTAAATTCAAATACGTATATTTCTAATGCATCAAAAGATTAGGCCCATATTTCAAATAAATGCTGTTCTTTAAACTTACTATTACTCAAATAATTCTGAAAAAAGTATCCTGGTTTCAACAAATATATTAAGCATTAAAACTGTTTAATCATTGATGATAATAATAAGAAAAGTTTATTGAGCACCAAACCAGCATATTAAAATCATTTCTGATCATCATGTGACACTAAAGACTGGAGTAATGATGCTGAAAATTAATCTATCACAGAAATAAATTACCTTTGACAATATATTCAAATAGTGAAAAGTTATGTTTAAATTGCACTAATATTTGACAATATTATCGTTTTTACTGTATTTTTTAACAAAAAATATGACATGAAAGATTTGACATGGGAGATATTATGGCTATTCATTGAAACCTAATGAGATCAGAGAAACCTTCAAATCTATAATGAGATTGGACTGTAAACCAAATATCCTTAACCAATTTCTCTGAGCTCCTGACAGAGACTTCATCAAGTCTACTATTGATTTTTTGATTTGCACACAACATTTAAGTGGTGAAAAGTGTTATGTTTGTGTAATGGAGCAAAGCTGGGTCATCAGTTATAGTGCATTGGCTGTCATTCCTAGACACGTCTTCCTTAGGAATTAAACATCTCTACAGTCAATAAGTCCCTGGACTAATAATTGGCTAATGTGTCGTTCTCCTATTATGTGGTTATAGTTTAAGTCGTTCACAGAAGAAAAAGCATCAGTGCTCTAACTCACTAGCTTGGCAGGGTTTGAGTGAGATGGAGTGTCTGAGCAAGTCTGTCAGTTACTGTACAACTGTCACTTAAGATACATCTTCCTTGAAATGCATCTTGGCTCACTAGGTGTGCTCTTCATTATTTAGGTTGTGAAAAACTAGAAATCTTTTTAAATGTCCCCCCCCCCCCCCCCAAAAAAAAAAAAAAAAAAAACACTTGAATGATTACATTATCACCCAAGTCCTCTTTCACTTTCATTATAATTCTTTATGGGTGTGAAAAATACAAGGGTGTGAAAAAGACTATATTACATTTTGGTATAATCTTATCATGAAATGAATGAATGAACTGAAGGGTGCATAAAAAAGTAGATAAGTTAAAGCAACACTAAGTAAGATTTAATTTTACCTTAAAATAATGTTTCCAAAGTCGTTTCAGTGGCTCAATAAGTCGTAACAGGGTGAAAGGCACTTCTGGATTCGCTTTGCGGTCCTCTGCTATAATCACGCTATGTAAGATTGCCAGACCGGGTTGCGTTTCTGTCGTTATAATGAGACAAGAGAAAACTACAATTTGACTTGCTTTACCTCAAGCGTTACAATAGTCATTATTTTCTTTTTCTTCGTTTCTGATGTCGCAATACATCATACTTAAATTAAATCAAGCAACATACTCTACCTTTTCTGTGGATATCGTTCATTCCAAAGCTGGTGCTGGATAAACAACAAGCGTGCGTGAGACAGTAGGCTACGGTAGGCTAAATTATTTACGACAGCGGTAATGAACAATTCCGCTTCCAACCGGTAGGGCGACTGCAGAGGAAAGTTGCTTTAATTTCAAATAAATTATCATTTTTGTATAGACTATTCAACACAGTTGGGAAATCACATTTTCTGATGTGTATATATATATATATATATATACATTTTATTTTTCTCTACACAAATAAAAAGTAGTTGCAGTACTGAAAGCCATATTTGTAGTGATCTTGTATAAATATTTGTCAATCAGTCTCAGGTGTTCATCTATCTAAGGAAATTATTTCTTCACACTTTGTCTCACCTCACATAGCCTGCATCTGTCATAATAGCCTTATTATTTATAAGGCCACCTGCCTAATATGCTGTTGGTCCTCTGCGTGCTGCCAAAACAGTGCCGACCCACCAATGCCTGGACTCAACAAGACCCCTAGCCCCTAGAGATACCAAGGTGTAGTATCTGGCACCAATACATAGCAACAGATCCTTCAAATCATGTAGGTTGCGAAGAGGAGCACCGTGGATCAAACTAGTTGATCTCTGTTGATGCTCTGGGGAATTTGAAGGCTGGAGAAAAAACATTTAAACCGTTTCTAAACAATGTGTGCAGTGTTGAAGGGTTCATTATCCTGCTGAAAGAGGCCACTTCACAGTGCATTTTTTTGCTAACAGAGACTGAGAGACTGATTTGTGTCTGAGTGACTTGTTTTTGGTTGTTATGTTCATTTATTGTGGATATTTAAAATGTTTTCCATTTTCAGTGGTAAATAGTCTTTAGAAATAAAAGTTTATTGATATTTGAAAAGGTGCAGGCTTCCTGCCGCGCGCTGTTACAAAAAAGCCGTGCACACAGCCAAGCGAAATGGGGTCCTGCCGGTCTTGCGCACCGAATGTGTCATTTTTCAATTTTATTGTGACAACAGCAGGTGATATGTTGACTGTTCCAATATGGCGGACGAGTCAACGTGTCTGGAGTGGTCGAATGTGGCATCTATGTATACAAATTTATACACATCAAAATCAAAATGCTCAGACATGAAGGCAACAATGACACCTGCCACTTTGACAAGGTAGCCTGCCTTACTGCCTCACTCTAAAGCAAACTTACCCGCATGCAAAATGCAGGAAAGGAAGTATGGTAAGATACCTCACACAAAATGAACCAACTGACATCTGAAAAGATGAGATATTACTTCTAAGTAACTGACTTCCAAGGACTGTGCAAGCCAAAGGAGGTGCGGTGGCACCCAGTCGATATCTGCTGAATGTGTGTGGCATAATCCAGCTGGCTAAATCACAAATACATCAGACACCCATGACTAAATCCCACGGGGTTGTCATTCCTGTAATGGAATGAGCCCAGGGCCACTGGGGGCTGCAAATCGTTAGATCCCACACCAATCATTTCCAGTTCCCAATGGGATGAAATGGGCTTCATGCCCGAGTCTAAACTGAGTCGTATTTCAGTCTGTGTAAATATATAAAGCAAATGAGGGTAAAGGCAATGTTACCTTCATTCCTCCTACTGATGGGGAAAGGTCCAAGGGAGCACAGCTGTAGGTCAAAGCACGACCCCAATTAATAATAGGTGTATTTAACTAATTATACATAAGTGCAATGTACTTATTGTGTTTATGTTGTATTCGGGATTACACACTTTGCATTTTAAAATTCCATACTTTGCCAGATTCAAATGTCCAAACCTATGTTATAGACCACATTTAACATAAATGGTTCATACAGCATTATTTTCAGCATTACATGTTTGCATATAGTAGTCTATCTTCTCTATTATTTCCATTGGTTTTCTTGAAGTGATAACGTCTACTTACATAGAGAAACCTAAAAAACTTTACAACATGCATACTGTATATTCACCTCTAACACGTCGGTTTATACTGTATTAATCATGGTTTGATGTTTAATGATCACCAAACAGCAAAGTATAGGGTTAAGATGATCATTTGATCCTTACTTGACTCAAAATGTGTACCAGTCAAAAAATGAAAGCAAAAACATTTATAATGTTATAAAATTGTCTCCGGTATAAACAAATGTCGTTCTTTTAAAACTTTATGGCCCAGTCAAAAAATGACAGCAAAAACATTTATAATGTTATAAAATAGTCTCAGGTATAAACAAATGTCGTTCTTTTAAAACTTTATGGCCCAGTTTCACAGATCTATATTAAGCCAGGGTCAGGCCTATAAGTTCAATTAAGATATTCATAGTTGCTTACTTTTAGAAGCTTTTATAAATGTGCCTTGGAAAAAAACATTACTCATAAAAACAAAAGAATGACACTGTCACACTGACATATTTTAAGGTATGTGTCACAAATGACACATAGAATATTCCTATATTCTATATTTCTAAATATAGATCCTATATTTTAGGTTACATTCTTTTAAACTTCAATTTCTTTCCAGCAGAGTGCATCATTGTATCACAAATATTATATATTACTGTCACTTTAGATCAATTTGATGTGTTACTCACGGTAAATCTAGAAAATGACGGATTCAAGACTAACCCAATAAAGGTATCCAAACAGTTGCTCACCTATCTAATAAAACACATAATATATTAAAGTGTCTTGTGTTTGTATTGTTTCTACGGAGTGGAATTTTCTACGGAATTTTCTATATAACGTAATTAACAGGCGACGCAATGATACGGGTTGTTACACTGGTTAAAATGACTGATTTCTTTGGATTTAAACAATATTGTATACATTTGGGATAATGCAAGTACACAAGACAACAAAATATATAACATAGTTCTAATGTTTTTGGGATATTTTAATCCAAAAATCTTATATATTGTGCCTTTAATTGTATAATTGTGTTGGAGCACAAGGTCTCAATAAACCTATTTCATTTATAAACTTAATTTCTCCCACAGTGCAGCCTTTTGAACAGAAACACACACAAATACAACCCCAAATCAAAGACGATGATGAAAAACCTGTCTAAGAAATTTTTAATCGGATGTATGCAAAAGTTAATTGTCATTATCGCACTGTCTGTCAGACGTAAACAATACAGATTTCCAATCCAATGACACACACATATGAAACTTTCTGGATTTTGATCCAGTGTCTTGATGTTGTACCCCTCAAGGTATATACATATGAATATGTCTCTGTCATTAGATTGGATATTATGTCCTCTCTTGAAGACTGAACAGTGACAAACACAACTCCCAATACAGCCAATGGTGGAATATGACAACAATAGTTGCATACTACTACTAATTAAGTTGGCACTTAAACTCTTCAAACATTTATTTTAATATTTCCCATTCCAACATTTATTTTCCACTGGCACTATAGTGTTAGGCTATGAGATTTTAAGGATAGGCCTATGGCTATATTTGTGCACGCTAAATCTGTATATTCTATTGAAGTTCAGATGAAACCTTAATAAAGCTGTTGTGAAGCAATAACTGGTGTTATTGAATATGTAACAGTAAAATAAAAAAAAATAAAAAAATAAAATAGTTTATAAAATAATAAAAATAATGCTGTACTTTTTTTTACAGTAAGCCTATGCATAAAACTACGGTAGTTAGTTTTATAGGAATTTTAGTGTAAAATAAAGAAGCTTGCAGGCTATTTGTTGCTAATTTACTGTTGATTTTACGTATTTAAAAAAAATAAATAAATCTGTATAACGAATAAGAGTTTTCCTAACTCTGGAATAATTATCATACATGTAGTGTGACCTATGACCATAGATTACTTGGAATATGGGTTTTTAAATATCCACTTGCACACAAAAGGTGAAGTGAACAAAAACACTCTATGCAAAATATATATTTGTACAAAATAAAGTTCATTTTAAAACACTAATTAGTAAATAATAATAATAATGTGAAAACGATATTAGACACTTTTTTTGCACGTTCTCAAGCTGCCTCTGGGTGGCAGTGTTTGTCAACAGAAAACTCTCACTGAGCCTATCAGAAAGTGATGTGTCTGTAGGCCCATGTGTATCAGTACAATGCATGTAAGAAGGAGGATGTCTTTCATCATGGCAGCATTTTTATCAGTGGTCAACTATTAAAACAATTATAATTTGTTACACTTATATAGCTATTTTCTCACTCAAAGCGCTTTACATGGAAGGGGGAATCTCCACAACCACCACCAATGTGCAGCATCCACCTGGATGATGCGGCGGCAGCCATAGTGTGCCAGATTGCCCAACACACACCAGCTTACTGGTGGAGAGGGCGAGTGATGAAGCCAATCAGTATGGGAATGATGTCGGACAGAAGGCCAATGGGCAAATTTTGGCGTGGATGCCAGGCTTAAATGCTCCTCTTTTCTTTGAAGGACATACTGGGATTTTTAATTACCAAACAGAGTCCCGACCTAGGACAGGCCTTTTTTGACAGTATACTGTCCCCATTACTATACTGGGGCGTTAGAACTATACAATTAAGACATACACAGACCACAGGCTAAGTGAGTACCTCCTACTGGCCTAGTTTTCCCAGGAGGTCTCCCATCCAGGTAGGTCTACTGAGTCTGACCAGGTTCAACCCTGCTTAGCTTCAGTGGGACACCAGTCTTTGTACTGTAGTTTGTACCCACAGGGCAACAATAGTTCAGTTTTTTTTATTATTGCTTTTCTTTGTATTGCAGCTAACCTTTGTCCTCTCAGCTGAAGTAGTAGAGGACTGAATTTTATTCCACAGATTTCTGAGAAAGGGAATCGAAAAGCCAGTTTGAGAACACACAGTCAGCACAGCTCTCATTATATTGGCTACTGTTTACTCCGCAGGCAAGCATGTAAACACACAAAAAAACTTAGGAATTTTAAAATGATTTGAAGAAAGACCACTTCACACATCTATCTGCCCCTTTTTTTCTTTCTAGAAAGGCTTCTGTCTTGGCTCAATGGTCATAAAACACTGTCTTACAGGGAACATCTCTCTCTGAAGAATAAACTCCCCAGTAAAAATGCTCATTAGCGCTAAAGGAAAAATCTTTAAAACCACCAAAACTGAAACTCTGGACGTTATGTAAATTAGCCAAACATGTATTTTTTTCGTCGGATGTTGACGTATGGTCAAAAGTGTCAGTTAGATGACGTCTTGGGATGAGAACGGGCTGATTTTTTTAGGAGCCATAATAAAAAGGCATAAAGATCTGTCGGAGATTATTTGTGACAACGCACACAGTCACACGCTTTACACCTTACAGTGAATTCTCCTGGTGAATGATTAATTTTTAAAAAAAGTCATCATCTAGAATGCCACATGAGCATTTCTAGAGGCAATTAGGGCAACCATTCCGTGTTAAAACTGGCTATTGTCATACCGTTAGGAAGTGAGGCTGACCTATAACTCATTAGCAGAACGGATCCTATCATAGAGTGAAACATTATCGCCGAACGCTGCGAGACTTCATTTCCGCTTTGCTCTCACCCCCACATGCAATCTTCCAAACAAGCCAAACACAACATTTAAATGACATTTTAAGGGCGAAAACTTACAAAACTGTGGTTAGTGAGGATTCTACTCAAACTGCATTGACACACTGTATTAACTATTTTTCAACTGTTATTCATTTTAATTTCTCTCCTCTGAACTTGAAATTGTTAACCCTAACCCCAGGTAAATGGAATCCCTGGTATCTTGCTTCACGGTTCACATTGCTCATAATTTTCCCGGGGTTAACAATTAACCCTGGGTATTCATCATTAGCTGCAATTACACACGGTACATTTGTAAACCCTGGGTTAAGATTCTTATTTGCATATTTGCGGTGTCAGTGTCGAACACAACACGCAACCTGTTGACATAAAAGCTCTAGCAGTGCACATTCTCATATTATAACCTATTGCCAAATGTTTATTGCCAACAAGTTTTTCCTGAATGGACTTTTCGGACTATAAAGTTAAGAATGTAATGGCATCTTCTTTACTCTAATTGTCTCTTCTTTTCTCTAATTGTCGTGTTTTCTGTCACCATTTGACATGTTTTCGCTCAAACTCTGAAATAAATGTTTATACAATGTGCAGTGTTTCCGTGCATGCAAATATAAGGCATGCGGTTGGCAGTTAATGTTACAGTTTTTCTCAATTGTTTACACACAAATACTGATACTTGAGACACAATGACCACAACATGTAACTCATGCACCAACCCCCTGAACCAATTCTGCTAAACTATGTAGGGTAACTGGACTTTGTCAGTTGGGACTCATTCATATCCACAGTTGAAAAGCTTTTAATCTTTGACTTCCACACTAGTAATTCACCAGCGATTGCCAGGAAGTATTTTCCTAATGGCTTTCATTGACACTTTCATACCTTCCCCCTAGCCTTCCCCCTTTCCGACAAGAAGGAACGTTGTGTACAACACACACACACACACACACACACACACACACACACACACACACACACACACAAACAGCCGGGGGTCAGGCCTCAAAGAGATCGCCATCTCCTCAGAGCCAGGCCAGGCGGCCAGAAAGCTCTTTCCAAAATGCACACACATAAACAGACATTCCTTCATTGAAATCTGTCACTTGACTAATTCTGAAAAGTATATGATATATTCCCACATAGTGCATAACCTTGTGTTTTATTGTCATTTTAGTGTAATCATGACTTCGCTAGGTGTGTTAGAATGTAAAATTGCTTTCCTTTCATGTTTGTACGCCTTGCGTGGTATCATCGCGGCCTCCTCCAGTCAAAAATGCATCGTAGGTTATGATGTAAGAATGTATTACACTATACTTTCCATTCTTGAGAGTAGAGTCATGTACGTGTCATGACTCTGACCACCCTTGTTATAAAACATGCAAAACATGCAAATGAACGAGCCTTGACAAGACAAAGGGTCGTAAAACTTCCTCCAAAGGGGCGGTTTCCCATTGGCTCACACATCTCCAGAGATTGTGGCATCTTTACACTTTAAAATCACTGATTAGCTCTCTCTTTTCTCTCTTCTTCCTTTCTTCTGGTGGCGCTTCATGCAACTCCTCTGTGATCTCCCCTCTGAGGATATTTTTCTTTGTTTGTTTAAGTTTTGTTTTTCCTTTTGACTTTGTTCAATTCCCCAGATGGGTAAATGATCTTAGCCTGTTTGTTTCTTTGGTAATTTATGTCTGAGATGCCTTTGAAGCAGCCACACAAAGAACTACTGTGCAAGTATTTGTTAATCAAGCTTTCAGAGTATTAAGATTGTATTTTTCCGTGTTGTCTCTCAAAGGTTTAACTGTCCAGGTGAATTGTGCCAAACTGTGATCCTTATGGATCTCCCTCTCTCTCTCTGTCTCTCTCTCACTCCCTCTCGCCCTCCTTCCCTCCCTGTTTCTTTCACTTTCAATCCCTTTCCATGTTTTGTCCATTATCTGTTTGTATAGACATCTATCCCATATAACGCTAGTAACCGTATAGGTAGTCTTCCTTTATTAAATTCATTATATTAATTTATTGATTCTGTCTCTTGCTCATATACAAGTCCCTTTAATGTACGATCCAAAGCTACGTGCTTTACAAATTTATTGATACTTAAAAAGGTATTGTTATAGAAGAGGAAGGTTGATCCTCGTGGCCAGAGGAATAGCTTCTCTTGAAAGTCTATAAAGTCGGATCATTTTGTGAGGTTTGATGGAGATCAAATGATCAGGTTTGTTGCAGATGATTTGATCATAAATTAATCCCCTTAAAGATTATCCTGACAAAGATAGACATTGATAGACATTATAGAGATATTAATACTTAATTCTAATTCTTATGATTGATTATTTATAGTACAATTGATCTATTTTCGCTGACCTGGATGGGAAACTGATCATAATTCGTTGTGTTCAGCTGTACAAACAGGCCGTTGATAACTATCCCTTTACGGGTAATTTTATAATTTGTAGGTGATTCCCCGATCATGTTTCATGATTAGTTATTAAAATTATATTCCTGGTATTTGAGCTAATGGGAATATATACTCTTAGAAGCAAAGGTTCTATATAGAACCTTAAAAGGTTCTGTCAGCGCTACGTATTTGGAACCCCTAAAAAGTTCTATACACCCTTAAAAAAGGGTTCCTCTGGGTTCTATATAGAACCCTGGGGTTCCATACTTGGCCAATAGAACCTTTTACCAAAAAAATGGTTCTATATAGCACCAGTTCATCTTCATTGATGAGGTTGGATTCAACCTAGACAAAAGAGGGGAAGGAATATCATCGGCCAGCGTGCCATTGTTGAAGTCCCTGGGCAGCGCGGAGGGAACATCACAACGTTTGCAAATTACCCACCATGGCGTCATCTATCACCATGCTATCCTTGGCCCCTACAACACTGCCCATCTGATCACATTCCTGGACACCCTACACAACACACTCATTCCACCAGATCAGATAGACGGCCCTGAGCAGCTCAGGTACGTTGTCATTTGGAACAACGCAAGTTTCCACCGGGCTGCTCTGGTTCGTGAATGGTTCACTGCCCACTCACGCTTTTTAGTTGTTTATCTCCCTCCATTTTCTCTATTTTTCTGTATGACTGAAATCCACAAACGATTATACCCCTTCTCCAAGCTATGGAAGACCCATGTGGAGATATAGCAGTTGGTGCTTTTCTAGGTTGGAATCGCCATGCTGGGCAATATTTCCCCCACTGCTTGGCCAGGGAAAACATTGCTTGTGATGTGGATGAGGTGCTGCTGTGGCCAGACCAAAACAGAATAAAGGATGCAGCATAGTTTTTTTTTTTGTTGTTGTTGTTTTGTTACTGTATAGAGTAAATTATTCTGTTGTTTTGTAGACCACTGTATGTGCAACTTTGTGTTGGTTGGGATGTACACTGTGAGTCAAGTCAAGTATATTTACTGTAAAAACATTTTTTTTCAAGATTTATCACAACATTTTTTCTTTTGTCAAATCAACTTAAATAATTTATTTAGTTGAGATAACTTATTATTTTGAGTTTCTGATGATTAAATCAATCTCCTTCATTGTATTAACTCACTTTTTCCAGTTCAATCAACTTTTTAAAATTTTAAGGCAACCTGGTTACTTACTTTTTTAAGTTGAACCAACAATATTTTTTTTACAGTGTTGAGTCTTATGGAGTAAATTTCGATTCAATTAATTCCTGATGAATAAAATAAAATCCCATACTTAATTTTCTCATTTAATTTGTGAACATTGTTTCATTTTGACTTCAAAAGTTTCACTAATACATCTGTGTGTGTGTGTGTGAGAGAGAGAGAGAGAGAGAGAGAGAGAGAGAGAGAGAGAGAGAGAGAGAGAGAGAGAGAGAGAGAGAGAGAGGCTGCCAGACAAGATAGATACAGAAAGAGATAAAACCAGTGATCTGGATCAGAGGATTTGAGGAGGAGAAATTGTCATCTGGGACAGACAGAAACACAAGTGTGTAGCTGTAGCTACAGCAATATAGGATTCATTTTCTTTCTACATGAGGTCTGAACTTCACATCATAAATATGAATACCTAGATGCTGCATTAGCAACTGCTCTTAACTACAGTCATAATTCTGCACACCTCCCAAACTGGAAAGGTCAAAATATGCCGTAAACTGAAGAATTCACAGATGCAGCCAATTACATTTACAGCTTGTGACATCAACAAGCTGATTGTCCCAAAATTTGATTCATAAATGACAGACAATTCAGCATATTGTAGATAACATAAAATTCAAAATGTAAAGGTGTATTGGTAAAATGCTCTAGTAAATAAAATGGATAACCACCACAGAGAAAGCCTGATGAAACTTGATTGGGCCTTAATAAATTTAAACTTATAGTTTGGGACCAGTGAGAAAGAATTTTGAAAGAATATGCTCACCAAGACTGAATTTATTTTATCAAAAATACAGTAAATAAATATATAGTGAGACATTACAACAAATAACAGTTTTCTATATTTTTTATTATTTTAATATTTAAAGTCCCCATGAAATCGAAATGTACTCGATTTCAAACCACGCTTGAGCATACCGTTTCACTAGCTGGCGAACGATCCTGGCTTCAGCGTTATCATTACGACACGGCATTGATTACGGCTTTTGTTCACACAGCGCGTGTTTCGAAACCGAACACGGCAATGTTACTAGGTCCGCAACCCGGCATCGATCTAGGGATCAATCCCAGGTCGTGTTTGCGTTCACACAGAAGGTCTTCTAGCAATTTCCCGGGATCAACATGCTGTGTGAAAGGGGCTTTAGATAGAGTGCTCCAAAACAATGACAAAATTAGCATTTAGAAGATTTTGATGACATCACTCTGCACTTCAGCTTCTCATCAGATTTTCTGTCCAATCAAATGCTCTCTAGAATCTAAAGAATCCCGTCCCCTACACTATAAATAGTACTATTTGGTGATTGGCACATAATGCTTTATATAGGGGATTGAGAATTATTCAGACAGTGAACCAGTAAATAAGCTTTCCATTAGGGGGAATGAAGTCTGGTTTTGTGTTAGTGTCACGCAAACTGCCACAGCGCACACACAGTCTGCTCTGGTCCAGGGACACGATAGCACACAGTGGATCATATGCGTGATTCGGCACAGACCACAAAATGTATAGGACCTATTTGAATTCTACACAGAATGCCATATTTTCAATTGATATGGAGGAGATTAGGAGGAGAAATGGTTAGACTCGGCATTTGAAACAGCACTGAGGAGCAGAAGAGATAATATCGGTGCCATGCACCAGCTACACATCCTCAGGATGACTATGTTCAATGTTTTGCTTTAATACCAGTTTCATATTAAATCTAAAAGGAGAATCTGATAGACTGGTTGTCATAAGCTGTCAAATGCAACTTTGCTGAGCTCAATCGCTCTGACAAACACTATTATTTTAAAAAAGGTGAGGAGCTGCTCGAAATGTCTCCGGCAAGGACACTGGCACACCGGCACTGACACCCGACACGGACACACCGACACAGGCATGCGGACACAAACACCGACACACCGGCACAGTCACGCACACGGGCATGGACACCAGCACGAACACCGGAACCGGCATTGACACACTGACATGGGTACCGGCACCGACGCGGGCATCTCTCTCCTAGTGTTTTTCTATTGGAACTCTGACCTTAACTGTCTATTGCTTGTAAACTGTTACATGCCATCATATAAAGGACAATAACTATATAAATATAACAATAACGATAACTTTGCGTCCACAGACCAACAAACAATAACGGTCTGTTTATTCTAAGCCTGGTCGTACAGCTAGTGTAATCGATCTAATAATCTAACAGTGAATTTAGCTGATGGAATAAAACATAAAAACAATGCCTATTATACATCATCGGAACTTCAAAGGAAACAAAACAAATTTTCGAAATGAGCGCTTGATATCTGAGGTAATTTTATTCAGAGTATGAATGATTGTTTTCCATATACTTTTTTTCTTTAAATGGGTGCTTGACTTGACAATCAGTGGTGGATTTTTCTGGACCTCTGAGATTAACGTCTGCCATTTTAAATGCACAAGCCCTTAAATTAGAATGGATTCTGATAGGCAGTCAGTGATTTAAAGGGACTATGTGTAAGAATGGGCTATATGCACGCATAAGTTCCGCATTTGACGCAAGGATGCTCGTCAGTTTCCAGTTGGGGAGATTAAAGCAGAGGAAAAAAAATTAAAGCAGGGGAAACGGAATTATGGCAGTCTTCAAAATTTACAGTCTTTCCGTCTTTGAAACGAAACTTTCATACATTTAGGTGTAATTTTATATATAGTTATGTTTATTTAATATAATTTTAAAAAGAAGCATAAACACAGCGAGGGGTGTCTGTTTAGTCTGTTTTTGTGACTAACGTTTCTTTAGTATAACCATGGAGTATAAAATTCAATATAAATTCTCTGTATTTCATTGGACTCTACGATCGGAGAAAGTTATCGAGCATCCTTAGACCTTCACCGGAAATACCGCTGTGCATAGAGCCCATTGTTCCCATCTAGCGGTGAAAATGTATTTTGCATTTAAACGAATGGTGCTCTCCAGTGCCTCGCTTTTTCAAATGCGTGTTGCCTCTACGGTAACCATTATGTATCAAAAAGCTGTGACAGGATTAGCACTTTGTCGCACAGCCAGTGCTTGCAGATGAAATAGCTAAGTATTACATCATGTGAAACTCTCTCGAATACTTTTACTACAACTATACGTTTTTACTAATACAGCTATCAAGATTAACAAATCGTGAGAAGTTTTTAAAGTATTTAGATCTATTCCCATCACATAAAATGTTGCCGTGGCTCGTGATGAGCATGGAGCAAGCAGATGACAGTCTGTTGATAGCGAGAATGAAGATCTTATCATTGCGATGCAGTTTCTGCACTCTCCTTAATGCTTTCACCAATGCAAACACGATGATGTACATATATACAGTAAGAGCTTCGTTGTGCAGTGTAACGTTGATTTCATAACGAGTTGTCCAGATAAACTCGCACTGTGAAGATTGTTCTTTGATCGATTTCTGTATTTAATTTGTATATAAGATCATTTTCATCCTACTAAAAGAAACGATGTGAAGTTGATATTTTAATCACTGGTTTGACTTCTGATGCATAAACAGTATTGAAATATTTTGAGAGAAAGATGTTGCTTAGAAGCTCGATCGATTATTTACTTTCAGATGTTCATCGAGGCCAGCTCTGTACTGGCCCAAGTTGAGGAAACAGTCATCGTGAAAGGTTTGGACCATAAAAAAACTTAAAAAAAATAAAAAATTAACCCATTGTTTCTTCAGAGGCTCGGATGAAGGTACTAAACATACCTTTGTGTTCATTTGTACCTCCGAACACTGGTCAACTGCCATGCTTCGCTCATTTGCAAGCCAGGATATCTCTTGAGAAAAAACTCAAATCGCGTTCATACTTCCTACGTCATTTTCTCATGGGCGAGCCAATTTCTCTGGGCGGAGAAATGGGAGGTTACCTTTCAAGATCAGCCTGTCTGAGCTTTCATTTTCTCAGAGGCAGAAAGAGATAGCCAAAGTTTGGTTTACACGATTGAGGGACCATATAGGCTAGGGGAACTCATATTATTGTTAAAAAACCTCAGAGACAGAAAATTTAATGTCAGGGGACCTTTAAGGACTTTTCCACAGGTGAAACATTCAAATAATTGAAAGAAAAAAACAATCCTTAATCCTTTAAATTAAAGATCAAAAGACAGACACATGACGATACTCTATGTGTGATAGAAATATCTAGAAATATCTTGAGATAGGATTTGTCTACGAAAAATCAGTAGAAAAGGGAGATTCAATTATTTGAAAAGCTTGACAGTTTGACAAGGGTCAATGATCAGAAGTATGACCAGAGGAGATAATAAGTGACCAACAAAGACAGTGAAATTAATGATGTCTAAATGATTGATGGCCCAGTCACAGTGTGAAGTAATGATGATATTTTGCATAAATACTTTACTGGAATTTAAAAAAACAATAGATATGAACAAATATAATGGATTTGACAATACACCAGCAACAAAAAGCTGTTGGTAAACAGGATACTAAAAAAAATCAATCTGCTATTTATTTAGGATGTACTTTAACAGAAAATTAGCTCTCCCTCTGCACATTTCTCTGCAATGGTCCATTGAAATTCCAATTATTAGATTGATCATTAGTGTGAATGATGACCTCACTAATTACAACTCATTTGCACCTAGACAGTCACACATTAGACAACTGTTCACAATTGCACCAGCCGTTTTAAAGGGGTGGTTAATTGCGATTTCTTTCTCTTTTTTTTCATTTTAAATAGTGTGTAATGCTTTTGATGCATGAACAGTATCTGCAAAGTTGCTGCACTGAAAGTTGAACATAAACAGAGATATCATCTTTTAAAAATCAGGAAGTTTAATGCCTACAAAAACGAATCAAATGGGACTACAACAAGATACTTCCCGGGTTTTATACGTAACTAACCCATAAATTTACATCAATCCTCCCTCCGGAATATGCAAAAAAGGGGGCATGGCCATATTTCTGTGGCTTTGTGCGACTTTTGTGGCCATATCCCGTCGAAAGTGTGTTTTTTCACCCAGCTGTCAGGTCTTCTGTGTTTGGGCTTCCTACAGACACTGTAGTTCATCAACAAGGGCTAAAATGTATGTTTGATTATATGTTCTTGAAAATTACAATCGTAATTTAGCTCTCTGCGCTGCACATGTTATGGAAGAAAGCTTCCAGAATTTCCACGAATCCAATGCCGGATTCAACAAGAAACTGTTACTAAAACATGAAGCAGTTCCAACTTTAAAAGCAGAGGCAGCAGTTGTTGGGCATTTTAGCATTTTAAATGTATTGCATGTATAATTTCAGACGTAATGTTTTAGTTTTATCAAGGACATAAAAGCTGTAAAATACCCCTTTAACAAATAGGCCGAAAAACAGCTAAACGTTCTAAACGTTTGACAAGAATAAATGTGTCTCGAATATTTGTGGCCATTTCAAATGCAAATGTGAGGGAACAAAATCATATTCAAAGAAACATTGCTGCAAGAAATATATGCTGAAAGTTACAGACAACTTTTTTGCATAAAATAAATATCACTACAAGACAGAAGGGCTTGACTTTGCCTTCAGCTTTCCATAGTCATAGCAGTAAATCACAAAAATGGTCCAAATACAACACATCATTGTATTATGAAATCAAATATAATGTTTCTCCAGAAACATAAAGCAAAGTTTCAATGAATGGCTTTATGTCTACTCCTACGCTTGATATCACTTCTTTTCCAGCATGAGTATGGTGTACTAATCTGACACCTGAACACCTACAGTATAACTTGACAAAGGTACGCTGTACAGTGTAAAACTCGAAGATCTACTTGGCATTAAGAGCTTGATTCGAGATTTGTAATATCACTCAGTAAAGGAAATCTGTGGAATGGAATCAGGCCTAAAAGAGCTACTATGATTTCAAGCATCAGGTTTCACAAAAAAGCAGGTTAGTTTAAGAATTGACAAGTTCTTGAGAGGTCACAATGACCTTTCTTAGGAGTGATTCATGAAATGGAGTCAAGGAAAAAAAAAAGGTCCTTAAAAATGGGTCATGCCAACAGTGCTCTAATGGAACTCATTCAGTCCTCTTCAAGGACAAACACTGCAGCCATAGATGTTAAATCACTGTACGCACACTTTTATTGACAATTTTATTTAGTGAAACCTGCCCTTCATGAAAAGAGAACAAATATGATTCTGTATGACTTGGAAAGAAGGCATAGACTGAGAAAGAAAGGAGATGCCTCTAGGCCCTATCCTCATCATGATGCTTTGTGAATTGTTTGTGTGTGTGCATCCAAGGCCTATGGGTAAAAAGTGTTAAGACAGCCCTTTCTCTTTCAGCAATTTTAGGTGCTATAAAACCTCTGTGACACGCACACAAACAAACACACACTCTCACATCAACCTCTGTGGCTCATGTGGTTGCCAAGGTTACCAATATCAGGCTGAGAGCCAGGAATACATAAATACAAGACACCTTTTACTCTCCCCATAATCCACCATAATGCTGAGCTAAAAAAGTGAGTATTTCTTTTTCTCTGTCGTTAGCCAGCTGCATACAGAACATGAGCAGTCGGCCTTACTGTGTTTTTATTGATTTACTCCACATTATCTCATGCCTCTAGGCTACTTAATTCTGGTTTGTCAATCGTGGCATTGAGAGGTAAAATATTGTTGTATATTGATTGCAGAATTATACATTTAACTGCTGTCCGTGAAAAGATAATGTGCTATGTTCCTGCATCTTTTACTAATGCTAATATAATATTTGGGAGCCCCTTGCATCAAAATGTCTGTTTCCTGTGCTAAATTTTAAATTAATATTTCAATTTTACATCCATGTTGTGTGTGGTGTTATGTATGGTAAGTATTGAGTGTGAACCACGTGACTGTGGTGTCTTTCTGCCCCTGAAAAGCCAAGCTGTGAGGAATCTCATAACTTTTAAAAAAAAAACAAGACTGGAATTCCAACAGAACATTCACCTTTACCTTCAATAATGCATAATGAGGTTTTGAACCAGGAAGGCATGCAACTAAGCTGATAAGCTTACTCTGCAAAAGTTAACAAAAGATTAAAAGTTTTTAAAAGATTAAAGTTGGAGTAAGTGACACAATTAAGCGTGGGCTGAGACTGTATGTTTTTCCAAAATGTTCTTTTTTATAGACCTTCTGTTCTCAAGGCTTTCTATTTATGCATCCTGGCACAGTGAAATCTCCGAGGTGTAAAGGGCCAGTGTAAAATGTTGTTTTAATAGGCATGGAGAAGTCATGGAGTTGTGAGGACAAATGCATCTAAATAAAAATCTCATTCTTTTAGTAACAAAGATTTCACTTTTTTATGGGCTAGGTTGTGGTCACTTGGCCTGAACTCGGTCCAGATTCCCATCTACAGTATATGATCTCTGTGCATTGTCACTTACTTGCAAGATTACTCTGGACTTTAACCAACAACTACAATCAGACCAGGAATGACCAGGATGAATGAAACAATTACTGTAGTGAAAGAAGGTTCTTTTTTTTTTTTTTTTTTTTGAAAAAGCAGTTGTTCAATGATGAAAAAAAGTAGTGAGTATAATCATTCTCCCTTTTTCACACAAACACATGCAGCTTACTTCACAGCTGGGTTCATTCCCTTGGGAGATGGCCATGCTCTGAGGGAATTGCAGAGAGAAAGTTATCGCTATTCTGTCTGCTAACTCCAAAGCATTGTGCACTTAATGTGGTTTCAGGAGAAAAGCTATAGAAACAGGATGCCTCTTTATATAAATGAATTCATGAAAGGAGAAAAAAATACCTCTACAAATCCATTTACTACACACAAGGGAAAGTGTGTGTTGTTTAGTAGAAAACCATTAATGGGAACCTTTCAGGGTTTCTTGTTCTTTTTCAAACTCCTCAGGCTGTTAGTCAGATCTTCACTAAACTATCATCACCTCTAGATCATGCTGTGCAAATGCCCAGTATATCTACTGTATATCTTGTGTGCACAAAGTTAAGTATCTTGTGTGGCCAAACTTCTCAAAACGCTGTACATATGGAGAACGTGTCATTCTTAACAATCATGAATTCATGATGATCGGGCAATTCTAAACTAGTATCAGCCATTTAAACTAAAGTTGAAGGCTGTGATAATGTTGGCCACTTGAGGCAGCCACAGGATAAGAAATGTATTAAGACTAATGGTTTTTTAACAGTTTGCATCCCTTTGAATGGAATCCACAATGCTAGACGTTTTTGAACAATAAACAAAAAAAGGATGCTATAGAAATGTGAACTATTCATCGTGGTCTTCTGTAAGTAATTACAGGCATTACTCGCAAGAACAGATGATTGAGTTCAGCTTGATCATTTTTCGTTCTGAGGTAGAAAAAATAATAAGCAGCTTGAATATTCGATTTCTACATGTGGGCGGGAATGAAACGCCCCTTTCCTCTGATTTGTCAGCCAAAGATCAAACATGCATATCACCACTTCAAGTCTAACACACCTTAATATGCAGTGGTACAGGGGCAACTCAGAAAAGTATGAGTTTGCATGTTGTAATTATAAGTTCTACATTCATGCAAAGCCTTTTTACATTTCACAAACGTTAAGATAATTACAACATGGCATGAAGTGTGTACTGTATGTCAGGGGTGCCCATTCCAGTTACTGGAGATCCACCTTCCTGCAAAGTTCAGCTCCAACTCTCAAAACACAATTGAACAAACTCATTTCTATGAATACTAACTATATGATTTTTCCTTGTGGTAATTTTGAGTGGCTCAATAGCTCAATATTTTTATATATATAACAGGTAGTTCCAATCCTCGAATCTGACTGGACAAGAGCCTTTCTGCTGATATTTCACCAGTATCAGCTTGTTAGCCTCAGTACAAATCGCCATGATAAACACAGTCTTGTTATCATTAACTTAGAGTTTCATGAGGAGACTAATCCAACTCTGCAGCAGAATCATCTTCACATCACCTTTGTGAATGAGAAGAAAGGTAAACGAACGGGATGGTTGTATAATGTATGTACATATTGTTCTCTTTAATTGCTGCTTTCAGCTAGACGTGACTCTATTGTCTGTGGTGGGGCTACAGACAATGTTGTCAGTTTAGAGAGAGATGAGATGTAAGGTGAAGTGTGAATGATTTAAGCTAAAGAGAGAGATGTGGAGGTAAATGTGACCATACGTATGCCTTTTAGATGACACGTGTCTTAATAAATATGACCGTGAGAGGTTCATGCAGGCGCATGGTGGGTCTCATCCTTGATTAATTCATGAGCTATTTCACCTGCTGTGGGGAGCTGCACTTAAATGATTTACCTTTCCTGCAGCAATTGGTATTTCAAATGTGACATTTCAGATGGCCCTTGATTTTTAGACAAATCTATTAATTTCTTGTTGCTGTAGGCCATTCCCGATCTCATCGGAAAAAGGTTTAGCATCAATTACTGTAAATCCTGACCATTAAACACAAAGAAAATTCGGAGACCTTGCTGTGACACCGAGACGGGTGGGCAGGTGTGTCAAAGGCCTTTCAAACAAGACGTGTTGTTGCATTAAACAGCTAGACAGAGCACAGCGGGACTTAACACTGTAGGTGTTAACTCTCAGATGATATTGCTTACATAAACACTTGTAAACAAAACCTGATGTTGTAAACATGACTTCCTACCTCATAAATGTGGAGGACTCTTGCTGTGTTCTTCACACCATGTCGTAATAACCGTAATTTCGAGATGACAACACGTAATATATACTATACACTGAGCTGTTCAATTATGCATTTCTGTGGCAACAATATCAACACCTAAATAAATTTGCAGTGGTCAGGTGGTAAAGCAGTCACGTGGCACAAGTCGGAGCTCTCAGAAAAACAGTTGTGCAAGTTGTAATTACGAGCTCTACGAGGAGAAGTTGAAATCTCATTGTGCAGTAATTTTGACATGGTGTGAACGTAGCTTTGAACACACCATATTTTTGATTGGCATTTGGACTATTTTTGTTGCGCAGACCCTAACTTCACTCGCACATAGAGATTGTAGATAGCACTGCACGCACTAGTAACTGAAAAAAATAGCCATAATTTCCACCCCTTCGGTCAATTATTGTGCTGCAAACACTAGTAACAATTTTAGCTTGTCAATGCTGGCAAATTACCATGCTATAACATGGAAACGTTTAAACCATAGCTATAGCCGTGGTTTATCCCTTACCAATCCTGTGCCCAAATTCATCCAGTTGGCCCATTTTTTAAAAACTGCCATTGATCATCTGTGTCAAAACTTTTAAGTTAAGAGAACTGTTTGGTGTTTTCGTGTTGGTGTTTTAGCAAACAGTTAGTTAAGTACCTTGTTAGCTTTGCCTGTTTACCTTAAATAAAGCAGAATTCATCAGCAAAACTAGATATTCTTGCTACAAACTAGATATTTAGCCACAAATTAAGATTTTTTTAACTACTTCCATTTTAGGTTAATCTTGGCCATGTTGTACAAATTTGTTCTCCCGTTTTAGTTAAATTGTGGACACGATATAGCTCACATTAGTATGACATGATGATTTAACTTATTTAAGGGAACGAATTTATAAAACATGGCTAGTGGTCATAAATTAATAAGTTGTGGCAATTAATTCAGAATTGAAGGACTACATTTAAAAAACAGGCTATAGATCTAGACTTCTCAGCTCAGAGTATTCACTTAATGGGGAATATTCTTGTTTTTATATCATGTTTATTTTGAGTGAGAAAGCAATGTACACTAATTCATACTCAGAAAGCAATAATTCGACAACAAATGCGGTTGTCATTAAGTCACTATTCATTTTTCTATGAATAAAAGGTGAGCCAGTAGCCTCAGACGTCTGAAAATTATTACAACTTCTCTTGCTTTTCATGTTCAGCAGCTCCACAAGCAGAGAAATAAGCTGTATTTTCATCATTCTATTCAAAACTGAAATGAACAGATTTGAGTCTGAGATACTACACGCTCTCTCAGCCGTTCGCTCTGTAAATTCTCCAAAAGTTGTTAATTTGACAATGTCTCTCATTAGCACTCTGTGATCAGGTTTTCAGAAAAGTAAGTCAAAGATAATAGGCTACATATTACGGACAGCGCAGAACGTCTGATAGTTGAGATGGTGTGGAAGCGTTAATTAAGTTCTGTGATGATTTTTTTGCTCCCCTTCTGTTACGGATGTGCAGTCCTCCATCCTGAAGCTATGCAGAGGCTTAGATCACGCCTGCATTATAAATTTGTCATACTGTATGTTGTGAACTATTTAGTTGTTCTTTTTGGAAGTGTGTACATGCTTAGTTGTTTCATTTGCTAAAACAACAACAAAAAATCAATCCGTTGCTGTTTGGAATGATTGTTATTATATTGCACATGTCATCCTGATTTACTTAAAACATTATGGCTAAATTTAGCGCTCAACTGCGTTCAAGTTTAGTGTTTAGCTCATATAGTATTTATGCTCATTTTATCTGTTTATACAGCAAATGTAAAGAGTTCAGGTTGCATTAAATAAATCCCTTCTTTATCCACTGCGGTGTCTCTCCAGAGCTCTCTGTGATGTCAGGTTTTACTTGAAATATAGAATCTGGCTTTGGACTTCATGCCTTTTATAGTATGAGTGGTTTTATCTGCATGCCAAACAGCGCTGCATGATTACACTTGAAATATATATGGATTTTACACCATTTGCATAAGATGACTGTTGTTATTTCTTCTTGCTAATCTTTATTCACTGTGTCATCTTTATTTTTGTCGCAAGGGCTCGGTTCTCCGGTCTAGTAAATCCAGCGGGTATCTTGAGAACGGCTGTCGAGGAATGTTTTATTGTTGCTGCCTTTCAACAATCAGTGGTTCTTCGCTGAATGTCAGCGTGGCTGAAAATCACTTTACAAAAGGAATTCTTGCATGGGATCATTTTTCTCAGAAGTCCTGAAAGCTCACTATCTTGGAAGTGCCTGGACTGTGTTCGAAAGACCTTATACGCCAGGACAAAATTTCGAAATTTTATCAATTCTTTATTTTGATCCCTCAATATCCTGTTTCCCAAAAACTCATTTTGAATGCACAGATCTCAGGTACAAAGAGCCCTGACGGTAATGCCTTCCAACAGCCTCATTTCACCCTGTATCATGGGGAGTAAAGAAATCATGTATGCAAGGTTCTAACCCTAACCTAATTAAAGGATCGGCCCTCTTCATGTTCAAAGTTGTGAATGATTTTGTTCATAAAACTTTTATAGTGTAGAGATGAAAGGCATTTTTTCCTTCTTTTTACAGATCCACAGTGAATAAAGAGCAGTTGTCATATAGTATCAGAAATGGCAAGAAAATTGCCCTTGTGGTACATTATGTTCCTCTGTTTTATGGGTTCAAGCCGATTGATTCAGTTCATGGACATTCCTGAAATAGGTTCAAAGTGACTTGAGAAACACTTTTCACTATCACCTCTAGAAGTATACTTTGAATGATGGGGGTGGGGGGTCACAACAGCTTTTGTAAGGTTTATTTAAGAAAGTCTGAAAAAGTTCATGTAGCAAATTAAGTGGCAAGAGGATAACATGGAAATGAATTTTTCTGTCCTTCCAAATTTCTTTCTCTTTATCCCTTTCAATTGTGGTATAACCTTAAGGGCAATAATGTACAGGGCTCTGATTTAGCCCTTTTATGACACAAGCCATTAAGAAAAAATGGACTGAAAAGGGTGTAGGAGTCAAAGCCATAGTGTCATAAGCCATAATGTTTAGTGACTAAAGCTACAGAAAAGTTCTATGTGAACTGATATTTAACCAAGTCTTTATTCTACTGTCTGAGGTTCCCAACAATAATGTTACCTCTCTCTAGAAATTTGATTTGAGAAATGTAATGGTTCAAATGAACATTTAGGGCTCATGTCTTTTAAATGTTGAACTGATTTTCAACCGCGTTTTAGAATGCCATGTCATGCGCGAGATGCTGCAAAAGACATAAGATGCAAGCGCAATTGTTATACACGTCTGTCAAGCACGTTTACATAGAAAAACAATGGGAAATTAGTGCATTGGAATGGAAACACGTGTTCTGTGTGAATATGAGTGGACGTGAAATCAAAATTGACCTATTTACTTGTTATTCCAGAGAAAACCGGTGGTCTTTTGCTATTTTCTTTTCCATTGAAGGCACTTAGGCTTGATAATAATGTGGAAAATAGCTATTTAGATGCTGTTTTAGATAATTTTGTATAGCTAAGGATTTTTTGTAAGCTTTTTGTGGTCCAATCAAATGATGAGTGTCTTAAATTTGTAAGTTAAATGTGCATTGCAGTGATGTAGGATCCCACAATCCAATGTGCAGTGTTTCAAAACAGTGCAAAGTATACTTTAATTCAGTTTGATGGGATTTTCCTCAACACTAAACCAGAGCCCAATTATTATGCTTTACAGACTCTGTCTGTCAAACTGAATTGAAGGATTATTGATCTGCGAACTGGTTGAACAGCTCAGAAATTATAAATGTTGATGATATTTCCTTAGAGAACATTGAGTCACCTTCATCTATATAGCTCTAGACTAAAGTTATTGTCCACAATGTCCAGCTAAAGTTAGTTTTTGATTGATTCACTTTCATTGCAAAGATCATTAGTTATTAATTTACTCGCTTACACGACAACGCTTTAACTAAAAACAGCAAACTTTTAATATGTTCTGGCCATTCATTTTCACGAAAACAGTGTTTGGTGGCTCACGAACGCAATCTTTGACATCGGTTCCAAGGTGCAAGTTTTGAAAAATTTTGAAAAACATCTCCATATTGTCATGATTCTGTTCTTGTGTTCCCCTTGTGTGTGGACTTTTGTTATTTCCTGTTCTGTGCCATGTTTTGCAGTCCTTTGTAGTTGTTCTTGTTGTTATTAGTCTCTCCATGTGTTTCCAATTATCCCCCCTCCCATGTCATCTTGTTTAGCTTGCCTGTGTATTTAAACCTATGTACTTCAGTTATTTTTGTTGGTCGTTTTTGCTTGCTGTCCTGTCCTGATGTTCCTGTCTTGAGTTCCTTTGTTTGCCCTGGATGACCTGTTTGTTTCATTAAAATAGTGCTTGCGTTTGGATTCTCTCTCCGCTTCATTCCCGCCTTACAGAGCTAATTAGAAACACCTGGAGAGACTAATAAAAAAGAAAAACTACAAAGGACTACAAAACATAGCACAGAATAGGAAATAACAAAAGTTCACACAAGACAAGAAATCGTGACAGATTAACTTAAACTTGAATCTGTGAAAAAGGTGACGGCATGAGAGCCAATGCAGTGTTGACAGAATGGGGCTAATATGGTCATACTTCCAGGTTCTAGGAAGAACTAGCTACTGCGTTTTGAACCAGCTGTTGTTTGTTTATTATGCGTGCAGGGCAACCACCCATAAGAGCAATACAATAATCTAGCCTTGATGTCATGAAAGATGGAAGAAGCCAACTTTATAGACTTTAAACTAGAGGTCTTCACGGGTCCAAAAATTCATGCCCGACCCGGAAGGGACCCGTAATATGCTACACCGAACCGACCCGGACCCGTCGTTCATTTTAAAAGTTGGACCCGGACCCGTGCAGACCCGAGAAATGTCATAAATGTACTGCCCGGACCGACCTGGACCCGTCTATTATTTGAAAACTGGACCCGAACCCGGCAGGAAGACAAAAACCCGACTGGACCCGATTGTCATATATTATTTCACACGATTTGCGAAAAATAAAACTTTTTGTCTTACCTAATTTTAGTAGCCGTCGTCTCACTTCCTTGTAACGTTACTGACTGATGCATTAATCCACCGACAAGAAAGTTCTATCCATGTTATTTCTCTCGTTATTCCAAGCTTAATCCACTCATTATTTCGGCTTTAAAAGTCCACTTGATGTCAGGGTGATGGATGACGAATGCAGCCTTGCACATGTATGTATTCTGACTCGAGTTAAAGTCCATGGTGCAGGTTAAACACTACTGTCGATTAATGTGTACATAAAGCAGTTAAGATATAATAACTTTAACTGTTTGCCCTTTTGAATAGCGATTGCTTGTTGCTTGCTCAGCTGGATCATATCTGTGCTCTCTGCTCTTCATTGAGTCTGAATCTGACCACCAAAACTTTAAGATTAAACAAGACGGTTCATTTATATTATTATAAACATTGGAGAAAATGTAAAGCGCGGTTTGGCGGAAACTCTGCTCTGGTTGCCATAGAAACATGACACGCGCTTGAGATTCCGATTGCACGGGTTCCATCCCGTTCTCAGCGCATGTTATATTAACGATAACGGGTGCCATATGAGTAGTATTTCGTCGTTTTGTCATAATTATTGTGTCCTATATGACGTTAAAGGATGAGAATGCGTTGGTATTACACAATACACACAATGTTAAACAGACCCGGGACCCGAAGTAATAGATTCGGACCCGACCCGGACCCGGCTGATCATTTAAAATACAGACCCGAACCCGTACGGGTCCCGGGTCGGGTCCGGGGCCGACGGGTCTCGGGTGCACTGTGAAGACCTCTACTTTAAACTAATTGACCCTTCGCAGGGAGTTTGACTGACAGGAGAGACAGATGAGGATTTGAACTTGAAAAGCGGTGTACTGACGTCTGTAGCGCTCCAGTGCATGCTTGCAGATAAGATCAATCTCCTCTTGTTCTGGTAGGGGAGACTTTAGTTTCTTGAATTCAGATAACAAGTGCACTACAAACGTTGGAAATGGTTCTCCTTGAGCTTGTACACAGTCAAGAATACCTCTCCAGACACGCTCTTGGTTATCTGCTGGGAGAAACACGGTCTTGGACAGAGTGCAGAACTGTGTCCAAAATGTGACATGTGAACTCAGTACTGTAAACCACTTCCTGGGCTCTTTAGCCAAGAACCGTGGTAATTCAAGCATAATTTGAGCATCACTGAGACTCAAAGAAGTTCTATAGCCATCCACAAGAATAAGCCAGTCATCAGGTTGAATTTTCTCATCATTTCCAAACACTGGGGGAACCAGTCTCGATTAATGCAAGACGGAGGCCAAAGTTCTGGTGGCATTATGCAAATCATAAGAGCTTTGAGCCAGGCCTAATGCATTTTCGGTTCTGCCGTTCATTTTTGCGTCAAAGGACCGAGGCCCCTGTATGTGACAAGCTGGTGCTTGAGCATGTGAAGTAGATGTGAAGCAACAGGCCTGACTTGAAAAGGCACTTGGTATGAAGCATGTACATGTAAGTTTTCTGTGCAACGGTCAATAATACCTCTTTGAAGATCCAGGGACTCACTCAGGCACCTCAGCAGCATTTCCACTTCTTCCCTCAACGACTCAACTTGTGTCTCCAGGCGTTCCCCTGACCTAGGCACTGCCACTGGCACTCTCCATCTAGCCAGAAACATAAAGCATGCATATTGGACCATAGATATGTATATAAGGCTAGATGTGTTATGGCGGACTTTCTATCGTCATCATCGGCAGCCATCTTGTCACAGACAAGCTGATGTAAGATGAGTGGTCAGCATGAATACAAATACTCTTATCTCGCTGAAATCTTGACGGATTTACAAACAGTTTGGTTTCTTATAAACTTTATTAATGTGGCTATAATTATCTGGATGATTTCATTTATACACTTATTATTCATAAGTATGCAGTGTCATAGCTACATCTCTGATGTTTATAACAAACCAAACCGTTTGAAAATCCGTAGAAAATTGAGCAAGTTATGGTTATTTAAATAGTACATGTACCATTACCACAATGTTACGAGTGAGCGAGCTGCCTGTGACAAGATGGCCGCCAGGTACAGACGACGACCTCCACTGGCCAGCAGCGCTGACGACACATCTAGCCTTTATATACATATCTATGTATTGGACCAACAAATCAGTCTAGTCATCAACACAGTCCATTATACCAAAATCAGCTCGTCAATATGAAATTTAAAACAATAATTAGAGCAATATCATTCAACCAATAATTCCAACTTGCATTAACTTACTGTATATGAGTAATTAAACAAGACAAATGGAATAAACAACTGGATACCCTTTGAAAAATGTGAAAAATGTCACCAAAACTTAAACACAGAGTCCATTATAGTTTTTCTTTTCCGATGAGCAATCACAGTGTGTGGGCGTTGAGGAGTTGTCAACCAATGACAAACCAAAGTTCAGAAAAAATCCAGTAGGCCTACAAAAAAAATGTTTAAAAAAAAAAACAAAACAAAACAAAAAACGAAGACATTCCCACCATTCAGTTCCAGCAAATGACCAAAAATGAACGTAGAAAACAGGCCTGAATTACAAAAACAGTTAAAGTGCAAATTTGAAGTTCAGATTACCTCAACAAACCACAATGTAATGTGCACAGTAAGTTACAAATCCACAAATATTGCGTCAATGACAACTTAAATTCTGTGGAATGGAATATCCTTTGCATTAGCAACACAAAATGTCCGCACCAGCGACGTCGAGTAACTCGGGGCTACACGCCAGGCCAGGCTGGATGTTCACAGCAGTTTCGAAAATCGTTACTAACCGCTCAGTTTGAGCCTGCGCAGTCGCTCCGACATCAGACAGGAAGTGCAAAGATCTTCAGTTTTCTCCGTTGAAATCAATGAGGTCACTCTGTCCATTTCTTTTACTGCCTATGCTCATGACTGAAGAAATTGCGTGCGGAAGCCAGACAGACTCACGAGGCAATCTGCCATCTCACAACTTGTGCTTTATTTCAAATCGAACTCATGCGGCATAACTGTCTGTCACACGTTCTCCCTTCCATATCATTACTTAACAAAATAAAATAACATAAAAAGTCAGCATCAAACAGAATTTACAAACACTGGGGTGTTTGGCACAACAATACCAAAGAAAATGTTGAACTTCCACAGGGCGCGCGCAGCGCATAAAGGGGCCACACCTTTACTCCACTCGTCACAGATTCTTAAAGGGGTCACAACATATTTCTACTCGTTACCAAATGAACACCAGACACAGTGTAATCAATCACTATGAAAAAAATTTCAGAGTAAAACTGGGAGCTGTGGAAAATATGATACTATATTTGTTATATAAATAAAATTGCCTTACCTTAAAATCATAGTAAACATCACAGCATGTTTGAGTGTGAAATGCCTAAATGTCACTGTTTAATAATCCTGTGTGTTAATTTCTTTGGCAGTAGATATTTTGTTTCCTGTTGGTGCTTCAATAGAGCGTAATAATTTTCCATCCCATTTTAAATTATCGGCAGGTTTTTTAATTTCCTGGTTCAGGCTTTCTTCATGTGGTAGAAGGCAAACTCGAGGTCTGAGGGGAGTCTGTTCATTTTGGGAGATAAACAAACATATTGAAGGCTAGCGGCTCAGGTAAATAAATTGTTTGAAGTAATTCGCTTGTCATCCTTTGTTTTCCTCAGTTGTAGATGAGGCAGTCTATCAGGGAAAGGTCCACTCGAATGGCGTTACGACATTAAGTGCTGCATCACACTGTACTTCAATTTACATGTGCAAAATAAATGTTCTATTTTATGAAAATGGTTTGCAATTATAGATTGCTGAGAGTTTTATAAATCAAGTCTGGTAATCATAGATTTCAATATAGTAGCAGATGTGTGTGTGTGTGTGTGTATATTAATTAACATTATTAGTTTAGGTTAATATTCATTAAATGTCTAAGGGAAGTTGTTCATTTTACGGAATGCTGTTTGATATCATCAGGTTTTGTTATTTTTTTCAAGTAATTTTTGGCTTCATCGTTTCATTTTGCATGATGTTGCGGTCAAAATAATTTTGAATTCAAATATTAGTAATTCAAATATTGATAAGCCTGCACATAAGCAATGTGATTAGCAATACTAATCAATATATATGTGGCTAAAACTTTTTTCACAGTTTGTGTATATCCTCTACCATTCAAAAGTTTGGATCAGTAAGATTTTTTTAATTGTTTTATTTAAAAGAATTATTTTCTGCTCTCCAAGGCTGCACTAACGGTATTTGATTTAATAATACAGCATTTACATCAAATAAATACTGTCACTTTATTTAATGCACCATTTCCAAATAAAAGTATACATTTCTTTAAAATAAAATCTTACTGACCCCAAACATTTAAATGATAGAGATACAGACAGATGACTTAAATAATATGTTATCATTAATATATTGCCGGTTATTATATAAATCTCAGTTTGCCAACCAAAGATTTTTTTCTATTCATCTCTCCTTTGTTATATTTTCCCATATTCGTGACTGACTAAAGACATGAGAAAAAGGATTTTGAGAGATTTGCATTAACCAATAGAGCAGCATAAAAAAAACACATTAAGTGTGGCCTACTGCAGTCTCTCTGCATTACAGCAGCCCTGCTGTTCCTCTCCTGGGCTTTCTCACTAGATGCTGTTTGTTAGAAAGCCGATTTGTCACCGCAGCTATGCTGTGAGCATCATTAGCAGAGGTCGACAGCTCTCTGACTCGCCTGGTTTCATGGTTGAATTCTCCTTTTCCACATGACTCTCTCTCTCTCTCTCGCTCTCATTTAGGACTCAGGATAAAATCATGCTTTGGTAGAGGCACTGGTGATGAATGACCAGGCTTGGAAGAAAGATAGCAGTATGCAAGATAGATTACTGAAAGAGGTTATTATAATTTAAAGGACAATATGAGGTAGGTAGTGGTTGCTTGGTTGTGGAGTGAAAATGTCTAGCTCTGAGATATCGTGGAAATTCAGGATGCAATGCAAAGCACAGTCAGCTGGAAATTACGTTCTATATTTATAACTTTTTGACATCATATGTTTAACGTAGTAAAACAGGTTCAACACAGGCTATAGAATCTAGCGAAAGAGTCACCCAGCCCGCAGCTCTACAGATGAGTGACTCTCCGTCGCACAGTAGCGAAACTACCATATAGACTGGAGGAGAAGCTCGCAGGCAATTGGTGGGACATGGATGCATAAAGACAAGGGAGCCCACAGAAAGTCAAAGTGGATCCTGCTGCTTGCTCATGGACAGCTAATACTCACTCTCTACTTTACTCTACTGTGAGATTCAGAAGGAAATTATTCAGATTTCACTCAGCACAGCTACTAGAAGACATACAGGTTGGCTCAGTTTGAGCCTGCGCAGTGCGCCTGGCTATTAGGTTAACAGGCTTAAATTTTCTCCATTGAAATTAATGGGGTCGCTGTGTCCATTTTTTTTACTGTCCATGGTCGCACTGCACCCCCAGAGTAGCCCAGGAAGTGTGGCTGTCAAGTCTAAATCTGATTCAGCATGAGTACACACACCACTGCAGTGGGAACTCAGCATCATCATTTCCAGAGTGTAACAGCCCTCTCTCCGAAGCAACGATTGACATCTGATCCTCCCCTGGAGCCCAGAATGAAATAGCTGCTCCCTCATGAGAAGGACCAGAAATTCCCCCTGAAAGCTGCCAGGCATTCAAAATAGTGAAGGTGGCCATAACTTTGATGGCACATGGCACTCTGAGTGCTCAACCCCTCATGAGAAAGGCAGAACAACGTGCCGACGTGGTCATGCTCTCATAATAAACCAGTCTAGAAGCTCATCCACTCAGAGGACACAACCGGTAGGCTCCGAAGCAAAAAACGTGTGCGCACTCGCTTCCTCTTTATACCCACACTGGCAGGCGGGGCGCAGAATGCAAGTCCTGCATGTCAATATTCATTAGCTCAATTTAATTTACTCAAATTCAAGTGGTCTCCCTAGCGTGATCCCAATTCTTGTTTAGAAACTCCTCCGACGAGACAAAGAAGTTCCCGAACGAAAGGGAACATATATTCACATCACTATTCTGTGGGTTGGGTTTTCAGGACCAGCTGAGAAGATATGCTCTGAATATTGATTCCTAATCTAATGTGTACTGTATGTTTGCAGTGTATTGTAAGAGAAGAATCCCAAGAGAGGGACTAAAGGGAATAGAAAATAAAAGTAAATGTAGCCTTGAGGAGCTGCAAGGGAATGAGTTCTGCTCCTTCTCATTATGTTTTTCTCCTTATGTTCTTCTGTCCAGTAAAATGTTGTCAAATTTTGTTTGTAGAGTTTGTAGATCATACTTTTTTTTTAATTAATGGGGCAAATTCAGTGAACTGCAGCGTCACAGTTGCGTGCAGTTTTGCAGCACAATATGTTGCACAAAAATATTTCAGCCTATACATTCAGCCTTTCATATTTATGTCTATTTTAGTACAAACTGTTCTTTTTTTTTTTTTTTGTAAATTACACTTTGTAAAATTACACCATGTTAAACTATAAAACAATTAGTAATAACTAAACTATTTTAGCCTTTTAAGATTCAGGTGTCAGGAATTATGGCAAATTATGGCATAACATATATTTTGTTGTTGTTTTATTATGCTTTGATGCATAATGCTAAACCAGGGCACTAAAACAATGCAAATAGCATGTAGCATAAAATAAATAAGTCCAATCAAATTTAGACAACACATTCCCATTCGGTTTTTTATTCCGCTGGCTAGTTCATTGTGAACACCTCACAAAGCTTGTGGAAACCTTAAGATTCTCACCTCAGGCTAAGGACTGCAGTCAAGTTACAGCTTGCCTCACTAACTTGGAAGAAACAAATGTCCTCTCTTCTTTTTTGTCTTTTCTCAGCCCCCCTTCTCTCTCTGTCATCCTTTTTGCATTCTGTCTTTTAGCCTTGGTTCACTCTGTCCTTCAGCGCTGGATTAGTGAAGAGTAGAAGGATAGAATCTGAAATTGCATCAAGCTTGAGGTAAATACAATGAGACATAGCAGCTTCTTCTTTCACATCACTGGCGGCTTACAAAACAGTTACAATTATCAATCCTGACAGAATATGTGTTTCCACTTTTTACCCCCTCTTTCCGGGCCATATGGCAATGCTAATTTGAATAAACATCTGAACATCAGAATATATGTCTTGAATATAATATATGTCTTGAATGTATGTCTTGGCTAAGTTTTTGCCATTAATTCAATATTATAATTGAAAGCTATATTTTTAACATTTAATAGACTGTAAAAATAACAACTTTTTTTATTCAAGTGAACACAAAACATATTCACATAAACCCAGTGTAATAAATAAAACTGGTCCAGTCCGGCCAGTTCAGATATTTACCTGCCCTACTAAAACACTCAAAAAGTTATTGTTTTTGGCCCAAAAATTGTCCATAATAGACCTCTTAGGAACACAACATGATTGACCCCTGTGTATGATCAATTCAAAATCATTTTTTAATCTATTTGACAAACAATTTGAGAATGTTTTGTATTGTAAGTGCATCAGAATTGGCAATTGGTGAAATATTTATACATTTAGGGGTTAAAAAAAGGAAGACGTTAGATCCACCGTTGTCAATAATGATAAAACAGCATATTGGCAGGGAGTAGGCAAAACACCTCTCATACATTTGCAAAAAAAAAAAAAAAAATGTTATTGTGGGATTGAATGAGTGCACTCAATAACATGCAATATGGTTTCGGGCACAACTACAAATGGCTTTCCCCTTCAATAGAGCCCCATGGACAATCTCAGACACAGCCAAGGCCAACTAAGGAAAACAGGAAATAAACATAGGAACTGGGAACATAAAAACTAAACCAAAACAGAAAATAGACCTGACAGCACACACATGCATAAAGGAGGGCATATTTTAATGTTTTTATTTTTGCATTAAAACAATTTAAATTAAACACATTAAATTAAATTGAAATAAATTACGATTGTTTTTTTTTAATAACATTATTTCCTTTTGAGAACTCTTACTTGTTCATTGACGGACTTAATTCTGTTCGATCTGGTGCTCTGAGGATTGACCAGTGAGAAGCAAGAGAGCAAAACAAATACAAATAAAAGATTGTTGCTTTGTAATTTGTGTTCTCAGTAGAACCCAGTTATTTTCTTGCAGCATTAGCAGAAAGTATTACAGTTGGACAACAACAATAAAGGAGCAAGTGTTTCCCCTTAAAGGGACGGTTTAACAACGAAAAAATAACAATCTGTTATTTAACTTACCTTCATGTCATTACAAACCAATATGCCTTTCTTACTTCCATGAAAAACAAAAGGAGATATTGAGCAGAATGCAAAAGCTTATTTTTCCATACAATGAAAGTGAACGATGACCACTGCTGTCCCTGGACAAAAGCAGCTTGAACAGGACATTTTAAAACAATGTTGAGGGTAAAGGAATAGCCTTGTCTTAAAACACAATTTACTGACTGGCATTTATAGTTGAATTATTTACACATGTTCTTTCATTATAGTTAAAAAAAAACAATACTGTACACTGTTCTACTCTTCTACTCTATATCCACCCCTATCAATGCGTAGACCTACTGCTGATCCATCTTTATAATCAATTTGCTCTTGTAAAGTCATTTGCTACTGTTAAGCTTCAACAAACTGTGCATTTTATCATTCCACAGCAGGTGATAAAATTATATCTGACCTGACCTTTTGCCTGCTCCTAATTCATATCGACTCACGCTGCATCATGATGGGAGATTAAATGGCAGCAGGATTAAAGATATTTGAAACTTCAATACCAGAATGTTCATATGAAGAAGAGCCGAGAGGATGTGATGTCACTGGTATGAAGAGAGCTGACACCCTCATAATAGGAGCTGGGACTTCGATAATAATGTCTTTAGGAGGCTCTCACACACAGCATAATCCTCCTTTGATTGATGGCGGAAGGCCAGCGTGCTCATTGATCAAAACTCCCTCCTGTTCTGCTTGGCCTGAGAATTAGTCAACATAGGAACAAGAGAGAGAGAGAACTAACTAAATAAGATGATGAAAATTTGATTCTCTCATTCTTCATGTCTCCAAGCATCTTTTTTTTGTGCTATTTCTCTCTCTCTCTCTCTCTCTCTCTCTCTCTCTCTCTCGCTCTCTCTCTCTCTCTCTGTCTGCCTGTCTTTCAGAGATTTTCATTATGAAAAGGAAGAAATGAGGGAAAAAGTGGTGTCCCTTTTCCCTGCCTGAATTCCTCATGAGCAGCTCTCACACTGAACGCAACGCTGAAAGTGTCCTCAGTGGCATATTTTCTTACAAATCACAAGCCACTACATGCAAAAGATGCATTTGTTTTCTTCAGCCATCAACTCTTTTCAGCGGTAGAGCAAGACGTGAATGAGTAACAGACACTTACCTCTTGAAACCTGATCAGTGCAAAATTGAATAGAAAGAGCACAGTGGCATGTGGAGGACTTCTGAAATAACTAGTGTTTGTTCGTTCATTCAATTATTTTATTCTAATAGGCTATAACTTCAGTTAATTTAATTTAGTTTATTAATAAATGGATTCATTTATTTATCAGTGAATGTTTTCATTTATTTTGTGTGGTTTTTTTTACACTTTTACCAGTCAAAGGCGCATGGCACTTACCTATAAACAAGCGACTGTTACTATAGTATTTATTTTAGAATGTAACATTTTAATGTTATTTCTTGTTTACTAAGTATATTATTAAACAGTACATTAAGCTACATAAAACTATTTTTTTTCACATTGCTTCAAACATAGCTCAACAATAATACAAAAAAAAAAATGTTTAGCCCTTGGCTGTAGTTTGCATATTATTTGCATACAATAAGTCATTTAACTAAGTAGCTGTACTGTAATTGACTCATTTTCAGGAACGCATTATTCAACATTTATATAAGAAACATCAGTGTTAATGTGTTTCATTTATCACAAGCAATTTGTCAGCTCTATTCAGCATTCATACAGTATGTCAACGATGATGTGCCTTTTATTATTATTACTTGTATAAATCCAGTGATTGCATTGCACAAAGAAGTATTATAAAGATGCTTTGCACAGCAGGTGCAAATGTTGTGAGTAAATGCATTGCAAAGGTCACACTTTTTCATTGAAATGGTCCTTTAGTGTTTTTCACAAATCGGACTCCACTATTATTTGCTTAATCGATGTAGCAGCCAAACTCAAAAGCCTAAGTCTACGTGAAAGGCATGTTTCATTGAAGGTTTCATTGATCGTGTCTCTTTTAAAGCACTGCAGGGGGTAAGCCAGAAACTATTGGGTAAAAATCTTGAACTTTTAGTCAATTAATTATGTTACTAAAGTGCACCATTCAAAGAGTGATGGCTCACAAATTTCTTCGCAAAAGAAAACGTGTTCACAAAGATGAATACATATGCACTTTGCACTTGTTGTATAGAGTAATTAACACTAGGATGCGTGTATCAGATGCCCTTAGGTCACCGGTATCATTGGGGACTGTTTTAGTCTGAATTATGTAAAGTGAGGTGTGAAATTAAAATCTTGCAATGGCAAGCTCCTCTCCTTGACTTCCCTGTTCCTCTTTCCCGTTTCACCTCACACGCAGCCCAGCATAAACTGATTATTGAAAAACTCAATAGCTTTGTGGGCTATAATTATCTTTTCATTACAGAGGTGTTGTTTTATTCACCGTGAGCTCCACAAACAGACAGCAGGATGAGCTCATGAAAATTCATCAGCTTGTTAACTTGCAGAGCACATGCAGAGTGTTTTAAAAACGTTATTATTCTAGTCAGGCTTCCAAATGAAAAAAGCCAGACCAAGTTGCTAAGACCTGGATGAGAGGCTTCAAGTCTCGGGGTGAGAAATGTTGTAGACTCCTAAACAGACATGCGGAGTGGGATAGCGTCGTATCTCATTCATGTCAGGGGGTTAAGTGTCGTGTGGGCTAATGCAGCTTCTGAATTGCAAAAGTGTAAAGGGTCACGTCCAAGGGTAAAAGTGAGTGTGGGGTTTTCGTTTGATCTTTGGCAGAAGGAAATGGGAGAGATTTAAGAAGCATGTGAATCTGTTGGGTTTTGAACTTCGGTACATTAAAATGAGGAAATCACAGTTCTTTATGGCATGATCTCCTTCCCCCGAATTATTCAATGACCTTCAGAGGCGTCAACAGTTTAAAGTCTAGCCAAAAAGTTCAAAAGCATGTAAATTATTTACCAAAAATTGGCCATGAATTATTAAATGTGTCATTTTACCCAAAATGGTAGCTGAGGGGTAAATTGCGGGGTAAAAATCTCCAATAGCGGATAACTTCAGTAAAAAGTGGTATGACTTGCACCACTCCCCCCTAAGACATCTAAAAAAGTCACCAATTGATCGCACAGTGAGCAATAAGGAAGATAATTAGTGTAAACACACAGCTCATGTGGAATTAAATGAACAACTCTTGGTGCTGCATGAAGGCAGTCTAATCTTTATCTATTGACCCGAGGCCACCACAATTTGCCAACATCAGCTCTCACAGGGAAGCCTGAATGGCTATTAAAACGTGATTCTGTGGGCTTTCCTCACCTTTCATTGACAACCGGGTCCGGGCTAACAGAAAACCTTCTCAGAATTTTAGCTAACGTTCTGGCAAGGTTCTCTCAAAGTTATGAACAAACATTTTTCCTGTAACAGTAATAGAAAGGTAATTTAAAGTTACCCGGACTTGTTTTTCATTATTACTTTTTCATAACTAAAATGTGGAGATTTTGAAACAACACATGAAAGTTTACTTTCACATTTTTACAGGTTTCTGTTATTATTTTGGCTTCACATTGATTTGCTACCAAAATGGGAAATCAGAAATTCTGAGAGGCTGTTGTTCAATTTGTTACCCCACTTCCATTATTAATCCGTTAATGTGACAGACAAAACAACAATCGCTATAGGTGTGACATCCCCTACCGTTATCCAGTCATGGTGAGATGCACATTATTAATGCAATCTAATGGGATCAGACCTTAGTTGTCCCTGATTACCTAATTCACTATTTGTTTATGTTATGAACCAATGTTTTAATTAAATGCTAATTCATATGTCTAAGGATTTACAGAGTGAAAATTATGATATTCATATTCATAAAATAGCTGTTATAATGAGAGCTTTGTAAAATTCTTGACATCATTAACCAACAAAATAAATACAGTTTTTATACCATAAGAAAAAAGTTTTTCTTTTTCCAATACATCCTATTAACACACCTGGGAACCTCAGATTAGAAAACTATGATTTAGTTAAATACCTAGATCTGTCTGGTATCTTGAAATGTATATTTCCCCAATATGAACAGACTTTTTAGACTTAATTTAATTTCACCTTACTCCAGCGGCCTCTTCTGGGCTGTAGATTGAGGAGCATTGCCAAATATATTCTTCATATTCATTATTACTTTTTTATTCTGATTGATCAATCATGACATTCTGTGGTCAAATATATTTTGCTCCACTTTTTCTGGAATTACTTGATACGATCGTTTTGCATCTGATTACATATCTCTCGCAATGAAAACAGTTGTCCTGTTGCTTGTTTAGGTGTGTGTGACAAGAGTTGGAATTAAACTCTGCAAGAAAGTTACCCTTCTGGAGTTATAGTCCTGATCAGTATTTTTTATTTCATCAAAAATCCTTTGTGACTTACATACAAAACAATCCATTCTTCAGCACCTAAAGACTCCTCTATCTATTCCAAACTTACATGAAATCAAATGCAATAGCCTTATAGTAACAATGTGTAATTTTAAATGTGCACACATTAATTATTCATGCTGTTTGCATACTGTATAACTTGCCACCTCTCAACCACCTGCCCATTTCCTTCGTTATAGTGTTCCTCTGATGCAATGATTTGTTTTGTGCTGTCATATATTATTTAGAGTGTAAGCTAATAAAAATGCTGTTTGATGATAATGCCACAGTAAAAAGTAATTGTTGAGGAGTTCAAATCAACAATATGCATTGCGGCTTTGTAATTCTAAATATAAAATGAACACTGCAGTATATTAAAGAAGAAAAATATTGGCCTATATATATAAATATCAGCTGTCATTGAAAATTAACGACATTCGGTTGCTTTGTCGCTAAAAAAACGCTGTTAGTGAATGCCCCTTTAGTAAATGTGAATCTATCCATTGCTCACACTCTTCTAACATACTGTATGATAAATGGCACTGAAAGGCATTAAGAACTAACATACTGTATGATAAATGGCACTGAAGCACTGAACATGATTTGTATGCATAAATCCTGCAGTCTTTTCCAACTGTAGTATTTTTTTAGTGTAATCTGCTCATTTGTACCATTATAGAAGGGATTGCATAGTGTCTTTGTGAAGAACGGCAGTTGTACCGTACAATTCCTCTTAAGCTTTTGTTTACAGAAGAGCGTAATCATCTCTTATTGAATTTTAATTGTGCGTAAAAACCACAAAGGTGCTGTGTGTCTATCGTCTCTTGTATGGATGAGCTTGATTGAATTTAAATGTGTTGCCATTATGAACCTTGACTTTGGAAGTGTTTCAGAAGAAAGGCTGGAAAAGAGCATTTCAAATGCTGCTCAGAATCGACTGCTGGTCTGCAGGCAGGAGACCCTGGAGAGCAGAGACGATTCTCGCTCGCATCAGCACCTCTAATTTCCCTCTCTCCACATTAACTAGTTCTCAGACTGACACCTTATCCCCCTCATACAAGGCAGAGTTGAGTTCCTTTCTTATTCATGGGCTTGCTGAGATCTGGAATTGCCTTTGGTGTAGTGTGTGTGTGTGTGTGTGTGTATGTTGGCAACTTTTCACATTTATATGTCTTCAATCAAGCATAATAACTTTAGAAATCTCTAGAGAAAAGATTCTCTATATAAAGAAAAAACAGTAATGGTGGAAAATTGATAAAGAAGAGGAGAGGAAAAGACTGACACACACACACACACACGCACACACACACAGGAGTAGACCCTTGGGGTCCTACTGCTCGTAGACCTCCTGATGCTGGTTTTCTCTGTTGCTGTGTCAGATATGATGAATGTTAAAGTGAGCTGGTGGCATACAAAATCTGACTTATTTTAAGAACAAAATACATCAAGTTTTTTTTTTTTTTAGTATTTTTACACTGACTGAATTGTTGCAACAGTTTTGATGTTTGTGTGCATATTAGATTTCTTATTATCACTTTCGGTTTAGTCTTTGTGCTTGAATTACCAAGTACATGCATGCTTAGGTTTACTTAAGTTAACAAAGCAGCAGGATGGAGGTCAGTGTTTCATTGGCCTCGGAAATGCTTTTCTGTCAAAACTTCTTAGCTAAAATAAGCCGTGATGTGTTACATTCCAGAATTAATTCAATAGTAATGCTAAAACGTTTTTAGGATTTTGCTTGTGAAATATTATTAAATGAGTAAACACAAAATGCCCAATGCCAAAGTATTAATTCATAACTTTTATGTTATGAAAAATATGTGCAATAGCATCATATTAGTGGTGACTCTGGTCAGACTGGTTAGTTTCTATACTCAGCAAGACAAAGGCTACCTTTCTCATTATTTTTGTCTTGGTATGGCTTAGCAGGCAGTTTTTTTTTATAGACTTCAGTTTCCATTAGTTTCAAACTCACCCTGCACCATCAAGATCTTACAAATTGTTCTCATTTTCCCCATTAAATCAAATTGTCTGCTAGCAAAACCTCTTTACGATTATCCATAATAGTATTATTTGTCCAGTTAATGTTTCTAGAAGATAAATGCTATAAACATCAGTCCGTCAGGGTAACAAGCTACATTGTGCTTGGAAACCATTTACTAGATTTGGTGAAATGGCCTTTTCATCAATACTGCTGTCATTTGCTTTCAAACGTATTATGTGATCTGTTACACTCACCTAAAGGATTATTAGGACTATACTAATACTGTGTTTGACCCCCTTTCACCTTCAGAAGTGCCTTAATTCTGCGTGGCATTGATTCAACAAGGTGCTAAAAGCATTCTTTAGAAATGTTGGCCCATATTGATTGGATAGCATCTTGCAGTTGATGGAGATTTGTGGGATGCACATCCAGGGCACGAAGCTCCCGTTCCACCACATCCCAAAGATGCTCTATTGGGTTGAGATCTGGTGACTGTGGGGGCCATTTTAGTTCAGTGAACTCATTGTCATGTTCAAGAAACAATTTGAAATGATTCAAGCTTTGTGACATGGTGCATTATCCTGCTGGAAGTAGCCATCAGAGGATGGGTACATGGTGGCCATAAAGGTATGGACATGGTCAGAAACAATGCTCAGGTAGGCTGTGGCATTTAAATGCCCAATTGGCACTAAGGGGCCTAAAGTGTGCCAAGAAAACATCCTCCACACCATTACACCATGACCACCAGCCTGCTCTGTGGTAACAAGGCATGATGGATCCATGTTCTCATTCTGTTTACGCCAAATTCTGACTCTACCATCTGAATGTCTCAACAGAAACCGAGACTCATCAGACCAGGCAACATTTTTCTAGTCTTCAGCTGTCGAATTTTGGTGAGCTCTTGCAAATTGTAGCCTCTTTTTCCCTATTTGTAGTAGAGATGAGTGGTACCCTGTGGGGGTCTTCTGCTGTTCTGCACAATCCGCCTCAAGGTTGTGCGTGTTGTGGCTTCACAAACGCTTTGCTGCATACCTCGGTTGTAACGAGTGGTTATTTCAGTCAAAGTTGCTCTTCTATCAGCTTGAATCAGTCGGCCCATTCTCCTCTGTCCTCTAGCATCAACAAGCATTTTCGCGCCTAGGACTGCCACATACTTGATGTTTTTCCCTTTTCACTCCATTCGTTGTAAACCATAGAAATGGTTGTGCGTGAAAATCCCAGTAACTGAGCAGATTGTGAAATACTCAGACCGGCCTGTCTGGCACCAATAAACATGCCACGCTCAAAATTTCTTAAATCCCATTTCTTTCCCATTCTGACATTCAGTTTGGAGTTTAGGAGATTGTCTTGACCAGGACCACACCCCTAAATGCATTGAAGCAACTGCCATGTGATTGGCTGATTAGATAATTGCATTAATGAGAAATTGAACAGGTGTTCCTAATAATCCTTCAGGTGAATGTACATTGTACTGTGGTGCTGTTTCTTTGGGGGAAAAAAATAACTAAATTAACACAAAACATAATGTCGATGAACCCGGTTTCTTTGAAACACTGCATAAGTCAAGGTCAAGACCCCTTGTGACATTCCAGGGGCCCAGATCTTGAATGTGAATCAGCTTGACAGCCAATAATATCGTCTGTGTCTCTCCTAGATAACTGTGCATTACTTTTCACATGGACCCTTACAGGTTTTCCTCAATGCATGTCTGAACTGAACCCAACATATCTAATATCTCTTATGTTGATGGACTATCTGAATTCCAGAGGATGGATAATATGGAGATCAAACAGGCTTCTTCTCTGCATGGTATGGACATTTTCTCCACCTCATGCCGAGCCCTGGATGCTTAGAATCAGTTGAGATATTAGCAGCACAGCGGGGTAACAGAAACATGTTTAGATCTACAGGAGACACACAAACAAACACATACACATTGGCCAGATTTGTTTTAGCATATCCTGGCAGGGTGTGAAGAGCCAGCATGGTATTTATTGAAACTAAAGTGTGACAATGGTAAGAGGGTCAATGAAAAATTTGAATGTAATATTATAAAGGAGAAGTTGTTTAATACATAGTTCAAAACACCTAATTTGTATTTTGATGATCGTTGATACCTCTGCAACATATTAGTATTGGAATAGGAAGTAAACTCCCTGCTGGTAAAGGAGGCCATAGAGCATTTTCCTCCGCCGGACAGGGAGTCCGGGTTCTACAGCCGCTACTTCATAGTTGCCAAGAAAGATGGGTTTGCGCCAATTTTATATCTAAGGCACTTGAATCTGTCTATTTCCATCATTGTGAATCAGATCAATTCCGAGGATTGGTTTGTCATAATAGATCTAAGGGACACATACTTCCACATATCCATCTTTCCATTTCAGAGGAAGTTCCTGAGGTTCACTCTGCAGTGGTGGTTGAAAACTAAGGGATTTTCTCAGAGGGGGAACCCATTCCGCATGATCAGGGTTACACGCATATATGCCTTCGATCCCCATCTATGTGGAAAAAAGCTTGGTTTCTGTCCCAAGGCCCTGCGCTGGGAGTGTCATGCTGCCGGAAAGCCACTTCAACAGACACCTCCCTCACAGGCTGGGGTGCGGTCATGGATGGCAGGGCTCTAAGGAGCTTCCTCCCAGACCTTAGCGGTCACCATGCAGAAAATGTGTCAGTGGCCTCCTATCTGATTAATCAGGGGGTTCTGAGATTGCGTACTCTATGCAGATTGGTGTATCCGATCCTTCTGTGGTCACTGGGGAAACTGTTATCGCTCAGAACAATGTACATCCCAGGGGAACAGAATCAGAGTGCAGACATATATATAATATATGCATGCATTAAACATACAGTACATACGCTTTGGTAATACATCAAAGGATAAAGATTTTAGGGGGGTTTATGTCTGACAAGATATCATAGAGCTAATGTAGCACACACTGTCCATTTTCAGACAGCCGCATATAAATGTTTCAGTATAAATAACCAGGGAGAAAGAGAAAAAATCATTATCTCCTGTTCCACCCCTTTGCCTGCCCTGACAGGATTACTGACAAGTTCCTCTGCGATATGCGAGTATTACATTCAACTCATCATGTGCCTAAAACGTATCTGTTCTCTCTGCCATGGTACTGGTGCAATTTTAAAAATTCCTTAATGTAATTGGAGGTATTTTTAGGAGAGACATTAAATAAATGGCTTGGATTTAGGCACAAAATAAAATATCACTGAATCAAACAGAAAAACACATCAAAATATAGAATGAAATGAGACAGCTCTTTGTTTGCCAGTGATTATGTAATAATTTGCATTTATGTAAACTGTAGCACTTTATTAGCTTGCTTTATTCCTAAAAGCATACAAGCACTCTTTTCTTGGTTATGCTGTAGTACATTCTGCATGCACACTACTGTTTGGGGTATTTGAGGTTGGTGTTTTTGAAAATATTTTTGAAATAAGTATTTAAAGGTTGCATTAATTTGAAAGGAAAAAAACTGTAAAAACAGTCAATATTTTTAAATATTATTGTAATATATTCCTCTGATTTAGTCTTCAGTGTCCCATAATCCTTCAAAAATCACTCTAATATGGTGATTTGCTGTTTAAGAAACATATAATTAATGTTAAAAACAGTTGTGCTGCTTAACATTTTTGTGGAAACATATTTGTACATTTAAGTTTAAATGCCATAACGATTAGCCAAGTCAGGTTGATTCTCACTGCACTCTCCACCCTTCTCTCTCCTTTTCGAATCAATTGCCATATTTACTAACTCTCATCCCTCTCTTGTCTTTTAACTTCCACTTCGTTCTTAGAATTTGGAAGGGCACTTAGTTATTCAGCGCTTTCCTGTAATGTGATGCCAACGCTGCCCAGCACGGCTGTGGTTCTCTAATCCTCACATGCAGTGGTACATGAGATAGCCAGCATGGAGGCTTCTCCAACTCATGCATATGAAACAAGTGAGATAGTTTGCTAAGTGTTAGAATCGATCATCAGAGCAAAAAACAAACAAACAACAACAACATCTTATGTTGAACACAAAATACAAATACTCAGACCGGCCACTCTGGCACCAACAATCGTGCCACGCTCAAAATTTCTTAAATCACCTTTCTTTCCCATTCTGACATTCAGTTTGTAGTTCAGGAGATTGTCTTGACCAGGGCCACACCCATAAATGCATTGAAGAAACTGCCCTGTGATTGGTTGATTAGATATATGCATTAATGAGAAATTGAACAGGTGTTCCTTATAATCCTTTAGGTGAGTGTACCTCCCTGAAATGACTTCTTAGAGGTTGCAATGTCTGCCATTGTTGATTCCAAAGCCGGTGCTGGATAAACAGCGAGCGTGGGCTTGTGACAGGCTAAATTATTTACGACAGCAGAAATGGACAATTCCGCTTCCAACTTGTTGGTTGACCCCAGAGGAAAAGTTCATTGGTGTTGCTTTAAACTGTTTTGGTATGACTTCCAGAAGCCACGAAAACCAGACGGGAAGAGAACCTTGCCATTTCTGTGTGTCTTATACATCAGATGGCCAGTGAACATGTTGTGGGTGGTTTTTGAGGATGCTTTTTAAAGGCTAAGACTATCATTGTACCATTGTGAATGGTCTTTACCCAGCCTCAGGTCTGTGTAATTGTACAAATGTCTCGGTGCTCCTCGAGTCTTAAGATTCTCAGAGAGCCATGGCAGTCAGACTGCTTGTTTGTCAATCACCCATAACTCGTTCCTACTGCAACCTGGAGACATGATCCACCTCTGCACCGAGACAATTTTTCATCACACCGACAGAAAGATTGCTGGCAAAACGGAGGTGGTGGAAATAGACCAACATAAGTTTTGATGACTCGTTACAAGTGTGTGCAACAAATCACAGAAAGTGTCCATACAACTGTGTTATATTTTTGTGCTAAGGAACAACTCTCTCTCTCTCTGCCTGTTCATCTATTTTTAGGTGGAAAAATTCCCTTGAAAGAATATTCTGCAGACTATTAATTATAATCAGAGATTATAGAGTACCTAAAAAAAACATGCTTGAGTAAAAGTTACCAAGTGACTCAAGTAAAAGTTACACGTGACCAATTCCAATACTACTTCAGTAAAAGTATTGGGATCTGATTTTAACAGTACTTAAAGGGGTGGTTGATTGCAATTTTACTTTTTTCATTTTAAATAGTGTGTAAGAAACAGTATCTGCAAAGAAAGTTGCTGCACTGAAAGTTCAACGTAAGAGGAGATATCGTCTTTTAAAAATCAGGAAGGTTAATGCCTACAAAAATTCATGGGACTACAGCGAGATACTTCCTGGGTTTTATGTAGCTAACCCATAAATTTACATCACCCCTCTCTCCTGAATATGCAAAAATTCTGCGGGTTTGTCGAAGCGGAAGAGTTCTATTGGAGAGCTGTAGCCATTCTGTCGAAAGTGTGTTATTTCGAAAGCTTCCAGAATCTCAATGCCGGATTCAACAAGAAACTGTTACTAAAACATGAAACAGTTCCAACTTTAAATAGTGTGTAATGTTGCTGTTGGTGCATGAATAGTATCTGCAAAGTTGCAGCGCTGAAAGTTCAATGTAAGCAGAGGTATCGTCTTTTAAAAATCAGCAAGTTAAATGCCTACAAAAACATCTCGAATGGGACTACAGGTTTTAGACGTCACTAACCCACACATTTGCATCAATCCTCCCTCCGGAATATGCAAAAAAGGGCATGGCCATATTTCTGCGGCTCGTCGAAAGTGTGTTATGATCACCCAGCTGTCAGGCTGTGTTCGGGCTTCCCACAGACGTTCTAGTTCGCCAACAATGTATATAATTTATGTTTGATTATGTTCCTGAAAATGACATAGCTCTCTGTGCTGGGCATTTTAAGAAAAACAGCTTCCAGAATCTCCACGAATTCAATGCCGGATTCAGCAAGAAACTGTTACTAAAACATTAAGCATTTCCAACTTTAAAACCAGAGACAGCAGTTGTTGCGACACAACCTGTAAGTAGGCTAAATCATTTTAAATGTATTTGCATGTATAATTTCAGACATAATGTTTTAGGTTCATCAAATGCCAGCGCTGGCTTTATAGCCACTAGGCTACTAGTTATGCTATTTTGTGTCTACGACAAACACGTACAAACATTATGGACCTGAATTTTGTATAAGTACAAAATGTTGTAAATGTTCCCATAACAAATGAATCCCATTACAAATGTACTGCAAACCTTATCTAGCATTAGGCCTACATATCGCTAGAAAATTTACTTGCATACTGTTATGTTAGTTACCGTTATACTGTATTATTTTGCAAGCTATTTAGAAAGGGTGCAACGTTATAAAGTTACATTACATTGCAAAATAAGTAATGATTTGAGGACCAAGTTTGTAGTCCAAGTAGGCCATGTAAAGCTTATTGCTGATGTTTCGTACTAGTGAATGTGCCATAACTGTTTATTCGCCGTCATCAGTGGCTCTGCCGTGGTGGAGGATCTGTGAAGGGAGGAGCTGTAGCACAGCAGATAGCAAGGGGTGGGACCAGTAAGTTGTGTATGTTCAAATTTTCAGGTTAAGACAATGTTTTCTCAAAACTCCCTACTGCAGCTTTAAGTACACTAACTAATTACATTTACTCAAATACTTTACACTACTGACTATAATAAAATATTCTCTCTTATTGTTCAGTGTAAGCAGAAAGTCATGATTTTGGGTCACTGTGGTCATTATTTCATACTTGGTGGAGCTTTCCCCATGTATTCTCATATTTCTGTAAGACATTTGATGGTTTTGTGGGGATTGACCTGTGCAGTGAACAGGTACGGTCCCTTCTTCATCTTGTCACTGCAGACAAATGGAGGTCACTTGTTGTGGCAGATTCATTCTCTCTTTGTCTGAATGTGTGCACACATGACAGAGAACCTCAGAGTATGTGACATAATGCATAGCCATCCACAGAAAGCCTCTAACTTGCAGATAACTGCAGAGCACCGACATATTATAGTGATTAGTCCTTCCCATTATTTTTAAATGCACTACTTCTGGAGTAACAACAGAGTACAGAATGGGGCCAAAAACGCTTTTATTTTTCAAGAAATGGTCAGTGAAATGAGGAGTCAGCCTAAAGGTACAATATGTAATATTTTTGTAATAAAATATCCAAAAATCACTTGCAAAGATATATTTCCCGCAGTTGTGGACTTACAATTCTCGGGCTTCTTCTTCAAAAACCGTGGTTCTCGCTGTACGGCCGTCACAATCTCTGCTCCTCAGCGGGAAAAAAAAATGAGTGCGTACACCCGCTTCCTGTTAATACCCGCGCTGCGGGGCGGAGCACGTGATGCTTCTCATGCACGCCAGCATTCATTGGCTCGTTCTGTAGACACCCGAAATGTATAGGGCTTCCTGAAGTGATCCCAATTACGTCATCATGTTGACGTCACATCTCCCGTTCCCTCCTGCAGGTAACGAGGGTTACATTAGTAACCGAAACGTTTTCACTCGTCTGTAAACATTATTAGATTCATTAGTTTCGTAATGACGCTTATGCGTCATCAACCTGTTATTGTAAGAGGTTAGCAAAGTAAAGATGAAAAACCGCACTCTCTAGTTAAATCTCATGAGGGTTTATTCATTCACTATGTCCACACAGACGCGTTTCGGCCTAAGCCATCATCAGTGAGTGTGAGGTTGCTCTACAGGTTGCTAACCTTTGTTATTGTAAGAGGTTAGCAAACCCTAGCAGCAAAAAATGTTACATGATGCTACAATGAAATGTTATTCAGTGAGAGAGTCTGCTGATGTGCTACTACGGTATTTTCTCTGCCTCTCTCCCACAGCAGGGATCTAGATGGGTAGAAGCCGACTGCTTTTACTTTGAGTCTGCCTGTTTTAGCTAGGAGGCACAGATTAAAAAGAAGATGATTTAGAGCTGAGAAGAATTTCCTAGAAGTCTGAAACTGAAAGTATCTGCAGAACCACCGTTTTGTGTTTCTTTCAGACAGCCTTAAAGGGGCATTGCTTTCCATATTTGTAACATTATCTCAGCAAAATCAATATAAGCTGGAGTCGTATGGTATACTGGTACTAAAACATACCAGTGCTAAAGGTTTTCCATGCTAATGTCCAAATGACAATGTGCTGTTCAGCACTTTCAGCAGTTCAGACAGTGTGTTGTGAAGCATAAACATGAATGCACTGATGCATGAAATCGTGAGATGTTTTTAATACATTTGCCGAATTGATAGTTAGACCTATCTGATTATGTATGGTTTATTAAATCAAGAAGCCATTTGTACACTTGGTATGGCAGAATTTAACTGTTACTGAACCTGAGCAAGTATTTTTTAGTAAAAACAATATCAGGCAACAGCATTGTCACACAATTAAGTGGGGGTGTTTTATAATATTTTTTAAATAATAATTGTTTTATTATTTAGAATTGTAATAGTAGATTTTGATAAATTACAATTAAACAATATATTTGTTTTAATGCAGTTTGAGAAACAGCATGTTCAAATCTACCTAAAATTAATTGGACAATCCAACAAAACCTTTTATATTTATTGACAACTTTAGTTTAGTTACATCCATTGCTAAGACTGTCTGTTGCCTAAGGTATTATTTTAATATCGAATCCAAGGTACCAGAGGCTGATATCATAAAGCCAAAAGAATCGATGCAACTTCAGGCACAATATTTGATTCCTCATCATGTCACAGTATTTTTCAGAGTAGACTCTTTAATATTGGACTTTAAGCAAGACTGTTCTAGCAGATGGTAAATCTGCTTTATCGGCTCCAGTTTGTGTTGTTATTATTGGTGTTCTGCAACGCAAAAGCAATACTATGTTGAGATTGTGGGCATACGATCCACTTAGCACTAATTGCTGTTTTCTTTAGGTGCTTTCCCAACATCTGGGCTGGTGGAAGGATGCAAATGAGTATCTGCATTATACACAAAGGATCAGACTCACCAAAGCATTCGACGCTTTGAAATGTGCCTCCAAAGAGAGAGTGGAGGGTATCAGAGGTAGACTCTCACTTGCACATAGACTTTATAGCTGTCTCTCATCATTAAGGTTATAGTTTGAGCATCTCCTGTTCTCAAGTATTCACAGATCCAAAGAAAAAGCTTTATTAGTCACACTTAAGTGCTTTACAAAGCCAGGTACATTACATTTACAAACGGACGATTGAAAGAAGCAACACTCCACAAGCAATTCAGAGCCATTTGCGAAAGATAAACTGCGCTCAGTTACAGTGAAGATACAATCATTACCTCTGGCTTTTTCAAACTCCTGCATATCTTCTCCTAGTATATAAAAGAGTACATCAGCAAAGTGATTTACTCTGGAACAGGGAAAACACAATATAAAAAAGGGACAAATTGCTTCTCTCATCAATCCAAACACACAGACATCTCTCAATGCTGGGTTAACCAGAAACTCATAATTTCCCACAGCATGACTGTATGCTGCTCTTGGATGAATTCTGTTACATCCAACTCAAGTACATAACCTTCAGCATGAGTTAACCTCTACAAAATGACACGGTTAGAACCAGGGGTGCAAAATACTTGACTTATATACCATTCACACATTTGGGGTTTGTAAGATTTTTTTTTATTTAAAGAAATTAATGCTTTTATGCAGAAAGAATGTATTCAGTTGAACAAAAGTGACAGTAAAGACATTTATAATGTTAAAATAATTCTATTTCAATTTTTTCTTTGAACTTTCTATACCTCAAAGAATCCTGAAAACAATTAATAACAGTTTCCACAAAAATATTACCTTGTTACCCTGCACGTTTCAACCCTCACCTCTTTTTGGGAAAAAAAGAAGAAGTGTGAAAAGAAAAAAAGAAGAACACAGAAGTGTGTTCTCGTTTGAAAATAGACTCTTGGAAGTTTGTTACCATTAGGTAAATAAATGAATTATTGTCATAAAGAATAAAAAAAAAATGTATTGTGAAGTTATTAAAAATGTATTTGTATGAAACTTCTTTATGAAAAACAAAATATGAAACTGGCCTGGTTGAAAAGCCAGTACTTTGTACACCCCTGGATAAAATACAAGGAAAAAAGTATGCCAGATGATACTCTTTGGCTCTTTTAAGTAATTTTTCCAGTGCTTACCTTCATTGTGATTTCACACATAACTGTTCAAAGGTTCTGTTTGATTCCAGCATCAGTATGAAGACAAAAACTCCATCAATCTCTACAACTATAATTAATTGATTTTTAAATTATGTCCCAGTTGACATTATAAGTGGATCGACTCATACTCTCTTAGAATTCACTGCATGCTGCTGAAATGCAAAATTCTGCCTTTCAGTTCTATGAAAAACATGCATAGTTTAATGAGATGGATAGGAATGATAGGGCAATCTCCTGGGTTTAATATAGAAATAGGAATCCGCCATTCATCAAAATTCGACCACTTACTCTCTGTCTTAGAGAACATGGTGCAAGTTTATTCATAGACCAATTACGCAAGCCCTCAGAGGAAACTAAGAAACAGATGCAGCCAGGGGTGTCAGGTGTGTAAAATGCGGCAAAAATTAAGGGAGTTTCCTCAACTTTGGACTGTGGGTTTGAAACTAAAAACAAATTGAATACACTTTCATTAGTTTAAATTAATCGGTCCACTAATAACCAACTAACATCAAAACTAACATTAACATCCGCCATCACATCCAACATCCACCAGACAAATCTATTATTTCCTAAACTTTCACAAGTGTCATTTCCACCATATCACCCTTAAAATTTCAATTATTTAGTTTACTCTTTGATTATGTAGTATTTTTGTAATATTTTCAGATTTTCGTATAAGTGAATGTCTATGTAATAAGAGTTTCAGTGTGACTTTCAGATAGCAAAAAGAAATGCATCTGAAGAAGAAAAAACATGCAAATAAATGTGCCTGCAGTTGTTGAAACAAACATACATTTGGTAATAGTGCTAATGTTGCACACATTCGTATTTAAACACCTGTCTGCACTCAACCACTCGATCTCTTACACCTGCATAGCTAAACAGCTCACTATCATGTCAAACAAATACATGTTCTAATATTACACCGATGATTCTTGTAATCGCCCATATGAAATCATTTCCTGCTATAACTGCAGCTTGTCTACAGTACAGAGAAACCATCTGTCTGAGCCTTTGCAGAGGAGTGTGTAACTGTCAGGCACACAGGATTTAGACCTTTCTCTGAGTAAGAACAATGATGTAGCTGAATGCCTCTGCTCTTCTGAACACAAACCCCTAGAAGGACTGCAGTGAACTGAAATGTGAATCAGATCAGATATTTTCTTAAGTGCACAAAGCATGAAGAATGCTTATGTCTGTCTTCTAACTGTCTGACTTTTTCTATCTAACTCTCTGAAATAAAAGCTGACTGTCTGATATCTAAAGGTGAGCTTTACACACAATTTTTTTTTTGAGTAAATTTTAAGATTTACTCAATTTTGTGTCAAATTTCCATGAAGCTGAATGAAGTAATCTTTATGTAGGGGGGGCACCTGTTCTGTTTATAACATTGGAATTTATATGGAAAATATTTATGCATAAACATCAGTGTTTCCCATTTAATTAATGCATTCACACTCAAAACTATTTGATGAAGTGTTGTGTGACTAAATGAAATTTTTGGGAGATATATTTATTCAGGCTGGTTAAAGCGGGTTTCCATGATGAATTTCAGATTCACCACATCATTGAACTTCATGAGCGGTCATCGCTCTACTGCAAAGCTATTACAAGAGGACAAGAGGAAAGCTTTGCAGAAGATATATTATGGTCAGACTGTCAGTTGAACTGAAATGCAGTAGTAAATGTTTAGATGTTTATATAGGATGCAAGATAATGAACCTTGCCCTTGGAGAGTTACTCGCCATATTTTATGAACACAAACACTACATGCACACGCTGATAATTAGATTTTTTTTTCTTACATTCACAGTGAAGAGTTTGATGAGGAAATGGCCGTGGTAGATTGATGAAGTGCTGTGGAGTAGGCCAGCACCGTGATTTACTTACCATTGCCCAGCATGCTGTTAATAGCTGCAAAGGACATCGTCAAATGTCATTATGTCTCCCTCCTTCTTTCTCTCTCTCTTTCATTTTCAACCTTCAGAAAAGTTTCTACATCATCTAATAAGAATTCATGTACTTTCTCTTTTCTTCTGTCTTCTTTTTTTTTTTTTTTTGCTCATGGTATTTTGCACACACAAAAAAGTATTAGTGTGAAAAGAAGGCCTCTGGTATTTAGATATAAAGATATTGAATAGTAATACGATATTACTATTCATTATTAAACTGAGTCTATATTCTCATGGATCAAACGGCGCTTTAAAAGGAGTCTGTTTCACTGGCATAAGAAACACGAATTGATTTTATTCCTACAGAACATTTTATAACTTCAACTTCGGGAAACTTGTCTTTATATTAAAAATGTTTTTAGTTAAAAATGAAGGTTTTTTTGATAAAGTATCTCACTGTAGTACAAAATCTCATTCTACAATATACAGTTATTTCCTGTTAAATCTGAATGGACAAGTGACATTGCAAGAGTGAGATATGTCACTCTGTTTGTGCCAATAGGCAGTGACAATCAGAGTGAACGATTCATTGACACAGATAGAGTGAGTCACTGAATTATTCACTCTGGTTTATTAAAACATACTGATTTATCATACAGTGTTTCTCGGAGAGGCAACAGTTATTCCTGCTGTGGGTTTGTATAAAACCATTTTTGTTTTATTTTCTTCCACAGTCAATCGATTGCTTTCTGTGAGGAATAGAACAAAATTAAATCCTTAGTCATTCATTGGTGCATGTAAGAGAGGGATGGAGGTTCAATAATCCACACCTTTATACAATGGACATTGAAAAAAAAATCCTTTATATTAATCTTCTCACCTCTCTTTTAGTCACTGATTCCCAATGATTCCCACTTATTTGACCCTGATACAGATTTTTGTAGGACAACATTTACAGATTGAACAGCTGAAAAATCGTTCCCTTTCTGCCCTATACAGTAGAGTATGTACAGTATGTCAACATATTGCTTGGGACAGCACACCCTTATCCAAAAAATCAATAGACTATAGTATTTTATCCCTCTCTAGGGAGACGGCTCTTGCAATTAATGTACTACTATATCCAATGCACTTGGATATAAACCACTGGATAATAAACAAGCCATCAAATTGAGGTTAGCTTTGGTTTTCTTTATTAAACAGGACACTTGTCAGAATGACACATATTGTCCACACACTGCAGGACTACAGTAGAAAAGGCACATGCAAATGCAAATTAATTATTAGAGGATAATTAGTGGCTCATGTCAAACAGACCATTGAAACGTTGGGTTTGTATATAATGAAGTTAAAATGTTAATCGGTCTGCCCACGGAATAAATTACACATTAACCTTGCTAAATCCCAGTGTATGTCAGTGCCGGAAAGGCTTAGAAAAGCATTTTTGTAATATGACAATGCCTACTTACATCCAGAATTATTATGCAACATTTAGCTCATTAGAATCGAGATTGTACAGAAAGCAGCTTTTGAGGCGCTGATGCACAGTAATTTGTGTGAAGGTGTCATTTCATTTCATGGAATCAGTTATGCAAAGTGCTGCAAAAGTCACTGAATTTGTGGAAATAAATGAACGGTGATAGACATTTGTGTGAAAAACAGATGAAGCAGATGGCTTGAAGCTCCTTACAGTCTTAGTCAGTTCACTGACAGTCTGACACGGCATAATCGATTTTTGCTGGCACAGCACACCCACACAAACACACACACACACACACACACACAGCTGCTTTATTAGGAGATTCTTCATTCAGTGTAGTTTAGACATGCGGGCCAAGAAAAAGCATTTCTGACTGATAGCACAAGTAGCATTACTTGGAGCTCTGCGTTCAGATTTATAGTTGCAGTATTAAATAAAATTCCCAAATGTTAGTACAATAAAGTTTAAGGAGATATCAGAGTTTGTTGCGATGCCCAGAAGATTGTGGCCTATGACTCACCCATGGGACTTATGACTGCGAGACTATTTTCGTAGAGTCCTAAAAAGGTGTCCAAGTCTCCTTTCTTACTAAATATCAGGTATTCTGAAGCTCAGGCTCTGTGGACATAAATTTTGTATGAAATCATGAAGGCCTCAGTGCATCCTTGGACAACACTAAAACACATTTTCACAGCTTCAACAGCAAATGAACTCTTGTTTTCCCAACAGTTTCTTTCAGTCTGGCACAAAAAAAGATGGAACATGCCCACACTTTCCGCTACCAAAGATTTAGACTCCATATAATGAGAACTTTTAGTTTGTTTCCCTTCCCTGCACCAAGTGTTCCATTGTCTCAAAATTAATTAATTTAAACAATCTGATTCGCAAATGCACAAACTATGATGAATTTGCAATTCACAAATTTATAGCCTAATTATTATTCACAAAATACAAATTTATCATGCACATCAAATTTACATTAAAAAAAATACGATTCAGTTCATAAATATACAAATATGTTTGCAGTTTTGCACATTTCTGAATATTTCTACATGCACAAATTGATTGATGCATCTGCATTTGCAAATCAGTGTGTGTGTGGCTTGCAGATGTGAGTTTTCAAGAAGCATAACATTACATAACTTTGATGATTTGCCAATGCAGTCAAGTCGTACAGAAAGTTTCAGAAATGTGCAAACATAATTGTGTCTTTATGAATTGCACTTTGCACATGAGAATCTTGTTTTGTGACTGCAAATTTGGAGGGTCACTCATCTATTCATGTTTTATCCTAATGTGATAGCCTACTTGTAAAGTTACAGAACAATTCCAATTTCGTTCGGGTTTTGGGATCATATATAGAAGCCAACTGCCTATTCGGTCAAATTAAGAAAGTTATTTCCCATCAGGTTATAAAGCAATCATTGCAGAATCTCTCAGCTTCTAATGAAGCTTCAGCTCATTTCTCTGGGGGAAAGAGCATATAGAATGGATGTTTTCTCTACCTTCCACTTGAGGATGCCCCACAGGTGTGTGGGTCAGATCTGGAGACATACTTAGCCACTCCATTACCTTCAGCTTCCTTCAGCTTGTTTGAAAGTGACTTCTGAGTGAGCTATGCTTTATACATCAATACACTGACATTGACAAAGGACAATGAAGATTTTAGCCTGCAAAATGTGACCATAACCTTGTTGTATTTCAGTAAGCTGGCAAGTTGTTCAAGTTTTCTTCTAATATTAATATTTTATTTTATTTAATCTAACTTTCAATAAACAAAATTGCATTTTAGAAGTTTTAAAAACACCTGTGTCATGATAATAGCACAAATGCAAATGATGTTCGGTGAAACTCAAGTTTCTTGATCTTCTCAGGTCTTTGTTTACTAAACCTGCACAGCGTGCCCACAGTTCTGCTGTGTCTAATGAATTAGCGAACAGGTGTGTCCATGTGTGGGAAGGATTGAAGCGTTCAGGTGTGTCAAGGCTGCCTTCAAAATCAGCCTGCTGAGCCAAAAACGTCATTATGATTTTGTGCTTTCAGAAGAAGATCAGGCACGAGAAGGTCATTTAGAGGTACTTTTCTGTCATCTGGAAGCTCTGTTGAGTAATATGGTAATAAACCCAATGATAATAATTTTATAACATAGGCTATTTCTCTCCCTGATCTCTATTTATTCCTGAAGGACTATCAATAGTTGCAAACAGTATATCACTGTAGAACATCACAAAGTCACAGTCAAGTGGGTTTCACATAATGTTCTTACGAAATGAAATGCATTCAGCGTTCCAGCTCATGAATAATACATTTTTATAATGGGTTGTTCGAGTATGCAAATCAATATCATGTCAGATGAGGAAACCTTCTCTCTTAGCCATGAACATTGAGAAATTTACATGTGACAGTAATTACAGCAAGCTGTCTCATTTCCCACCAGTACACTAAAATTGTTTTAATTAGCATGTGCTGATTTTAGGTACTTGTTCATCAATAGGTTATAATTATGTGTTCTGTATAAATGACCTGGAAACACAGGCTATCTGTCGCAGTCAAGAACACTTATAGTATACAGTATGGTGTTGATGGAAAAGTTCACCCAGAAAGGAAAATCATTTACTTACCCTCATCCCTAAACCTGTATGAATTTTTGTCTTCCATGCACTATATCATTTTTGATGTCATTCATTTAATTTCATTATTACATTCAAAGTGTTTTCTTACAGTGTGAAACTTTGCAATTACAATTAACGGAGACTGGTGCTTTTAGGCTTCAAAAAGAACAGTTTCTTTTCGGTGAATCATTTATGCAGTTCAGTCCCAGAATTAATTAATTCACAAATCAGACAGAACAGTTTTCAAGCTCAACTCACTGACTTATTGATCCGTTGGTGTGTTTTTATGGAGCTAGAAAACTCATAGGCTCAGATCATGGGGTTGCTTAGGGTCACCAACAGAAATGGCCAAGCACCCATGGAAAAACACAAGATATTCTCCAATAATTTTATCCAATCAAAAAAAACAAAAAACAAAAACAAAAACAAACAAACAAACAAACAAAAAAAAAAACAATTGAGATTGGAGAACATACACACAATTCTACCATGATGTTAAGCATTAGCCAAAACATAACAACCTGACACAAAAGCTTGTGGTTTCTGTTTATTTGCACAATTATAAATGCCAATTTTTGTAATTAACTCTAATTTCATCAGGTATATCATCGAGAGAGTGACTCACAACAAAACTGACGGAAAGATGTGTGTTTTAGTTTGATTGGAAATCAAAGACGGAGAGGCTGAACAATCTCAAAGCATAAATTTCCTTGGAGCCTATAATAGTCACCACACAACTTATCCCAGCACAAATGCTTCAGATAAATTATTTGTTATTAAAGCTACATGCTAAAAATGTAGCTACATGCTACGTGCATTATTAAAGCTACAAAGCTACACTGTTCATTTTAACAGGATAAGCAAGCATACTGTACAGGTATGTGATTTGGCATGGCAGAAAGAGCTCCCCCTTTATAATCACTCTTAGGCCACGTTTACACAAAGACGGGTATTTAGAGAAACAAATATTTCCCCCCTCTCCGTTTTCAATAATAACATTGTGCACACACCCGCATAAAAATGCCGTCGAGCGCCATCATAACTATGCCAAACCTATGGGTGGCAATGTAGAGAGAAGGGTAAAGCCATGCAAGCCAATCAGAAGCCTCATAATCAACAAGAGAGAACCTAAAACCCTGTTTCTCGCAGTTGACACGACAACACGTAACCGGCGTTTTCAGAAATCTCCACTTTGGCTGGAGTTAGAGATAATCGTATTCTGTGATAAAAACAGGGTTTTCGTGTAAACGAGAGGCCAAACCGCAGGGAAATATCTGCGTTTTCCCTTCGTGTAAATGGGGCCTTAGTTCATTGCGACGACAGAAAGTTCTGTTATAATAAATGAAGCTGTCTGCACAATTAATGTCTTATGAATATAATGTCTACACTTTTTTATAGCAAGAGGATTTGCAAGTGTGCAGAATTCATAATCCACTCACTGCTCAAAACGCCAGCGTGTTTGTTCAGTGCTAACTTAAATACCTCTGATTGGCCATTATGTTCAAGAAATCAACAGATAGGTTAGTGATTGGCTACATTGCTCAGTAATGCAAAACATGTTGTAAAAAGAATCCTTTTAAAGCACAAACACAGATATGCACTGGATCGTATGCCAAATCTGTTTTGCCAATATTACAGACACAACACACTTGTATGCAGAGCTGAACTTTAGTTTTGTTGATGTCTCATTGGGATTAATTGCAAGAGTGTGAGTTTGTTTGTTGTATAAATTCGAATCAACCCGTAGTTGTGTGTGTACGCACACATCTGTGTGTGTGTGTGTGTGTGTTTGAGATCCAGGATTGAAGTTGACAACCCTGAGGTGCTCGACAGCACCCTTATCCTCTTCATCAGACTTCCTGTCAGAGAGCTGAAGATGACTCTATCATTGACAGTACAGAGGTGTGTTGGTGTGTTTAACAGAGAGGTAGACCAAAGAAAAAAGAAGGAAGAACAGAGGAAATGAGGAATAATAGAAATAACTCTATAAATATTATCAGACAGGTGGAAAGAACACCACCATGGGGCAGATTCTTGATTCTGAAGAGGATTAAAAACTGCTTTTGCAACACACAATTATGTAACCGCCTCACACTTGCACACAAACACACACAATTATGTAACCGCCTCACACTTGCAAACACACACACATTCATTCTGTTTTCATTGTAGTGAGTATTGACTGGACAATTTGAATATGTCAGTAAGTGTAGGATGAATCAGAAATATTTTTGAGATTGTAAATGTTTTATTTATGGCAACATGAATTCAACATGGCTGAAAAATGCACCAGGGCATTATTTACTATTATCTTCCACTGCAGAGGAAAAATGGACAGCTCTGCAATATACTTTTATTATTATTATTATTATTATTATTAATTAAAGATCAGGAATGGTTATATTAAGTAAGAAGCAAATATGATTGTTTTCCCTCTGTGTTATTAAATAATTCAGGCACCAGAGACAACTTGTTTTAACAAAAATGGAAAATGTTTTATTTATTATTATTTTTTGATTCATTAATACATTAACATTACACTATGGCACAGATAGTTTTAAAATAATCTCAGAAAAAATACATTTATTTGATCAAAAACTTTTGCAGTATTATTAAATTTTTAGATGATTTTTTTCAATTTTAATGTTTTTAAAAATAATTTATTCCTGAATTTTTACATTTTAACATTTTACTGTTTCAGTCTTCAGTGTCACATGATCCTACAGAAATCATTCTAAAATACTGAAATATTTATTATTATTATTATCAGTATTGCTACACATTTTTTATCAATTATCATCACCATCTATTTAAAATAGAAATATTTTGTAAAATGTCTTTACTGTCATTTTTGATCAGTTTAATGCATCCTGCTTGGAAAGATTTCATTAAAAAAAAAAGAAAAAAAAAGATTTTTTTTAACATGTTTGTGTATAAAGGCTAAACCTTTATAAACCTAAAATGTGTGACTGTGGTTATTTAGTTTAGGTGTTCAAATCAATTATATTGTTTATAAGATATTAAATATTTGCAACTTGAACGTGAATTAATGCCAGGAAGCTATCTGGAAATATTCCTGCATGCAGTGGAGAAAGCTGGAACGGGATTCTGGATGCGCAAGACACACTAAAAATCACTGAGAATATATGAAACTCTTGGAGAAAGACCAGACAGCAAACTGCAATTTAATGAGAACAAATGGAGTTACACAGAGTCGAAGAGTTTGATGTGACACGTTCTTTGGTGACTTGATGTGATTATAAGGGAGTAATTTAGCTTAGATTTTTTTATCAAAGATTTTAATTAATTTCAGATCACATAAAGTTAATCAAAGTTAGCACACCAGAAGAGTAGGTCCCATGAGTGCAAAAACTAAAGGAACTATGGAGTGAATTAATTGAAGCACATAAACGTGAAAACTGCCAATCAAATGTCCATAAGTCTTGAAGTTTGGTCACTGATTCCATGTCCCAAAATGCTCAATGAAGTGTCTTTCCCTCGAGTCCCGTACAAGGTTCATTAGCTTCAGAATCAGCACATTTAAATTCAATCACAGCCCAGTATTTAAATTGAAATGCTGTGGGCTTTCAACACAAATGGCACAATTGAATGGTAAGTTCAATCAAACCCTTTGCAAGAAATTTCACTGAAGAATTAAAGCCTGATGAAACATTCAATCTGGCTATATTTACTGCACAATGTCACTTCCATATCACAATGTACTGATTTCCTGCATTGATTTCTGACAATGACTGTTTAGAGGCAGGCTGGAATCAGTTCTATATGCTCATTCCTCCAGAGAAATGTGATAATTGAAGCAGAGAGATTCCGCAATGATTGCTTTATAACCTGATGGGAAATAACTTTCTTAATTTGACCGAATTGGCAGTTGGCTTCTATATATGATCCCAAAAACCGATACGATCGAATTTGGAATTGTTCTGTAACTTTACAACTAGGCTATCACATTAGGATAAAACATGAATAGATGAGTGAACCTGACATGTCTTCCTTCCTTTACTGCCCATTAATCCCTTCATCTCTATTCACCAAACAAACAGTAATCTGTAACCTTCCTCTTATTCCCCGTAAAAATGAGCTCTGTTGAGTGTCTTCCGCCACAGGCTCTTGTCATTAGTATTCTCCAGATAACTCTCCGGCCGCTTCTGTCATCAGCGTTGTATCCATCATAAAAGCTGCTCTAGAAGCTTTCACAAGCCCACCATCATTTCCATTTCATTCAGAGTTGTAATTTGAGCGCTTCACCTTAAAAAAGACCCTCCTGACAGAATTAGCTCTACATTAGGAGCTGCAAAGTGGTTTGAATTGACAAATATTTCATGGACACGGTATTAGCTGACAGAGGCTTCTCAAAGAGGTTGCTTTGCCTGTATACAATAAGTGTATATTTGTGTGTATCACAGACAGAGTCTGTTCACCAGCTTGTCTAAGGACCTGTGATCATCTGGGGTGACAGTTTGAATCTGTTTAAAGACTCCATTGGGAGAGTGACAGTGTGTCCTTTAAAACTTCAGCAAACACACACCTGACAAAACATATAGGCTTATAGGTGTCATTGCTACAGACCCAGTCCATTCCCTAAACAACTTTGTCCCATTTTTAATACAGTCCGTGCACACAAGATTTTCAGGAAATTGGCCCTAACAAGAGTTGCAAATCAAGTTCATGCTTGTGCTCCCATTCTCGGCATAAAAGCTCCGTGAGACCAATTTCTCACCTTATCAGATTCTGCAAAAATGTACATATGCTCAGAGCATTCAAGTCTTATTGTTAGAAAATTCAGAAGAAAACTGATCAGTTTGTGTTGATGTTTGAAGATAGAAGCGACATGGCCAAGGCCAAGCAAGTAAAATAGGGTGACCAACAGTCTTGTTTTCCCAAGATATGTCCTGTTTTCACGTCCTGTCCTGGCTGTTTTTTTATTATTATTATTATTATTTTTTTTTTTTAAAATAAAATTATGAAAATGTCCTGGTTTTCAAAAAACTGCTGGGAAAGATCATCTCTAGCAATGGGCAAACAAGGAGGATGAGGAAGAAAAACAGGATAAAGAGGAAGAAAACTAAAAATATATTTTGTTAGTTAATTTCTTGTAAGTTTGTGAGAGCTATTTTTGTTCCTTTTGGAGGTATTTCTTTTAGTTATTTATAATTAATAATTTTTTATTTTTATTTTCAAGAGTAGCACAAAAAGAGCTTTTAAACTGTCAAAGCTGCTCTCTTTTTTACATACAACAAAATTGTGGTGAGTAGCTAGGACGGCCGAGGGACGTGAGAGAAAGTCGCGAGGACGGTGGTGCGATTGCTAATGAGCAGCACCTGTGAAGCACACCGGTCTCGCATCTCTCACGGAGGAGCGGAGGCATAAAGGGGGGAGAGAAACAGGCTTGATTTTGTTTGTGTTTTATTTGGTAAGGCAGCAGTCGTCCGCGAGGGGCTGGTGGCCGGTAGTTATGTTTTATTTTGGGTAGCCAGCAGTTCCGTGAGGGACTGTTGGCAGGTAATTTGTTTGTTTATTTCACTTCAAGAAAGTTTTATTTTGATGGATATCCGGTTCCTGCTACAAAAATATATGATTACTGTTCAGTTGCAATTTTACATGTTTTATTTAGATTTGAACAAAGATGCACATTAAAAAATTATCCCAACAAATGAATTAGCCTATCCCAGAAGAAATTAAGAAGTTATCCCAACAAATCCAGGCCGAAGACAGAGTGCATTTCTCTCTGTATAAGTGCATGTTTATGCGAGTGTAGCTACTTGTTTTGTCCTCGTTTAACGTGTCATTGTAACATTTCAGGCTTTGTGAGCCATTCATTTAAGCAGGTGATACCACAAGCATAGCCATGGCAACTGGCTACGAACTGTCAGAGTTGCACCTTTTTGTTTTCCATTTTTATTTTTTATTTTTTTGCTAAGTATTTACTTATCTTTACTTATACGGCATTTACGTATCACAGAGCCACAATGCATCTGTGTATCGGTCAGAGGCAATTTCGTCTGAGATGTGAACATGTGCACTAGCACCATTACCATGAATGTAAAATCTATAAAAGCTTTCATAAAATAAACTGGTTCTATTTGTTTCTCAGTTGTAAATGTGACAGCCAAAGGTGTCAGCCAAAAAGCAATCTTACAAAAAAACAAAACAAAACAAGGCATCTTACAGCATATATTTTTATATTTTAAGCCTGTGAGTTAAATGATGATAAACATATGTGGCAGATCTGTTTGTTATTTTGTTTTAGGGACATTTTAAATGCAGTGAGGTTTGTGATGACAACCCAAATTCATTTATTTTTCAAGTTCAAATCAATATATAAAGAGAATCTCCAATTTAGCTCTCTACCTTGCTGAAGACTAAAACGCTGTTTAATCTACGGTAAACAACAGTTGATTGAATTTGAATTGATTGACTCAATTTCGTTTTATTAACCACACTAAAGGACAATAAAACAACTGATGACACGTTGATTACCCAAGGACACGGCGAACCACATGAAGGTATTAGGTATGAGCTATCGAAAATGTGCTCTCCCACAGCTGTCATATAAACTAAATTAGAATTTCAAAACTAAAAATAACCCTGGCTTTAGTCCTTCACTTTCACTTTCCTTCTTCACGTCAGCAGCACATGACGCTATCTATGTTGAGGAATTCAGACTTTTTCCTTCTTGCTTGTATTTGAACTGACTCATATTCATAGATGACCTTTAAAGGTCAAAATAAAATAAACCACTGATGATTATCTCAGTGATGTGGTGCACAAAACAACAAGAAACAACTGTAAACACAAACCCCTGTGGACTTGCTGCTGTTCCTTAAGGCGGTGGACTGCAAGGACTCTGAGCTTATACTAGGCTTATACTTCAGCTCTGTCAGCGAGATACACACAATAGTGCCTCATGGGAGAATAGAAAGAGGAATGAATGAGTGGATAAAGCAGCCAGACATCACACGGAAATCAATGAGGCTTCATATTCTCGGAGATGGTCCGATTACCCTGTGGACTGCCTGTCATGTTTAGGTCTGATGTCCATTGTCCTTTTAGATGCTATCATTAATCTCTCAGTGTTCTTCGGGTTCCTTTGAAAGAGCAAAAATAGAGTAAGTGACTCAGTGCCTAACATTAAATGAATGTTAAACACTCCATGGAACTGAAATCGGATACAATCAGATGCGGTCGGCGTTGATGCCTTGTATCTGCGCCTCGTGAGATTAAGCGAGTTAAATAAGATTCACTGTACAAAGATATTTAGAAAACCTTCAAGATTTCCATTCATTTCTGTGGCAGTTGGGGGTTTTTTGGGGGGGTGATCTGACACCTTGGATTAGAGCTGACATATGATTTAGGATGGCTCCTTGGTGGATATATAATTAACTTGCAAGCACATTCTCCTTTGTGGATTGTGCATTTCGAATGATGCCTTGATAAACGGCCACTCAGCTTTAAGAAGGTGTTGATTTGGCTTTTGTTAGGCAGTAAAACAGCTGTAATTAAAAAGACAAGAGCAACATGGCTTGTCATCTCAATAACTTTGATGAGATAATTTTCTGTTACACCTTTCGAGAAAATTTTTGGGTGTAGAACCGAATTTTAGACAGAAAAGATAAACTTGAGACCAAAATAATTATGTAGCACTATAGCAACCTCACAATACCCAGCCACCCACCTCCATACATACTGTTTCCAACAGCACTGCAGTCCTGCTGGTGAGAATCCTCTTTGAGACTTGTTTTCTTTGAGTAGATACTGCAACTCCTGAGAGATACACTCATGGTATGAAGATTTGTGTGCGCTGTTGTTGCTGTTGTTGTGTGTGTGTGTGATGCAAAAGGATGTGAGACAGGGCGAGCTGAGCTGTCTGGTGATTTTGCTCATGTACTCATCCAGAGAGTAAAACAGAGGATATTTCCAACAGTGCCTTTGGGACATCACTAAACATTACATGGACAATGCTTATTCATTCATTCAAATAGGAATGTTCTATTGGGGGGTTGGGGGGCTGAGGGATGGACTGCATGCTGCAACAAAAGTAATTTAATCCAATCAATAGTTCAGACTGCAATTATCTATGAGTTAGAGCTCATCAAAAAGGTGACTTATTTGATTAGACCAAGGACTCAAGTTCAGTATATTATATAGTTTATGCATGGTTATTGAAAAAAACATGGTTTCTAAATTAAGGCCACAATACTTTTGACTAATGGATGTTGTCGCCTAGAGTTTTTGCTTCAAAATGATCTGAAAATCACCCTGCCTAATCATTCACGTAAAACAACTGAGAATGTCACACGTTTCACTCCGTGTTGCATTGTGGGAACGAGTCGCCATCTTGGAAGGATGCGCTATTCGTTGTCATGGTTACTTCGACAGTGAGACAGATAGAAATAGCGACAGAGAGAAAGCAGCTTGACATTTGTTTGTATTTTTGCGATAAGGCACAGTTTCTTGGAAATAAATGAAGAAGAGGGAAGTAAAAGGAAAGGGGCTAAATCGAGCCCCTAAATCGGGAGAGACCAAATAACAACACTAAGCAGCGTCATTTAGAGAATCCAACGTTACCTGACATCAACAACATCGACCCGTACGACCTGCTACAGAATGGACAACCATCTTTCACATACCATGACATAGTCGATTACAGAGCCCACATCACTGGTCCCGTCCAGCCCAGAGCCTTCATTGCTTCTGGTCCCGTCCTGCCCAGACCCTTCACCGCTGGTCCCATACAGCCCAGAACCCTCGCTCCACATCAGCCCTGCCGAGCCCATGCTCCACATCAGCCCTGTTGAGCCCAGCCCACGTCCAGCCAGAGACTGTTCGCTTCACGTCTGCCCAGCCAGAGATTGTTCACGTCCCGTCTGCCTAGCCAGAGACTGTTCACGTTCTGTCTGCCTAGCCAGAGACTGTTCAAATCCCATCTGCCCTGCCAGAGACTGTTCACATCCCGTCTGCCCAGTCTATCCCTGAGCATGTCCCGTCTGACCAGCCTGTCCCTGAGCTTGTCCCAGAGCCTTTCTCAGTTCCTGTCCCAGAGCAGGTCCCAGAGCCTGTTCCAAAGCCTGTCCCAGAGGCATTTTTTTCTCTCTGTCACTCCTCTCCTGTTCATTGGTATCTGTATTTAGTTTCCCTCTGTTCATCACTCTTTGGCGGTTCTACTTTGTTCATGATTGTGTCGAGAGTGTGTGTGTTATCCTGCCTGTCATCCTGCCTGCCTGTATGTACCCTGTGAGTAAAATACATAGTAAATTGTTTGAATTGGAGCTTTTGGACTTTGAGTCTTCTTCAACCCACACCACACCTACTAACGTGCCTGGTGAAAAACAATGAGAGAACTCCAACAGTATTTTCTCATTACACATTAAAAATATACCCAAAACAATAAATTAGCAGTCTCTGTTAATACAGATATTTTAGGCTGCATGTACGCATTGTCAACATAGATATTTTTTGCTTAGACCATATGGATTCGCCAACAACATTATGTGTTTAGATTGATTGATCTTTAACCACTTTTTTGTTTTTCTTGTTAATTGCTGTCACATCCGACCACTCCTACCAGAATACGAACTATCTCCATTTTAAAACAGTGCTTTGCAGTAAAAATTCCTCACTTATATAAAGTATATTGTTTTGAAACAGCACAAAAGACGTGCATCATGGTGTGAGTGGGACTGCGTTACCTAACTGAACAACCCACTATTAGTTTACTTGCGACTCTAGTCTGGATAAGTGTTTTTATAAAGGGAAATTAAATGCAAATGAAACATGGAACAGCAACATTTAGCACTTATTCTACAATTAATCACTCTGAGAACTGTAAAATTATTGGTAGGGATTATTCAGTAGTCTTTTAACTCAGGTAGACCTCCATACCCAAATCTAAACCCCATAGATTACTAAATCATGGCCAACCAAAAAATTGGCAAATAAGTTATCGTGTGGTGATTGAATGACAGACGTATCTGATGCTGACAGCCTGCATAGATTAAGTGGAACGGGTCTAAATCTTCTGTCCAATTCAATCAAAACAGCTTAATACAAGCACCCATTCATTCACAATTTCACATGCACACAAAGCATATGTGATTAAAGTCAGAATGGGATGTATCTATGATTATTATGATGTGCAACAAGAAGAGTATAGGCTTCATTACTCTTTTCCTATTCAAATATCGCAAATGAACTTTGTTGATGTTAAGCAGATTTTGCTATGCAATATTCTGCACATAAACAACCCGATTGTCACCTAAATGGCAATTTGTCCTCAGAATGAGTTGTGTTATATTGGTCAAGGCTGGACATTATACACAGCAGTTCTGGGTTTTTGTCACACATTTCTGTTTGATTTATAGACCGGTGTTACACATTCAACCATAGAGCTTTCTTTTCCTCATGATGAGAATAAGATCATGCAGGGTTTTTAATGTTATCGTTGGAATGATAATTATTCTTGGCAGTATGTCACCTTCCCAAACCAATTTGTTGGTTTCCACTCTTAGGTGGCTCATCATTCTTTAGCAAAACGGCCTGTCAGAGTTCAGTCTTTTTTTTTCTCTGAGCTGATCAAATTCTGATTCATGTTGCTGATTCATAGCTAGACAACTGACTGATGATTGCATTAAAGATCTTAATTAAATGAACTGCTTATGTTTGAATGCCCTATACATATGGATCATCTTCAAATGATGTAAGCAGTGCTGCATATTAACGTCCTGGTTGCATATGCAACCGCCGCTGCTCTAAATAAGGTCTATTATATTGATATCATACTGAGTATTATTATTTCTTTCATTCATTTTTATAGGCTACGTGAAGACATTTAGAACACCAAAGCCCTGCCCTTTAGACGGACCCTTGTGAGATTTTCATGACGATGTATTTTAAATGAAAGCATTTAAATCAAGTAAACTAATTAAGATGTCCCCTGCTCAGCGCGTAGGGAGAAGTGAAGACTGCGGGACCGCTCTGCTGGGTCCGAGAAAAGAGCGCGAAAGTAAGGTTTAATTTAACGTTTAGTTAAAGAAATTTTAAAAAAGACGAACCTAAGAGAACATAGAAGCAGCGCTGCGGCAGAACTTCTGAGAACGAGAGAGAGAGAGAGAGAGAGAGAGAGAGAGGGAGAGAGAGAGAGGGGGGATGAAAGAGAGAGCAGAGAAGACAGCAGCATGAAACGGGACAGTGTACTCTTGCGCACTCGTCACGTTTGCAATAACTACAAAAATAGCCTAGATATTTTATTTGTATGCGTTGAGCACTTTATTCAATGCTTTTGCGCTTTTCAAAATGATACGATAGATTTCTTCTCATCTGGCTCTGGAGTCTCGTAGAAACTATGCATGATTTTTAACCACTGTGCTGGATAAGGCGCAACGCACATTATGAAAGCGCAAGTGACCGATTTAAAAGTAGGCTAACAGTTCTTTTGGATACAAACGGACAGGTGACTTTGATTTCAAGTCTCGCACCTGATGAAATTATGAAAAACTTCAGCTTGGTAAGTTTTTGAAACACCTGACGCTATCCTCCTTATCAGTCTGCATCGGATGCGATGTGTAGGTTATTTAGTCTTGAGATTTTAACGTCCAGAAAATAAATCTGTCAACATTTAAGCGTGTCAGTAGATCAGTTAAAACGTTCGTGTTCATTTATTTTGGTTAACAAAAACTATCACAATACATCTTGATTTGGGGTTGCTGAATGTATACGTTGAAACAGTAATGAATTGGTGCTGATGTCTGTTTACTTTCCTTTCTTACCCTGTTGAAAGATAGCTGTGATTTGGAACATGTTAGATGGTTTCTAGCTAGTGTAAAATTACCATGCTGATTTGTTGATGGTCCAAGATTGTCAGCTTGTTCTTATAGGACCAGGTAGAAACAGCAACCATGTTCCAAAATAAAGGTAGCAGCTTAAGCTTGATTGTCCAACAGAAAGCTCCAGTATCAGAACATGTACCAGTTAGTGATTTATAACCTACTGATAATAGGCATAGAAAACATCAGAACTGATAATGCACCATCAATAAGATTCTTTATAGCCTAAATGAATTACCTGCTAAAAAACACAGTATGAATTGATTTGCTGGTTAAAGATGATCTTTGCTGGTTAAATTTTAGGCTAGTTTAAGATGCATTGAAAAGTTAAATCTCAAAGCATAGGGTCTGACCTTGTTTCTCCCCCCTCCGTTTTCTTTCCAAAAAACCCCACCACAGTTTTTAAATGAAGGTGTGGTGGTTAATTAACAACCTTAATTACCCTTGTGGTGTTCCGTCAGGCAGAGTTTTTGACTGTTATGTCTGCATAACATAGTGCCTCAAATGGGTGGCCGTAGTTAAAGGTCATGACCGTGATCAGTGTGTGAATGTGTGTTTGAGTTTTACAGTCAAGATGTATAAACTCTCGCATGTGGTGTGGTAGGTTAATGTATGAAGGGCAGAGCACTACCGGTCAATGTAACTCAGTGCATGGCAGAACGGCAACGCCGTTCAATCACATTTGCATAATTGCTCTTTTCTCCTCTCTCACTTTTCTTGCCTTTCTCTTCCTTTCACCTGCTTTGTCACCTTCCCTTATCTGTCTCTCTTGCAAACACACAACACAACTGCAGTGTGTGAGATGGACAGATAGCTGGTGTGAAAGGGAAGCATATGTGCTAGATCTTTGGATGCTCAGCTTGAATCGTCAGCAGATTGCTGTGACCTTCCCGAGTAAATCCTCTGCCCAAATGACCAGCATATGGTTGAGATGATGTATAAAATGATCATTGGCATATAGGCATTCTGAAACATCATTAGGCTATTTGTAAGCCTGATCCAGTGGGAACTATTAACACAGACATATTATTTTGCAGTGATGACTCATATAAAGGACTGAGTCCATCATTTAAAAAATCTGAGTCCAGATCAATTTAGGTCGCAAATGTTTTGCAAGTGGGAGGAGTATATTCTCCTCTATTCTTTTAAGGTTTACCATGAATATTTGTTTGTTTCTGAAATCAATTTCAACTCATTTACACTCACAGCTTTAATTTAGAAATTGTTTTTGGATTAAAGCATTGTCTACCTATAAACAAACATATTCAAGCAGGCTTTGCTGGGGCCTATATGCAAGATTTTAATAAGCGCCCCTCACAAGACAATACCCGGCCCGCCCCCACCAAACTGCTAATGCTTATAACATGAATAAATTAAAGTAAATAAATGGTGATAATAAACGACAGCTAACAAATCTGGATAAATAGAATCACACAACTACAAATCAACAAAAAAAGAACAATAAAGTAGACTCTTACCTGTCATCCCTATTTTTAAGCATGCACTGAAAATTAAATATTTAAACTTAAACGATTTCAATTCATGAATGCTTTAAACTCCAGTCCTCGCCATGGTTTCTTTTAAAAGATGACACTTAGGACAAGTAAAAGCACTTGCAGCTTAAAACAAGAAAAAAACAGCCCACAGTGTTCGTGTCACCAGTAAAGAGGTTCTAACAAAGCTATTTCACAATTGAACACAAACATTAATGTCTGCCATTAAGAGTTGTTAACTTGATGATTTCACAATTTTTTTTCCAAATCATATAGGCCGTTGTGAATACTAATGGAGAAAAATAGCATATGGTAACTGCGTTGTCATGCATAAATTAGGCATAATGGTGATGTACTACTATTTTATAATCACGTCATCATGCAGGCAGTGTTTAAATTAATCTAGCATGTTGTCTATTACAACTATTACATTTTCCGTTGATGTCAACTTCTGAAATCTGAAGTAGGCTAAAAGTTTTACTATCTCCAAAGTGCAAATGCAAATATGCACTGGATCATTTCTTAATAAGTTTCTCTCTCATATGATATTAAAAAGCATTTACCTGAGGCTGCTCTTCATAGTTTATTTTAGGTTTACTATCTATATAGTGGCAATGTTGGTAAAACACCTGACCCATCCACACACATATGTTCCATATAGGTATATTCTCTACAGAGAGCTGTCAATTTCCAGCTATGAAATCAATGAAAGAGAGAAATTCTTCTGAGATTGAAGGTAGAAAGCAGAGGATTGGGGAAGGGAGGAGAGCACATGGCCTTTTTTTGCTCACACACTAGTATATGTGTATCTGCTCACAAGCGGTGGAATGTTGCATTTGTGTAACCGTAGCAACAGCTCTGGAGAATCAGATCAATTCAGGTCTTCACTTTAGCAGATAAAGAGTCATGGCAGGTAGATGAGGATCATTTTATACAATGGTTTATTTCATAATCGTTATGGTTTATAGTTAGGGTTTCTTTTTGGGCGTTAGAAAGCACAATTTCTGTATGATTTAAATGATCGAATGTTTTATAATTTGCTTTGGGGAATCATAAAACTACTGTAAAGCCAATTCAAGTGATTTTGTTTTGACTATACACAGTTTTTCTTTTGCTAAGATATGAATGTCTGATATAAAGATATAAATGGACTTCAGAATAGGACTGTTAGGTGTCAGTGTGCATTTTCTTTCAAACCATATTTATGTATGGACCGTATGAAACCATATGCATATGCAGGCATAGGATGTATACCTGTGAAATTGACTTGGGCATGAAGAAGTTATTCAGATATGCTTTTCATTGCACAGAACCTGGATATAATAAAGATGGGTTGAGCTTGTGTTCACCCTGTAATGAACAAAATACTTTGTCAGCAAGACAGATTCAGAGGATGCGTACTGTATATCTATTTAACAGCAGTTAAACTGGTTTGGTCAGTTTAGTCAGGGATGGTCAGTTTACAAATTTAGGAGCAAATATATACATTTTACGTGCAAATAATGCTTTTGAATGCACATTTTCTCTGACTAAATGATGAATTATATTTACATTTTTTACATTAATTTAGCTGACGCTTTTATCCAAAGTGACTTACAATTGCTATATATGTCAGAGGTCGCACACCTCTGGAGCAACTAGGGCTTAATTGTCTTGCTCAGGGACACATTGGTGTCTCGCAGTGGAGTCGAACCCGGGTCTCTCACACCAAAGGCATGTGTCTTATCCACCACGCCATCAACACCCCATATATTTGCATATATCCATATCAAATATATACACTGTAATAGACTAGATATAAGACTATATATAATGGACATTCAGCACAGGGCACAACCAGACAAATTTATGTTTTGTATTTAAAGCAACTAAAAAGAAGAAGAAGAAAAAAAAAATCGAACTAATCTTTTTATTTTATTTATTTATTACATTTTTGTAATTCATCAACATTTTAAGTCAAAATCTTTGTCTTAGCTCAGGTAATTCTGGTGCCCTACAAATTAAACACAGTACCAAGAACAAGAAGAAAGAAACTGTTTCCACAATCCCATTGAGATAATCTTAATCTGGGATTTTCTAGAGAAAAAACGTACCGACGAGGCATAAGCAATATCCTCCTCACATTATTTGTCAATCTTTCTCTCTTTAGTATTTGGATATATTCACCCAAAACCTCAGAAAGTTTCTGTTTCTCCTTTGCCTTACTACTGTAATTATTACGTAAAAAATATAACCTTTAGATTACTCTAGTTACTGTACTCTAGATTCTTTCACTATTTAGAACTTGCTAATATTTGCAGATATGATTTGTTTTCTTTCTGTGAACAGTATAATTGTTTTTCCCCAGTGTGTGAGTTCATTACTCTGTAATGGATGATTACATAATATCTATAAGTACCTCCAGATCATTAGCATTTACTGCCTCTTTGTTCTATTTCTGGTCAATCATTACAGTCGATTTATACAAGAAATTGGTAGACATGGGTTATTATTCATTATAAATCCTTTTTGCAGACACATTAAATCTGTGTCATATGGAGTTTCCGCCACAGAATAAAAACTTGCTTATATTTTAAAATATAATTGCGACTTTTCATCTCACAATTGCGAGTTTACATCTCGTAATTCTGACTTTATTTCTCAGAATTGCGTGTTATAAAGTCCAAATTGCGTGATATAAAGTTGCAATTGTGTGTTATGAAGTCAGAATTGCTAGATTTCTGACTTCGCATTTCTGACTTTTTTTCTTGCAATTGCGAGTTTATATCTCTCAATTATGGCTGTATAACACACAATTGCGAGTTTATATCTCACAATTATGATGACTGCAGGAGGGATTTTGGCCCACTCCTCCACACAGATCTTCAGTCAGGTTTCTGGGCTGTCGCTGAGAAACACGAAGTTTGAGCTCCCTCCAAATATTCTCCATTGGGTTTAGGTCTGGAGACTGGCTAGGCTACGCCAGAACCATGATATGCTTCTTACAGAGCCACTCCTGGTTATCCTGGCTGTGTGCTTGGGGTCATTGTCATGTTGGAAGACCCAGCCTCGACCCATCTTCAATGCCCTAACTGAGGGAAGGAGGTTGTTTTCCAAAATCTCGCAATACATGGCCCCAGTCATTCTCTTCTTAATAGAGCGAGGTCGCTCTGTCCCATCCCATGTGCAGAAAAACACCCCCAAAGCATGATGCTTCCACCCCCATGCTTCACTGTAGGGATGGTGTTCTTGGGATGGTACTCATCATACTCATCAGAATGATATCATCAGCTGGTGTTGACGCTAATATGGTTATCGTTATAGTTATAATTTTTGGTGTGATCTTGCCTTTAGTTTTGAGGAGAAAATCCCACAAACACTATATCTACACTACACCACCCTGATTCTGTTCAGGTAAATTTTAAGAACATCTCTTGACCTTAAGAAGTGGCTTAGTTGAAACTCAAGTCCAGCCGAATTGATCTTATTATGATTCAGCAGGTTCAGTGTTGGCAAATCTCTCAGAAAACATGATTGAACGGTGTTCTTCTGATCTATTAAAAATATATCACTTCTCAGGTTCCACCATGTCACTGCAGTCTTTGCAGTCTGTGGAGCCTGACGTGATGCAGGAACTCAACATGTTCATCATACTTCCAGAGCTCTCTCTCGAACGTGGCTTCAAAACTTGCGTCAAAAAAACAAATGCTAAGAGTTCACTTTGATGCATACAGTCAGCCTTACGATCTCTGTTGATCTTGTTATGATTTCTGTCTGAATTTCCTACTGCAGATGGCACAAATTATCTCTTCCCCTTATCAAGTCAAGTCACCTTTTATTTATAGTGCTATATACAATACAGATTGTTTCAAAGCAGCATTACAGTGAGAACAGGATACTATCAGTGTTTATTTTGTTCTGTTGTTAAGATCCTCAGTTATTAAATTAGTTTGTCATCTATAAAGCAGTTGATCATCATGCAAAAAAAATGATGTTAATGTCCAGCTCTGTTCAGTTCTCAGACGACAGCGTCTTTAAAAACACTGATAAATAATAACATAACAGTGTTAACCATTTGTCAACCCGGAAATGTGATGGACATCGGTTATGCTCATCCTTGGTAGCTCCTTTGAGGGTATATTAAGTAAAACAGCTCCGTATTTAACGTATCACGTACAAATCACTACTTGAACCAGAAGTGATGCAAGCTGTTTTACAGAATAGGAAAGTTTGTCAGTGCAGTTTATTGCGCGATGGCATAGCTAAAGTATAATGGGCTGCATCTATTATATTTTCAGGTATACAAGTCCATTGGTGTGTTCCATAAAATAAGTTGTAAAAGAACAACATAAAGGTGAGTAAAAGATGACAGAACTTGAACTTTCTTTAAGCTTCTGAGTTCTTTAACTTTACTCAACCAACTAAAGACATTTTATTGTTGAAATGATGAAGTCTTATCTACTCGAGATATTTTAGGAGTGCTAACTATTTAGCCTAGGATTCTGAGCTCTGCAATGTAATTTCAGTCAGAGGTTTACATGATTAGTGAAGGTTTAAGAGGGCAACAGATGACAAATCACATGAAAAGTGCAGGGCTTAGGATCTTTTGCGGCTTATCTGGTTTATCACTGACGAGACGCAGGCTACATTTTAAAACATTGCAGCTCTTAAATCTGTGTGTTTTCCCTTGCATGATTGTGGATCTTCATTCTTTGTTTCTACGGTTGAATTCAATGGAGATGTAGAGACACTAATTGAGCAGTCGATGAGAGTCGACAAGCATATTCTGCTTTGCACAGCAAGGTTCCAGATTTGAGGTGATTGCGGACGTTCCCATGAACAGATCAAAGCAGAGTTCATACGCTGTATCTGACAAATTTTAGTCTAACTATAAAAGAAAATGTCTATTTTAAATGCTCATTCTTGAGCAACACAATGTAATGAAGTACTGAGCACAGTCATTGTGTTCGCATAATTAAATTGGCTTTTTCTTAAGGTACTGTAATTGCAAGTTTTTTTTTCTTTGGATCACATTTAATCACAACCACTCAATGAGGAAGATTAAAGAGTTAAATCAGCCTTAGTTTAGTATTACATTGATTGTTCCCAGAGACATTAATTAGCACAAATGAACAAGTGTGTTTAGACTTTTCTGTTTATTAATACTCACAGATCTCTGCATGTCACTCTGATGATATTTGACCTGTGTTCATAAAGCTTCTCGAATCCATAATTCAAATGCATTGCACGTTGTCTGGAGTCTGTGCTGTTTGGCCCGAAGCCCAGGTTTCAAACTCAAGCCACACACTTCAGCTGGTCTTAAATATTTAATTTACAAAAGCGAACAGCCGTCATGGCTCAACAAAACATCTTCACACTTATCACTCTTGGCCTCCGTTAATGGTTGGGTTAATAAAGATCAAAAGAATTGGACATACTGGACATCCACATCAAGATTAAAATGGTCAAAAGAGCATGAAATGTATTTGCAGGCATTAACATTTTTTAAATTGGCGACACTATAGGGACGAGATAACACTGCAGTAAGAGTCGAAGTGTTGTTTTATTAAGCAAGAGTTCTATCAGTTCAATCAGTTTTTATCTTTGAGATGCTTTTCATCCCAAAGTGACCTGTGGTGCAGTAATTGCTGTGACAGTCCTCTGGAGCAATCTGGGATTTGCAACCTTCATTACCATAAAACTAAACGACCGCACTATGTAAAAGAGAAGAGAAACATATCCAATTACTGATTATATCATGCATTTATTGTCATATAATTGACCATATGAGATAAAAGCAAAAATTTACCCTGGACCATAGGACATTAAGAAATGGAAGCCTTGGCGTAAGTTCTGCCAGGAAGACTCATTTGCTACATCACTTGTTTTTTGATTTGTGTGTAAATGTAGGTTATATATTTGCTTGTTTTGGTGGCTTCATCAAATATGGTTCTCTCCTGTAATATTATAGCTATTATTTTAATATTACCTTAATATCATACTATATTGTTTATGTGAATACGCTTTGGACATAGGTAGGACAGTTGAACATTCTTCAACTCTTGGCGACCTATAAAAAACTTGCACTTCAGCGTGAAAAAAAAAGTTCAGCGCCTCGCATGCCGTTTTAAAAACACAGTGCTCCCATTAAAAACAATTGAAAACATACGCTAGCTGCGTGAATGAACGCTTTGGTGTACACACGGCCTAAGGATAATAGTAACTTACAAGAAGCTCTGGCTGTTTAATTCAAGTCTCCACTTGTACATTTTTCTGCATCAGTAGGCTTTTACCCACACCAAAGTCCTGAAAAATACCACTTGTCCACTAATCATTGTTTAAAACTTCTTGAAGTCAAAGCCAAACACAACAGCAAGGGCAAGAGTGGGAGGAGATGATGAAAGGCAGCAATGGAGGAGGTCAAATGGTATCAAAGAGACATGTAAAGCCTAGCGGCATAGTTCGCACCATCTTTTTTTTCAGTGTTTTTTTGGTACAAATGTAACACTTATCAGACCTGACAGGAGAAGAGAAAGGTCAAAGAAGCTCTCAGTTGGGGTAGGTTTGTATTACAAATTGTGACCTACTTGTTTTAGACAGACATTTACATTTCAAATTTCCAATCATGTCCTGGGAAAAAGCTTTAATACAAAAGCAACTACTATTAAAATAGATTTTTTTTTTTTTACAAAAAAAGAAGAAAGGAAAGTCGTGTTTTTGCAGAAATGTGACAATTTGACCTGATTATAACTTCTTGTAAGAAATGAAAAAGTATAGCACAAAGATACTTACTGGGGAGTTTAGGACATCACCTTGGAGATGCAGGACAAAGTCACCTTGGGTAGCAATTTACCCATGAGCCACATTTAGACCTCATACTTTCTTTTGCATTTAATGTCTATATAGACATCCTTGAAAATCTGCGTGACAAAACATATTTACACTTCAAAAGTTCAGGGGCCAGTAAGCATTGACTGAAGAAATTAATTCAATGTCAAATAAGTTCTTTTGATCTTTTTTTATTCATAAAATAATCTTGAAAAAGTATTTACGGATTCCACAAAAATATGAAGCAGTGTGAGTTTGTTTTTTTTCAACATTGATATAACAACACTGAAATAATTAGAAATATTTATCGAGCACCAAATCTGCATTAGAATGATTTCTGAAGGATCATGTGACTCTGAAAGCTGGAGTAATAATGCTGAATAGATTATTATAAAATGTAATAATATTCAACAATATTACAGTATTTACTGTATTTTTGAACAAATAAATGCAGCCTTGGTGAGCATAAGAGACTTCTTTTAAAAACAATCTTAAAGACTTGGTCGATGTGGCCTGACTTCTGCCTCCAAAGAATGTTTTTTTTTCTTAATGTTTTCTCAGTTCATATGTAATGAAGTCATACTGATGTGGTTGAGATGTTACCCTTTAACACAGTCACTACATGGCAACCGAACCAACTCATCTCATTGAACTGACAATGGCAGTCCCTCTGCCCTCAGGCTACGGTCGTGCCCACAACCGCTTGATTTACAAAAAATAAACCACACTGTTTTTGACGTTTAGGAAGTGTCTTAGGGCCAAAATTTCTAAACAGGGCAAATTAGCGTGAGACTGCAATCCCATAAAAGCACAGATGTGAGTGGTAAGTTTTGCGTGTCATCTAATGACAACGTCCAAATTAAAGAACGCTGGCACATCCGGATCATTTCCATAATGTACAACGCAATCTACCAAGAGCAGTGCAAATTGGCGTCTGGTTTAAGACATGCTTTTCTTTGTCCATTAAATAAATGTCACAAATACCAGTAAATTGACCTAAGTAAATCACCTTGTATAATTCATTTAAATACTCTCCTCCCATAAATTTTGCATCTGAAAGTGAAACTCCTACAAATGCATGCAATAAGGTCCGCTGATAAAATAACCCTGTCCACACCTTTTTTTTAGCAGTAATATTTCACCGCGTGTCTTTTGTAAATCGTGGCAGTAGTTTTGTAATTCCAAATGAGGGTTTGTGTTGGCGCAAGCTGTTAATAAATATGGCCCTTTGTATTTAAACTGAGTAAGGTATACATCCTAAATCTCATCAGATTACATCTGCCTCAACAGAGGGTACAGAAAAAGTCTGCAAATTCAAAAGTTTTAGAGCAACTTTGAATGTACCTTCCAGAAGATCACAACCTCCTATGGTTATCACATGCCCACAAAAGGTGCTTCTTAATAGAAGTGTGAACTTATGGTACTTACCTGATGAATCATCAGTGGTGATAGAGGCACAATGGTTTTTGTTAACTCCAGTGTTCCTCCCACACATCTAATAAGACAGAAAACATTTATAGTATTTTAGTCAAATTGCGTCCACTGAAACATGTCCTGGATAAATGCATGTTGAAGAGATTTCAAGACCTCAGCTCTGCTCACTTATGAAAGCTGATATTCAGGTCATATCTTTTTAAGTCATTCAAATTGGAGCCATTATCTGTTATGAAGGATCAGAAAATGCATTGTATCACTTTTATGAAGTTAAAATTATTTTAATATATTGTTATTGATTTAAAGAAAATTAGTTAATGAAATAAACTTTTTTTGTACTATTTAAACATAAATATATGGTTTTCTACTGCATCTAAATTGCTGCTAAAAATGATTTTAAAATATTTTATTTACTTGTCTCGTTTTGTTATACATTTTTCTGGAGATTGTGGAATGGATTGGATTTTTTTCAAGAGACAATCTGTTAATTGAGTCATGTTGGATTGCTATCTGCAGCTGTAATTGAAAAGGGTGGAGAAGGGCCTTTACTTCTAAACCTTCCAAACAAAAAGTTGTTAGAGGTAATACGTCACATTGACTAAATGGTCCCCATTCCATCAACCTGTCACAACAAAAAAGTTATTGGAGGACTTGACATATTACAAATGGAGCTGAAAGCAAGACTTATACTCCACAGCCAAATTCAGGACATGAAAACTTTAAGTTTGAGTTAGAGTTATTTGTTACACGGATCATGAGTACTGACACAGAATTACAAGGATATGCCAAACAAACACGACATTCAATAATATCAAGATCTGCTCTGTTACCATGGCTGCAGTCTGTTTCGTTTTATAACCACTGGCAGACAAATTGAGTGTAAAAAAAGAAATTAAAATATACCCGCATCCTTGAAACATTTTCCACACACAGAATTGTCTTATTCCATTAGCTAGTCTAGCACTCTAACTGTTGTAAAGAGAGGGCTATTCTCTGAGAAATCAAAGGAAATTAACATTTGAACTCTCTTGCTATATTATACCATCCCCATTCAAGACATGATCACACTTGATCCCTCAGTTGATCACCTCCCAATTTAAACATCATTCCTTTCACCCATCCCTAACTGCATTCACCCAAGAATTGATATGGTTTAATGTGAATAATTATCATACAGTATTACACATGTTTGGTATCATTTGAAATGTCTCAGTGTGACTGGTACAAAGGTCTCATTCCAAAAGAGTAAAACAACAGGTAATAAAGCTTTTAAGTGTTTAGAGATAACTTGTCCACAAAGGAGGGTGGGTCTTCTGCTCCGGTGTAAACTCATTCATTTTGCCATTGTTAGCAAATGTTTCCATGTAAATCACATTCTGCCCCCAGTAAATCTGGGATGGTGGTTAATGTAAATTCCCCACTGTGAACATATGTTTCGGCTGAGTGAACATCCAGGTATCATGCAGTAATACACCATATAGAAATAAATACAAACGTGGAGTAATTCACTAACGAGTTTGCCAATGTAAGTTTAACAGGGTTTGTTGTTGTTGGAAGAAAGTTATTATTATTGTTATTATTATTATTATAAAACAAATACAAAACGAAAATGTAAGCCAGCAGCCCCTCATTGACAACTGTTGTTTCTGTTGTGTGAAACGTTACAGAACACAACATAAAATCAGGCCTGTTTCTCTCTCGATCTGCCGTCGTCGCTCCTCGTTTTATGCTTTCGCTCCTTTGTGAGAGATGCGAGACCGGTGCGTCTCTGTCTTTCATTATCACTCACGCCACCGGCCTCGCGCCATTCTCTTACATCCCTCGCCCTCGATTGTCCTGCTCGCCATAACCAACTAACTAGAAATTGTGTGTGAAATTAATTTCAAACTCTGGTGACAGCTAACGTTAGCCTTGTAGACGGAAGAGTGATTTCTCTGTTTGCGCTGTTCCTGATTAGTGGGTGTGGCTTGTGGAACTTGCATTGTGGGAGCTGTTGTCTTACATACAAATGCGCCCTTCGGTTATTTTCTGTCTTTTCTCGGTCAAGAGGGCACCAATTTCAAAAATTCGTTTACTTTTCGACTATATGATTTAATACTTAAATTGTGCTTACGGTTACGCTTTATTTTTATGATCCACTTTAGACATTCAACTAAGTAACTTTGCAACTACAAGTCAACTAACTCTCATTAGAGTAATGGTGGACTGTCAGCTTAAAGGTATATGTTACTCAAGCGCAGAATGAGTGTTAATGGGTTTTATTGAAAGACAGTTTGACAAGACGAGAAATGGTGGGTGAGGAGGTGATAACAGTCCAAACAGTAGGCAGGGAACAAAGCACAACGACAGGCAAGCTGAGAGAGTGGCAGTTGAGACGAGCCCAAGGTGAACACACTGCTGTTCTGACTCTGAGGGAGATGAGCAGCACAAGGCCAATGGATGCAGCGAGAGCCAGACAGGATAATACAGGATACGTAGATGGACTCACAGGGCAAAATCTGTCAATGCACCAGTCTCGCTGCTTGGTAGAGAGGAAGCAGACAACTTGCAGGGCTGAAGCAAACAGGGAACACAACAAACACAAGACAAGATATCCTGGCACTATACACAACTGTAACCATGAGCAATAAGTAACAGATAGCACAACACATTAAATGAAAACAAACTGGCGAAACATGAGGGCAAGAGAACACATACCAAGGGAGCTGGCATAGACATAAAAGAGAGTAGATGCCCTATCGACCGCTACTGCCTACTGGCCTAGTGGGTGCCATCTTAGACCGGTCACCCTCTCCGCTCAGTGTAATCTGTTTGGCAGGTGCAATGAGCTGTCAGTGCATTTAATTAATCATATCTCACTGAACCTTCTGATTTTCACAGGGTTTTTTTTTTTTTTTTTTTTTTTTGCTGCAAAAGTCATACATGTAGCTCTGATTAGGAATGGCTGATGTGAAATGGAAGTTGTGAAGCTTTTCGAGATCCCGAAGCGCAGATCTTTCGAAACACTGATCCGAAGCGTGATTCAAAACACCCATGTCACGTGACTACGACTAAATGAAGCTTAGAAGTGTTTTGACAGGTTCAATTCAATTCAAATTTATTTGTTCTTCTGCGGAACAAAAACAAAATATATTTTGAATAATGTTTTAACTGTATTTGTTCATACAGTGAAAGTGTGGTTCAAAACATCATTGGACCCTCATTGTCTTCAATTGTAATTTATGAAAAAAAATCACATTGTGTGATAAGAAGTCAATATATTGTTTTATTTCTCTGTTATACTGTAAGATTGAATCATCAAGTTTGTCCAAAGGCTAGACACCAAGTAATTATTTGTACTCCCTTTCTCTGCCACCAACTTGTATTTGTCAAAGGCATTTTAAACTGTTTTGTGCGTTTGATTTTGTGTGAGCAGTCAGTCAGTACTGGCAATAGGTGGCAACACATTTGGTGCTGTCTGAGCATTTTTTCGATTAGCCTGAGTCCTTCCTAAAATATATTGACCTGGGATCCAAATAATTTTGTTATTCTGACTTTCACCAATTACACAGAACCAATCAAAAGTAGAGAAAACGTTGGGCCAACATTTGGAGCATGGCAATACCCTCGGGTTGGCCTCATTAGCGTGCAGCCCGTTGGATCTGCTGGTGTGGAGATAATCCGCTGTTGTTTTCTTCTGTCTCACATGAAGTATATGCTAATGGTGACACTGTTTTACAGAGATACAAGACACAACAAAAGGACTACATTCTGTTCTCTAGTTTATATAAATTAAATCCCCTTTAACATCTGAAACTCACATTTATTAGTCTTTGCACAATTCTAACAATATGTTGGCCGTGTTTCAGATTTCAAAAGCTTGGGGTTAGTAAGATTTATTTTTGAAGAATTTAAGTTTAGAATTTACACTTTAGAATACTGTTCCATTATTAATGAACAACTAAACAGGAATAAATGAGTAACTGCTATTAAAGGTGCTATATGTATTTAGCTGCCCCTTTCGGTGATGTGCATGCTCGAACACAAGAGCGAGCACTCATGGTACACGACCACACTGAGGCTTTCAACACACCGGAGAAAGCATCACAAAACATGCTGGAAACTCATGTAAACTTCCACGACAACGTTACAGTAATAGGCTACTTTTCTCAGCTTGATATACTTGTACCATGATAAGCCCAGCCCAGCATCATGGATTCTGGAGAACACAGCTGACAAAAGCCCCATGATGGTCTTCCCATGATGAGCTGTAAGCAACCACATCATCAATGTAGGCTGCTGTAAAGTCCTCCATACCTCTCAGTACACAGTCCTGCGGCCCAATGAAGGCCGAAAGGCATGACCCTAAAATGATATAGGCCATTTGCTATTTATTGGGTCAACCTGCAGCATCATCGCTGAGATGCTTTGCGTTCATCCTGGCTACTAGGTACACCTTTTACCAGAAAAAGTGTCCGGCCGTATTGGGATGTATGACCTTTATTCCTTCAATAAAAAGTATGGAAATGGCATGTTTTATACATAAGGGGCAGTGGACATGTTTTCTTTGCATAATTTCAATTTCAATTCCGAGTGCTTGGCCCTAAATAGCATCACATAGAATATGAATTTCACCCGAATTATCATTTCCACCTAGTTTGACATGTAGGGAGCAATGACGTGTTTTTGCAATAGGGTTTTCTATAAATATTCAGATATGTATATCTGTACATGCATGCATCTAACTATGAAGAACAGGAAATGTGAGCGTGCTCAGCAGCAGATCTTGGACCGCTAATGTTTAAGTGAAGATGTTGGCAGGTGATGTGTGAGCTCTGCATTTTTATTGATTTTTTTTTTCACCAGGCCAGAATCAGAATGCTTCCAGGTGTCACAACACATTGTTAGTCAGACACAGGAAGTCTAGAAGCTCTATGGTGGCAGCAGGTTTCCCCTCAAGGCACAATGCTCTAGATGCTCATCAATCAAAGCTTGAGTCTGAAAAGCAGAGCCCAGGGTAAAGGAATATGTTAATGGAGAAAAAACTTTAAGTTTTTTAATGAAGATATCAGAAAAATAATGGTCTTCATTTGCATCTTAAGCAGGAGAGCAAGTATGTTGATTTGTACATGGACAATTGATTTTAGTATCTGAGTTTGGCTTTGCAAGAATAAAAATCTGAATCTAATGTTTAAATATGTTCAAGCACTTTTGACTTCATCCTGTAATCCTGCAAAATAGTGTGTAGGAAGATTAAACTCGAAATAGCTCTTTCCAATTTAAATAAATAATTTATATAAATAACTAAATAAAAAAAAACGTACTCAGTTTCTAATGTAACTTCAGTTCTCTCTAGAAGAAAACTCTTCGTACAGCTCTATAGATCTACAAGAGCTAATTCTGCTTTCTCATTTCTCAGCATTTTCTAATTTTAAATTAATTACATTTACATGTATTATTTAATATTTATTTTTACATTATTTTAAAATATTATGCATTATGTATTTTCACACATATACAACATTTTTGCAATAATAGCGTATTTTAATTATACATGAAACTAAGACAATAAATTCACTTTTTAAAACACCAGGAAAATGTTGGCGTTTAAGACAACATTACCAAATATTCTGTATGCTAATAATTTTACCTGGTAATGTAAGTAATAAGAGCCTAATTTGGATTATTAAAATTAATCTTCTCAGTATATTTCCAAAGATGCATCTTAAAAGTTCAACTATAGCGTGTGTAGAGACTAAAATCATGAAGAGTTTTCTAAAGTTCTCACTTTTAAATCTCTCTTTTCTTTCTTTCTATTCCAGATCTTCACCTGGATTAAGTCATTTCTTCTGGACTGGCAGCTTCACGTGGCCAATATTTAAAACAAGAACTTTTTACAACTTTTGGTGTTCTGAGAAACTGCAAAATCACCTCCCTCTAAACCATTTGCACCCATCTTTGGATATACAGGGAATGAAGGAATATTCTGATGCATATGTCTGAAACAACAGAGCTTTTGCAGACCAACAGTAGAATAATTTAAAAAGTCTTCCAACCGTTCACAAGAGCCGAAATTGTGGGATCTCCACATTTTTATGGTAGAATACGGGACAATAAAGAAAATAATGAGCAGTGATTTAAGGGCTAAAGGGATATTTTTTTATAGCTTAGATGAGCACAAAGGGTAATACCGGTTTCTTATTTGTTTCGTGGCATTTAACTTTCTGTGTGTGTGTGTGTGTCAACATATCCTATAAATCAACGTTATAAACAGTCACAGTATATTCAACCATGAAAACAGTCACAGTATATTCGACCAATATATGTGCTCACATTTATGAGCCATGACCTTCTCAATGGCAAAGCATCATCAATATCTCAAAGCAGCATACTAAATTACTCTTTCACCACAAGAGGTTTTTTTATGGAATAATTGATCATTTATGGTAAGAATCATGCATAGATGATATGAAGCGCTGGTGAACCATGCAACATGGATCTGTTCAACAGCTCAGATGAGTTCTTCCTCATCAATGCTACTGTCAGCCCCACAACCCTGGAGTCCTGGGATGAAGCTACTCTCCTCGGCTTTCAGATCTCCATCTCTGCTATGCTAGCAATCGTCACTTTGGCCACTGCTCTGTCCAACGCTTTTGTGATCGCAACCATTTTCCTCACACGCAAGCTTCACACGCCTGCCAACTTCCTGATCGGCTCTCTCGCAGTGACTGACCTCCTGGTGTCCATTTTAGTCATGCCGATCAGCATCGTGTACACGGTCAGTAAGACTTGGACTCTGGGTCAGATCGTATGTGATATCTGGCTATCATCTGACATAACGTTCTGCACGGCTTCCATCTTGCACCTTTGCGTGATCGCGTTGGATCGATACTGGGCCATCACCGACGCGCTGGAATACTCGAAACGGCGCACCATGCGACGAGCGGCACTGATGATCGGGGTGGTGTGGGTGATCTCCGTCTCGATCTCCTTGCCTCCTCTATTCTGGCGGCAGGCTAAGGCACATGAGGAGCTCACAGAGTGCATGGTCAACACTGACCAGATCTCCTACACGCTTTATTCCACATTTGGCGCCTTTTACGTGCCCACAATCCTCTTGATGATTCTCTACGGGCGTATCTACGTGGCGGCTCGCTCCAGGATCTTTAAAACACCAGCGACCAGCGGAAAACGATTCACCGCTGCTCAGCTCATCCAGAACTCAGCGGGCTCTTCGCTCTGCTCGCTGAATTCCACCTCAAATCAGGAGGGACATCTTCATCCTGGAGGAGGAGGGGGAGGAGGAGGTGGAGGAGGGGGGTCTCCTCTTTTCACAAACAGTGTGAAAGTGAAGCTGGCTGACAGCGTACTGGAAAGAAAGCGTCTTTGTGCCGCCCGGGAGAAGAAGGCCACCAAAACTCTTGGGATTATCCTGGGTGCGTTTATAGTCTGCTGGCTCCCGTTCTTCGTGTTTACGCTGGTGATGGGAGTTTGTAAAGACTGCTGGTTTGAACCTGTGCTCTTTGACGTGTTCACCTGGCTAGGGTACCTCAACTCGCTCATCAATCCTGTCATCTACACGGTCTTCAATGATGACTTCAAGCAAGCCTTCCACAAACTCATTAAGTTTAAAAGATGCTATTGATGTTACACTCCTGTCCTGTTTTGACACATTCACGACTTAGAGGATTTCTGCGGAAAATATCTGAATCCTGTGAACTTTCATTGTTCATATGCTGTTGAGGTCCCCTGCACTCAACCGTTTGTTTTTCTGTGAGCTCCTAAACGCGCATACAGTGTCCGGTCTATGTAAATTATTGTTCTCATGAGACAGCTTGTAAATATCTTGCCATATTGTTGATGCTTCCTCGTAGTTTTAATGCATGCTAAGAATACGAATCCTTTGCTAGAGAGCAACGTTCTACTGTCTCTGTAACCAATAACTGTTTATAAACTGCCTTATTTAACAGAAACAGAGTGAAATTAATATGAAAGACTATTTAAAAAGAACTCAAATGAACGCATACATGGGCCCCCTGAAGACTGTGCAGAAGTATATGAATAATAGCATAGACTCTCTAAATAAAAATGTTCATTACATAAGTTTAAAAAGAAGCTTTAAGTTTTGTGGTTTTGTATTTTCGTCTGAAAGAAGTTAGTTGTCAGTTCTCTCCTTCCCTCCATTTTGATGTCAGAGTTTGAGGGATTTTATGATCGTGAAGATAAAAAAACAGGCTTCAGGCTGCATGGCTCATTTCAGGACATGATGCTGCAGAAGAAACCCATGATCAAACGTTCAAAATCTGGATATACCTGATGTGTTTTGACACAAGGTGCAGCAAAATTGACACTAAAGGTATTTTTTATTGCTATTTCAACAATGTCCACATCAAAAAAAAAAAAAAAACATGGAAAGAACACAAGCCTTAAAGCAAAATCAAACCAAATAATAATAGAGATAATAATGATTAAAAAAAGGAGATACATATGCAGTATGATTATTATAACTCAATGGAGGAAAACAATAAGGAACACACAAATAAAGTACATCATATATGTACTTTATATATATAACCAAATTAAATACATGTATACAACAATTGTCCCATTATGCTGGAATCTTCAGTTATCCCAAGAGACTTCAATGGTTCTTTCCACAGTTTGCCCATGAAATAGAATCCATTTTTTTTCTAAAGATATACTATACTTTATCATAACTAGCCAATAAAGGGCTATCTCCAACCCATTTGTTCATGAAGGCCTTCCTGGCCAACATCAGCAAAGGATGAACAATGTCTTTGGCTGTGTCCGAAATTGCATACTCTTTTAAGTAAGTACTTATTTTGAATAAGTAATTACTTCACGGCTGCTAACAAAAGGATGTTCCATACATGAATGTGAACGTACTACATTTGCCATGCTGTCATTATCAGAGCATCATTTATTTTATTTATTTAGTGTTAAGGTCCTTATCTCGACAAATATCCCAATAATGCAACTTGAAGCACCTCTGACTGCAGTGGTATATATGAATAATGGCATCCAGGAAATTGGCAAACTTTGCCCTCCATCACTCTGTCTTATGAAGAGGGTCGGCTGTGTTGGTTCAAAAGGTTTTTTGATAAGAAAACACGGCAATAACAGACTTTAAACTTGAGTCAGACAGGAATAATGAGGCATATCCCTGGAACGTGCTGCCTGCAGGCTCTCAGACAGCGTTTGAAAGTGCAGGGTAAAGCTGTGCTGGGCTATTTGGTTGAGATAGATTGTCTGTATTCACAGTCTGTATATCAAGAGATAGAGCTCCCTCTCCCTCATCCACACAACAAGGATTAGGTCACACCCCATAAAATGGATCTTTATGCTCATTATCATTCACTACCACCAGTAAATCCAAACAGGAATGTTCGTTGTACATGAAGGCTGGTGTGATGTATCAGTGTGTGGCCGTCTTGACATGGACTAGATTAGAAGATAAAAATTGATACACTATGATGTAGAGGAGGTAAAACCTTAGCACGACATTGACATCTTGTATTTATGACATATTCTACCTACACAACCTCTTAAAAGGATACTTCACCCAAAATGAAAATGCTAATATATATCACACACATCAATCACACCAGCCTTCACGTACAAACCTCACAGCAGAGTACATGGTGAAAGAATATTCCTGTTTGAATTTACTGGTGGTTGTGAACGATAATGAGCCTAAAGATCTATCATGGAGTGTGACCTATTTTTTATTGTCTGAACAGAGACATTATTTTTCACAAAATAACTTATTTTATGTTTTGTATAAGAAAGAACATCACGCAGGTTTAGAGCAACATGAGTGTGTAAATTATGACAGAATTAAAATTTTTGTCTATCCCAAATAAAAGGTAACACTTTAGAATAAGGTTCCTCTCTGTCCCAAGTTGAGACACTCTCGCAATATACTCCCTCTTTCAATGCACTTTAGACTTTGCACATAACATACACACACAAAAAATAGGAGAAGATAGGGAGCCCGATCTCATGAAAGTTCGTATCTATAGCACGAATGTCATTTCTCGTGTCATTTATATGCCAAAAACAGTTTTTGCGTGTATATGGTACGCGTTTTTCGCGTGCATATGATACGCACTTTATAATATGCACAAACTCCCCACCCCCTCCCCCCTATCCATTCTTGCTCCCTAATGTTCTCATGTTTGGAGTTTCACTCAATGCATTATTCATATTCAGTTAGTTGCTCCCAAAACAAATTTGCTAATTAATTAAGTCTCATACATGTGTTTTAAAAGAGTCTAAGTAAACAAAGCCTATTAAAAGCAGCAACAAAATGAGCTTATTGATTTGCAAAAAAGGTATTTAGCAGTGTGAGTAGATAAAAAAAACATGTGCAAGGCTCCTGTTTTCATTCTTTTCTCTTTCAGCTGAAGCAGGGTGTCGTGAGAGAGCACTCAATAAGGGAAAGGTAATCACATGTGACACAGAGATGCAATTAGCTCGATATCTCCTGATTTCTGCCTCAGGAAGTGTTTAAATCGACAGCGTCGCTGAATCAATTTAAAACAAATGTAAATTGCAAAGGTGGGGGTTCAGGAGGAGAGATGGCCAGTGACCTCACTTTACGGGAAAATAAGCAAGATGCTTCAGATAATGTTAAGTTTGCAGTGAAACAAGATGGAGAGGGTCAGCATGCATTTAACCTTGCTGGGTGGTGTCTGTCTGTTCGCACTTAGGTGAAACAGAGATATGGAGAAAGACAGAGAAAAGGGACAAACAGATCGCACTCCCACAGAGGAGAGATACAGGGTTTACATGAGGACAACCCAAACATTAACAAACATTCACATCCATAGAGAGCAGCAAAAAACCCAGACAGGAGGGAAAAGGACAGCCAAGAAGAAAATCTGAGTTTGCCCTTTGAGTGCACATCGATGAGATGTCTCCCTCTGAGAGACATAACTATGGCCTCAAGAGCTGCTGCTGGGGAGAGTCACAAGCACTAAAGCTGAAGAAGAACCATAAACATCAAGAAGAGAACCCTTATTACCTGTTCAGACTGACTATTGTTTTTGTTTGGGATCCAATACCCCAATGACTTATAAAACAATAATCCTATAATTTAGGTTACCCTTCAAATTATTTTAAAAAAGTTTAAAAAATACTGGCTTCTGTTTGGAGTCAGGTTTATCCTGGCAAAAAAAAATATTATTTAAAGCAGTAAAACATTAATATTGTTAAATATTATAACACTTTAAAATAACAGTTTTAACTTTTAATAACACATAAAAAGTGTTATTTATTCCTGGAATGCAAAGCTGAATTTTTAGCATCATTAATCCAGTCTTCGGTGTCACACATTAACCTTCAGAAATCATTCTAATATGCTGAATATGCTAATTTTGATTATTAATAACAGTTATTATTATTATTATAATCATCACCACCAATATTGAAAACAGTTTTTGCTCCATGTTGAATGCATTTCTACAATACATTTTCTTTAAAACAATCTTTGATGAATAGAAAGTTGAAAAGAGCAGCATTTGATTAAAATAGAAATCACATTATAAATGTCTGTACTGTCACTTTTGGTCAAATTAATTTTCTTCTTTGTTAAATGAAATATTAATGTAATTTTGCTCTGTCCAAAATCTCCACGCAAACCACTACTCCCTACCCCCATAGAGCACTATATAGTGAGCTTTGCCGTTGATTAGCCTACATCATCTGTCAGCTGGTGCCGAGCCGGCTCTGGGCTAAATAGATTTTTTTTAAATAAATACATTACATTATATTGAGCTTATTTCTCCAAAATTTCAAAACTAAAAGTCATTTCTGGCCGTTTCTGTTATAAACACTATTCCACACAAGATCAGAGCAATGCATATGTATGTAAGGCTTGGGTTAGTGACCATTGGTTTTACACTTTTCAAAATGCATTCTCGGATACATTGAGTGGATTATATAGGGTATAGAGATCATCACTATACATTCGGACAGCACTACAAAATGGCGAGCTCACTATATAGTCCACTTTATAGTGAGTAGTGGGTGATTTTGGACACTTAATTATCTCAAACATTTGATTGGTGTATCTGTCCTGTCAGCACCTGTTCTCGTCAATCCCTGATTATCTTCCTCCACCTGTGTGTAGTTAATTCAGCAGGGATAAAAACAAAATTAAAATGTGATTTTTTCCCCCCATTTCTAGGTAATGACCTTCAACCTCATTGTAAAGTAGAGATGTTAAAACAGAGTATGAGTTGTCAGGACTTGTGATTTTAAATTCAAATTCAAGTTTCATCGTTCTTTTATTAACGTAAATTGTGACTCAAAGTGGGAAAAGATTTTGAGTGACAAGAGAAGCATTTTCCATGAAGCATGCATCTCTAAAAAACAACAGCTAATTATGAAGCATGACAGCAGTGATGATCAGTGTTGATGGTATTGTCTGAGATCCATCAGCACAGATTGATCTGGCAGAGGAAGGTTTGCTAACAGGCAGGATGTGCTCAGTTGTGGCTGCTTCTAATAAGACTCCCTCTAATTCCCAGTTATTACAAACAATCAGGGGACACCATATGAGCCTGGTGGTGTTGTCTTGACAAATGACTTGACTAGAAAGCAAATCTGCAACAGATGAAAGGGAAGTTTCAAAAGAGAGCAGAAATATTGCACCAGAACACAGAATTGAGTGGGAGAACCTGATGAAGATCAGTAGCCACCGATTCAGAGATAATGATAATTATAGAACAAAGGGATCTGACGTTTAAAAGAGCTTCTGTCACTCACTCTCACATTGTTGCATCATGAAAAAGGTATTTCACTCTTGGGAAGAGGAGGTTATTAGTTAGATTACCATGAGGGAAAAAAAGAAAAAAAAGTTGTACATGATCCAAATGGCTTCAGCTGGTGCTTATCTTAGAGAGAGGTGTGCAATATTCTTCACTTGCTTTGCTTTTACTATTCCTTTAAAAGAACATCCATTGTGAATTATGTTCTTTAAAGGAATAATTCACCCATGGCATTTCAAACCTGCATGACCTTTTTTTCCATGAAAACTGCAGCTGCTCTTTTCTATGCGATAAAAGCTATGGGTTGTCAAGCTCAAAAGACACCATAAAGTTGACCCATATGACTTCTGAAGAATACTTTGTGTGATGAAAAAAGGCTTAAATTTAAGCCATTATTCACCGAAATGTATCTTCACTTTTGCATTACCACATATTATAATTACCGGTGTCACGATTGGTCATGTGACACACGAGAACCAATAGCATTCTGCACCATTAATTACTTTTATGGTCCTTATTAAGACTAATGCTCAATCCCAATTCACCCCTTGCCCCTACCCCTCCGTTTTGCTCGTTCACGTCTAGGGGTAGGGTGTCCCGATTCTTGTTGAGATTGAGGGGTAGGGCGAAGGGGTGAATTGGGATTGAGCCTAAAATCTGTGACTATGTTAAACAGAAAACAAAGTCAGACAGGTTTCAAACAAAATGAGGCTGGGTACATTTTGGGCGATCTTACAAGTCTTAAAAGGATAGTTCACTCAAAAATAGAACACACAAATAAAACTGGTTTAAGGAATGTTAAGGTTCAAACAGTGTTTGTTCCTTTTCATAAAAAAATACAACAAGCAGCTTTCCTACTGATTCTGAATGTGGAGGTTAATTACATAACTGCTTTACTTAATTTGCTTGTGCAGAGCAAGATGCCCAGTACGAGTGAATGATGTCTGGGGCATGTATAGCATGTTAAATCTGCCAAAACAATGTTATGAAGTGATGACTGATGCGAGTTTGTAAAATGATGGAAATGAGATGTCCTCTGGGTTGCCATGACAACACTTTCTATACAGGAACATGCCGTGTGGGAAGCCAGCCCACCATTCACCCAGATCTATGCTGTCTCTAAGGCATAAGTGATATTTTATTTGAGTTAAATGATCTTTGCTGTAAACTTTTGCTGACCTCTTTTATAACATTAGACCTGTAATCCATACAGTCATTCTGAGATAACAGGATTTTCCTTTCTGCCATGACCTGCCTCAGTGGATCAGTCAAACACTGATATATTGACATGGACTTTCAGACCAGCATCCATGAATCATTGAAAATGACTGAAGCATTGAGACTCCTCAGATTGAGCTTATCCTGTATATAACAACATATATATATATATATATATATATATATATATATATATATATATATATATATATATGAGCTGTCAAACTTGTAACTGAATTAAGCATATGGTATGCTGATTGATTAAATCACACTTAGTTGCATATTTCAATATTTTCCAAGTCCACAAGTGGCGTTATTTTTGTTATGGTTATTTTGCCTTTATCATGATTCGAACTCGGGAAGCGCAACTGCGCTATATGTCGGCATGCTGCCCAGGAGGCTATTGGTGCCAACACAAGAGCTGTTTTTAAAAACAGTAACATTACATTACTGTCAGAGGAAATAACTGAATATACAAGATGTGATTAGACCTTTATCCTAAGTTTTAACCTATACATAATAAAATTAAGTTAATTAATTTTATTTAATAAGTTAATTAATTAATGAACAAAGAACCTTTCAGAGAACAGTTCTGAAAAGAACACTATATTTCCCACTGGGGCCGTATTCACAAAGAATTTTAAGGCTAAAAGTAACTCCTAACTGGCGAATTTAGGAGTAACTCCTAAAAATAATAGGTGTGTCACTCCTAACTTTAGGACTCCAATTTTTTTTCACTAAGAGTAATTCACAAAGCATGTTAGCGCTAAAAGCAGGGCTAAAGACTTAGCCCACCTAAGTCTGGGACAACTCATAAAGGATTGTAGCGCATACCACCACCTCTCACAGTCGTCCGGTCTGCGAGACAAGAGGGAATGCACTGATCTGCAAACAAATCCTCTTCCATGTCTCATGCTTAGTTTTGCTTGATATCCCAGTGCCGAATTTCTTTTTTTTCCATTTGTTGTGTCTGTTATGTTCCGCATGATGGTCTGGCCCTGTCAGCAACCAATCACCGTTATCATTGCGAGGAAGTTCGTACAGGAGAATTGACGTCATCCATAGGAAAAAAGACTCACTGTTAGTTTAGGAGTTGTCATTTTTCTTTACAAATAGTAAGTCTAAAAGGCGTTGTGAATAACTTCGTGCACACCCGAAGCACCCACAAGAAAATAAAACAATTATTCTCTTTCACATCTCTTTGCACTTAAACAAACAAATTCACACAGATTTATCTCAAAATCCCTGCCTTGGCGAGTATCCAAGTAAACATAGTCGGTTATGGCTTAAGTGAACAGTAGGAAAAGAACTCGTGTGCATCATTTTTTTCGAGAATGTGACGTCATGCGCTTTCATTGTGGGAACGTGTCACCCTCTTGGAAGGATGCGCTATCCGTTGTCATGGTTACTTCGACAGTGAGGCCGAGAGAAATAAAAACGTACATTCGTACTCAATGACACCCAACATTTACTTCAGCTGAAATATTCTACACTACACCTATTTTACGTACTAACATGGTAAAGTCAAGTAAATGTTAAATGTTGGCAGAACAGATAATTAAACAACTCTTACACAATAATGGCCAAATCCACATAGAGAAACAATCACTGGGCATTGCCACATCAGAGTGGTCATGTACTGCAAGAAAACAACAAAGCCTTCGTTAATTTTGATCTGAATTGGTGTTTCATTATGATCCTTTGGGAGGTCGATGTGTTTCAACAGGCTTAGCTGATTAGCTGTGCTGTGTCCTAAAATAAAAAAAGAAAAGTAGCATTGGTGAGTAAGTAACCGGCAATGAATTTTACTGAAGTTTCTAAAATGATATACTTCTGTGAAGAAACATACCCTTTACATCAAAAGCACCCTGTGAGAGAAGGCTATGGGTGCTGGATTAGCAGGTAAAGTGTGGAAATTCTGACATTTTCAGAGGCTGCTGGTGTGATAGTGATGCACACTGCCTTCACTGCCACTGGGCAGGATCAAGGGAGCTTGACCCAAACAGGCTGGGAGCTGAACACATTGCTGGTGGTCATTATACAGATGATGAATACATACAAGTACATAGAAAATGGCAAACTGGTTCGAGCTAACCAGTCTCTGAACACATCAAACCTTAATGTGTAAGAGCTACTTCAGCAAAAGACCACCTGAGGCTACAGAGGTTAGAGACCCAACCAAACTGCTCTTAATACTGCTTGACAAAGCATGAAGTCTGCACGTTTCAGTAGCTCAGTCTGGAGGTGGTGAATGATAGGAAATCATTTGTTGGCATATGTTAGGCTCCTTTATAGCTATTGAGCAGTATTTTAAAAACACTGCCTGCTGGAATCCTGAGCGTGAATGCCTTATATCCACTAATGGCTATTCCAGCAGAATAATGCAAATATGACCATACATTCTGTGTATTTCAGTTTTTTACATAGCCTATGTTGCATCTTTGGGATTTAGCTGAGAATGCACAAAATGAATGTACAACCAACACAACTACTACAACTAATCGTAGATATAACCTCAAAATAACAACCCTTTGGTGACATTATTTCCTTGAAACAGTAAGTTTTGTGGTAGAACATTATTTATTTATTAGAGCTTATAATCATTAATTTGCATAACATTAATTGCTAATGCTAGTCCGTTGGTGAAAAGACATTCTCAGTCTACAGATACATTTTTATATGACCCTGCAAGCAAGATTGAGTCAATATTGAGTTTAACATTTGGGGTCTTTTGTCAGATATTACTCACTTTTTAATATATATATTTTAGAACGTTTTTTAAGATGTTTTTATTGGATTAAAAATACAGGACATAAGTAATCTTATTGGCAATTATAGATGGTAATATTAATTTTTTAGTAACCATTACTGCAGTCTTCAGTGTCACATGATTCTTCAGGAATCAATCTAATACGTGGTTTTGGTGACACAATTTATATATATATATATATATATATATATATATATATATATATATATATATATATATATATATATATATATATATATATATCTCCAGCCGTTGTCTAATCTGATTGGACACTGGAAAACTGGGCTTGTTTTCATTCCATTTGGGCGGGTTTTGAGTTGTCATTGGGCTTGAAATATTTCTGGGACCTGGCAACCCCGGTGATTGCTTGTACGTGTAGCCTACACAATGGAGTTTCATGAATGAACTAGATCTTAATTTCTAAAAATAAAAATAAATCTAAAATCTAACTATCCCAAAACTGTTAAGTGTATATGATCAAAGTGAATTATTTTTTTTTGTCAAACTGATATTGACAAATTGCCACAAGACTTTAAATGTTGATGTCCAACGGAAGCAAAGAAAGTAATTTGCCATATTTCAATACCACAGCAAATGTCCAGCATCGCTTGATATCACATTCACTTTGAACAGGGCTTCACAACAACTTGAATTAACTTGACACTTGACACTCAGCTTAAAACTGTTATGCATAAATCGCAGAGTGTGTGTGATAATCATGACAGGGAAGGAACAGTGGGAAATATTCTTATTGAAAATGTAATACTCATAAATTCACTCTCCCACACACTCTCTCTGAGATATATAATAAATGTACAGGCAATGGATGTATTAAAATTGACCGTGAAGACATTCTATCATTCTGATGCTTTCAGTTTGCAGGAGAGGACCAAAACAGCCATAAAAGCTGCTCAAAAACCCATAGCTGCACACATTTCTCTCCTGAACCCTGACCGCTGTCTAACCCGGACTCAACACCTTTCCATTTAGCAGAGCCTCTCCTGAACCGAACACTTAAAGTCATTGTCTCTCTCGTGACAAAGATGGGTGACAACTTTGCAGATTGCAGAAACCTTTTGCGAGAAAAATGGTCTCCTGCATGATGTAAAGTTTCCTAAAAACTACAATCCAAATTGCTTTAGATCCAACTGATCGTAGATAAACCATGATGTGCTTAGACCTTTTACTGAATGTGTAATTATTCATAACAGACACACCTGTACCAAATCACTTTAGATCCAGCCGCTCATGAATTAATCATCCTGGATTTTTCTGCACTGTGGCTTTTACAGTATGTGCAACATTTTCAATCCAGTCACACTTGCATTTGTGTTCAAGAGACTCAGGCACAACACCCCCATATCATGGTCATGTTTTAGTATACATCCCAGGGCACACCACACTGCCTAAAATGCTGATTTGAAACACAAACGGTTGGAATGCAAGCTCGAGGACTCCTGCTGCGCTGGTTTTGATGGTGTGTGAATTCCATTGTGTTTGAAGTAGCTTAAACCGCAAACAGACAGTGAAATGGAAAAATAGTGTGCCGTATTGATTTAAGCTCATGAAAGCAGGAGGAGCTAAAGTGCATTGTTTTTTAAGCAATAGAAGAGCTTTTGTTGAGCACATTATAACATTGGTGCTGTATTTCCTCTGATACATGACATGTCTCCTTATTAATGCCAGAATTAAATATGTTGATGAAATTAAATGAAAGTTAAAGGTTGATGAATATTATACTATACTATATTATAAGGACTATAAAGCTCAGATTTAGTCATTTAATTTGATCACTTAAATGCAAAATTTCTGCCACTGAAAATGTTCAACCAAAAAATACCACAAAATGCCATTTTCTCTGTTCAGATGGAAGAAAACATACCAGACATCTTAAAGAGGTAAGCTGAACCCATTACTTTGACATCCAATATTAGTCATTGCCATGGAGAAAAAGCAGTGAGCACATAAAATGATCCAATTTTAATTCATGTTTAATGCAAAACAACAGCTCTCTGTATGTGATGTGAGAAAGTCTTGTGGAGATATGCAGTCATGCACAAACTCAAGAGCAAATTGAGTTTTGTATTTGAATTGTCTTGTTGTACATTCAAATTTAATTGGCATATTAATACTGTTTTTCACATGCTTGCACAGACTGCACAGGCATGTATTTGCACAATTCCCCAAGCATATATATATATATATATATTGCTTCAAAAATACTTGAATATAATTTATATACAATATAATAGCTCCACAGTAAATATGAAGAGTTCAGATGCAAAAGCCTCTAAGTGCCATTTGAATTTTTCTTCTAAAATGATCATTTTTATCAAGCTTGTATATTTAAGTTCAGTAATTTCACTTTAATGGCAATGAAGATTACCCATTAACTGTCATTTAAGTGAAATTACTGAACTTAAATATACAAGCTTGAAAAAAATAGTCATTTTAGAAGAAAATTTCAAATGGCATTTAGAGGCTTTTGCATCTGAACTCTTCATATGTATAAATATATATATATATATATATATATATATATATATATATATATATATATATATATATATATATATATATATATATATATATATATATATATATATATATATATATATATATATATATATTACATAATATATGATAAGGTCATAAGTTCTGAGTTCATAAAATCTGCCAAAGTCATAAATGTAAATACAATATTTTAAGTTGTTGGAGGCTATGTGATATTTCAATGGCACCATTATATATTACAATATATATTACATAATATATGATAAGGTCATAAGTTCTGAGTTCATAAGTCATGACCTGATCTGCCAAAGTCATAAATGTAAATACAATATTTTAAGTTGTAGGAGGCTATATGATATTTCAATGGCACCATTAGAGACAAACCTAGTGTAATCACTAAAAGTCAGAATTAATTAAAGTCAAAATTAAAAGTAGAAAGCCTTAAATTTATTGTAAGGTGATCACAAATGAGTATTTACAAAAAACATATGAAAATACATTACGCTGTCCTTGTTGTGGTCTAGAAACAAGGATCTAAAGCCCCAAGAATTCATGGTTAATTATGTTTTGACACAAATGATTATTATTCTAAATGAGATAAATTCTCTTCTACAGCCACACCAAAATAATAATAAAAATCACAATTAATCTTACTGCCTCACACAGTGGGACAATAAATACTTGAAGCAATTAATGAAGCACAGAGCAAACAAACACACACACACGCTGCAAAATAACAGGTTCATCAATTTTGAGGTTTTCCCACTTAATCATAATAAAGCTAAAACCAAATCTTATTTCATGCATAAATACAGTCCTTAAGCATAGAAATCTCAGACAGGATTATTGTTTTTCAATACTAGCCTGGCTTCTTCATACTCATATTCTATTCAGAATGTGAGTCTGATACTGCTCCATAGGGCTTTGATTATGAGGCGTGTCTTAATCGAACCAGGAAGAAAAAAAACTCTGCACTCAATTGGATAGAACTACAACCAATCAGAGCAATATGTTGAGCGACTCATAGTTGTCAACAGAACTGAACGGCACGCACTCTGGGAAATAGTATTTAAAAGAAAAATTAGTGTTAATGACCTTTGCCAGTGTTGCAAAAAGAATTTAAGGATTCACGGAGTACTTGCAAACTCGAAAAACATTTTTGAACAAAATAGAAAATGTGAATGTCTATACAAACAAGTTCTCTGTTTAGGATTAGATCTCAACAATAAAGCCAACAAATCTGCTGGAATTTGTTGGCCCTGTCTCAACTTTATAACACGGTTGGAGCGTGACATGACTGATGACTGACGAAAGAGACCAGGTTGAAGAAGCGTGTTAATTTGAGTCTTCAGAGAAAAGAGGCCGGGAGCCAGAATGATGTTTTAATTATGTATTTAATGATGATTTAAATACAAAAGGACAAGTAGCATCATCCAATCATTTATTTAAAAAAACACCGCTTATAAGGGGTACAGTGACTACCAGTATGGGTATGGTGTGCGAGTAGTATAACAAAGCGTCACCATTGTTTGATGCAGCAATGGCTTTGAAATGAGTTGTATCGGAGAGTTGTGATGCCCATTTCAGTTACTTGATTTACTTGGTCTTCCATGAGTGCGACCAAAAGAGAAACCACAATGACAACTGGGTTTTCATTGCGTCCCATCTTATTAGCGATCATTGGAGCCAGCTGATACATTAACTTTTGCAAACACATCTTTCCGATCGACAAATACCTTTATTGGAGTTCTCTGTTCGTCTTTTAAAATGAATGCGCTGTCGATTTCTTCTAAAACAGACGCGATAGCGGAATTTATGTCAATTCTCCAGCTGTAGTCATCTTTGTTGTAAACCAGTTCAAACCGAGCGCTCTTTGATGACGTGATGATTACGTAACTGCAGATCATCTGACCATCGTCGTACAAAGCCCGCCCTGGCAATTTGATTGGCCCGACCATTTTTTTACTAATCATAATTACTCCTCAATGGATCGAATCCAGACTGAACTTCCCGACCAAAAAAATGTTGTGGGCGGAGTTCGGGTTAGGCATCCAGGCTGATTCACTACATCACGTGAAATTCCATAATGACTTGGAAAGAGATTTCATCATTAGGTGGCTGTCAGGCTGTAAAATTCCCAGTTTTCTCTCACTGGCCTGGTTTCCTGTCAGTGATCATCTCTCTCTCTCTCTCTGTCTACGCGTGTGTGTGTGTGTGTGACTCTCTGCCTGTGGGTAGGTTTAAACATTGGTATGCATAGAGAGCAGTGGAGAGTCGTTCTTCTCTTATCTGCTGTGCGGAAAGACGTGAGGCGTAGACGAAAGAGAATTAGGAGAGAAACAGAGTGTGGGAGACCGCAGGCATTACTGAGCTCACATTTGTAATTACAGGCTTTATGCTATTGATTCCATAGTCCAAGTTCGCTTTTCCATTCCAGGTCCTCCAGCCAAAGAGATTTCCATAAGCCACACAGACCTGCTAACACTGACCAATCAGTGATGGTCAAGAAAAGGCTCTAAACTTATTTTTTTCTAGGTGGAAATCTGAAGCTTGTGTCAGTTTCTCTATCTGTCTGTTGGATACATATAACAGTATAAACAAGTATTTCATATGTAATATTATTTGAAGAAAAAAGAAATGCATTTGCAGTCTCTAGTGTTGCCAAGACCATGGTTTTCTTGTGGGATTGGGCTACTTTTGCTCTGTTACTGCTTCTTCCCTCCAAACAAGTTTTTTTTAATGGGACGTGATTGGTCCAAGTTTGATTTTGGGCTGAGACCAAAAGTATTGTTCACAATCTCTCTTTCGCTTGCAAAACTGATGTAATGCTTAACCCTGCAGGAACATAGTTATAATGAAGAAAAAATACATTATTCAGCAACTGAATGGAGGCAGAGAATTGAAGAGCAAGATAGATAGAGACAGCTAGAGAGAGAGGCAGAGAGAATACACACAGTGATAACTGTATAATAGACCTTGATGTGAAACAAATGGTCCAGAGCTTAGGTTAATTCATCTGAACTTAGTTTGGAAATGGATGATAGTCTAGGGAGCATCAGTATTACATATGAATGCTTTTGTATTGGCCTGCCATCCATCTGAGATGAGGTCTGCTCTGTATTATATAAAACAAGTGGAGGTAATAAGGAAATGTCTGGCAAGACCTTTGTCAAAACCCAGTCTCTATAATAAACAAATTGCAGCCATCTGTTGTCAAACTTGGCTTGATGTTGGGCTGATTGGAGATATATGTGCTGCTTTGTGTTCATTTAACTCAGGAAAAAAGCTAAATCCTCTCTGAAGCTGCACTTAAACTCAATGTTCTTTCATATGATGATAAATCTTTGTCGAAATGCCAAACTGTTATAAGTCGTACACATAATGACATGAATCATTCATCATAGGGGACAAATGTGAATTTTATCTGGAATGGTGGTCCAGGTTCATGTCAGAAATATGAAGATGTGTAAGTTCTGTCAGGACCACTTTCGTCAAATACGATTGACAATTAGCAAACAGTTAGGATTGGCGGTATGGTTCTGTGGGCAAGAACTCCTTGCATAGACCTAGTATAGATCTAGCATAGAGCAGGGAGAGCTATGATAACCTCCCTTAGAGTGAACAGAACCAACATGAATATTGATTCAAGATTTTAAAGTACAACATAATTTGAGAATTTATTTTGATTCAAAGGGCACTCAGAAAGCCAAATACTGACTGCACAATAGGAGGAGCTGGGAATGGAGGAGGGTATTCAGTTCCTGAGAAACACGATAGCTGCTGATAATACTGAAGGAGCTTATATATGTACACGGCAATGGGTGTCGTATTCCTATACAGTAGTGGATCAACTGAGATTCACTAACGTAACCTGCCAGAACTGACGCTATGCTTAATTTTTTTTAAACAAATTTTAGGTGGGAATTACTTACATTTCCAGCACCAGAGCAACTCATGAGTTGAACACAAAACAAACCTAAACAGAGTAACCTGCATAGGCCAAAAAAGACTCACAAGACAAACGTCCGTGTGCTCATCTGATTCAGAGATTTTGTCCATGAGAAATTGCCATTGTTGAAATTCTCTGCAGCAGATGCACTCTATCTGTGTCCATAACACGCAGCGAGAGCACGGGCACCAGCAGTCCGCCCAGTTCGAGCCAGTCCAGGCTCCTCGACCACGACAGGCAGCCGTCTCCGGTTCCTCCATCAGCCTCAGCTGCTCTTCACTATACTGCGATTCGTAAAGACAGCCACGAACATCAGATTCGAGCAGCAGAATTTTAAAATCCTCTTTTCCATATCATGTTTAGTTTCTTCCATCATTATCATACTTCGTATCTCCACAGCACTTGTTAGCTTAGCTTCCAAACAAGATGGCTGATATTGATTTCAGTTTCTGCAGAGTTTCTTGAGTGGGTCCCACACCCTTGAATAATGAGGAGCTAAGTTTGTAGTCTCTACTCTTTTCAATGAAACGTGACTTCCTGCTTATTATGATGCAAAACGGTGATTTTTACGTCATAATAAGCAGGAAGTAAAACACTTAAATCTTTATTTCTCCCATCTCAGGGGAAAATAAAAGAATAAACCATGACCATTCAAAAATATGACTAGATACAAAGCTTAATGCAAATGGGTGAAGTGTCCCTTTAAGTTGTGATTTCTGTATCTATAGCTCACATTCATGTATTTGCACATGTTTTTATTAATTGTTATTGCTTACCTAAGACAACTAAAGGCTACCCAAATGTAACTCTACTACCTGAAAAAGAGCACAAATGCATTTTGTTCTCACAGTACACTAAAATTATTTGTCAGTACTCAAAAAGCTATTGAACAAATACCGCATTGCAGACTGTAAACAAGTTTCAGATTAATCTTGAAAACCTCAATGTAAAGTTGTTTTCTTCTTTATACAAGAAAATATAAATTATTATTTTGGGGTACATTGAGTTCATAACTGAAAAAAATAAAAATAAATCTCACTAATGAATTTACTGAAACATTAGCTCTGTTTCAAAACCTATTGAGCTGCTTCACTGCCTACATATAGGCATCTGTCTTCTATGACACAATCTTAACTGAAATGGAACCTATTAGTTATTGATTTGAAACGCTCTACATAATCATGAACTCAGTGCGCAATATAAAAAAACACTCACACTCCTCACAGGAAGTGAAGGAGAGACTCAACTCGCAGCAGAATTCAATACATGTGAGAGGAACAATGTAATATTTCAACAGTTTTAATGGGAAAAGGTTAGTTTTAAAATGAAAAAAAAAAAATCTATTGGTAGTACATTTATCTACCTCCTTCCAGTGCATTATGGGATAGCCTTCTCTTGAAAAGAAGCATGAGATACTTCTAGTATTGAGAATGGATCTATTGTGCATGGAGATTTGATATAACGTTTTTGTTCAGCAGGATGTCGGCATGATCTAAAAGTACTTTTGTATCAGCCTTCATGTCAGAAGTGTGCATGATACTTCAAAATGCTGCTTACAGAAACAGCCAGTTATGGGAAAAGAGCAAATCTGCACTTACAGTCCCCCTGTAGTCAATTATTTTATCCCTAAAAACTCATCTTTGATTAACAAAATGACAAATTTAAACATTTTTTTCCTTGAAAAAAATCTTAATGCCTTAAAATAGCTTGAATGTAACTCTACACCCTTGCTTAATGTAGTATACCCGGATCCAAGAATATGCTAATTACCCCCGTCTCCACTCATTTACGTCAGCTCACGGATTTAACACTGCACAATGGTATCACTCTTTACAATGTCGGACACACAAAGGTAATCAATGGGATTAGCTTTTGCTTGACAATCAAACAGCTAATAATGTGTTGCTAATGTTACACAAACTATGTTTACAGCATTTTTCAGGAGAAAATACTCAGAAATGGTGTTGACATGAATTTACACATGGTTTGTGTTAAACCACGGTAAAAACACCACATAGAAAAAAATCATTAAAAAATTGATTTTCAACACTGAGACTTAGAACTAGCATGTTTGCTGTGATGCATCATGAAGAGTGGGGTTGCATCTGCAGAATCATTCACATCCAGTTTGTTAAGGGCAAAGAGATTGCAATTTTTCCAAACTAGAGTGAACAAGTTAAACGTTGCCGAGAGGAGCTGCTGAAAGAAAGAAAGAGGGAGTGATCAAGTTAAACACATCTCCCCAGTGAAGACCTGCTGGCATAAGAGGAAATTACAGAAGCTTTACCCTACTTTTCTACATGTGTGTTATCGGTCACCTGCACAAACAGGAAATGAGGCGTGCTGAAGATACAACCGCCATTATGGCATCAGAGATGAGTGTGTGGAGAAGGGGAAACGCACACACTTGACTCATCCTCACCATGTTACAAACCCACACACTTCCTGATTCCATCAGCATAATTGCCATGGAATTCTGCATTCTGCCATAGAGCATGATGGGATTAATTAGACCGAAGAAGAGACTTGTTTGTAACTGCTACACTTTCCTTTTCCTGCTCATTTACTGCTGTTCACCACTCTCAAAATCAGTGCAGTCTGGAACTCTGTAAAACAGCAACACTTCATCACTCCACCAGGACTCAACCTGAAGGTTCAGAGAGACAGAAAGGATTTATGCACTAAGCTCATTCTCAACCATAGCCAAATTTGTACAGTCCTAACCTAACATAAAGGCCAGTTTCATGTACAAAACACTCTGAGGATCCTCCTGAATAATGATTGCAGAGCTTGAGAAAGTCCACGTACGGACTAGTAGAAGTTGTTTCTGCTATTTCTGCCTGAAGTATTCTCAACTTTTCTTTTCCTCAAGCCTCCCTAATGGCATCTGAATGTAACAAATCAACATTAATTGGTTACAAGCCTCAGAATTGGTAAACAACCTTCATGCAGGCTAAATATTCATACCTCTTATTCGCTTCACATTTGGGGAAAAGTGTTAAGAATGCATCTGTCAAAGCACCCTGCAGGTAAGAAAGAGGCTTTGTTCACAAACGCCACCTGAAGGCTGTTATAAACGTAGGCATGCATATAAAGCAGCATCTCATAGGCATCAACAAGTCAATATTCTGTCCTGCAAATCTGCAGTATAAAACATCCTTAGTAAAAAATATTTGTGCTATTTATTTTTTTCAAAAGTATACTTTTAAATATACTTTGTGTAACAGTATTACACAACTAGTTAAAAAAACATTTTTTTTTCGTTTGTACTACAAATATAGCTAGTACTACAAGTGAACTCCTGATAGTTTACTAGTCAAATACTTGAGTGGGTGTGTGTGTGTGTGGGTTGGTTGGGGTGGGGGGGGGGGGGGGGGGGGGGTATTTAATAAGCTAATCAATTAAAACAAAATGCATTATCAAACTAATAGGACACTTCAATAAATTTTCCAAATAGACAACTTTATAATGATTAAAATGTTGTTTGTTTGGGGCAGTATGACTGATCAAGTCAGTAGTTAGCTTAGCAAAGAGCTAATGCCTGAATCTGTTGAAAGTCTCAATAAACAATAGTTTGTCAAGTCCCTCGTACAATGTGAGGAGCATTATATAGCAAGTGTAATTGACTTGCTTGTCTAGCTTCAAGGTAGGCCATAAGCTAAAGATGAACTACCATTAAGTAGTTAGCTACACTAAGATGCTAAAAAGTAGCCAGCTTAGTATGGCGAAAGCATTAAACAGCATTTTATCAGTAGAATTTGACTACACATTAAAATATTTAGTAAATACCCTGTTGAAAAAAAAGATCTCCCAGTTCTTACAGCCTGCTGGCTGGTTTTAAAGGGCACTTTTTAGCTGGTCAGTCCAAGAGACCATATGAAACCAGCTAAACAAAGTTAGTGGCATTGCTACCTTTATCTAGTTACTTGCCAGTATAGGATTTGAAATAGAGGTATTGCGCTTACTCAAGATGCTGCAGCATCCATTCTGTATCCCGCCCATGAAGGGACTCCAGATATTTTTGTGTCTTGGACTCCTGGCTGGTTATCATTTCTGTTTATAGGTCAAATACCACACTCCACACTTCCAATCTTCTGTGTGCCTCTTATCTCTTTCAAAAGGCTGGCCATTGCTTCAACCTGAACTTCATAGATTGCTGCACAACTTAGATTAGGCCAGACAGCCACTTAATCTCAGAGCCCGAGAGCTCTATCGGCCAAGAGCCAATGAACATGTGATGGAACTCAAAATGACAGAAGAGAGACAGAAAGGAATGGAGAATAGGAGAAAGGGATGGAATAAACAGGAAAGAGAAAAGGAGAGATGGACAATGCAACAGCAGGACAGACTGAAAGCGGAGATGAAGGGGAAAGACCGAGAAAGTGTAAATGGAAACTCAAATGACAGAGGGATAAGGAGATGGACCATTACACAGATCAGAGGAAGGAGAGGGTTTGTGGTCAGCACTATAGTGTGTGAAGTTTATCTGAACACAAAGAGTAGAGAACTTCACAGTGGAGACAAAACAGAGAGAAATCCTTTCTACTATTTCCACTCCAAATATGATCAAAACAACCTGGAGAAATAGAAGTCCACCAAAATGCAAACATAAGGCTGACAACCATCCCATATAATATGAAATTGTCCCATGAGGGCAAACCACTTAAATCCAGTGCTGCATCAATGTATATCTAATGAGTGATTATAATCAAGGTATTAAACAATATTTTTCCTTAAATATCACATGAATTTAATGACTTCTCTAGGCTTATTAGATTTTACTTTGTTATAGAAGTTACCAGTGTGATTACTGAAATGTTCTTTTCATGTATTCTCATATGTTTGTATTAAATATCTGAGAGGTGACTGTGGGTCTAGCCCATGCTAGGAATACAGCAACAGTGTTTGCTCATTAGACCGGCTTCCAGAAATGAAATATGTGCTCGTTTTATTTGAGAAAAGTCTTCAACATGTGTCAAAGGTCATTGGAACCAATAGTTTAAGTGACTATTTCATAGGGTCCTTTCATTGAGAAAAAGAACATGTTATCAAGATGTTTTGGGAAGACTCTCCTGCTTAACGTTAGAACCCAACAAAATCCAACCTTGTAGAAGCTGTGAGTTGTGTGTTAGTGTTCTTGGTTACAGGTTAAGGAACAACTGCCATTATTGTGCTACTAACTATCAGTCCATGTGTGGAAAATTACTATAGCTCCTTTCACACAGTGCGTTGATCCCGGGAAATTGCCATACAATTGCTAGAGTGCCTTCTGTCCCAGGATTGATGCCGGGATCAGTCCTGGAATCATTCCTTACTGTCTGTGCTGAAGGTGAGATCGTTTGTCAGCTTCGTGGAACGGAACGTGATTGGTTAGTGCCTGATCAGCTGCCATGTTGTTTAAAGAAATGCAAACACTTCCACTGTTTTAGCCCAACATGTTTTCGACACAACCTGACAACACTAGTCTTTACGGGATGTGTCTGAACTCACTCACAGATTCCGGAAAAATCACTGGCAGTGTGAACGAACCAAAATCAAATGATCCCAGGACAAATCTCAGGACACATTATCTGTGTATTTTCCAGAATCTCAGAGTGAAAGGGGCTTATGTTTATCTATTTCTTAGCCAATCAGAATCATTAAACCTGAAGCAAAGACGAAGCATAAACCTTGATGAAGGGTATAATTGCTGTGATCTTTATACTGTAAACAGGTTGGCCTACAAACTCCTGGTGAGTCTGCAAACTATCTTCAGTAAAAATTCTCTTTCATTTATTACAATTCTGACTCTTGTCTTAAATTGACTGCACTTCTAACTCTTGGTTATAAGATTGCTGTGATCACAGGTCTGGGCAACGGTGTTTTCTCAGGAAAGAGCTATAATATTTTCTCTTCTAAGCTCAAACTGAGCACAATAGAACACTATACTCTCTTTCAGGTCTTCACTGTGAAAGGTGAATAAGGATGTCCTGGCAGAGTAAGACACACGCTCACCTACCTATTTGGGAGGCCACGTGATTGATGCTTGACAGTTCTTACCCAGTAACGAAGAGGAGCTGTCATAACGCTGATAAAAGACATGATGAGCTCCTGGCAGATCCAAGCCCTTAATCAGAATGAGGGAAAGCCTGACCTCTGTGACACTGCTGTCAGCATGGAGGAAATACAGCTGTCCAACAGTCTGCTCACAGCTTTCGCACCACAGTCAGGGGTTACACAGACTGCTGAGAGTTTATCATGCTCTACATGTGTGTGAAAACAATATTAATAGACTCAGATCAAAACCATAGGGCAGTGGAAACTATGTCTACTGGTCAGCAGGGACGTGCCACAGAGGATCTTGGGTACAAGAATATGAATGTTACTCTTTGTCCTAACCAGGTGTGATACATTTCTAGTGACAAGCAATTTGTCTGAGCACAATAAATGCGAAACTGCTGCATGACCTAAAGATCATTTACAAGCACAGCTGGTCAACGCATTCTCATCCTTTACCGTCATATGTGACACTTTATGACAAAACGGCGAAATACTACGCACATGGCACCCGTTATCGTTAAAATAACGCGCTGTGATGGGTAGGTTTAGGTGTGGGGTAGGGTAGTCTCATATTACGCTAAAGGATTTATGACGCCTTGGGTTCGCGTGTTATATTAACGATAAAGGGTGCCATTTGCGTAGTATTTTGTCATTTGTATTTCGTATATTTTGTCATATAGCATCACATATGACACTAAAGGATGAGAACGGGCTGCTAGGGTCATGCTGCAGAAGATTTTTGCATTGTCAAGTTTCAGCTCTCTGCCTAAATACACAACACAATGCTGAATGATGTCATGGTTCATGAATTGAACAGAACAGAACAATCAGACCATGGCATCGATGGAAGCAGGGAGTTTGAAGATTACCTTCAATGAATTTGTCGCCCGCAATATTAATCGGATGGATACACAGGAGGAGTACATCGCGAACACAGGGTGTGCAGTACAAGCTTTAGTGACGCAGGTGTCCGAGTTCACTCAACAGCTTCAACATCTCAGAAGTCCCGCCCCGCCGCCCACACCGTCAGTTCAACCCACACCACCGGAGTCGTCCTTCCAGTTGGAACCTCGTCTTCCTGTTCCCAAAGCTTATGGAGGCGAACCCAATTTCAGCAGGGCATTTCTAACCAGATGCTAATTTCTCATGCATTTTTAGCTTCAACCCCGCACCTACAACAACGAGAGATCCAAAGTAGCCTTCATGCTGATGCTGCTGACTGGGAGGGCGGCATTATGGGGAACGGCGGAGTTGGAGAACCAAGACCCATGCTGTGCCTCATTCCAGGCATTCACCAAAGAAATGAAAAGAGTGTTTAACCAGTCGCTGGCGGGATGAGAGGCAGCCAGAGTCCTGGCCGACTTGCATCAGGGGGACCAACCTGTGTCAGACTACTCGATCGAGTTTTGCACGCTGGCGGCTGAGTGCCAGGAGGATGGAGAAGGATGGTTCTCTGTGACCTTGCATCGATTACAGAGGGTTGAACAACATCACGATAAAGAATAAAAAACCTATCCTTTGCCGTTGATGACCTCAGGTTTCAAGTGGTTGCAGGGTGCATTGATCTTCACTAAATTGGACTTGCGTAATGCCAATCATTTGGTTTGCATCAGGGAGGGGGATTAATGGAAAACCGCTTTAAACACCCCCAGGGGACACTTTGAATACTTGGTTATGCCATTTGGGCTGTCCAATTCCCAAGCGGTTTTCCAGGCACTCGTCAACGATGTGCTGTGAGATATGGTAGATCAGTCCATATATGTCTACCTGGACGACATATTGATTTTTGCATCCTCTCTCCAGGAACATGTGCAGCACATCCAAAGAGTACTTCATAGATTGTTAGAGAATGGGCTTTTTGTCAAGTTAGAGAAATACGATTTTCATGCAGTCTGCTTCTTTTCTAGGGTACTGAGGGAGTGCATATGGATCCTGATAAGGTTAAGGCTGTAGTAGAATGGCCAAGCTCAGATTCCCTTAAGGCCCTACAGAGGTTTCTGAGTTTTGCCAATTTCTATAGGCGTTTCATTCACAATTTCAGCCCACTAGCCGCTTCTCTGACTGCCTTGACCTCCCCCAGAACTACATTCAGGTGGTCTGATACAGCAGAGGCTGTATACCCTATTTGTCTCTACACTCACATGGGAGATCAAGTCGAAGGTCAAGATGGCGTGAAAAGGGATAACAATTTTGCCCGGCGGCCCACTGAGTTGATTATTTGTGCCGGAGGATTTACGGTCCGACGCCATTAAATGTGGGTATTGTTCTAACGTGGCTTGTCATCCAGGGGTTAATCGCACCAGTTTGTTGTTCAAGCAACGATTCTGGTGGCCATTAATGGCTTGTGACATTCGCAGTTTTGTCTTGGCTTGCTCGGTTTGTGCCACTGGTAAAACTACCAATTGACCCCCGGATGGGTTACTCCAACAGTAACAATGGGTTACTCCACAGTCTGTCCCTTCAAGACCCTAGTCCCATATTGCGCTAGATTTTATTTCCGTAGATTTTATTATTGCATATATTATACAATGTGAATGTGGAGCAGGTCGAGGGCTGGTGACATCATCATCTGTAATTAAATGTCTAATATCTTAATAAACTTAAAATATCTTAAAAGCACCACAAACAAAACTTTAACCGGCACAAACCAGCAAAACTATTTTATTTGGAGTGTGTGGGGGGCATTACAATTTAATAGAACCCAGCACATTACTCAATTTCCTTGAAAGAAAGTCATGTTGGTGAATAAATAATGACAGACTTAATTTCTGGGTGCACTAATCCCTTAAACACAACATTCCCTTGAATTCCAACTGATGTGGTGTCACAGTATCACACTTTTTGTGTGATGTCACAGCAGTTCTCTCTTGGCTGTCACTCCCTATAGCTCCTCAGTCAGTCTCCACAATGCAACAACATGCCAACTGCTCCGTCAGTCCAAGGGGATTGAGATTGAAACAGCCTCAGGGTTGATGGGCAGAGGAAGACAGAGTGTGTGAAGGGCAGTGTCATCTGCTCAGCACTGAGTGGATTTGGCAGTGTGAAACAGTACTTTCCCGTTAAGCTTTTCCATGTTGCACACCATCAAACACTGACACATAAATATAAAACTACACATAAAATTGCAAAATGTGGGAAGATCTATTCAAAGTTGTTGCATCACATTAGAAAGAGAAATCCCAAATGAAACCAGTAATATCTCATTTCTTTCTAGGGCAGAATAAGAGAGACTTTCGAATAGTCCTAGTTCACCTAAAATACTATCAACATTTGACTCATATAGATATTCACAGAAAATCTTCCCATTTATAACAAATGATGTTTTATTAAAGTTCGGGAGGAGCACGTTCAGATAATTAAACCTAATTAAACACATGGAGCCATTTTAAGTAATCAAACCTAATTAGACACGAGTGGCGCATACTCTGTTCATTAACCCAATCAATGAGTTAAGAGGTATATATATATATATATATACACAGCAAACTTACCTCAGTTCATTGATAGTTTAAAAGCATCCCTCCACCAGCACTTCTTGTCCTAATTACTCTTACGCATGTGTGCTCAGTTTGAAAAGCATCATCCTAAAAACCTAGAAGAAAATCCTGAGACCTCCTTCAAAACACCTGAGATTTTGCAAGAATAACCTCTGTAAAATAAATCTAAAATATTCATACAATGAAAACCTTTGGCCAATTTCAACAGTTTTTCCTGTATGTGTTCAGAAAAAGACTTGTAGACCCAAAGGCATTACCGATGTTATCCAAACGCACTTATTGAGGGACGCTATAGAAAAAGAAAGGCAGCGTCAGAGCGGGAGATAGATATCAGTCACATAATAGATTAAAAGCAGTGTGAAAGAGAGATAAATGCACATATATAGAGAAATTGTATTGGCACAGAAATGCCATTTAAGTTCTAATTAAAGATTTCAACTTGTAAATTGGCTTTTCAACAATGGATATTTCCACAAAGCGGCTTAGAATGTCAAGCCCTGTGGTGACCAAGCACAAAGACATTGCAAGAAAAAGTATAAGTGCATAAGTATAATATCAAAGTATAAGTATAATATCAAACTTATATTGATATAAATATTAAAGTCACTGAATCCACAATGGACAAATCTTGTTTTTTAATGTAATATTCCAGTAACTATTATTGCTATGGGTATTGTGGTTTAATTTCTGTTTATGGGTGGGTTGTGGGATGTAACTATATTACATATCTATTGTACTTTTACCTATATCATTAAAATATTATAACATTGTTATTATAAAAAATGCATTATATTTAAATTTTAGATTATTTCTAACCTTTAATAATAATACCAGATGACAGGGTTTTAAATCGTAAAAATTTTTTAGGCCATATCGCCCAATCCTAAAACCACCAAATGTATAGTTTCATACTACATCTATGTTCTTACAGATTTGATACGTGCATTAAAAAAGCACAAAATCTCATGAGGACTGCCACAAAAACAGACTAAGTCACGAGGCAGCCTAGAAACCACAATGGCCTGAATCCCAAACTCAGCCAGCGAGTTTATGTCTATATCGGTCTATACATCTAAGACAGTGAGATGACACAAAGTAGCTAAATTTATCCATGCGGACTCGAAACGAACACCCTGATTTGCAGATTCAGCCCATCTCTGTGGCTACATCTGACATGAAAGAAACAGAAAGCAAGCAGACAGTGAAACACAACGATCAGAACTTTTGTGTCCCTCAGTCATGCAATGAGGGGTAACCGTTGGGTTCTCACAAGATTCAAAATAAAGATGCCAATTCTCATTACCGTCACACAGAGCAAAACAGCAAGACACGTCCTCAAATTTGTTGTGTAGGTTTACAGATTCACTTGCTGGAAAAAAAAATAACAAATGCAAATCAAGCACCTCAACATACAAATCAATTCAAATAATTATATGTAGGGCCATTTCTTAAACTATCTGGGCTGAGTGTTGTAAAACACAAGAATTATGCCCTACTTTAAATCAATATTGATTTAAAAAAAAAAACACATGGCCAAATATACCTCAAACTCTACTCTTGGGTGGCTGATGAAGTCAGAGCAGGCTAGTTATCAAGCACACAAAATGAGACCACAATTACAGCGATTAGCAGAGAACTGCCAGCCATTTACTTCCAATTAGAGGCAAATCAGGGTTTAATGAGAGAGACAATGTAGAAAGATGATACAAACTGTGAATGTTAAAGCAAATTTTAGACTGTATCTAGACCTGATAAATGTGACGCCTAAGGTCAAGACTCTCTTTCATACTGCCTGAAATGTATTATCACTCTCATGTCTTTCATTCCTTCTGTCCCACCTCTTACAGTATAAATTGTATTATAAATAATGCATACAATACATTATAAATTTGGCCACTCTGTTATAGAGATGATGCGTTTGCAGTTTACAATATTTATTTGGCATTCATAACCGTCTTATAGTTTTCTATTATGATGATGGTCCTCTCAAGGTGAAGACTGTCCAACACTAAATTATTTCCCAAATGAAGGTGGCCAGAGGGAGTGTGGACCAGCTTTCACTTTTGAGGGAATCTTTTTCTAATTAATGTCAAGAGATTGATGATCACTTGCGAAGCTTGCTGCAGGGTGCAGTTATCAGAAGTTTCATTTCATGTTAATGGAAAGCCATTTAAAGGGAATCTGAATTAAATATGTCAGGGTATTATGTGTATTTCAGGATATTTATCATTTCTGTAATTTCACTGTAATGCTGTTTGTCCTTTTAAAGCTATCAGCATTGACTATGCAAATGAATCAATGGTAACTGGAATGCACACAATTTCTAATCCAGTTCATGAATAAATTGAGCTCTTATTTATGTACTCCACATTTTTGGTTTATAATTACATTATATATGCATGATATGCAAATTATTTATAAAACTCAAACCTTAGTTCAAACGGAAAGGCTATTTATTACCTTTTCTTTTATTAGGCATTCACTACAGTTCAAAAGTTTGGGGTCAAAAGTTTTGGTTTCTTTCTTTCTTATGCTCACCAAGGTTGCATTTATTTGACCAAAAAAACACTGAAACAATAATATTGTGAAATATTATTACAATTTATAACCTGTTTCCATTTTAATATACTTTAAAATGTAATTTGCGCTACAGAAATCCTTCTAATATGCCACAAACATAGCAAACATGTCTAGTTTTATGGATGTATGGATATCAGTATTGGTAAACAAAAAGACAAGTACTTTTTTAAAATTGTTTTTGCAGTTTGTGACACAGTCCTATCCTTTAATACACACCTCTTCAGTGTTGTTTCTCTCCTGTTTCGTCAACGAGCAAGCTTTTATCTGTGTGTGAAACTGATGAGTGCGACCTCGCGGTTCCAGACAGACACCCAGACCGTCACTGGATTCATCTGCTCATGTCTTTTTTGCATAAATGTCTGCCGTCACGTAGACAGTGTAACGGCATTCTATGATGCCGAATCCACACTAAAAACTCACAGGAGTAGTAAAGGCTTCCCATCACTTCAGAAACCATAACATGGCTCCAAATTACTTGATAATGTGGAATCAATCTATTATTAAAGCTTGAGTGAGTGCACTCATTTAAATAAGGATGTCACAGTAGGATGTGCGAAAGCATTCCTCTTGAATGCTTGAATTGATGTTTGTCGACACTTTGCAAACAGTGCAGGACTGAATCACTGTGAGGAGTGGACTAGCCTATAAAAGTCTAGAATTTCCTCCACTGACATCAATACCAACATACATTGTGTGCTAATGAAGTCTTGGCAAGTCAGTAAAGATTTGACCCTTCACTTTCATTTCAGTTGTCCAGTCCTATAATGGCTCTTCACGATCATACCGCACCAAAATAAAAACCTTTCGTGCTTGTTATGATCATGAAACTGGTCATTATTGAGGATTTGTTGTTATAACGACATCAATAATGACAAAGAGCTCTGCATTATTGGTCGGGGTCTGAAAAATGAAAATTGCTTGACAATTAGCATATGTTAAGCTTTCCAGAAGGACGGAACCATTGGGATAATAATAACTACCTGTTCTGGAATAGACTCACTCTTCAGAGAAAAAATCACCCACACAAGAACCATCATCACTTGCACTTATAATGCAATTCCTATATTAGAGAGAGAGAGAGAGAGAGAGAGAGAGAGAGAGAGAGAGAGAGAGAGAGAGAGAGAGAGAGAGAGAGAGAGAGAGAGAGAATGAAAGTGAGGGAAAGAGATTCACCTCTGGCCTTGTTGTTGTTGTTTTTTTCACTCGCTTCTCTCAGCTTTTCCAATATCAGGCCTGCTTCACCCATCTGAAAGAACAGGAAATGAAGGCACCCATATCACAGGCTAATAATACAAAACAGTGATAGCAGCCTGGCCAAGACGGCACAGAGTTATCGACGAGAGAGCATGCTCTCTTACGCTCAAAACATCCCGGTGTCCTCAAATATACAAACGTAACAACCAAGCAAACGTAAGGCTTTTATCCTTCTAATGAGATTAAAAACCGAAACAAATGGATTTGAGCAGAGCTTTGCTATAGCTTTAATAATAGAGCCATCTTGGAACGTAAATTGGTTAATTACACAGTCGATATTTATAGACCATTTCACAAGATGTAAACAACACTGGTCCAGAAGCACTTCCTGTTTCAGTTTTTTAACACTACATAAAAGCTGTGATAAAATACAACCAACAGAACATTTAAAACTGAATCAAAAAAGTTAAACAAACATCTTTAAGATGTTTTCTTTACATGTGAAATAAAGAAAACAGTTACAAACTGAAACAGGAAGTGTTTCTGGACCAGTGTTGTTTACATCTTGTGAAATGGTCTATAGGCATACAACATCTAGTTTACAAAAAGAGAAAGAGGGTAGCAGCAGATGTATTATTGCAAATATTGACCCAACCACGCCACCTAGCGCACATAAAGCAGTGTTACAAATTTCATTCCTCATCAGCTCACTTGCTTCTTTATCATTGGCAGATGTTGTTTTAATCAAAATTTCAGAAAGGATGTGTTTAATGAATCAAAAGTTCACAGTAAAGACATACAAAAGATTTTGATTTAAAATAAATGTCCTTTTAAACTTTATATTTATCAAATCATTCTGAAAAAGTGTAGCACGGTTTCCACAAAATTTTTAAAGCTTATTACAAGTCAAATATTAACTTGTCCATTAAACACAAATGGCAATGTAAAAGGCTTTCCTTGGTTGGAAATAAAATCTTTTATGCTGTTTACTGTCATAGCTCACAGCAAAAACCTGTTATGGCAAAATATTAGACTATAAGACAGCAATAAAATACTCATGTAAACTTTAATATTATAAAACAGCATATAAAGTTTATTAAAGAAAATATACAAGTCAAAATACATTTACATTTTCAATATATTAAACTAAACCTGCATTTGACAGGTAGACATGGCACCCAAAACTGTCTATATATAGGTTAAACATTTCTTGTGTTATCAAGAGATCAAATTTAAACTGCTAATTCGTCTTTTATACCTGAGTCAGTCGACTAAAAACCTGTAACAGCCCCTGAATAATGACATCGGATAACCAATTTGACCTTCAGATTCTAGTGTGTCATGCACATTGATTGAAGTTTGCTCTTTGAACATTAACATAATGGAGTTTTTCCTAAAGTCTAATGCATATCCAGTTTATTAAAGTTCTTTTAATAAATAAACTATTCCTGATTAAAAAGAAATAAATAAATGACCTGAAGTTAAAACTTTTTAACAAGTGAATGCAAAATGATCACATAGAACTCCATCTTAATGAGTCAGTTATTTCTTTCCATTCATGTTTTTTTCTTTTCTTTTGGGATGCATCACTAGGCATCATCATCTGAGAATTTGAATTTGGCATAAACAATAAGCATAACCACTGACATGACCACACACAAGGAGCCAACCACTAAATAAGCAATCCCCAAGAAGTCGTTCTTCCCTCCCATCCAAGACACATTGCTGAAGACCACCTTCTTACGTCCATCAAAACTCAGTACTGGGTAGTCTGGAAATTAAGTGGTTAAGGAAAAACACAGTTCATTCATGCTACACATGAGCACTTCTATGGCAGTTAAAAAAAGACAGTAAAGCTTACTCGGATAACAAGTGTTTCTAAAAACTTTGCCTTTAAAAAGTGCAATAAGTAATGTTGTGATAATGCTACACAGCCAGTCATTTTGGACACATACTGACTGACACCTAAAGGAAAAGGATGTTTTAATCACTGATACCTTTGTAGATATATTCTATTTACTGCCAGTCATAATCAATTGATTCCACAAGTGTCCAATAACAGGAGGGTTACAGAGATGTATTCAGCTGGTCAATTAGAAGACCATCTCCATGTATATCTATTTAATTAGAGTGAGTCTTAATCTCACGTGAATGTACTCAAACGTACACTAAGTTTAAGGTAAGTAAAATTCAGCAAGAACACATTAAAGTGACGATAAAGACATTTAGAACATTGCAAAAGATTTCGGTTTCAAAAATAAATGTTCTGCTAAAAAAGGAATCTTAAAAAAAGTATAATGGCATCCCTAAAAATATTAAGCAGAACAACAGTCTTCAACATTGATAGTAATATTAAATGTTTCTTAAGCACCAAATCAAAATTCTGAAGGATCAAGCGACACTGAAGGCTGGAGTAATGATGCTGAAAATGTAGCTTTCCCATCACAAAGATGACATTTTAAAATAAAAAAAAAACATTTACTTTTAATATTTCACAATATTCCTTATTGTATTTTTGATCAAATAAATGCAGCCTTGGGGAGCATAAGACTTATTTCAAAAAAAAAATTGTTTTGTTTTTTGTCTTACCGACCCCAAATATTTGACTGGTAGTGTAAAAAAAAAATGTTTGTGTAAAACTTGTACATCCACATTATTTGTAACGAGTGGGCACGCCCATTTGTAACTTGAATGTGAGAGGCTCTGGTTTCATTCCTTCCAGGTTTTGTTTTTTTTTTTTACCATACAAAACAGCTCATTATGCTGCTTTATAGAAAATAGTCTACGGAGGAGGGAAATTTACAAAAGTGCACCTTTAAGACAAATCCCAGCTGCTCTTTTGCCTGTCATGCCTTTTCTGTCATTTATTTGCATAGGCATATAATGCATATTCAAAACAATACCCCTCTGTTTCTTCTACGTTCTGCTTTGGATTAACTAAAAGCCACACCCAACCTGTTAAACCTGTTTGCCTAGATCACAGGCAAACACTGACAAAAGACATCTGAGAAACAGGACTGAAGCCATATGCCATGCGGTCTTGAGACTTTAGCCATGACTGTAGCCATGATGTGGCTCAGGTGAAATCCTATAAACTTAAGAACATGGAATGAACGAACTAAATATGATAATCCAATTAATGTCTTAAAATAATTTGACCTGCAGATGAAGGATACTGTAATGGACTATCAGAGAGTAGTTCCCAGCAGGGAGCCCCCCGCTATAATCACCCTCTGTGATTCGCCGGTACAGCTTCCTGAACTCAGGAAGTGCTGCTCTCCTCATCCACACAAGGAAGTCCTGGTTCAGGAAACCATTGTTGTTCTGGTCTGTGAGGTCCAGCTCATATGCTGGCTTGGGCCAGTTTGGGGGCTTCACTGTACCTGTTAATACATTAATATGGACGAGCCCTCCATTAATAAAGATAAAGCATTTAGGTTCTATTCCAAGTCTCAAATCACAATCTGGGGATAGTGACTTTTGCATCATACTGCTTAATTTAAGGCTTATTACCATCAAAAGCCTTTGCAAACGAGCCATTTACAGAAGAAGGGTTCCTGTACTTGATGTTGTAATCAGTCCACCAGGATATTCCTTTACCATCTAATGGCACCTGCTTCTTCGTACCATTGATTATTTGGTAGAGCTCAAATGTGTCTTTCCAGAAACAAACAAACAAAAAAATTGATAGTAGTAATCCATCGCAGAACTAAGTACATACATAAAGTTAATCGACCAAACAGAAATGATACCATTGAAAATGCTATTTGCAATAGCGCCGCATGGGACAATGGCGTTCTTATTGGAGTCATAGTCAAATGGAGAGCAGGAATCTTGTGGACTCTGGAAAGTCAGATGAAAATAAAAACAAGAAATGTATGATCCATTACATGAAAAGAAAAATATTTAAAAAGATAATTCTGGCCAAACACAAACCTTGAAGTATGTTGTATCGCCAGTGAGCTGATAGTAGTCTTTTGACACACCATATTTTCTAAAGTTCTGGTAGTAATTAGACAGGCCATAGTAAAAGAAGATGGGTCCCTGTAAGCACCACAGACATTATCAGTCTCTATCAAACATTGAGAGAGAAATATATCAGGCTTTAAAATAGAGTCAAACTCAAAGACTTTACCTTAAACAATTCACTGAGGGCGAATGTGATTTCACAAGTGCAGTTTGGGGTGTTTGGAGTTGTACATCTGAAACAGGGTGAATTGTTCTCAATGCCTGTGTAATCCCTCTGTGACATGGTGAGAAAACAGAGCATTAATGTTTAATTAACGTCTCTCACCTTGCCCAAACCCCCCCCGGTATGATAACACCTTCAAACTAACTACTACTAGATTTGAATGTTTAAATAGTGTTTGTCTATCCTTTAACAAACAAGAAAAAACTGACCTCAGTACATCTGTTAAACTAGAGGCTGAACAAACTCTACAGTAAAATGTCATCCACCCAGTAATCTGGCTCCTGTTGTTGTCCTGCAGCAAACGCTTACCTCTAGCACTTGTATGGTCTGTGAAGTCAGAAAGAGGCCAACACCGATGCCTATGAAGGCCAAACCAATGATTAGAAAGCCAGGAATGACAATGCTAGCGGAGAGTATGGGCTGCCATGCCGGGAGCCGTTGCTGTGTGAACGCGGTGTTGTCAGGCCGTTCTGCTGTCTCTCCCTTGTTCTTCATCCTGATGATTTAAGAAAAGGAAGGACAAGCTTACTGTGTGCATCTAAATGACATTGATAAAACAATAATGCTCTGTTTAAACCACTATAGAAAACAAATGCAACAAATAATACATCGGAAAAGGGTTGTTTCTTCATCTTCAACTTTTATTAGTTTTATATCTCGGGCATTGGAATTTTGTTTTATTGTTAGATATGAACTTTTATCTACATCACTGCATCCGAAACATTCAGCATTAATGATGTTTCAAAAGACTTATGTGTAGATTTTTTATTTTTCATTTTAAAATCTTGAATCTAAAAAATATGAAAGTCCACCATAAAATATGAGTATGAACTATTTCAATATTTATGGTGTAGAAATGATTCATTTACATTTATTAGAAAATACCACTTAGTTGTAGCATCATTTCAACCCCACAGAACAACATAAATATTAGATAAATTACATCTCTCTCTCTCTCTCTCTCTCTCTCTCTCTCTCTCTCTCTCTCTCTGTGTGTGTGTGTGTGTGTGTGTGTGTTGAACACATGTTGTGTTGAATGTGTAATTATTTATTTTTTGAAAAACAAGTAAAAATGTAATGTAATTATGTGTATTCAGGATAAAAGTCTGCAACTTTATTCCAAAAAATTAATTTCCCTTACAGAATGTTATTAAAATCAATACATGATTTAAAGATATTATATAAAAAATACATTTCTCTGATGCAGGTACAGTACAGTACGGTACAGTGAAAACAAATAAAAACTTCACAGTTCTTGTCCACTTCAATGTAATTATTATTATTGGATCCTTATTATATTTAGCTTACTATCAGTTAACAGCAAATATCAAAATATTGTATTTATACCATGATAAATTCAAAGACATTTTTGTGAGAATCATCTCACCAGCACTACAACAACAACGGGTGACGTCGCAGGGAAACGAAACCATGCTTCATGAATCTCAATCAGTAACCACTCAATCTGAAAACAGAAACCTAAAAGCTTAATAAATGGGTTAAAACCAACCTTTAGGAAAAGATCCGCACTGTCAGTTTGGCCAATTTTATTTGCCCGCTTTAAAAAAAATCGTGAAGAACTGTTCATCGACAATCAGGAGACACACCTTCACATAGTCCAGTACCTGTTTTACCTGTCTCGCTCACCAAAGCAGTGGCCTCACCTGAGCTTTTCCGCTTTGCGTATGCTCCTCCCATAGCGCATACGTCACACATATGGCTCGTCCTCCTATGCATATACCTATATATAGAGCCACAGTCCTGTACTCAAAAACTTTTACAATCTGCCTTCATGTTTTGAGCGACCTGTTTGAGCGATATGTTTCCACAATTTTCATATATAAAGTAGACACCCAGAAGTGTTTGGGCAGTAATGTTAACAATTTGATTTGTATTCAGCCTCTAATACCCACATAAAAACATACAGATTAAGTGGCCATGTGTTATAGTTTGGCATGCAATGGAGATTTTTTTCGCTATCTACCTATTATTCTTTTGAAAATCAGTCACAAAAAAATCTGAAAACTAAAATCTGAAACCCTTCAAATATGGTTGTCAAGATTACTTTAGGTTTAGACTAAGATATTATTGTTATAGATTTGTACTGGCAAATGTCCCAGATTTGTGGGGAAAGGGGCCGCCTTAAAATAGTGGTTACATTTAAAAAAAACACACACATAATAATTAAGATAAATAATAATAATAATAATAATAATAATAATATATATATATATATACATATATATATATATATATTCTAATAAATATATATAATATAATATATAATAAATATAATATATATATATATATATATATATATATATATATATATATATATATATATATATATATATATATATATATATATATATGTATATATATATATATATATATACATATATAATTAGAATACCAATTACAAACATACAGATATTTAATAATATATATAATTAAAAGGTTCATTGTTTTCTCACAATTCTGGGTTTAGTTTTTTCACAATGACCCACTGCATCAGGATAGTATGTAAAATTCGAACACGTACGTTGTTGATTTAGTCCATGAATATATTTTACATATTTATAATAAAGTTGAACGACCCAAGTAGAATTTGCATAAATTAAACCCCGACTTTCCGAAACATTTGATCGATGGCACTTTACCCAATTAAAACACTGGACAATTTAGATCCCGCCTTCTTTACCCTCGTTGTCTACCCTGATTGGCTGTGGCAGTTCGGTAGAGAAAACATCCCACTGGACTATGTGACGAATGTCGAGAGGAGGAATCAGTCAGTCACATTTTTATGTCATGCAGGAAATTTACACAAGAAAGGCAAGATTTGAAAGATAATTTGGAAAAAATTGGTATAAGACAATATAGTGTTGAGAATATATTACAATATGGGAAATGGGAGCAAGGAAAGAAATATTTATTTTATTTTCTAAAGAGGACTGGACTGGAAAGACGAATATGACTTTGGAATGACAAGATGATAACCAGTAGATGGCAGTAATGCAACTATTTGGATGCCAACTGCCGTAAAACATCAAGGAAGAAGTTCGGTAGAGACACAACAAGCGTCTCTTTCTTTGTGCTAGACTCCCCACAGCCGCGAGGAGGTAAATATAAATAATTTATATATATTTTATAAACAGAGCATAACGCGTTAAATGAGACGAACGCATAACATTTATTTATATATTATATGATAATAATTGTAAATAAACAGTAATGAAGATCTACGGTTTTCTGTAGATTGATAAGCAGAGGGAAGAGCTCGTGCAGCTAGCAATAGCATGTTTGGTAACCCGTGCGCGAGCGTCAGTTATATTGTTATTTTTCATAGTTACAAAATAAATTGTTTGTGGACGTTTAATAAAATAAAATCTTTAACGCGTACGCCCACATTTAGAGCGGAGACTGGTGTTCCTGGCTTTAGATATGTGCGGTTTAGCGTTTATCTGCCATAGGTATAAAAACAGCTTAGACTTGGATGATTCAGGCCGCTCGTGTCATGTATTGTTGTGGTCTCTCATATATAAATATAGCTTTCATTTGGTTTAATGCTACATAATTTGTTCACGATGTATTTGAGCAGAGAAATTGGGCCAGTACAAAATACGCTTTGTAATGATATACAGTCGAAGTTGTTATGCAACATTTATTTAGCTCCTTTCATAACGTAACGTTACCTGAACACCCCCTAGTGTCTGCACAATGCCTGTTTGTTCAGAGCAGGTGCGCTAGTGCGACGTTAAACTTCTGCAAACCTAATTTTGTTTTGCGGATAAGCATTGAATCCATTGAAATATATAATGTGTAGCAGCCAGCAGTACTTTCATTGTTAGGTAACGGACAAAACTCCGTGTGGAAGGAATCAAAGATGATCATTGTTAATCTTGAAGCATTTGGTTTATGACAGAGACTCAAAGATTGTATTGTCTCTCCTTAGATTGCTGGTCATCTTTTGTTTGTGCACCTACTTTCAGTTTTTTTCGTCACTTCAGGAGAGTCCTCTGTCACTTGTGATGCTGTCCAATAAGAAGTCAGACCCAGGCTCCTCTTCCTCAGGGGGTAACGGCGGTGACCGTGCTCCTGAAATCCTCCCTGTCCCTCAGGCTGGTCCTGCTGGTCCCTCTGGTCCAGGTTCAGCAGATGTGAAAAAGAAAGAGAGAGCCTCCCCAAGTGGGGAACCAGGTGGACCCCCTCTCTCGCACCCTCCTGGACCAGGAGGGATTGATCAGGACTCTGCAGAGGGGCGCAGAACCAGTCGCCGCAAGAGGGCCAAGGTAAACATCTCTATTAATGTTTCCTGTTCTCTGAAAAGAGAACAGGAATGATTAAGGCAGGCTTATTTATTTAGCTGAGTTGAACAGAAACTGTGGCTGAAGTAAAATAATTCATTGGCACTAAATAATACATTACTTTTTATTGCTGTGATACTTAAATTGTTCTGATTGCTTATCAAAATATTTACTACTTGTGGTATAGGGTTAAATAAAATCCAACATCAAATTCTTAACCGATTCTTGGTAAATATTGATATTTGAAATCACCAAAACAGACAAGCCCTTACTCAAAAGAGTAATCACATCCCGATCTTGATGCCTCCAACCCCATGTTCACATCCACACTATGCAACACAGGCAACGACTAAAGCAGAATTTTTTGTGCCTACCGCTTGAGGGTATGATGTCATCAAAAACTGAAAGCAATCTGTGGTAGTGTGTGGCTCAATCTTAAGTTTATCAAGCTATGAGAATACTTTTTGTGCTCAAAAATAAAAACAAAGAAAAATGATGACTTTATTCAACTATTCATTTCCTTTTCTGTTGGCCTCAAGATTTCACATCGGGAAGGTATGCAAAGCTTCCAGGTTGTACATCACACACATCAAAAATTTAATGGCAAACATTCCAGGTAGGATTGTGAAAGTTAAGGGGTTAAGTAGAAACTGGATAAAACGTTACCACGCAAAAAAAAAAAATAATAATAATAAAAAAAAAATGTGCAATTAAAGTGGCATTGTTTATGTATTTTGTAATGTATCCTTTCTTTCTTCATAGTTTGATGCATATATGAACAGACTTTCAAGTCAGGGATAACAAATAAGGGATTCAGGCAGAGGTTTTATGTGTTTCACTTGTATGTTTAATTTGTGATGTGCTTTCTCCCTTCGTTCTTTTCTATTTTAATTGTTTTAAATAATCCCTGTAATGCCAAAAGTGCTATAAAAAGTGATATTGCAGTAAGTTGTAAGAGAATAATGTTCCCATTTCATCCCAGGTGAAGCAGAACAAGGTTTTAATGAAGCTTTTATTGTGCCTCCTGCTGCAGGTGGAGTACAGGGAGATGGATGAGAGCCTCGCCAATCTGTCGGAGGATGAGTATTACTCAGAGGAAGAGAGGAACGCTAAAGCTGAGAAAGAACGCAAACAGGTGGTTCCTCCACCAGCCCCACCAATAGAGGAGGAGAATGACAGCGAACCTGAGGAACCATCAGGTATGGAAAGAGGTTGGCCTAATCTATAATTTTATACCTATTACTGAATTCCAAAAGCACATAAACATTTTAAAATGATTCTTGTCAGTTTGACATAATAGTTGTGAGTCTATGAATTTGAAATATTGTAACTTTTCAGGTGTAGAGGGCGCTGCCTTCCAGAGCCGTCTCCCACATGATCGTATGACATCACAGGAAGCTGCATGCTTTCCTGACATTATTAGTGGACCACAGCATACTCAGAAGGTGTTCTTGTACATCCGGAACCGCACGGTGAGTTCACAGCTGGAGGCACAATTTTATGATATTTGATTTTTTTTTTTTTTTTTTTTGAAGCTGATAAGCAAGATCCAAATAGACACATCATTCTTAAGGCAGAAAGTTTTCTAGAAGTTGTATTTGATAATAATACACTGCTGGTCTGTAATTTGTGGTCAGTAATATTAAGAAGAAATTAAATTTGAAATTAATACTTAATATTCAAAAAGGAAGTATTAAATTGATACACATCTTTGCAAAAGATTTTTATTTCAATTAATAAATGCTGTTCTTTTGTATTTTCTATTCGGCAAAGAATCCTGAAAAGATGGTTTCCTCAAAATATTAAGTAGCACAACTGTTCAACACTTTTAATGTTTCTTCAGCACAAATCAGCAAATTGGGATAATTTGAAGAGTCATGCAACCCTGAAGACTGGAGTAATGGCTGTTGAAAATTTATCTTTGACATCACAGGAATAAATTACAGTTTAAAATGTATTAAAATATGAAAACAGTTATTTTAAATTGTAATCATATTTCACTGTTACTGTTTTTACTATATTTTTGATCAAAAAAATTCAGCCTTTGTGACCAAAAATCTTACTGACCCAAACTACTGAAAGTAGTGTAGAAGATATTTAAAGGTGATTCAACAGAAACATTTCAGGAAGAACTGAATGTGTTTTCCAGTCAGTTGTGAAAATGTCTTCTCTCAAATGTTCAGCTTCAGCTATGGTTGGACAACCCCAAAGTTCAACTGACCTTTGAGGCCACTGTGCAACAGCTAGAGGCTCCATACAACAGTAAGTCTGTTCCACCTGACATTGCTCTGATTCCAAAAAAAAAAAAAAATTATGTTATTAAACTTTATTGAATGTATAGACTTAAAAGGTACACTATGTAACTTTTGGCCCTCCAGCAGTTTATAAAAAAATGTTGTGCAACTACTTTTACTTTTTTCTTAAGTAGGGTTATCATTGTGGCACTTTTACTAAAGTAAATATGTGGTTATTTGTACTTTTACTTAAGTACTTAAGATTCAGTACTTCCTCCACCACTGCATTATAAGTTCCTGAGGTCAGATTAAATTGTTATTTTTGAACAGCTGAAGTTACATATTGTACCTTTTAATTGTATTTGTTAAATATTCATGTGTATAGTTTTAATTTCTCTGCGGTTCCTCTCTGCAGGTGATGCAGTGCTGGTGCACCGGATACACAGCTACCTGGAGAGACATGGGTTTATCAACTTTGGCGTCTACAAGAGAGTAAAGCCTCTGCCAAGTAATTGAGACTTAATGTTACAACAGAGCAGAACTAGAGATATTAATGTCCAAACAAACAGGAAGACAACAGTATTTTTCACTATTATGTTTATTTTTTCTGGTGTAGAGACAACTCTGTATTGTTCATATTACACCCACTTATATTCTTGTAGCAAAGAAGACTGGAAAGGTGATAGTGATTGGAGGTGGGGTGTCAGGGTTGGCAGCAGCAAGACAACTGCAGAGTTTTGGGATGGATGTGACTGTTCTGGAGGCAAGAGTAAGTAAATTTTCTATGATACAGCATTTTACACACAGCTGAGACAAGTTTTTTTCTTTTACAAACCTTGATTGTTCTTGATAGGATCGTGTTGGAGGGCGAGTCGCCACTTTCAGGAAAGGGAACTATGTAGCTGACCTTGGTGCCATGGTAGTGACTGGACTGGGTAAGAAATATCAGATACACTTCTCCCCAGGAAGTGGCACTATTGACCATGGAAGAGAGTCGTATGTTCATTCAGACTTTTTGGAACAGTTTGAAATTGAAGTGTACATCTCTTTCAGGTGGAAACCCTATGGCTGTAATCAGTAAACAGGTCAACATGGAGCTGGCCAAGATCAAACAGAAGTGTCCACTCTATGAGGCCAATGGACAAGCTGTGAGTGCTCTTGAAACACTGGTAGACATGCATCACTCTGATTTCAAACACAGATCAGTAATATATACTCTTATGTCTGTATGTATAAGATCAGAATATCAACGTATTAAGGAATATATCAAAAGTTAAATTAATGTTAAAATGGGAATATAATGTAAATGTCACAATTTTGATCATACTATTAGTAGTAGTGTTCAACATCCATTACTCAGTGTGTTCACAGTGTTATAGTGCAGTTGTTTCTCAGACCAGTTAACATATTTAAATCAAATTTGAAAAGTATCCTCCCATTCTCTTCTGATTGGCATCTTAACAATGTTTAAAGTCAAGCAGTCAGACTCTAATTACAGGGAAAAAAACATTCTAACGGTATTTTTCTGTCTCTCACTCTCTGCCCCCTCTTAACCCCTGCACATTTTCCCTTTGCTACATTCCATCCTATTCTATTTGTTTTCTCTTACTTGATTTCACTCCATTTTCATTTCTTAAAATGGTGATTGTCCAGGGAGAGCGCTGCACAAGTGTAAGTATTTCTGTTTATAATATTATACAACATATATAATTAGTGGAATTGGTCCAGTTAATTTATTCATATACTTAGAAACAACACCCAGTGACAAATACCTAGTGAATACAGGTTTGTCTTATTTTTGTATGACCACCACCTGCTCAGTACAGTTTTCTACCCAAGAACATGATGGAAATGAACAACTGTTAAATGGCCGACATCCTGCTTTCATAATGTGTTCTGATCCTTTAAATGCATGATGTTAATTGTCTGCATTGAATGGTGATACAACTGAATTTATGAATAATTTAGCTCGGTCGATCAGTTAAGGTCAATATAATACCTCAGGGAAAATGAATCCTCCCCACTAATAAACTGCAACAATTATTATTATTATTTAAATACCATTATTGTTCCTAATATAAGACAGTGTTTTTTTTTTTTTTTTTGGAAATACATCTGAAAAAAATGGGGGTGGTCTTATATTCAGGGTCTAAACTTTTACATGTAAATAATTCACCTGCAACAATAGGAGCACCGAATATGATTAAAATGAGTCTTCCGCCCAGGACTGATAAACACAGTGGAGTCATCAAACAATTCTCGTTAAACAGCCAAGAAATGTAATGTTAGAAGAACCCAAAAAGACAGTCTTAAAAAGGCTAACAGTCAAAGGAAAGCTTAAAGTGGTTCTAGAAATCGTCATATATTAGGAACAGTATGTTATTATGTTAATTGTTCTTTACAGTTTATTGATATTCACAAGCTTTTACATTTTAATGAATAGTTCATTGTAAAACCACCTCATGTTCCAAATTGTATAATTCTTCTATAAAAGACAAAAGGACATTTTTAATTTTTCATCCATATATGTTTATTTAATGGTTTTAACCCTGCTGAAGGTCCCTAAAGAGAAGGATGAGATGGTAGAGCAAGAGTTCAATCGCCTGTTAGAGGCGACATCGTATCTCAGCCACCAGCTCGACTTCAACTTTCTTAACAACAAACCTGTGTCTCTTGGACAAGCCCTAGAAGTCGTCATACAGTAAGTGAACACTGGATTTATTTAATTTTCTGAGATCCTTAAGAATTAAACCTCAGAATAAAAGCAATTGTTGTCCTTTAAAATAAAGAGTCAATAGCTTGGCACTGACATGCAACTTTTCTCTGTTCAGACTGCAGGAAAAACATGTGAAAGATGAACAGATCGAACACTGGAAGAAGATTGTGAAGACTCAAGAGGAGCTCAGAGACCTTTTGAACAAGGTAATTAACACACAGTTACATGTCCCTCCGTTACAGCTTACTCATCACATAGTTAATTTGCTTGTTCGTGTTCTTGTTCAGATGGTGGGTACTAAGGAGAAAGTAAAAGAGCTGCATCAGCAGTATAAAGAGGCCAGTGAGGTGAAGCCACCCAGAGACATCACAGCTGAGTTCCTGGTGAAGAGCAAACACAGAGACCTCACAGCTCTCTGCAAGGTAGTAATCCCCACATTGACCAAACCCATATGACATCACCCCGCACTGACCATATAAACATTGTGGACGCTCACACATTTAGACACGCTGATAGAAAAACCACATGTCAAAGACAATCGGTTTGTTGCAAACAATTCTTGCAATCCACCGATGCTGAATGCATTCAACAGCCAAGCATGCCTTGCGAAATCTCCTAATTAGGTCTTTTAGCAAATCCAGACACCTCTGGATCCATCATGCTTGATCTTAATATCTTTTTACTGCACAGCAGTGTTTTTCAACAATGCCAAACACCTCTGTGCTTGGTAATGGAGCATAATACCATTTTAGCCTTCTGTTTCAGTTGGGTTGTTTTAGTACATTTTCCAAACCGCAGTCTAACATTGTCGGACTCTCTTAAGCACCCGCAGAGCAGAAAGTTAAATTCCTAACTTAAGTGGTCTATACTGGTGAGATTTTAGCATGTTAATTCACATAATCGCTCTCAATTGTAGCCTATTAGACTACTTGAGCCGTTTATGGTTGAAAGTTGAATTTCGACGCCTGCTCACTCACATTGGGGTTTAGCTTCATTTTAAACTTTATAGATACTTTTAGTGCGTGACTCAGAGATGAAGCCTTAAACCTTGGCCTTCAGGTTTATAGTATGGAAAAATTACAAATTTTATTCACATTTTGGTATATTGAAAATAAAAACTTTGCTACTGAAGGATTATTTTATAAATCAATATACATAGGCAGATTAGTCTTTAAAGGTGCCAAATAATTGTTTTCTTCATGAAATGGACTACCATTCAAAAGTATGGGGTTGGTAAGATTTTTTAAATGTTTCATGTTCACCAGGGCATTTTTTTTTATTAAAAATACAGTAATATAGTATATAACAAATTATGCTCAAGAATAATTTCTTATTATAAGTGGTGAAAACTTATGTGCTGCTAATATTGGAAATTTGGAAACCGTGATGCTTTTTTTTTTTCTTTCAGGATTATTTGAATAGAAAGTTTTCAAATTGCATTTTTTTTTAAATAGAAACATTTTGTTATACTACCACTTTTGATCTATTGTAATTGCATAATAAAATAATTCATTTCTTTCAACAACAACAAAAAACTGATCTCAACTCTTTGAACAGTAGTGCATATGACTTTAAAGGGACTCAAAAGAGCAACAGAAATGTCTACCTGTTCCTGTAATGTTTTTCCTGCTATTGAATGTGCTTTCACCTTGTGTGGAGAGTTATGCCATTCATTGTGCTTGTGGTCTTCATGTGATTTAAAAATACGTTTTTTGCAGACTATAACAGTCTGACACAGAGAAACTGTAGCAGGATATTTTAAAGTTGTGTGATGTGGTTTAAGAGTAGACTTTTCTTTAAATAGTCCCATGCTGGTTAGCTGGGTGAACGGCTAGCCCACTCAGAGAGGCTACTCTGCCCTCTGGGATGAAACCGCTGCTGCATTCAGTCGTTCACTGATGAGTGTATCCGAAAACCTCACATTTAGGTGCTAGGGAGAGAGGACGGCCTTATCTTTAACTGTTCTGGGTTCAATATCAACTTCTTATTATACCAATTTTGTGATGGTTTATTTTTATTAATTAAATTGTGTAAAAAGCCTGCATATGGTATTGCCATCAGGGATTAGATATTTCAGCCTAAAATCATGTCCCACGTGAATCATGCAGATCAGTAAAAAACAAACAAAAAATAATAGTTTTGTTCAGTGCGATGACTGAATTCTTCTGACTTACATCAAAAACATTTGTGCATGCTTAAACTTGCGCTAGACCTAAGTTATGGAGTGCCTCACGATCATTCCTGGCACTGTGTATCTAGGCCTATAGTATGAGTGCTTTTATTAGTCTTGCTCTTTATACTCAAAAGTAATATGTGCATCTGGTAGGCAAAAAAAGTGTGTATCATCTGTAGCCTACAGAGCTAAAAATAAAATCCTTATTGGATGCACGTAAAAGGTCATTTATGTGTATAAAGAGCATGCAAAGCTCGGTCACATTCTCTGCTCCCTTTCTGTCTACAGTTTATTCCAGTTAATATAATTTATTCATCATGCTGATAAGATTGTGTGGTCTTCATTTTGTAATGCGTAAAAAGCATTAATATAATTAATAAATGGTTGTTAGATGTTTTATGTGTGTAGCCAGAATATGATGTGCAGTTTACCAAAACACACAAAAAAACTATTTCTGTTGCCTATTCCTATTGTAGAAGTCTGAGTGGAATTTTATTTATTTAACGAGATTGAATGAGCTCGGTTTTGGAAACACAGTTCTTTTCTTTACAGTACTACAGAACAGTTATCGCCCTTACATTTTCCCCTAAGATAAGTTAAGACGTCCTGTTTAGTATTACTAGAAATAAATTATAGCTGTTAAATATATTTCCATGTGTCACTCATCACATGTCCTGGTAGTTCATGAATCAGTAAATGGCTGATTCAGGTGATAAAAAAAAAAAGTAAAAAGTGCTTTACGCTGGTCCTGTTTTTTTTCACTCGCATAATCACATCCCTGATAAACCCACATTGGTTCAACCTAAATTTAACCTCTTCCTCTTAAGACTTTGTAATCCTTTGGTATACAGAAAGAATTAAAAAAAACGAATGAATAAAATGCTGATCTGTAATCCTGTCTTTCTGCTGCAGGAGTATGATGAACTGGTGGAGATGCAGGTTAAGCTAGAGGAGAGACTACAAGAGCTGGAGGCCAACCCACCCAGGTAATCATATAAAACCCATGCATGTAATCAAACACAGTGGGGCCACATACCTGTCTAACCTCCCTAATGAGTCCAATTAATGTCATCCTGGATCTCTTCCTCAGTGATGTTTATCTGTCTTCGAGAGACCGACAGATTCTTGACTGGCACTTTGCAAACCTGGAGTTTGCCAATGCTACACCTCTGTCGACGCTCTCGCTCAAACACTGGGATCAGGTACTTCACGCCCACCTTTTCTTGCAGAACACCTTTAATTACTTTATAGTGTTCATGTAGCTCAACTGGTGGAAAATGGTTCTTACAATGGCATGGCCAAGGGTTCGGTTCCCAGTCAAATGCATATAAATGTAATTGCTTCTGCAACCGGTCCCTTTTCTTTCTATGTTTGAGCAGGACGATGATTTTGAGTTTACGGGAAGTCACTTGACTGTGCGGAATGGATACTCATGCGTACCAGTGGCACTTGCAGAGGGTTTGGATATCAAACTCAACACTGCAGTGAGACAGGTCCGATACACTTCGTCTGGTGAGTCAGTCAGACCAGCTCTTGCTGTGTGTGCCTGTATTTTGGTGTGCTTTTTATTGTGTAAATTTAAACATAATTTCCTCTCCATCTCAGGTTGTGAGGTGATTGCGGTAAATACCCGCTCCACTACCCAGACGTTTATTTATAAGTGTGATGCCGTGTTGTGTACCCTTCCTTTGGGAGTGATGAAGCAGCAGCCGCCAGCCGTGCAGTTTGTGCCTCCCCTGCCGGAATGGAAGACAGCTGCCATCCAGAGAATGGGCTTTGGGAACCTCAACAAGGTGTGAACAATTCCTTTGCAGGCGGGTAGTCATTCTAATGACAAAATTGGCCTGTCAGCATGGGACATTTTATGTATATCCAACTAATCCACTTTGGCTAATACAGAGTGAAGCTGGTTAGGGCTATAATAATTTTGAATACGATAGATTGCGTATTTAATGAGTCCTGAACAAAAATACCCACACACACGTTGAGTGTCCAGGATGCGTCATCATCCTCCTTCACTGCTCTCTCCCTCTCGTTGTTCAGCTGCAGCAGAAAAATACTGCAGTATTATGCAATTGTCCTGCTCCATTTCTCGTTTTTTGTCACAAGGGGGCACAGTGTGTTACCAGATTCATTCCCAGTACTGCTATATCAGAAACAGCTGTCTGTATACACCGCAGGATGTCAGAAATGTTCACTGAATTGCTTTTTCTTTGGCTATTGAAAGCAAGCTTCAGCTACTTTAAAGGACAACTCCATCCCAGATTTGTTTTCATGATAATTGAATATAAAGTGTTTTATCTCTAAAAACTGTTTAGCTTATAATGCTAGTATATAGGGCATAGAGTAATGAAAAATAAAAATTGCTAGTTAATGCCACTAACAAGGCTCAAAATAGCCCTACACTAACACAGTAACATAATGAGGGTACCTACATGCAAACAGAAATATATATTTAGGGTTGCATCATGTGACCGCACATTCTGTTTTTGGTTCGTTTAGATGTCTTTGGTCTGTGTTGCATTCATATTTCAGTCAGAGTAAGTGAGGACAGAATTGTTTCACAATTGTTGTTCTTTACTGTCCTACACGAACAATGGTGATATATTCTGAATTAATCTGTGTCATCCTTGTCCTAGGTGGTGTTGTGTTTTGATAGAGTATTCTGGGACCCCAGTGTCAACCTCTTTGGACATGTGGGAAGTACCACGGCAAGTCGAGGGGAACTGTTTCTCTTCTGGAACCTCTACAAAGGTGATTATCATTCAGTTTAAAGAGGCACCAATATTTAAATTCTGGTTAATCTGATTATTATTTTGATGTTATGGGCAATAACCAATAAATGACTAATACAAATCTTTACTATTTAATGGGAAATTAAAAAAAAAAAAAAGTTTAGACACAAGAAGTAAATTTATTCATCTCAACATTATTGAAATTGTGAACAACATATCTGCTAAAAGACTGCATTTAACTATGTCATTTAATTTTTACTTATAATTACATAATAATGTCATTTAAAGCTCACATTAAAATCTGACTTTTTTTTTTCTTCCCAGCACCCATACTGCTGGCCCTGATGGCAGGAGAGGCTGCAGGCATTATGGAGAATATTAGTGATGATGTCATCGTTGGGCGTTGTCTGGCAATCCTTAAGGGAATCTTTGGAAGCAGTGCAGTACCTCAGGTGAGCTCAGATGTGCTAGAGTAGCTTGCTTCATTTGTAGATGCATACTGTACAACAAAAGATTGTGTGAGTAACAGTTATGAGAGGAAACATCAACCTAAATTTACTGAAAAGTTTAGTTCTTTCATATCTCGGTACACACTCAACACGCACTCGAGTTTTTGTGGCTCATTCCCGCAGTATGGAGCATCTGGCTCTGCTCCAACGACAACAAACTGACTATGTGTTATGTGTCTGTCGTCATGGTAGCCAAAAGAGACGGTTGTGAGTCGCTGGCGGGCCGACCCCTGGGCTCGTGGGTCCTACTCGTACGTAGCAGCTGGTTCGTCAGGGAACGACTATGATCTCATGGCCCAGCCCATCACACCTGGTCCTGCCATACCTGGAGCCTCACAGGTGGGTGTCATAGTTTATGGCTCATTTCCTCTGAGATGTGTTACCTGAAGCAGATGTTATGTTGATTGTGTGCATTTCACAGCCTGTTCCACGTCTGTTCTTCGCGGGTGAACACACGATTAGAAACTACCCTGCTACGGTGCATGGCGCTTTGCTGAGTGGGCTGAGGGAGGCAGGAAGGATCGCTGATCAGTTCCTAGGAGCCATGTACACTATGCCACGCCAAGCAACAGCCAATCCAAACCCACAGCCCTCCCCCAGCATCCAATAAACATCTAAGCCCTGCACATGATGCAGCCAGAGAGAGGAGGAGGCAGGGGTTGTGGGTAAAAGAATGTCTTGGTAGATAAAGAGTGGGAGGGTCAAGTCAGGACACTGGGTGACTCCTTAGACTGAGAATGTGTGTGTGTGTATTTATGGGAGTTTGTCTATGTGTAAGAACATGCCTTTAGGGAAATCATTCACTAATCTGAGAGCTAGAGCCAGGATTTAAAGGAACCTTTCACTCAGTTCCCTCCTGTCATGCCAGCTAACTACTAGGTCATCTCAAAGGACAGGTGGATAGTTCCAAACGAATTCCCAGGTATGTTGGAATTCACCTGGAATGGTTTGCTCCCTTCTAAGGCACATATAAGGACAATTATGTACACTTAATGTTACTCATGTCTCAAAGTATAAGATGTTTCAAAGCAGAGCATTAATTTCAGTTGTAAAAACAGGTAGATGGACATTAATGCATTAGTTGAAATCCAACTGCCTACGCAACCCATTCCTTCTTATTTTTTCAGAATAATAAAAAAGAAGAAAAAAACAAAAGCAGATATTTTGACTTTTGCGATGTCCCTCACTTTGTAGCTTGAATGATTTGTTAGGAAAAATTGTCTTAGTTGGAATGCACATTAAATTGCTAATATTATTTGTTTCTGTTAAAATAGAGTATCAGTTATATAGCTTTGTATCTTTTTTGAGCTGTTGAAGTTTTTCTTAAGTTTTATTTGTTTAATTGTGGTCATTGTGATCTTTTTTATATTTAGTTTTTTTGGTATTAAAAATAAATATGAAATCAGCTTCATGTTGTCTGCTTTTTATAGTTCTTTGTGGGTTTTATTCTATTTAATCAATTAAAATTTACCATCTCAAAGAGCTGATTTATGCATTATGACAAAATGCATTTTTGTTTTCCACTACTTATTTTTTAAGGCAAATAATTTTTAAGGTACCAATTATTTGTCAGTATTTTGCACATTGGTGTCCCATTCAACATTCAAAATGTCTGAGAACCTCTGTTCTTTTCCATTCTTCAGGGTTGCGTCTCACTCTTTGTGAAAGACCTAAGAACGCAAACTTGAGAGGTTCAGTTTCACACAATGTGATTTTGCTTTCCACAATTACTGTCTCGCACACGAGTTCTGCCTTAAGTCAAATGAAAGTTAGCATGAAATGGTAATTCTAAATGCATGTTATTGATCTTATTGTGAATGATTCATCTATGAAGGTTTCACTTTAAAAAATTCAATTTTATTTTGTGCTTAACTTAACTCAATTTTCTAGTTACGAATACAGGACTACTCTAATCATTTAGTCTGCCCTTTTCTTAAATTTGACCAAGTGCACATCCAATCAACTACAGTTCCAAGCATTTAATCCCTGCCCCTCTTTTTCTTTTATCAATTTCTCTTCGACCTACATCACAATGCAAAACTACCGTAATGATCTTTTGATACGTCTGTTACATTGCAACTTAATTATTATTTTTTTAAATGTCTTTTCTGTCCCTCAAGATGTGGTCACAATTTAAGACTTTCTGCCGATAAAAACTATTTCAATAGAAATCTGTATAATCTGGAATTTTGAGGGCCATCGATTTCCCGTCGCATAATTCATATTGTGGGTTTAGATCACATGGATTCAGTTATCTAGAGAAAGCTACTTGGTTTGAAAGAGACTTCTGTGTGAGCTGTGCTTCATTCATTGATGGACCTTTTTTGCACATTTAGTCAATGTGACCGCAATGCGTCTCAGTTGTCTCTGTCTTGTGAACAATTCTATCTTATTATATAATATGTTTCAGTCAGACACTTTCTTAAGCTGTTTAGCCCCTTGTCACATTTTCGTGTTTTCCTCCTCTTTCAGTTTTGTGACCATTTCTTTCTGATTATGTTCTTACAGGGTGTCCGCGGGGTTTTAAAAAGTATTAAAAAGTGATAAATCAAAATTGTCAAATTTAAGGCCATTAAAAGTGTTAAATGTAGTCTGAGAGGTATTATTTTTAAAAAATTAGGTATTATTTTTTTCAGACTATCAGGTGTCCTATTCTGTGTTTGTGTTAGTCCATTTAAATATGGGCTTTAGCTTATCTGGGCACAATCAAAGATCTTTCGTCTCTGTCTATTTTTGATGCTGACGCCATATTCAATGGTCGATCGACATCATCTGTGAACAAGTGATCACCCAGATTTAGACCTACCTATATTGTATTTATATAAAGCGTTCACAGGCAAATTTGCTTTATGTTTAGGTCTATATTGCTTTTTTTTCCCCGGTGTCGAAATCAGGCAAACATAAATGTCAGGCAACACGATTCCTGGCTGCATGTCAATATCCACGGATCACTGGATCTTTAGTAAGTTGTAAGGAACACGATATTGAATCCAACATTTAGTTTAAATTGATAAAATTATTTGTTTTAGGCGCATTTTCGCAGTTTCCCCTATTAAATCCTGTCACGCAGCAGATCTTTTGCCATTTTTATATGCCATAAATGTCAAAATCTGTGTAAATAATAGAAAGTTGCGGCTGATTAACACTTAATTCAGTGTCGTGATGGTTTAAAAAAAAAAATTCTGAAGGTAGTAAAAAAGGTATTAAAAAGTAGTAAATTTAACTTAAGGAACACTGTATATACCCTGTCTTAGTTTATCCTGTCTCTTCACATGTCATGCTGCCCAGAGGCTTTCTTGGCATCTCTCTCCCTCTCTCTGTTCTTGCTATAACCCCTCCAGGCCTCTGGCTTCAGCCCCAGTTTGTGTGGTGTTAGCCCTGGCAGCTGCACTGCATTGTGGGAATCTGATATTGGCCTGAGCTGATATTGGCCCCAGCAGTTTGGTTCATGATTAGAGCCTTGAGCAGCCTACACTAAGATGCCACAACCATTTCCTTATTCATAATACTGCAGTCGACCAGTGGTTTTGATAATGTGAGTACATTTGATTCGTTGACCACAGAGCCGAATTGCCCTCAAATCATGTGTATTAGATATTATGCTATTTTGTGGATACTTTTATCTTGAGCTGTTAACTGCAGGCAAATTCAAGCCCAGTTCCTTAAGATTTATTGACTTTCCTAGATCCACAACGTTAGCGGCAAGCAGGAAATGATGCACGAGCTGCACCGCCTCAGGACGGACTCCATGATCTGATTGCATAATATTAAAACTGATTTTTAGACATTGAACTTGTAACACATTGATGTTTCATAATGTTCTCAAAGACACCTGGATGCCCTCAGGGATCTCTAATCAATATTTCACTGTTGGAGTGATTTCTGATGCACAGGCCTTGCAGTAATGGGTACACAAGCATGTCAGAATTCAAACCTGACTCATCCTGTTCACAGGCAGATGTTCCACTTAATCACCCACACAACAACTTCACAATGTGTTCAACACAAAACCCCCCACACACTCTTGAGTGCAGAAATGTACATCACATGGAATAAAATACCCATATATACTTATATAATACATCTACACAGAGGCTAACATTTTTATTCTTTATTCACCTAGCCAGTTTCATGTTGACACTTACCTAAAATGCTTTTTAAAACTCTTCTTCTGTAATGCTGATGAGTGTTCTAGACTGGAAGAAAAGGCGGGATCAAGATTTACTTCACTGTCTAGACTTTTCTCACTTATCCAGTTTGTTGAAATTTGAATGTCATTCAAATAACTGTCTAGTTAAGATTCTCAGTCTCAGAACAGGATTAAAGCTAAGAGCCATTTCAAGGACTTGGATGAACAATAGTGAATTTTGATGCTGAACTGCAGTGCATTCTGTCATATCTTGATTTGTGGTGTCATTCCATCTTAAAAGTCTTGGTTACCTCTAATGAACCCATTTAAATTTCAATGTTATTCAACACTACCAGGCCATGAAACGTAGACGATACATTTATTTTACTATGTTCACACTCATTTTATTTAGTATAATTAAATAAAGTTTAAGTATGTTTTATGTAGCTATAGTATGTAAGTACTATTTCAATACTGCTTGGGACTATATTGGCTCACATTTTTTAATGTGCGAAAATATAAAGATATAATAATCAAAAAAATAACATTGTAGCCTATGTGCTTTGACCATTCATTTGGCCTGGAAACGCAAACGTTTGGAAACAGGTTCAGAGTGCCATGCCCCCATCGTCTGTATAAAATACAAAAATATGCACTTATAAAAACATTGACGTCATGTGCATGTGTAACTTTACTTTAGTCGTGCGTGTTTCTTTACAAAGTGACATCGCCAAATGCTGGCCTGGCTGCATAATACTGAAAGAGGCTACTTCAGAACTTACCGTTGAAGTTATTTTTATCGTTTCCAATTAATTTTTCCTCAAAATGAAAGTGAATCACACTAAAATGTGTGTTTGTGTGTGTGTGTGTGCTATGTTGACCAACCCCTTATTTGGGTAAACCTAATTATTTACTGACTGGAGTATAGCCTAGTGTTATTACGGAAGTAATTTAGGGTCCAGAGCCTCCAATTTTGCACTCAGGTCTAAGTCTCATGGCCCCCTATCAGAATCCAGAGTTTCAAGAAGATCAGAGAAACTCAAAATTTGGACCCAAAAAACCCCTACAGTGTTACCCCTTTGTTTTTTTGTTTTTGTTTTTTTTTGTTTTGTTTTGTTTTTTTTTTTGGTGCAAAAAAAATGAATTTCTCCAATCTTCTTGAAACTCTGGATTCTGATAGAGGGCCATTGGACTTAGACTGGAGTGCAAAAATGGAGGCTCTAGACCCTTCCAGAGCTGAGATATCGAAACTCAAATTTCAACCAGAAAAAACGAGAGTGTTACCCCTTGCGTTTTTTTATTCGGGCGAAAAATTAAGTTTTCCCAATCTTCTCAAAACTCTGGATTCTGATAGAGGGCCACGAGACTTGGACCTGAGTGCAAAAATGGAGGCTCTAGACCCTTCCAGAGCTGAGATATCGAAACTCAAAATTTCGACCAGAAAAAAAAACGACAGTGTTACCCCTTACGTTTTTTTTTGGGGGGGACGAAAAAATTTTTCCCCAATCTTCTCAAAACTCTGGATTCTGATAGAGGGCCACGAGACTTGGACCTGAGTCCAATAATGGAGGCTCTAGACCCTTCCAGAGCTGAGATATGGAAACTCAAAATTTCGACCAGAAAAAAAACGACAGTATAACCCCTTATGTTTTTTTTCGGGGGGCAAAAAATTAAGTTTCCCAATCTTCTCAAAACTCTGGATTATGATAGAGGACCATTAGACTTAGACCTGAGTGCAAAAATTGAGTCTCTAGACCCTTCCAGAGCTGAGATATGGACATCCCACATAGCATTTATGCCATTATAAAAATAGTGGGACAAATGCTACGTGGGATCGCAATATGTCAGCTCTGGAAGGGTGTAGAGAGGGTGTCCATTTTTTTCAGGTCTAAGTCTGGCCCTCTATTAGAATCCAGAGTTTCAAGAAGATCAGAGCAACTCAAAATTTTGACCCCCCCTCTCTTCTCCAATCTTCTTGAAACTCTGGATTCTAATAGAGGGCCATCCATGGGACTTAGGCCTGAGTGCAAAAATGGAGGCTCTAGACCCTGAGCAGTTTTGAGATATTGAGCTTCAAAGTTTTTGCATTTCGTACAGGAAAATTTATATGGGGAACAAGTTTCATTCAAACATGAAAATAATAGGGACCCTATATGTATTCTAAACCTACAATATCAAAATCCTCTCAAATTTGTAAATAGGGGATTTTTGGAATGGGTGAAATGCAGATAAAACCTTCTAATTATATAAAAAAAAAACACTTTTCACCTAGAATTATAAGGTTATATCTGCCAAAAAATAAATAATGTTGTAACAATGTTTCAACATGTGTTAGAAAGTAAAATTTTATCCTTTCTGTGACATTTATTTAATATTTTTTAGCACTTCCATGTATTTAGGACATTTCAAATTAAGCAAGGTCTAAATATTTTCCCCAGTGCATAATCTTCATTTTTGATACCAATTTGGTGGGTAATTAAACACATTATTGCAGAAAATATACTTTAATCTTTTTTTTTTTTTTTTTTTTTTTTTGCTTAGACAGAAAGCACCCACTGTAATAGATCCGAGCAGGACTTTATTTCAGCTGAAGTGGTCCAGGTAAAATGGCTTTCTCTCTAGACCTCAGTATGGCTGAAATAACATGCAAATATTTATTGTTGTAATTAAGACCCCATTAATTAAATTGTTAAATATTTGACCTATAAGCCTTAATATGGTAAAAATTAAGACATTTTAAGACTTCAAAAACTGCAACAAAATCGACATGCTTCAGCAAATTAATTCATAAAGATTAAAAATCATTGAAAAATTATTCACTGACTATATAATTGTCACAGTCTTTGTCTGCACCATTCTGTCTTCGTCATCTTCACTACACTTTCCAGCATCCTCTTGTCTCCACACCTGAACTCACTCCCTCAATCATCCACCTGTTCATCGTCCTGATCATCTGTGTCACCTGTCGTCACCTTGTTAATGTTCATTTTGTATCTGTATTTAGTTCTCTCTGTTTCAGTCTGGGCTTGGTGGTTCTTGATTATGTTTCATTGATTGTGTGTGTAATCTTCTGCCAGTCTTCCTTGTACCTGTTTGGAGTGACAGAAGAACTGGCCAAACATGGATTTCCCTGCAGTAAGACTAATGTGCCTTGAGCAGGAAAACAGCTCTCTTGAGGAACACCTGAAGGTTTTCCTGGATTTGGTACCTCAAACCAGTTTCCCAGATGACTGCCTCTGTAAGTTTTTACGTGTGGGACTGAACAACACCACTCTAGTGCAGTTATCTGGGGAACCACCTCAAGGAAGCTTTGCCCAATTTGTGGAGTGGGTGCTGGTATCCTGCGGATCATCCTTCACTGTCGATGACATGTCCAGCCCGAGACCGTCCAGCCCGAAGGGTTTTCACCGCCGTGGCCGCCTGAAGGGTCTTCACCATCCTGGCAACGCTCTCAGCCTGCTCCACCCTGGTCACGCCCTCAGCCTGCTCCACCCTGGAGGCTTCCTGCTCTAATCCAGCCATGCCCTCGTCAGCCAATCAGCACTTGGAATGCACAGAAGAAGACCAGTCAGAATCAACTTTATATGTCGGGTCGTTGGCTTTTTCTTTGAAGACAAGAAGAAACCCCATAAAGGCATAATGCTGTACATTTACAGTAAATTAAATATTCACTAAATTGTGTAGTCTTAAGAAGTGGCTTAACTTTATATTTTGTCATTTTCTTTATAGCAGGGGTTCTCAACTCCAGTCATTGAGACCCACTGCTCTGCATATTGTGCATGTCTCCCTTATTTAACACACCTGATTCAGATCCTCAGCTTATTATTAATAACTATTATTATTATACTTATTATCATCTGAATTATCCAAATATGAGTAAATAGTGAGTAAATTGAATATTTTAGAAAACCATTCAACATGCAAGTGTGAGTGAGTACGTGTGAGAAAGTGTGTTGGTGTGTGTGTGAGAGAGAGGGTGTGTGATTAAAAACGGAGTCTGACATTTTTTGTGATTATTGTCACGGTGTAGTGTGGAATGAAGACAGGCTGAGGCTGACGCAAAGCTCCAATACAAAACATTTAGTCAAAAACTCCAAACAGATACAAGGAAGACTGGCAGAAGATTACACACACTATCAAAGAAACATAATCAAGAACTGACAAGCACAGACTTAAACTGAGAGAACTAAATACAGATACAAAATGAACACTAACAAGGTGACGACAGATGATCAGGACGATGAACAGGTGGATGATTGAGGGAGTTTGTTCAGGTGTGGAGACAAGAGGATGCTGGGAAGTGTAATGATCCCAGGTGAAAAAAGTACACTAAAATACATTTTATTTAAGTGCACTTAGTACACTTCCATAATGTACTTAAAGTGCTCTATTTTCGCGCACTTATTTTGTACTTAATATACTAAAAACTAAACTTTAGTACTTCTTAAGATAAGCTTAAGATCAACTAAGTGTACTCAACTGAGCTATTTTGACACACACTGAAAATGAACTTAAATATATTTTTAATACACTATTTGAACCTTTAAAAAATGTATTTTGTTACCACTTTTATTATTTTAATTATACTAATAAGTTATTTAAAATATAATAATATATTCTAAATATATTTAAATTATACTTAAGGTGTATTCCTTCATCAAAAAAGTACACTAAAAACATTTTATTAAAGTGTATTTAGTACACTTCCATAATATACTTAAAGTGCTCTATTTTCGTGCACTTCCTTTGTACTTAATATACAAAACTCTTACCTTTAGCACTAACTATATTTATATTATACTTAATATATATTTATATTATAGTTATACTATATTCTAAATATATTTATATTATACTTAATATATATTTATATTATACTTATACTATATTCTAAATATATTTATATTATACTTAATATATATATTTATATTATACTTATACTATATTCTAAATATATTTATATTAAACTTAAGGGGTATTCCTTTGTCAAAAAAGTACACTAAAAACATTTTATTAAAGTGTATTTAGTACACTTCCATAATAAACTTAAAGTGCTCTATTTTCGTGCACTTCTTTTGTACTTAATGTACTAAAATCTTAACTTTAGCACTAAATATATTTATATTATACTTGATATATGTTTATATTATACTTATACTATATTCTAAATATATTTATATTATACTTAATATATATTTATATTATACTTATACTATATTCTAAATATATTTATATTATACTTAAGGGGTATTCCCTTGTCAAAAAAGTAAACTAAAAACATTTTATTAAAGTGTATTAATAGTACACTTCCATAATATACTTAAAGCGCTCTATTTCCGCACACTTCTTTTGTACTTAATATATTAAAATCTTAACTTTAGTACTATAAGATAAACTTAAGATCAATTAAGTGCACTCAACTGTACTATTTTGACACACTGCAAATAAACTTAAAACCCATCCTTAATGATTTTTAATTATATTAATAATTTACTTACAATATAATAACATATTATAAATGTATAAAAATAATACTTAAGGTGTAGTCCTGTCCAAAAAGTACAAAAAAGTTTCTTTAGTACTTAAGATAAACTTAAGATCAACTTAACTATGCTATTTTTAGACACATTGAATATGAACTAAAATATGCTTTTAACACACTATTTCAGCATCAATTTTCTATTGTAAGAAAATGTAACCCATAGTTTAAAAGGATTCCACAAATACAATACAGCACAGGTATGTACAAACAGCATTCCTTTATTGAAAATGACTTAATTTTTTTAAACATTATTCAAAGGATAATTTGTGGGAATTACAATCAAAAGTGAACAACTTTCATTTTAAGTAGGCTTATTGAAATGCAATTATAGCACCGTCTATTTTTATAATGGCATAAATGCTACGTGGGATCTCGATATCTCAGCTCAGGAAGGGTCTAGAGACTCTATTTTTGCATGCAGGTCTAAGTCTCATGGCCCTCTATCAGAATCCAGAGTTTTTCAGAAGATTGGAGGAACTCAAAATTTCGCCCCCCGAAAAAAAACGTAAGGGGTTACACTGTCGTTTTTTTTCGGGGGGCGAAATTTTGAGTTTCCCCAATCTTCTCAAAACTCTGGATTCTGATAGAGGGCCAAGAGACTTAGACCTGGGTGCAAAAATGGAGTCTCTAGACCCTTCCTGAGCTGAGATATTGAGATCCCAAGTAGCATTTATGCCATTACAAAAATAGTGGGTGCTACTTGGGATCTCAATATCTCAGCTCTGGAAGGGTCTAGAGACTCCATTTTTGCGCGCTGGTCGAAGTCTCGTGTCCCTCTGTCAGAATCCAGAGTTTAAAGAAGATCGGAGGGGGTCAAAATTTCGGCCTAAAAAAAACAACAACAGTGTTACCCCTTATGTTTTTTTTTTCGGGTCGAAATTTTGACCTTCGATATCTCGGCTCTGGAAGGGTCTAGGGCCTCCATTTTTGCGCGCTGGTCGAAGTCTCGTGGCCCTCTGTCAGAATCCAGAGTTTCAAGAAGATCGGAGGGGGTCAAAATTTCGGCCAAAAAAAAAAAAAAAACGACAGTGTTACCCCTTATGTTTTTTTTTCGGGTCGAAATTTTGACCTTCGATATCTCGGCTCTGGAAGGGTCTAGAGCCTCCATTTTTGCGCGCTGGTCGAAGTCTCGTGTCCCTCTGTCAGAATCCAGAGTTTCAAGAAGATCGGAGGGGGTCAAAATTTCGGCCAAAAAAAAAAACGACAGTTTTACCCCTTATGTTTTTTTTTTGGGTCGAAATTTTGACCTTCGACATCTCGGCTCTGGAAGGGTCTAGAGCCTCCATTTTTGCACGCTGGTCGAAGTCTCGTGGCCCTCTGTCAGAATCCAGAGTTTCAAGAAGATCGGAGGGGGTCAAAATTTCGGCCAAAAAAAAAAAAACGACAGTGTTACCCCTTATGTTTTTTTTTCGGGTCGAAATTTTGACCTTCGATATCTCGGCTCTGGAAGGGTCTAGAGCCTCCATTTTTGCGCGCTGGTCGAAGTCTCGTGGCCCTCTGTCAGAATCCAGAGTTTCAAGAAGATCGGAGGGGGTCAAAATTTCGGCCAAAAAAAAAAAAAACGACAGTGTTACCCCTTATGTTTTTTTTCGGTTTGAAATTTCAACCTTCAATATCTCGGCTCTGGGAGGGTTTAGAGCCTCCATTTTTGCGCGCTGGTCGAAGTCTTGTGGCCCTCTCTCAGAACCCAGAGTTTCAAGAAGATCGGAGGGGGTCAAAATTTCGGCCAAAAAAAAAACAAAAAACGACAGCGTTACCCCTTATGTTTTTTTTTTCGGGTCAAAATTTTGACCTTCGATATCTTGGCTCTGGATGGGTCTAGAACCTCCATTTTTGCACGCTGGTCGAAGTCTCGTGGCCCTCTGTCAGAATCCAGAGTTTCAAGAAGATCGGAGGGGGTCAAAATTTCGGCCAAAAAAAAAAGCGGGGTGGGCAAACTACGGCCCGAGGGCCACATGCGGCCCGTTAGGCTGTTTAATACGGCCCGTCGAGTATTTAAAATATTGTCATAGAGATTGCATTTGCATGGGGAGGGTTGTGCAGCGCGGTCTGTAGCGGGAGAGCGACGGGGGACCCGAGCGGTAAGCGGGCCGTGCTGACAGAGTGGGGAGAGAGAGAGACTGGGAGCTCGTGCACATGCTGTCAAGAGAGAGAAAACGCTGGGCTGCAAGCTGTTTCAGTGGAAAGAGTGTTGCTGCATTTGTGACCTGAGAAGCTGAATCCAGCGGGAAGAGTACTGTTTTATATGTGATTTGTTTTTGAAATATTCTGAATTAATTGTGTGAGCGCGAGCAAGCGCTGTGGGGAGAGAAAGTAACTCAATAAAGTGCATGAGCCCCAGTATTCGCCGACCCTGTGTCTCCTTCCATCACCCATTCACCGAACCAACATCCCTGTCACACATTCATTTTGCCTTTTTCCTGCAATACTTGAATAAAGCAGATCATTCATTCAGAGCTGTTGTGCCTGTGCTGCGGTGTGTCACGTGACAAGCAATGACGCGTCACCATGGAAACCATACAGTGAATAAATAACGGTTGCATTGCAAAGCTCATGTAACCCCTCACACACCCGGGTCCAACTCGACCCGCTCCGAGCGGGCCTCGAACCCGGGTCTCCGGCATGAGAGTCAGGCGCGCTAACAAGGAGGCTAAAGACTGCAGCCTCTAGCGTCTGTTGCTGGAGCGCCTATTGAGATCGGGGAGTGAGGTTTACTCGCACAGCAACTACTAGCTGGCCTCCGTTACACTCACCCCCCCTAAACCTCACTCTCATCCGGGTCACGGCACCAATGTAACCCCTCACACCCGGGTCCTACTCACCCCGTTCCGAGCGGGCCTCGAACCCGGGTCTCCGGCATGATAGTCAAGTGCGCTAACAAGGAGGCTAAAGACTGCAGCCTCTAGCATCTGTCGCTAGAGCGCCTATAGAGATCGGGGAGTGAGGTTTACCCGCACAGCAACTACCAGCTGGCCTCCATTACACTCACCCCCTAAACCTCACTCTCATCCAGGTCACGGCCTCCGTTACACTCACGCTGCAGAGTCAGACCGTTTTTTGTAATTTGTCATTTGCAATATATAACTAATATCCCAGGAAACAGAACGTTTGCACATTTGAATCATTGACATTTCAGCACTCCTTCAGACAGCGACTTAAGCAAAACAAGGCTCCTTGTTGCACGTTTATTTTTTGTCCTTTTTTGGAAACTCACAGAGAAAAAAAATGTTAGTAACCACTTGTACACCTGATTAGTTTTCATTTGATTTTTAGTTTTTCTTTTGATATTTAGTATTAGATATTTTATTTAGACTCCATTTTTGCGCGCTGGTCGAAGTCTTGTGTCCCTCTGTCAGAATCCAGAGTTTCAAGAAGATCGGAGGGGGTCAAAATTTCGGCCAAAAAAAAAAAAAAACGACAGTGTTACCCCTTATGTTTTTTTTCGGGTCGAAATTTTGACCTTCGATATCTCGGCTCTGGAAGGGTCTAGAGCATCCATTTTTGCGCGCTGGTCGAAGTCTCGTGGCCCTCTGTCAGAATCCAGAGTTTCAAGAAGATCGGAGGGGGTCAAAATTTTGTCCAAAAAAAAAAAAAAAACGACAGTGTTACCCCTTACGTTTTTTTTTCGGGTCTAAATTTTGACCTTCGATATCTCGGCTCTGGGAGGGTCTAGAGCCTCCATTTTTGCACGCTGGTCGAAGCCTCGTGGCCCTCTGTCAGAATCCAGAGTTTCAAGAAGATCGGAGGGGGTCAAAATTTCGGCCAAAAAAAAATATGACAGTGTTACCCCTTATGTTTTTTTTTTCGGGTCGAAATTTTGACCTTCTATATCTCGGCTCTGAAAGGGTCTAGAGCCTCCATTTTTGCGCGCTGGTCGAAGTCTCGTGGCCCTCTGTCAGAATCCAGAGTTTCAAGAAGATCGGAGGGGGTCAAAATTTCGGCCAAAAAAAAAAAGACAGTGTTACCCCTTATGTTTTTTTTTTTTCGGGTCCAAATTTTGACCTTCTATATCTTGGTTCTGGAAGGGTCTAGAGCCTCCATTTTTGCGCGCTGGTCGAAGTCTCTTGGCCCTCTGTCAGAATCCAGAGTTTCAAGAAGATCGGAGGGGGTCAAAATTTCGGCCAAAAAAAAAAATGACAGTGTTACCCCTTATGTTTTTTTTTCAGGTCCAAATTTTGACCTTCGATATCTCGGCTCTGGAAGGGTCTAGAGCCTCCATTTTCACGTGCTGGTCGAAGTCTCGTGGCCCTCTGTCAGAATCCAGAGTTTCAAGAAGATCGGAGGGGGTCAAAATTTCGGCCAAAAAAAAAAAAATGACAGTGTTACCCCTTATGTTTTTTTTTCAGGTCCAAATTTTGACCTTCGATATCTCGGCTCTGGAAGGGTCTAGAGCCTCCATTTTTGCGCGCTGGTCGAAGTCTCGTGGCCCTCTGTCAGAATCCAGAGTTTCAAGAAGATCGGAGGGGGTCAAAATTTCGGCCAAAAAAAAAAACGACAGTGTTACCCCTTATGTTTTTTTTTTCGGGTCCAAATTTTGACCTTCTATATCTTGGTTCTGGAAGGGTCTAGAGCCTCCATTTTTACGCGCTGGTCGAAGTCTCGTGGCCCTCTGTCAGAATCCAGAGTTTCAAGAAGATCGGAGGGGGTCAAAATTTCGGCCAAAAAAAAAAAAAACGACAGTGTTACCCCTTATGTTTTTTTTTTCGGGTCCAAATTTTGACCTTCGATATCTCGGCTCTGGAAGGGTCTAGAGCCTCCATTTTTGCGCGCTGGTCGAAGTCTTGTGGCCCTCTGTCAGAATCCAGAGTTTCAAGAAGATCGGAGGGGGTCAAAATTTCAGCCAAAAAAAAAAAATGACAGTGTTACCCCTTATGTTATTTTTTAAGGTCCAAATTTTGACCTTCGATATCTCGGCTCTGGAAGGGTCTAGAGCCTCCATTTTTGCGTGCTGGTCGAAGTCTCGTGGCCCTCTGTCAGAATCCAGAGTTTCAAGAAGATCGGAGGGGGTCAAAATTTCGGCAAAAAAAAAATGACAGTGTTACCCCTTATGTTTTTTTTTCAGGTCCAAATTTTGACCTTCGATATCTTGGCTCTGGAAGGGTCTAGAGCCTCCATTTTTGCGCGCTGGTCGAAGTCTCGTGGCCCTCTGTCAGAATCCAGAGTTTCAAGAAGATTGGAGGGGGTCAAAATTTCGGCCAAAAAAACAAATGACAGTGTTACCCCTTATGTTTTTTTTTTTCAGGTCCAAATTTTGACCTTCGATATCTCGGCTCTGGAAGGGTCTAGAGCCTCCATTTTTACGTGCTGGTCGAAGTCTCGTGGCCCTCTGTCAGAATCCAGAGTTTCAAGAAGATCGGAGGGAGTCAAAATTTCGGCCAAAAAAAAAAAATGACAGTGTTACCCCTTATGTTTTTTTTTTTCAGGTCCAAATTTTGACCTTCGATATCTCGGCTCTGGAAGGGTCTAGAGCCTCCATTTTTGTGCGCTGGTCGAAGTCTCGTGGCCCTCTGTCAGAATCCAGAGTTTCAAGAAGATCGGAGGGGGTCAAAATTTCGGCCAAAAAAAAAAAAAAAGACAGTGTTACCCCTTATGTTTTTTTTTCAGGTCCAAATTTTGACCTTCGATATCTCGGCTCTGGAAGGGTCTAGAGCCTCCATTTTTACGCGCTGGTCGAAGTCTCCTGGTCCTCTGTCAGAATCCAGAGTTTCAAGAAGATCGGAGGGGGTCAAAATTTCGGCCAAAAAAAAAAAACGACAGTGTTACCCCTTATGTTTTTTTTTCGGGTCCAAATTTTGACCTTCGATATCTCGGCTCTGGAAGGGTCTAGAGCCTCCATTTTTGCACGCTGGTCGAAGTCTCGTGGCCCTCTGTCAGAATCCAGAGTTTCAAGAAGATCGGAGGGGGTCAAAATATCAGCCAAAAAAAAAAAACGACAGTGTTACCCCTTATGTTTTTTTTTTCAGGTCCAAATTTTGACCTTCGATATCTCGGCTCTGGAAGGGTCTAGAGCCTCCATTTTTGCGCGCTGGTCGAAGTCTTGTGGCCCTCTGTCAGAATCCAGAGTTTCAAGAAGATCGGAGGGGGTCAAAATTTTGGCCAAAAAAAAAAAAACCGACTGTGTTACCCCTTATGTTTTTTTTCGGGTGCAAATTTTGACCTTCGATATCTCGGCTCTGTAAGGGTCTAGCGCCTCCATTTTTGCGCGCTGGTCGAAGTCTCGTGGCCCTCTGTCAGAATCCAGAGTTTCAAGAAAATCGGAGGGGGTCAAAATTTCGGCCAAAAAAAAAAATGACAGTGTTACCCCTTATGTTTTTTTTTCGGGTCCAAATTTTGACCTTCGATATCTCTGCTCTGGAAGGGTCTAGAGCCTCCATTTTTGCGCGCTGGTCGAAGTCTCGTGGCCCTCTGTCAGAATCCAGAGTTTCAAGAAGATCGGAGGGGGTCAAAGTTTAGGCCAAAAAAAATGACAGTGTTACCCCTTATGTTTTTTTTCGGGTCCAAATTTTGACCTTCGATATCTCGGCTCTGGAAGGGTCTAGAGCCTCCATTTTTGCGCGCTGGTCGAAGTCTCGTGGCCCTCTGTCAGAATCCAGAGTTTCAAGAAGATCGGAGGGGGTCAAAATTTCGGCCAAAAAAAAAAAAATGACAGTGTTACCCCTTATGTTTTTTTTTCATGTCCAAATTTTGACCTTTGATATTTCGGCTCTGGAAGGGTCTAGAGCCTCCATTTTTGCACGCTGGTCGAAGTCTCGTGGCCCTCTGTCAGAATCCAGAGTTTCAAGAAGATCGGAGGGGGTCAAAATTTCAGCCAAAAAAAAATGACAGTGTTACCCCTTATGTTTTTTTTTTCAGGTCCAAATTTTGACCTTCGATATCTTGCCTCTGGAAGGGTCTAGAGCCTCCATTTTTGCGCGCTGGTCGAAGTCTCGTGGCCCTCTGTCAGAATCCAGACTTTCAAGAAGATCGGAGGGGGTCAAAATTTCGGCCAAAAAAAAATGACAGTGTTACCCCTTATGTTTTTTTTTTTCAGGTCCAAATTTTGACCTTCGATATTTCGGCTCTGGAAGGGTCTAGAGCCTCCATTTTTGCACGCTGGTCGAAGTCTTGTGGCCCTCTGTCAGAATCCAGAGTTTCAAGAAGATCGGAGGGGGTCAAAATTCGGCCAAAAAAAAAAAATGACACTGTTACCCTTATGTTTTTTTTTCAGGTCCAAATTTTGACCTTCGATATCTCGGCTCTGGAAGGGTCTAGAGCCTCCATTTTTGCGCGCAGGTCGAAGTCTCGTGGCCCTCTGTCAGAATCCAGAGTTTCAAGAAGATCGGAGGGGGTCAAAATTTCGGCCAAAAAAAAAAAAAACGACAGTGTTACCCCTTATGTTTTTTTTTTCGGGTCCAAATTTTGACCTTCGATATCTCGGCTCTGGAAGGGTCTAGAGCCTCCATTTTTGCGCGCTGGTCGAAGTCTTGTGGCCCTCTGTCAGAATCCAGAGTTTCAAGAAGATCGGAGGGGGTCAAAATTTTGGGCAAAAAAAAACGACAGTGTTACCCCTTATGTTTTTTTTCGGGTCCAAATTTTGACCTTCGATATCTCGGCTCTGTAAGGGTCTAGCGCCTCCATTTTTGCGCGCTGGTCGAAGTCTCGTGGCCCTCTGTCAGAATCCAGAGTTTCAAGAAAATCGGAGGGGGTCAAAATTTCGGACAAAAAAAAAAAATGACAGTGTTACCCCTTATGTTTTTTTTTCGGGTCCAAATTTTGACCTTCGATATCTCGGCTCTGGAAGGGTCTAGAGCCTCCATTTTTGCGCGCTGGTCGAAGTCTCATGGCCCTCTGTCAGAATCCAGAGTTTCAAGAAGATCGGAGGGGGTCAAAATTTAGGCAAAAAAAAAAATGACAGTGTTACCCGTTATGTTTTTTTTTCGGGTCCAAATTTTGACCTTCGATATCTCTGCTCTGGAAGGGTCTAGAGCCTCCATTTTTGCGCGCTGGTCGAAGTCTCGTGGCCCTCTGTAAGAATCCAGAGTTTCAAGAAGATCGGAGGGGGTCAAAATTTAGGCCAAAAAAAATGACAGTGTTACCCCTTATGTTTTTTTTTCGGGTCCGAATTTTGACCTTCGATATCTCAGCTCTGTAAGGGTCTAGAGCCTCCATTTTTGCGCGCTGGTCGAAGTCTTGTGGCCCTCTGTCAGAATCCAGAGTTTCAAGAAGATCGGAGGGGGTCAAAATTTCGGCCAAAAAAAAAAAACGACAGTGTTACCCCTTATGTTTTTTTTGGGGGTCCAAATTTTGACCTTCGATATCTCGGCTCTGGAAGGGTCTAGAGCCTCCATTTTTGCACGCTGGTCGAAGTCTCGTGGCCCTCTGTCAGAATCCAGACTTTCAAGAAGATCGGAGGGGGTCAAAATTTCGGCCAAAAAAAAAATGACAGTGTTACCCCTTATGTTTTTTTTTTTCAGGTCCAAATTTTGACCTTCGATATCTCGGCTCTGGAAGGGTCTAGAGCCTCCATTTTTGCGCGCTGGTCGAAGTCTCGTGGCCCTCTGTCAGAATCCAGAGTTTCAAGAAAATCGGAGGGGGTCAAAATTTCGGCCAAAAAAAAAAAATGACAGTGTTACCCCTTATGTTTTTTTTTTCAGGTCCAAATTTTGACCTTCGATATCTCGGCTCTGGAAGGGTCTAGAGCCTCCATTTTTGCGCGCTGGTCGAAGTCTCGTGGCCCTCTGTCAGAATCCAGAGTTTCAAGAAGATCGGAGGGGGTCAAAATTTCGGCCAAAAAAAAAAATGACAGTGTTACCCCTTATGTTTTTTTTTCAGGTCCAAATTTTGACCTTCGATATTTCGGCTCTGGAAGGGTCTAGAGCCTCCATTTTTGCACGCTGGTCGAAGTCTCGTGGCCCTCTGTCAGAATCCAGAGTTTCAAGAAGATCGGAGGGGGTCAAAATTTCGGACAAAAAAAAATTACAGTGTTACCCCTTATGTTTTTTTTTCAGGTCCAAATTTTGACGTTCGATATCTCGGCTCTGGAACGGTCTAGAGCCTCCATTTTTGCGCGCTGGTCGAAGTCTCGTGGCCCTCTGTCAGAATCCAGAGTTTCAAGAAGATCGGAGGGGGTCAAAATTTCGGCCAAAAAAAAAAATGACAGTGTTACCCCTTATGTTTTTTTTTCGTGTCCAAATTTTGACCTTCGATATCTCGGCTCTGGAAGGGTCTAGAGCCTCCATTTTTGCGCGCTGGTCGAAGTCTTGTGGCCCTCTGTCAGAATCCAGAGTTTCAAGAAGATCGGAGGGGGTCAAAATTTCGGACAAAAAAAAAAAAACGACAGTGTTACCCCTTATGTTTTTTTTTTGGGTCCAAATTTTGACCTTCGATATCTCGGCTCTGGAAGGGTCTAGAGCCTCCATTTTTGCACGCTGGTCGAAGTCTCGTGGCCCTCTGTCAGAATCCAGAGTTTCAAGAAGATCGGAGGGGGTCAAAATTTCGGCCAAAAAAAAATGACAGTGTTACCCCTTATGTTTTTTTTTTTCAGGTCCAAATTTTGACCTTCGATATCTCGGCCCTGGAAGGGTCTAGAGCCTCCATTTTTGCGCGCTGGTCGAAGTCTCGTGGCCCTCTGTCAGAATCCAGAGTTTCAAGAAAATCGGAGGGGGTCAAAATTTCTGCCAAAAAAAAAAATGACAGTGTTACCCCTTCTGTTTTTTTTTTCAGGTCCAAATTTTGACCTTCGATATCTCGGCTCTGGAAGGGTCTAGAGCCTCCATTTTTGCGCGCTGGTCGAAGTCTCGTGGCCCTCTGTCAGAATCCAGAGTTTCAAGAAGATCGGAGGGGGACAAAATTTCGGCCAAAAAAAAAATGACAGTGTTACCCCTTATGTTTTTTTTTTTCAGGTCCAAATTTTGACCTTCGATATCTCGGCTCTGGAAGGGTCTAGAGCCTCCATTTTTGCGCGCTGGTCGAAGTCTCGTGGCCCTCTGTCAGAATCCAGAGTTTCAAGAAGATCGGAGGGGGTCAAAATTTCGGCCAAAAAAAAAAAAATGACAGTGTTACCCCTTATGTTTTTTTTTCAGGTCCAAATTTTGACCTTCGATATCTCGGCTCTGGAAGGGTCTAGAGCCTCCATTTTTGCGCGCTGGTCGAAGTCTCGTGGCCCTCTGTCAGAATCCAGAGTTTCAAGAAGATCGGAGGGGGTCAAAATTTGGGCCAAAAAAAAATGACAGTGTTACCCCTTATGATTTTTTTTCAGGTCCAAATTTTGACCTTCGATATTTCGGCTCTGGAAGGGTCTAGAGCCTCCATTTTTGCACGCTGGTCGAAGTCTCGTGGCCCTCTGTCAGAATCCAGAGTTTCAAGAAGATCGGAGGGGGTCAAAATTTCGGCCAAAAAAAAAAATGACAGTGTTACCCCTTATGTTTTTTTTTTCAGGTCCAAATTTTGACCTTTGATATCTCGGCTCTGGAAGGGTCTAGAGCCTCCATTTTTGCGCGCTGGTCGAAGTCTCGTGGCCCTCTGTCAGAATCCAGAGTTTCAAGAAGATCGGAGGGGGTCAAAATTTCGGCCAAAAAAAAAAATGACTGTTACCCCTTATGTTTTTTTTTTCAGGTCCAAATTTTGACCTTCGATATTTCGGCTCTGGAAGGGTCTAGAGCCTCCATTTTTGCGCGCTGGTCGAAGTCTCGTGGCCCTCTGTCAGAATCCAGAGTTTCAAGAAGATCGGAGGGGGTCAAATTTCGGCCAAAAAAAAAATGACAGTGTTACCCCTTATGTTTTTTTTTCAGGTCCAAATTTTGACCTTCGATATCTCGGCTCTGGAAGGGTCTAGAGCCTCCATTTTTGCGCGCTGGTCGAAGTCTCGTGGCCCTCTGTCAGAATCCAGAGTTTCAAGAAGATCGGAGGGGGTCAAAATTTCGGCCAAAAAAAAAATGACAGTGTTACCCCTTATGTTTTTTTTTTTCAGGTCCAAATTTTGACCTTCGATATCTCGGCCCTGGAAGGGTCTAGAGCCTCCATTTTTGCGCGCTGGTCGAAGTCTCGTGGCCCTCTGTCAGAATCCAGAGTTTCAAGAAAATCGGAGGGGGTCAAAATTTCTGCCAAAAAAAAATGACAGTGTTACCCCTTATGTTTTTTTTTTTCAGGTCCAAATTTTGACCTTCGATATCTCGGCTCTGGAAGGGTTTAGAGCCTCCATTTTTGCGCGCTGGTCGAAGTCTTGTGGCCCTCTGTCAGAATCCAGAGTTTCAAGAAGATCGGAGGGGGTCAAAATTTCGGCCAAAAAAAAAAATGACAGTGTTACCCCTTATGTTTTTTTTTCAGGTCCAAATTTTGACCTTTGATATCTCGGCTCTGGAAGGGTCTAGAGCCTCCATTTTTGCGCGCTGGTCGAAGTCTCGTGGCCCTCTGTCAGAATCCAGAGTTTCAAGAAGATCGGAGGGGGTCAAAATTTCGGCCAAAAAAAAATGACAGTGTTACCCCTTATGTTTTTTTTTTCAGGTCCAAATTTTGACCTTCGATATCTCGGCTCTGGAAGGGTCTAGAGCCTCCATTTTTGCGCGCTGGTCGAAGTCTCGTGGCCCTCTGTCAGAATCCAGAGTTTCAAGAAGATCGGAGGGGGTCAAAATTTCGGCCAAAAAAAAAAAAATGACAGTGTTACCCCTTATGGTTTTTTTTCAGGTCCAAATTTTGACCTTTGATATCTCGGCTCTGGAAGGGTCTAGAGCCTCCATTTTTGCGCGCTGGTCGAAGTCTCGTGGCCCTCTGTCAGAATCCAGAGTTTCAAGAAGATCGGAGGGGGTCAAAATTTCGGCCAAAAAAAAAATGACAGTGTTACCCCTTATGTTTTTTTTTTTCAGGTCCAAATTTTGACCTTCGATATCTTGGCTCTGGAAGGGTCTAGAGCCTCCATTTTTGCGCGCTGGTCGAAGTCTCGTGGCCCTCTGTCAGAATCCAGAGTTTCAAGAAGATCGGAGGGGGTCAAAATTTGGGCCAAAAAAAAAAATGACAGTGTTACCCCTTATGTTTTTTTTTTCAGGTCCAAATTTTGACCTTCGATATTTCGGCTCTGGAAGGGTCTAGAGCCTCCATTTTTGCACGCTGGTCGAAGTCTCGTGGCCCTCTGTCAGAATCCAGAGTTTCAAGAAGATCGGAGGGGGTCAAAATTTCGGCAAAAAAAAAATGACAGTGTTACCCCTTATGTTTTTTTGTCAGGTCCAAATTTTGACCTTCGATATCTCGGCTCTGGAAGGGTCTAGAGCCTCCATTTTTGCGCGCTGGTCGAAGTCTCGTGGCCCTCTGTCAGAATCCAGAGTTTCAAGAAGATCGGAGGGGGTCAAAATTTCGGCCAAAAAAAAAAATGACAGTGTTACCCCTTATGTTTTTTTTTCAGGTCCAAATTTTGACCTTTGATATCTCGGCTCTGGAAGGGTCTAGAGCCTCCATTTTTGCGCGCTGGTCGAAGTCTCGTGGCCCTCTGTCAGAATCCAGAGTTTCAAGAAGATCGGAGGGGGTCAAAATTTCGGCCAAAAAAAAAAATGACAGTGTTACCCCTTATGTTTTTTTTTTTCAGGTCCAAATTTTGACCTTCGATATTTCGGCTCTGGAAGGGTCTAGAGCCTCCATTTTTGCGCGCTGGTCGAAGTCTCGTGGCCCTCTGTCAGAATCCAGAGTTTCAAGAAGATCGGAGGGGGTCAAAATTTCGGCCAAAAAAAAAATGACAGTGTTACCCCTTATGTTTTTTTTTTCAGGTCCAAATTTTGACCTTCGATATCTCGGCTCTGGAAGGGTCTAGAGCCTCCATTTTTACGCGCTGGTCGAAGTCTCGTGGCCCTCTGTCAGAATCCAAAGTTTCAAGAAGATCGGAGGGGGTCAAAATTTTGGTCAAAAAAAAATGACAGTGTTACCCCTTATGTTTTTTTTTTTCAGGTCCAAATTTTGACCTTCGATATCTCGGCTCTGGAAGGGTCTAGAGCCTCCATTTTTACGCGCTGGTCGAAGTCTCGTGGCCCTCTGTCAGAATCCAGAGTTTCAAGAAGATCGGAGGGGGTCAAAATTTCGGCCAAAAAAAAAAAATGACAGTGTTACCCCTTATGTTTTTTTTTCAGGTCCAAATTTTGACCTTTGATATCTCGGCTCTGGAAGGGTCTAGAGCCTCCATTTTTGCGCACTGGTCGAAGTCTCGTGGCCCTCTGTCAGAATCCAGAGTTTCAAGAAGATCGGAGGGGGTCAAAATTTCGGCCAAAAAAAAAAATGACAGTGTTACCCCTTATGTTTTTTTTTTTCAGGTCCAAATTTTGACCTTCGATATCTCGGCTCTGGAAGGGTCTAGAGCCTCCATTTTTGCGCGCTGGTCGAAGTCTCGTGGCCCTCTGTCAGAATCCAGAGTTTCAAGAAGATCAGAGGGGGTCAAAATTTCGGCCTAAAAAAAAAATGACAGTGTTACCCCTTATGTTTTTTTTTCAGGTCCAAATTTTGACCTTCGATATCTCGGCTCTGGAAGGGTCTAGAGCCTCCATTTTTGCGCGCTGGTCGAAGTCTCGTGGCCCTCTGTCAGAATCCAGAGTTTCAAGAAGATCGGAGGGGGTCAAAATTTGGGCCAAAAAAAAATGACAGTGTTACCCCTTATGTTTTTTTTTTCAGGTCCAAATTTTGACCTTCGATATTTCGGCTCTGGAAGGGTCTAGAGCCTCCATTTTTGCACGCTGGTCGAAGTCTCGTGGCCCTCTGTCAGAATCCAGAGTTTCAAGAAGATCGGAGGGGGTCAAAATTTCGGCCAAAAAAAAATGACAGTGTTACCCCTTATGTTTTTTTTTTTTCAGGACCAAATTTTGACCTTCGATATCTCGGCTCTGGAAGGGTCTAGAGCCTCCATTTTTGCGCGCTGGTCGAAGTCTCGTGGCCCTCTGTCAGAATCCAGAGTTTCAAGAAGATCGGAGGGGGTCAAAATTTCGGCCAAAAAAAAATGACAGTGTTACCCCTTATGTTTTTTTTTCAGGTCCAAATTTTGACCTTTGATATCTCGGCTCTGGAAGGGTCTAGAGCCTCCATTTTTGCGCGCTGGTCGAAGTCTCGTGGCCCTCTGTCAGAATCCAGAGTTTCAAGAAGATCGGAGGGGGTCAAAATTTCGGCCAAAAAAAAAATGACAGTGTTACCCCTTATGTTTTTTTTTTTCAGGTCCAAATTTTGACCTTCGATATTTCGGCTCTGGAAGGGTCTAGAGCCTCCATTTTTGCGCGCTGGTCGAAGTCTCGTGGCCCTCTGTCAGAATCCAGAGTTTCAAGAAGATCGGAGGGGGTCAAAATTTCGGCCAAAAAAAAAATGACAGTGTTACCCCTTATGTTTTTTTTCAGTTCCAAATTTTGACCTTCGATATCTCGGCTCTGGAAGGGTCTAGAGCCTCCATTTTTGCGCGCTGGTCGAAGTCTCGTGGCCCTCTGTCAGAATCCAGAGTTTCAAGAAGATCGGAGGGGGTCAAAATTTCGGGCAAAAAAAAAAATTGACAGTGTTACCCCTTATGTTTTTTTTCAGGTCCAAATTTTGACCTTTGATATCTCGGCTCTGGAAGGGTCTAGAGCCTCCATTTTTGCGCGCTGGTCGAAGTCTCGTGGCCCTCTGTCAGAATCCAGAGTTTCAAGAAGATCGGAGGGGGTCAAAATTTCGGCCAAAAAAAAAATGACAGTGTTACCCCTTATGTTTTTTTTTCAGGTCCAAATTTTGACCTTCGATATCTCGGCTCTGGAAGGGTCTAGAGCCTCCATTTTTGCGCGCTGGTCGAAGTCTCGTGGCCCTCTGTCAGAATCCAGAGTTTCAAGAAGATCGGAGGGGGTCAAAATTTGGGCCAAAAAAAAAATGACAGTGTTACCCCTTATGTTTTTTTTTTTTCAGGTCCAAATTTTGACCTTCGATATTTCGGCTCTGGAAGGGTCTAGAGCCTCCATTTTTGCACGCTGGTCGAAGTCTCGTGGCCCTCTGTCAGAATCCAGAGTTTCAAGAAGATCGGAGGGGGTCAAAATTTCGGCCAAAAAAAAAAATGACAGTGTTACCCCTTATGTTTTCTTTTCAGGTCCAAATTTTGACCTTCGATATCTCGGCTCTGGAAGGGTCTAGAGCCTCCATTTTTGCGCGCTGGTCGAAGTCTCGTGGCCCTCTGTCAGAATCCAGAGTTTCAAGAAGATCGGAGGGGGTAAAAATTTCGGCCAAAAAAAAAAAATGAAAGTGTTACCCCTTATGTTTTTTTTTCAGGTCCAAATTTTGACCTTTGATATCTCGGCTCTGGAAGGGTCTAGAGCCTCCATTTTTGCGCGCTGGTCGAAGTCTCGTGGCCCTCTGTCAGAATCCAGAGTTTCAAGAAGATCGGAGGGGGTCAAAATTTCGTCCAAAAAAAAAATGACAGTGTTACCCCTTATGTTTTTTTTTTTCAGGTCCAAATTTTGACCTTCGATATTTCGGCTCTGGAAGGGTCTAGAGCCTCCATTTTTGCGCGCTGGTCGAAGTCTCGTGGCCCTCTGTCAGAATCCAGAGTTTCAAGAAGATCGGAGGGGGTCAAAATTTCGGCCAAAAAAAAAATGACAGTGTTACCCCTTATGTTTTTTTTTCAGGTCCAAATTTTGACCTTCGATATCTCGGCTCTGGAAGGGTCTAGAGCCTCCATTTTTGCGCGCTGGTCGAAGTCTCGTGGCCCTCTGTCAGAATCCAGAGTTTCAAGAAGATCGGAGGGGGTCAAAATTTCGGCCAAAAAAAAAAAATGACAGTGTTACCCCTTATGTTTTTTTTTTCAGGTCCAAATTTTGACCTTCGATATTTCGGCTCTGGAAGGGTCTAGAGCCTCCATTTTTGCGCGCTGGTCGAAGTCTCGTGGCCCTCTGTCAGAATCCAGAGTTTCAAGAAGATCGGAGGGGGTCAAAATTTGGGCCAAAAAAAAAAAAATGACAGTGTTACCCCTTATGTTTTTTTTTTTCAGGTCCAAATTTTGACCTTCGATATTTCGGCTCTGGAAGGGTCTAGAGCCTCCATTTTTGCACGCTGGTCGAAGTCTCGTGGCCCTCTGTCAGAATCCAGAGTTTCAAGAAGATCGGAGGGGGTCAAAATTTCGGCCAAAAAAAAAAATGACAGTGTTACCCCTTATGTTTTTTTTTCAGGTCCAAATTTTGACCTTCGATATCTCGGCTCTGGAAGGGTCTAGAGCCTCCATTTTTGTGCGCTGGTCGAAGTCTCGTGGCCCTCTGTCAGAATCCAGAGTTTCAAGAAGATCGGAGGGGGTCAAAATTTCGGCCAAAAAAAATGACAGTGTTACCCCTTATGTTTTTTTTTCAGGTCCAAATTTTGACCTTTGATATCTCGGCTCTGGAAGGGTCTAGAGCCTCCATTTTTGCGCGCTGGTCGAAGTCTCGTGGCCCTCTGTCAGAATCCAGAGTTTCAAGAAGATCGGAGGGGGTCAAAATTTCGGCCAAAAAAAAAAATGACAGTGTTAGCCCTTATGTTTTTTTTTCAGGTCCAAATTTTGACCTTCGATATTTCGGCTCTGGAAGGGTCTAGAGCCTCCATTTTTGCACGCTGGTCGAAGTCTCGTGGCCCTCTATCAGAATCCAGAGTTTCAAGAAGATCGGAGGGGGTCAAAATTTCGGCCAAAAAAAAAAAATGACAGTGTTACCCCTTATGTTTTTTTTTCAGGTCCAAATTTTGACCTTCGATATCTCGGCTCTGGAAGGGTCTAGAGCCTCCATTTTTGCGCGCTGGTCGAAGTCTCGTGGCCCTCTGTCAGAATCCAGAGTTTCAAAAAGATCGGAGGGGGTCAAAATTTCGGCCAAAAAAAAAATGACAGTGTTACCCCTTATGTTTTTTTTTTCAGGTCCAAATTTTGACCTTCGATATCTTGGCTCTGGAAGGGTCTAGAGCCTCCATTTTTGAGCGCTGGTCGAAGTCTCGTGGCCCTCTGTCAGAATCCAGAGTTTCAAGAAGATCTGAGGGGGTCAAAATTTCGGCCAAAAAAAAAAATGACAGTGTTACCCCTTATGTTTTTTTTTCAGGTCCAAATTTTGACCTTCGATATCTCGGCTCTGGAAGGGTCTAGAGCCTCCATTTTTGCGCGCTGGTCGAAGTCTCGTGGCCCTCTGTCAGAATCCAGAGTTTCAAGAAGATTAGAGGGGGTCAAAATTTCGGCCAAAAAAAAAAATGACAGTGTTACCCCTTATGTTTTTTTTTCAGGTCCAAATTTTGACCTTCGATATTTCGGCTCTGGAAGGGTCTAGAGCCTCCATTTTTGCGCGCTGGTCGAAGTCTCGTGGCCCTCTGTCAGAATCCAGAGTTTCAAGAAGATCGGAGGGGGTCAAAATTTCGGCCAAAAAAAAAAATGACAGTGTTACCCCTTATGTTTTTTTTTCAGGTCCAAATTTTGACCTTCGATATCTCGGCCCTGGAAGGGTCTAGAGCCTCCATTTTTGCGGGCTGATCGAAGTCTCGTGGCCCTCTGTCAGAATCCAGAGTTTCAAGAAGATCGGAGGGGGTCAAAATTTCGGCCAAAAAAAAAAATGACAGTGTTACCCCTTATGTTTTTTTTTCGGGTCAAAACTTTGACGTCCGATATCTCGGCTCTGGAAGGGTCTAGAGCCTCCATTTTTGCGTGCTGGTCGAAGTCTCGTGGCCCTCTGTCAGAATCCAGAGTTTCAAGAAGATCGGAGGGGGTCAAAATTTCGGCCAAAAACGACAGTGTTACCCCTTATGTTTTTTTTTTTCGGATCAAAACTTTGACGTCCGATATCTCGGCTCTGGAAGGGTCTAGAGCCTCCATTTTTGCGCGCTGGTCGAAGTCTCGTGGCCCTCTGTCAGAATCCAGAATTTCAAGAAGATCGGAGGGGGTCAAAATTTCGGCCAAAAACAACAGTGTTACCCCTTATGTTTTTTTTTTTTCAGGTCAAAACTTTGACGTCCGATATCTCGGCTCTGGAAGGGTCTAGAGCCTCCATTTTTGCACGCTGGTCGAAGTCTTGTGGCCCTCTGTCAGAATCCAGAGTTTCAAGAAGATCGGAGGGGGTCAAAATTTCGGCCAAAAACAACAGTGTTACCCCTTATGTTTTTTTTTTCGGGTCAAAACTTTGACGTCCGATATCTCGGCTCTGGAAGGGTCTAGAGCCTCCATTTTTGCGCGCTGGTCGAAGTCTCGTGGCCCTCTGTCAGAATCCAGAGTTTCAAGAAGATCGGAGGGGGTCAAAATTTCGGCCAAAAACGACAGTGTTACCCCTTATGTTTTTTTTTTCGGGTCAAAACTTTGACATCCGATATCTCGGCTCTGGAAGGGTCTAGAGCCTCCATTTTTGCGCGCTGGTCGAAGTCTCGTGGCCCTCTGTCAGAATCCAGAGTTTCAAGAAGATCGGAGGGGGTCAAAATTTCGGCCAAAAACGACAGTGTTACCCCTTATGTTTTTTTTCGGGTCAAAACTTTGACGTCCGATATCTCGGCTCTGGAAGGGTCTAGAGCCTCCATTTTTGCGCGCTGGTCGAAGTCTCGTGGCCCTCTGTCAGAATCCAGAGTTTCAAGAAGATCGGAGGGGGTCAAAATTTCGGCCAAAAACGACAGTGTTACCCCTTATGTTTTTTTTTCGGGTCAAAACTTTGACGTCCGATATCTCGGCTCTGGAAGGGTCTAGAGCCTCCATTTTTGCGGGCTGATCGAAGTCTCGTGGCCCTCTGTCAGAATCCAGAGTTTCAAGAAGATCGGAGGGGGTCAAAATTTCGGCCAAAAAAAAAAATGACAGTGTTACCCCTTATGTTTTTTTTTCGGGTCTAAATTTGACGTCCGATATCTCGGCTCTGGAAGGGTCTAGAGCCTCCATTTTTGCGCGCTGGTCGAAGTCTCGTGGCCCTCTGTCAGAATCCAGAGTTTCAAGAAGATCGGAGGGGGTCAAAATTTCGGCCAAAAACGACAGTGTTACCCCTTATGTTTTTTTTTCGGGTCAAAACTTTGACGTCTGATATCTCGGCTCTGGAAGGGTCTAGAGCCTCCATTTTTGCGCGCTGGTCGAAGTCTCGTGGCCCTCTGTCAGAATCCAGAGTTTCAAGAAGATCGGAGGGGGTCAAAATTTTGGCCAAAAACAACAGTGTTACCCCTTATGTTTTTTTTTCGGGTCAAAACTTTGACGTCCGATATCTCGGCTCTGGAAGGGTCTAGAGCCTCCATTTTTGCACGCTGGTCGAAGTCTTGTGGCCCTCTGTCAGAATCCAGAGTTTCAAGAAGATCGGAGGGGGTCAAAATTTCGGCCAAAAACGACAGTGTTACCCCTTATGTTTTTTTTTTCGGGTCAAAACTTTGACATCCGATATCTCGGCTCTGGAAGGGTCTAGAGCCTCCATTTTTGCGGGCTGATCGAAGTCTCGTGGCCCTCTGTCAGAATCCAGAGTTTCAAAAAGATCGGAGGGGGTCAAAATTTCGGCCAAAAAAAAAAATGACAGTGTTACCCCTTATGTTTTTTTTTCGGGTCAAAACTTTGACGTCCGATATCTCGGCTCTGGAAGGGTCTAGAGCCTCCATTTTTGCGCGCTGGTCGAAGTCTCGTGGCCCTCTCTCAGAATCCAGAGTTTCAAGAAGATCGGAGGGGGTCAAAATTTCGGCCAAAAACGACAGTGTTACCCCTTATGTTTTTTTTTTCGGGTCAAAACTTTGACGTCTGATATTTCGGCTCTGGAAGGGTCTAGAGCCTCCATTTTTGCGCGCTGGTCGAAGTCTCGTGGCCCTCTGTCAGAATCCAGAGTTTCAAGAAGATCGGAGGGGGTCAAAATTTCGGCCAAAAAAAAAAAACGACAGTGTTACCCCTTATGTTTTTTTTTCGGGTCAAAACTTTGACGTCCGATATCTCGGCTCTGGAAGGGTCTAGAGCCTCCATTTTTGCGCGCTGGTCGAAGTCTCGTGGCCCTCTGTCAGAATCCAGAGTTTCAAGAAGATCGGAGGGGGTCAAAATTTCGGCCAAAAACGACAGTGTTAACCCTTATGTTTTTTTCGGGTCAAAACTTTGACGTCCGATATCTCGGCTCTGGAAGGGTCTAGAGCCTCCATTTTTGCGCGCTGGTCGAAGTCTCGTGGCCCTCTGTCAGAATCCAGAGTTTCAAGAAGATCGGAGGGGGTCAAAATTTCGGCCAAAAACGACAGTGTTACCCCTTATGTTTTTTTTTCGGGTCAAAACTTTGACGTCTGATATCTCGGCTCTGGAAGGGTCTAGAGCCTCCATTTTTGCGCGCTGGTCGAAGTCTCGTGGCCCTCTGTCAGAATCCAGAGTTTCAAGAAGATCGGAGGGGGTCAAAATTTCGGCCAAAAACAACAGTGTTACCCCTTATGTTTTTTTTTCGGGTCAAAACTTTGACATCCGATATCTCGGCTCTGGAAGGGTCTAGAGCCTCCATTTTTGCGCTTTGGTCGAAGTCTCGTGGCCCTCTGTCAGAATGCAGAGTTTCAAGAAGATCGGAGGGGGTCAAAATTTCGGCCAAAAACGACAGTGTTACCCCTTATGTTTTTTTTTCGGGTCAAAACTTTGACGTCCGATATCTCGGCTCTGGAAGGGTCTAGAGCCTCCATTTTTGCGCGCTGGTCGAAGTCTCGTGGCCCTCTGTCAGAATCCAGAGTTTCAAGAAGATCGGAGGGGGTCAAAATTTCGGCCAAAAACGACAGTGTTACCCCTTATGTTTTTTTTTTCGGGTCAAAACTTTGACGTCCGATATCTCGGCTCTGGAAGGGTCTAGAGCCTCCATTTTTGCGGGCTGATCGAAGTCTCGTGGCCCTCTGTCAGAATCCAGAGTTTCAAGAAGATCGGAGGGGGTCAAAATTTCGGCCAAAAAAAAAAATGACAGTGTTACCCCTTATGTTTTTTTTTCGGGTCTAAACTTTGACGTCCGATATCTCGGCTCTGGAAGGGTCTAGAGCCTCCATTTTTGCGCGCTGGTCGAAGTCTCGTGGCCCTCTGTCAGAATCCAGAGTTTCAAGAAGATCGGAGGGGGTCAAAATTTCGGCCAAAAACGACAGTGTTACCCCTTATGTTTTTTTTTCGGGTCAAAACTTTGACGTCCGATATCTCGGCTCTGGAAGGGTCTAGAGCCTCCATTTTTGCACGCTGGTCGAAGTCTTGTGGCCCTCTGTCAGAATCCAGAGTTTCAAGAAGATCGGAGGGGGTCAAAATTTCGGCCAAAAACGACAGTGTTACCCCTTATGTTTTTTTTTTCGGGTCAAAACTTTGACATCCGATATCTCGGCTCTGGAAGGGTCTAGAGCCTCAATTTTTGCGGGCTGATCGAAGTCTCGTGGCCCTCTGTCAGAATCCAGAGTTTCAAAAAGATCGGAGGGGGTCAAAATTTCGGCCAAAAAAAAAAATGACAGTGTTACCCCTTATGTTTTTTTTTCGGGTCAAAACTTTGACGTCCGATATCTCGGCTCTGGAAGGGTCTAGAGCCTCCATTTTTGCGGGCTGATCGAAGTCTCGTGGCCCTCTGTCAGAATCCAGAGTTTCAAGAAGATCGGAGGGGGTCAAAATTTCGGCCAAAAAAAAAAATGACAGTGTTACCCCTTATGTTTTTTTTTCGGGTCAAAACTTTGACGTCCGATATCTCGGCTCTGGAAGGGTCTAGAGCCTCCATTTTTGCGTGCTGGTCGAAGTCTCGTGGCCCTCTGTCAGAATCCAGAGTTTCAAGAAGATCGGAGGGGGTCAAAATTTCGGCCAAAAACGACAGTGTTACCCCTTATGTTTTTTTTTTCGGGTCAAAACTTTGACGTCTGATATCTCGGCTCTGGAAGGGTCTAGAGCCTCCATTTTTGCGCGCTGGTCGAAGTCTCGTGGCCCTCTGTCAGAATCCAGAATTTCAAGAAGATCGGAGGGGGTCAAAATTTCGGCCAAAAACAACAGTGTTACCCCTTATGTTTTTTTTTTTTTCAGGTCAAAACTTTGACGTCCGATATCTCGGCTCTGGAAGGGTCTAGAGCCTCCATTTTTGCACGCTGGTCGAAGTCTTGTGGCCCTCTGTCAGAATCCAGAGTTTCAAGAAGATCGGAGGGGGTCAAAATTTCGGCCAAAAACAACAGTGTTACCCCTTATGTTTTTTTTTTCGGGTCAAAACTTTGACGTCCGATATCTCGGCTCTGGAAGGGTCTAGAGCCTCCATTTTTGCGCGCTGGTCGAAGTCTCGTGGCCCTCTGTCAGAATCCAGAGTTTCAAGAAGATCGGAGGGGGTCAAAATTTCGGCCAAAAACGACAGTGTTACCCCTTATGTTTTTTTTTCGGGTCAAAACTTTGACGTCCGATATCTCGCCTCTGGAAGGGTCTAGAGCCTCCATTTTTGCGGGCTGATCGAAGTCTTGTGGCCCTCTGTCAGAATCCAGAGTTTCAAGAAGATCGGAGGGGGTCAAAATTTCGGCCAAAAACAACAGTGTTACCCCTTATGTTTTTTTTCCGGGTCAAAACTTTGACGTCCGATATCTCGGCTCTGGAAGGGTCTAGAGCCTCCATTTTTGCGCGCTGGTCGAAGTCTCGTGGCCCTCTGTCAGAATCCAGAGTTTCAAGAAGATCGGAGGGGGTCAAAATTTCGGCCAAAAACGACAGTGTTACCCCTTATGTTTTTTTTTTTCGGGTCAAAACTTTGACGTCCGATATCTCGGCTCTGGACGGGTCTAGATCCTCCATTTTTGCGTGCTGGTCGAAGTCTCGTGGCCCTCTGTCAGAATCCAGAGTTTCAAGAAGATCGGAGGGGGTCAAAATTTCGGCCAAAAACGACAGTGTTACCCCTTATGTTTTTTTTTCGGGTCAAAACTTTGACATCCGATATCTCGGCTCTGGAAGGGTCTAGAGCCTCCATTTTTGCGCGCTGGTCGAAGTCTCGTGGCCCTCTGTCAGAATCCAGAGTTTCAAGAAGATCGGAGGGGGTCAAAATTTCGGCCAAAAACGACAGTGTTACCCCTTATGTTTTTTTTTCGGGTCAAAACTTTGACGTCCGATATCTCGGCTCTGGAAGGGTCTAGAGCCTCCATTTTTGCGCGCTGGTCGAAGTCTCGTGGCCCTCTGTCAGAATCTAGAGTTTCAACAAGATCGGAGGGGGTCAAAATTTCGGCCAAAAATGACAGTGTTACCCCTTATGTTTTTTTTTCGGGTCAAAACTTTGACATCCGATATCTCGGCTCTGGAAGGGTCTAGAGCCTCCATTTTTGCGTGCTGGTCGAAGTCTCGTGGCCCTCTGTCAGAATCCAGAGTTTCAAGAAGATCGGAGGGGGTCAAAATTTCGGCCAAAAACGACAGTGTTACCCCTTATGTTTTTTTTTCAGGTCAAAACTTTGACATCCGATATCTCGGCTCTGGAAGGGTCTAGAGCCTCCATTTTTGCGCGCTGGTCGAAGTCTCGTGGCCCTCTGTCAGAATCCAGAGTTTCAAGAAGATCGGAGGGGGTCAAAATTTCGGCCAAAAACGACAGTGTTACCCCTTATGTTTTTTTTTCGGGTCAAAACTTTGACATCCGATATCTCGGCTCTGGAAGGGTCTAGAGCCTCCATTTTTGCACGCTGGTCGAAGTCTCGTGGCCCTCTGTCAGAATCCAGAGTTTCAAGAAGATCGGAGGGGGTCAAAATTTCGGCCAAAAACGACAGTGTTACCCCTTATGTTTTTTTTTTTCGGATCAAAACTTTGACGTCCGATATCTCGGCTCTGGAAGGGTCTAGAGCCTCCATTTTTGCGCGCTGGTCGAAGTCTCGTGGCCCTCTGTCAGAATCCAGAGTTTCAAGAAGATCGGAGGGGGTCAAAATTTCGGCCAAAAACGACAGTGTTACCCCTTATGTTTTTTTTTCGGGTCAAAACTTTGACATCCGATATCTCGGCTCTGGAAGGGTCTAGAGCCTCCATTTTTGCGGGCTGATCGAAGTCTCGTGGCCCTCTGTCAGAATCCAGAGTTTCAAGAAGATCGGAGGGGGTCAAAATTTCGGCCAAAAACAACAGTGTTACCCCTTATGTTTTTTTTTCGGGTCAAAACTTTGACGTCCGATATCTCGGCTCTGGAAGGGTCTAGAGCCTCCATTTTTGCGCGCTGGTCGAAGTCTCGTGGCCCTCTGTCAGAATCCAGAGTTTCAAGAAGATCGGAGGGGGTCAAAATTTCGGCAAAAAACGACAGTGTTACCCCTTATGTTTTTTTTTCGGGTCAAAACTTTGACGTCCGATATCTCGGCTCTGGAAGGGTCTAGAGCCTCCATTTTTGCGCGCTGGTCGAAGTCTCGTGGCCCTCTGTCAGAATCCAGAGTTTCAAGAAGATCGGAGGGGGTCAAAATTTCGGCCAAAAATGACAGTGTTACCCCTTATGTTTTTTTTTTCGGGTCAAAACTTTGACATCCGATATCTCGGCTCTGGAAGGGTCTAGAGCCTCCATTTTTGCGTGCTGGTCGAAGTCTCATGGCCCTCTGTCAGAATCCAGAGTTTCAAGAAGATCGGAGGGGGTCAAAATTTCGGCCAAAAACGACAGTGTTACCCCTTATGTTTTTTTTTTCGGGTCAAAACTTTGACATCCGATATCTCGGCTCTGGAAGGGTCTAGAGCCTCCATTTTTGCGCGCTGGTCGAAGTCTCGTGGCCCTCTGTCAGAATCCAGAGTTTCAAGAAGATCGGAGGGGGTCAAAATTCGGCAAAAACGACAGTGTTACCCCTTATGTTTTTTTTTCGGGTCAAAACTTTGACATCCGATATCTCGGCTCTGGAAGGGTCTAGAGCCTCCATTTTTGCGCGCTGGTCGAAGTCTCGTGGCCCTCTGTCAGAATCCAGAGTTTCAAGAAGATCGGAGGGGGTCAAAATTTCGGCCAAAAACGACAGTGTTACCCCTTATGTTTTTTTTCGGGTCAAAACTTTGACATCCGATATCTCGGCTCTGGAAGGGTCTAGAGCCTCCATTTTTGCACGCTGGTCGAAGTCTCGTGGCCCTCTGTCAGAATCCAGAGTTTCAAGAAGATCGGAGGGGGTCAAAACTTCGGCCAAAAACGACAGTGTTACCCCTTATGTTTTTTTTTTTCGGATCAAAACTTTGACGTCCGATATCTCGGCTCTGGAAGGGTCTAGAGCCTCCATTTTTGCGCGCTGGTCGAAGTCTCGTGGCCCTCTGTCAGAATCCAGAGTTTCAAGAAGATCGGAGGGGGTCAAAATTTCGGCCAAAAACGACAGTGTTACCCCTTATGTTTTTTTTTCGGGTCAAAACTTTGATGTCCGATATCTCGCCTCTGGAAGGGTCTAGAGCCTCCATTTTTGCGGGCTGATCGAAGTCTCGTGGCCCTCTGTCAGAATCCAGAGTTTCAAGAAGATCGGAGGGGGTCAAAATTTCGGCAAAACAACAGTGTTACCCCTTATGTTTTTTTTTCCGGGTCAAAACTTTGACGTCCGATATCTCGGCTCTGGAAGGGTCTAGAGCCTCCATTTTTGCGCGCTGGTCGAAGTCTCGTGGCCCTCTGTCAGAATCCAGAGTTTCAAGAAGATCGGAGGGGGTCAAAATTTCGGCCAAAAACGACAGTGTTACCCCTTATGTTTTTTTTTTCGGGTCAAAACTTTGACGTCCGATATCTCGGCTCTGGACGGGTCTAGATCCTCCATTTTTGCGTGCTGGTCGAAGTCTCGTGGCCCTCTGTCAGAATCCAGAGTTTCAAGAAGATCGGAGGGGGTCAAAATTTCGGCAAAAAACGACAGTGTTACCCCTTATGTTTTTTTTTCGGTCAAAACTTTGACATCCGATATCTCGGCTCTGGAAGGGTCTAGAGACTCCATTTTTGCGCGCTGGTCGAAGTCTCGTGGCCCTCTGTCAGAATCCAGAGTTTCAAGAAGATCGGAGTGGGTCAAAATTTCGGCCAAAAACGACAGTGTTACCCCTTATGTTTTTTTTTCGGGTCAAAACTTTGACGTCCGATATCTCGGCTCTGGAAGGGTCTAGAGCCTCCATTTTTGCGCGCTGGTCGAAGTCTCGTGGCCCTCTGTCAGAATCCAGAGTTTCAAGAAGATCGGAGGGGGTCAAAATTTCGGCAAAAAACGACAGTGTTACCCCTTATGTTTTTTTTTCGGGTCAAAACTTTGACGTCCGATATCTCAGCTCTGGAAGGGTCTAGAGCCTCCATTTTTGCGCGCTGGTCGAAGTCTCGTGGCCCTCTGTCAGAATCCAGAGTTTCAAGAAGATCGGAGGGGGTCAAAATTTCGGCCAAAAATGACAGTGTTACCCCTTATGTTTTTTTTTTCGGGTCAAAACTTTGCCATCCGATATCTCGGCTCTGGAAGGGTCTAGAGCCTCCATTTTTGCGTGCTGGTCGAAGTCTCATGGCCCTCTGTCAGAATCCAGAGTTTCAAGAAGATCGGAGGGGGTCAAAATTTCGGCAAAAACGACAGTGTTACCCCTTATGTTTTTTTTCGGGTCAAAACTTTAAACTTTGACATCCGATATCTCGGCTCTGGAAGGGTCTAGAGCCTCCATTTTTGCGCGCTGGTCGAAGTCTCGTGGCCCTCTGTCAGAATCCAGAGTTTCAAGAAGATCGGAGGGGGTCAAAATTTCGGCCAAAAACGACAGTGTTACCCCTTATGTTTTTTTTTTCGGGTCAAAACTTTGACATCCGATATCTCGGCTCTGGAAGGGTCTAGAGCCTCCATTTTTGCGCGCTGGTCGAAGTCTCGTGGCCCTCTGTCAGAATCCAGAGTTTCAAGAAGATCGGAGGGGGTCAAAATTTCGGCCAAAAACGACAGTGTTACCCCTTATGTTTTTTTTTCGGGTCAAAACTTTGACGTCCGATATCTCGGCTCTGGAAGGGTCTAGAGCCTCCATTTTTGCGCGCTGGTCGAAGTCTCGTGGCCCTCTGTCAGAATCCAGAGTTTCAACAAGATCGGAGGGGGTCAAAATTTCGGCCAAAAATGACAGTGTTACCCCTTATGTTTTTTTTTCGGGTCAAAACTTTGACATCCGATATCTCGGCTCTGGAAGGGTCTAGAGCCTCCATTTTTGCGTGCTGGTCGAAGTCTCGTGGCCCTCTGTCAGAATCCAGAGTTTCAAGAAGATCGGAGGGGGTCAAAATTTCGGCCAAAAACGACAGTGTTACCCCTTATGTTTTTTTTTCGGGTCAAAACTTTGACATCCGATATCTCGGCTCTGGAAGGGTCTAGAGCCTCCATTTTTGCGCGCTGGTCGAAGTCTCGTGGCCCTCTGTCAGAATCCAGAGTTTCAAGAAGATCGGAGGGGGTCAAAATTTCGGCCAAAAACGACAGTGTTACCCCTTATGTTTTTTTTTTTCGGGTCAAAACTTTGACGTCCGATATCTCGGCTCTGGAAGGGTCTAGAGCCTCCATTTTTGCGCGCTGGTCAAAGTCTCGTGGCCCTCTGTCAGAATCCAGAGTTTCAAGAAGATCGGAGGGGGTCAAAATTTCGGCCAAAAACGACAGTGTTACCCCTTATGTTTTTTTTTTCGGGTCAAAACTTTGACGTCCGATATCTCGGCTCTGGAAGAGTCTAGAGCCTCCATTTTTGCGGGCTGATCGAAGTCTCGTGGCCCTCTGTCAGAATCCAGAGTTTCAAGAACATCGGAGGGGGTCAAATTTTCGGCCAAAAACAACAGTGTTACCCCTTATGTTTTTTTCCCGGGTCAAAACTTTGACGTCCGATATCTCGGCTCTGGAAGGGTCTAGAGCCTCCATTTTTGCGCGCTGGTCGAAGTCTCGTGGCCCTCTGTCAGAATCCAGAGTTTCAAGAAGATCGGAGGGGGTCAAAATTTCGGCCAAAAACGACAGTGTTACCCCTTATGTTTTTTTTTTCGGGTCAAAACTTTGAAGTCCGATATCTCGGCTCGGGAAGGGTCTAGAGCCTCCATTTTTGCGCGCTGGTCGAATTCTCGTGGCCCTCTGTCAGAATCCAGAGTTTCAAGAAGATCGGAGGGGGTCAAAATTTCGGCCAAAAACGACAGTGTTACCCCTTATGTTTTTTTTTTCGGGTCAAAACTTTGACGTCTGATATCTCAGAGATGTCAGAACCCTAGACCCTTCCAGAGCCGAGATATCAGACGTCAAAGTTTTGACCCGAAAAAAAACATAAGGGGTAACACTGTCGTTTTTGGCCGAAATTTTGACCCCCTCCGATCTTCTTGAAACTCTGGATTCTGACAGAGGGCCACGAGACTTCGACCAGCGTGCAAAAATGGAGGCTCTAGACCCTTCCAGAGCCGAGATATCGGATGTCAAAGTTTTGACCCGAAAAAAAAACATAAGGGGTAACACTGTCGTTTTTGGCCGAAATTTTGACCCCCTCCGATCTTCTTGAAACTCTGGATTCTGACAGAGGGCCACGAGACTTCGACCAGCACGCAAAAATGGAGGCTCTAGACCCTTCCAGAGCCGAGATATCGGATGTCAAAGTTTTGACCCGAAAAAAAAACATAAGGGGTAACACTGTCATTTTTGGCCGAAATTTTGACCCCCTCCGATCTTGTTGAAACTCTGGATTCTGACAGAGGGCCACGAGACTTCGACCAGCGCGCAAAAATGGAGGCTCTAGACCCTTCCAGAGCCGAGATATCGGACGTCAAAGTTTTGACCCGAAAAAAAAACATAAGGGGTAACACTGTCGTTTTTGGCCGAAATTTTGACCCCCTCCGATCTTCTTGAAACTCTGGATTCTGACAGAGGGCCACGAGACTTCGACCAGCGTGCAAAAATGGAGGCTCTAGACCCTTCCAGAGCCGAGATATCGGATGTCAAAGTTTTGACCCGAAAAAAAAACATAAGGGGTAACACTGTCGTTTTTGGTCGAAATTTTGACCCCCTCCGATCTTCTTGAAACTCTGGATTCTGACAGAGGGCCACGAGACTTCGACCAGCGCGCAAAAATGGAGGCTCTAGACCCTTCCAGAGCCGAGATATCGGATGTCAAAGTTTTGACCTGAAAAAAAAACATAAGGGGTAACACTGTCGTTTTTGGCCGAAATTTTGACCCCCTCCGATCTTCTTGAAACTCTGGATTCTGACAGAGGGCCACGAGACTTCGACCAGCACGCAAAAATGGAGGCTCTAGACCCTTCCAGAGCCGAGATATCGGATGTCAAAGTTTTGACCCGAAAAAAAAACATAAGGGGTAACACTGTCATTTTTGGCCGAAATTTTGACCCCCTCCGATCTTGTTGAAACTCTGGATTCTGACAGAGGGCCACGAGACTTCGACCAGCGCGCAAAAATGGAGGCTCTAGACCCTTCCAGAGCCGAGATATCGGATGTCAAAGTTTTGACCCGAAAAAAAAACATAAGGGGTAACACTGTCGTTTTTGGCCGAAATTTTGACCCCCTCCGATCTTCTTGAAACTCTGGATTCTGACAGAGGGCCACGAGACTTCGACCAGCGCGCAAAAATGGAGGCTCTAGACCCTTCCAGAGCCGAGATATCGGATGTCAAAGTTTTGACCCGAAAAAAAAACATAAGGGGTAACACTGTCGTTTTTGGCCGAAATTTTGACCCCCTCCGATCTTCTTGAAACTCTGGATTCTGACAGAGGGCCATGAGACTTCGACCAGCACGCAAAAATGGAGGCTCTAGACCCTTCCAGAGCCGAGATATCGGACGTCAAAGTTTTGACCCGAAAAAAAAACATAAGGGGTAACACTGTTGTTTTTGGCCGAAATTTTGACCCCCTCCGATCTTCTTGAAACTCTGGATTCTGACAGAGGGCCACGAGACTTCGATCAGCCCGCAAAAATGGAGGCTCTAGACCCTTCCAGAGCCGAGATATCGGATGTCAAAGTTTTGACCCGAAAAAAAAACATAAGGGGTAACACTGTCGTTTTTGGCCGAAATTTTGACCCCCTCCGATCTTCTTGAAACTCTGGATTCTGACAGAGGGCCACGAGACTTCGACCAGCGCGCAAAAATGGAGGCTCTAGACCCTTCCAGAGCCGAGATATCGGACGTCAAAGTTTTGATCCGAAAAAAAAAAACATAAGGGGTAACACTGTCGTTTTTGGCCGAAATTTTGACCCCCTCCGATCTTCTTGAAACTCTGGATTCTGACAGAGGGCCACGAGACTTCGACCAGCGTGCAAAAATGGAGGCTCTAGACCCTTCCAGAGCCGAGATATCGGATGTCAAAGTTTTGACCCGAAAAAAAAACATAAGGGGTAACACTGTCGTTTTTGGCCGAAATTTTGACCCCCTCCGATCTTCTTGAAACTCTGGATTCTGACAGAGGGCCACGAGACTTCGACCAGCGCGCAAAAATGGAGGCTCTAGACCCTTCCAGAGCCGAGATATCGGACGTCAAAGTTTTGATCCGAAAAAAAAAACATAAGGGGTAACACTGTCGTTTTTGGCCGAAATTTTGACCCCCTCCGATCTTCTTGAAACTCTGGATTCTGACAGAGGGCCACGAGACTTCGACCAGCGCGCAAAAATGGAGGCTCTAGACCCTTCCAGAGCCGAGATATCGGATGTCAAAGTTTTGACCCGAAAAAAAAACATAAGGGGTAACACTGTCGTTTTTGGCCGAAATTTTGACCCCCTCCGATCTTCTTGAAACTCTGGATTCTGACAGAGGGCCACGAGACTTCGACCAGCGCGCAAAAATGGAGGCTCTAGACCCTTCCAGAGCCGAGATATCGGACGTCAAAGTTTTGACCCGAAAAAAAAACATAAGGGGTAACACTGTCGTTTTTGGCCGAAATTTTGACCCCCTCCGATCTTCTTGAAACTCTGGATTCTGACAGAGGGCCACGAGACTTCGACCAGCGCGCAAAAATGGAGGCTCTAGACCCTTCCAGAGCCGAGATATCGGACGTCAAAGTTTTGATCCGAAAAAAAAAACATAAGGGGTAACACTGTCGTTTTTGGCCGAAATTTTTACCCCCTCCGATCTTCTTGAAACTCTGGATTCTGACAGAGGGCCACGAGACTTCGACCAGCGTGCAAAAATGGAGGCTCTAGACCCTTCCAGAGCCGAGATATCGGATGTCAAAGTTTTGACCCGAAAAAAAAACATAAGGGGTAACACTGTCGTTTTTGGCCGAAATTTTGACCCCCTCCGATCTTCTTGAAACTCTGGATTCTGACAGAGGGCCACGAGACTTCGACCAGCGCGCAAAAATGGAGGCTCTAGACCCTTCCAGAGCCGAGATATCGGATGTCAAAGTTTTGACCCGAAAAAAAAACATAAGGGGTAACACTGTCGTTTTTGGCCGAAATTTTGACCCCCTCCGATCTTCTTGAAACTCTGGATTCTGACAGAGGGCCACGAGACTTCGACCAGCGCGCAAAAATGGAGGCTCTAGACCCTTCCAGAGCCGAGATATCGGATGTCAAAGTTTTGACCCGAAAAAAAAACATAAGGGGTAACACTGTCGTTTTTGGCCGAAATTTTGACCCCCTCCGATCTTCTTGAAACTCTGGATTCTGACAGAGGGCCACGAGACTTCGACCAGCGTGCAAAAATGGAGGCTCTAGACCCTTCCAGAGCCGAGATATCGGATGTCAAAGTTTTGACCCGAAAAAAAAACATAAGGGGTAACACTGTCGTTTTTGGCCGAAATTTTGACCCCCTCCGATCTTCTTGAAACTCTGGATTCTGACAGAGGGCCACGAGACTTCGACCAGCGCGCAAAAATGGAGGCTCTAGACCCTTCCAGAGCCGAGATATCGGATGTCAAAGTTTTGACCCGAAAAAAAAACATAAGGGGTAACACTGTCGTTTTTGGCCGAAATTTTGACCCCCTCCGATCTTCTTGAAACTCTGGATTCTGACAGAGGGCCACGAGACTTCGACCAGCGCGCAAAAATGGAGGCTCTAGACCCTTCCAGAGCCGAGATATCGGATGTCAAAGTTTTGACCCGAAAAAAAAACATAAGGGGTAACACTGTCGTTTTTGGCCGAAATTTTGACCCCCTCCGATCTTCTTGAAACTCTGGATTCTGACAGAGGGCCATGAGACTTCGACCAGCACGCAAAAATGGAGGCTCTAGACCCTTCCAGAGCCGAGATATCGGATGTCAAAGTTTTGACCCGAAAAAAAAAACATAAGGGGTAACACTGTCATTTTTGGCCGAAATTTTGACCCCCTCCGATCTTCTTGAAACTCTGGATTCTGACAGAGGGCCACGAGACTTCGACCAGCGCGCAAAAATGGAGGCTCTAGACCCTTCCAGAGCCGAGATATCGGACGTCAAAGTTTTGACCCGAAAAAAAAACATAAGGGGTAACACTGTCGTTTTTTGCCGAAATTTTGACCCCCTCCGATCTTCTTGAAACTCTGGATTCTGACAGAGGGCCACGAGACTTCGACCAGCGCGCAAAAATGGAGGCTCTAGACCCTTCCAGAGCCGAGATATCGGACGTCAAAGTTTTGACCCGAAAAAAAAACATAAGGGGTAACACTGTTGTTTTTGGCCGAAATTTTGACCCCCTCCGATCTTCTTGAAACTTTGGATTCTGACAGAGGGCCACGAGACTTCGATCAGCCCGCAAAAATGGAGGCTCTAGACCCTTCCAGAGCCGAGATATCGGATGTCAAAGTTTTGACCCGAAAAAAAAACATAAGGGGTAACACTGTCGTTTTTGGCCGAAATTTTGACCCCCTCCGATCTTCTTGAAACTCTGGATTCTGACAGAGGGCCACGAGACTTCGACCAGCGCGCAAAAATGGAGGCTCTAGACCCTTCCAGAGCCGAGATATCGGACGTCAAAGTTTTGATCCGAAAAAAAAAACATAAGGGGTAACACTGTCGTTTTTGGCCGAAATTTTGACCCCCTCCGATCTTCTTGAAACTCTGGATTCTGACAGAGGGCCACGAGACTTCGACCAGCGTGCAAAAATGGAGGCTCTAGACCCTTCCAGAGCCGAGATATCGGATGTCAAAGTTTTGACCCGAAAAAAAAACATAAGGGGTAACACTGTCGTTTTTGGCCGAAATTTTGACCCCCTCCGATCTTCTTGAAACTCTGGATTCTGACAGAGGGCCACGAGACTTCGACCAGCGCGCAAAAATGGAGGCTCTAGACCCTTCCAGAGCCGAGATATCGGACGTCAAAGTTTTGATCCGAAAAAAAAAACATAAGGGGTAACACTGTCGTTTTTGGCCGAAATTTTGACCCCCTCCGATCTTCTTGAAACTCTGGATTCTGACAGAGGGCCACGAGACTTCGACCAGCGTGCAAAAATGGAGGCTCTAGACCCTTCCAGAGCCGAGATATCGGATGTCAAAGTTTTGACCCGAAAAAAAAACATAAGGGGTAACACTGTCGTTTTTGGCCGAAATTTTGACCCCCTCCGATCTTCTTGAAACTCTGGATTCTGACAGAGGGCCACGAGACTTCGACCAGCGCGCAAAAATGGAGGCTCTAGACCCTTCCAGAGCCGAGATATCGGACGTCAAAGTTTTGACCCGAAAAAAAAACATAAGGGGTAACACTGTTGTTTTTGGCCGAAATTTTGACCCCCTCCGATCTTCTTGAAACTCTGGATTCTGACAGAGGGCCACGAGACTTCGATCAGCCCGCAAAAATGGAGGCTCTAGACCCTTCCAGAGCCGAGATATCGGATGTCAAAGTTTTGACCCGAAAAAAAAACATAAGGGGTAACACTGTCGTTTTTGGCCGAAATTTTGACCCCCTCCGATCTTCTTGAAACTCTGGATTCTGACAGAGGGCCACGAGACTTCGACCAGCGCGCAAAAATGGAGGCTCTAGACCCTTCCAGAGCCGAGATATCGGACGTCAAAGTTTTGATCCGAAAAAAAAACATAAGGGGTAACACTGTCGTTTTTGGCCGAAATTTTGACCCCCTCCGATCTTCTTGAAACTCTGGATTCTGACAGAGGGCCACGAGACTTCGACCAGCGTGCAAAAATGGAGGCTCTAGACCCTTCCAGAGCCGAGATATCGGATGTCAAAGTTTTGACCCGAAAAAAAAACATAAGGGGTAACACTGTCGTTTTTGGCCGAAATTTTGACCCCCTCCGATCTTCTTGAAACTCTGGATTCTGACAGAGGGCCACGAGACTTCGACCAGCGCGCAAAAATGGAGGCTCTAGACCCTTCCAGAGCCGAGATATCGGATGTCAAAGTTTTGACCTGAAAAAAAACATAAGGGGTAACACTGTCGTTTTTGGCCGAAATTTTGACCCCCTCCGATCTTCTTGAAACTCTGGATTCTGACAGAGGGCCACGAGACTTCGACCAGCACGCAAAAATGGAGGCTCTAGACCCTTCCAGAGCCGAGATATCGGATGTCAAAGTTTTGACCCGAAAAAAAAACATAAGGGGTAACACTGTCATTTTTGGCCGAAATTATGACCCCCTCCGATCTTGTTGAAACTCTGGATTCTGACAGAGGGCCACGAGACTTCGACCAGCGCGCAAAAATGGAGGCTCTAGACCCTTCCAGAGCCGAGATATCGGACGTCAAAGTTTTGACCCGAAAAAAAAACATAAGGGGTAACACTGTCGTTTTTGGCCGAAATTTTGACCCCCTCCGATCTTCTTGAAACTCTGGATTCTGACAGAGGGCCACGAGACTTCGACCAGCGCGCAAAAATGGAGGCTCTAGACCCTTCCAGAGCCGAGATATCGGATGTCAAAGTTTTGACCCGAAAAAAAAACATAAGGGGTAACACTGTCGTTTTTGGCCGAAATTATGACCCCCTCCGATCTTCTTGAAACTCTGGATTCTGACAGAGGGCCACGAGACTTCGACCAGCGCGCAAAAATGGAGGCTCTAGACCCTTCCAGAGCCGAGATATCGGATGTCAAAGTTTTGACCCGAAAAAAAAACATAAGGGGTAACACTGTCGTTTTTGGCCGAAATTTTGACCCCCTCCGATCTGCTTGAAACTCTGGATTCTGACAGAGGGCCATGAGACTTCGACCAGCACGCAAAAATGGAGGCTCTAGACCCTTCCAGAGCCGAGATATCGGATGTCAAAGTTTTGACCCGAAAAAAAAAAACATAAGGGGTAACACTGTCATTTTTGGCCGAAATTTTGACCCCCTCCGATCTTCTTGAAACTCTGGATTCTGACAGAGGGCCGCGAGACTTCGACCAGCGCGCAAAAATGGAGGCTCTAGACCCTTCCAGAGCCGAGATATCGGACGTCAAAGTTTTGACCCGAAAAAAAAACATAAGGGGTAACACTGTCGTTTTTTGCCGAAATTTTGACCCCCTCCGATCTTCTTGAAACTCTGGATTCTGACAGAGGGCCACGAGACTTCGACCAGCGTGCAAAAATGGAGGCTCTAGACCCTTCCAGAGCCGAGATATCGGATGTCAAAGTTTTGACCCGAAAAAAAAAACATAAGGGGTAACACTGTCGTTTTTGGCCGAAATTTTGACCCCCTCCGATCTTCTTGAAACTCTGGATTCTGACAGAGGGCCACGAGACTTCGACCAGCGCGCAAAAATGGAGGCTCTAGACCCTTCCAGAGCCGAGATATCGGATGTCAAAGTTTTGACCCGAAAAAAAAACATAAGGGGTAACACTGTCGTTTTTGGCCGAAATTTTGACCCCCTCCGATCTTCTTGAAACTCTGGATTCTGACAGAGGGCCACGAGACTTCGACCAGCGCGCAAAAATGGAGGCTCTAGACCCTTCCAGAGCCGAGATATCGGATGTCAAAGTTTTGACCCGAAAAAAAAAACATAAGGGGTAACACTGTCGTTTTTGGCCGAAATTTTGACCCCCTCCGATCTTCTTGAAACTCTGGATTCTGACAGAGGGCCATGAGACTTCGACCAGCACGCAAAAATGGAGGCTCTAGACCCTTCCAGAGCCGAGATATCGGATGTCAAAGTTTTGACCCGAAAAAAAAACATAAGGGGTAACACTGTCATTTTTGGCCGAAATTTTGACCCCCTCCGATCTTCTTGAAACTCTGGATTCTGACAGAGGGCCACGAGACTTCGACCAGCGCGCAAAAATGGAGGCTCTAGACCCTTCCAGAGCCGAGATATCGGATGTCAAAGTTTTGACCCGAAAAAAAAAACATAAGGGGTAACACTGTCGTTTTTGGCTGAAATTTTGACCCCCTCCGATCTTCTTGAAACTCTGGATTCTGACAGAGGGCCATGAGACTTCGACCAGCACGCAAAAATGGAGGCTCTAGACCCTTCCAGAGCCGAGATATCGGACATCAAAGTTTTGACCCGAAAAAAAAACATAAGGGGTAACACTGTTGTTTTTGGCCGAAATTTTGACCCCCTCCGATCTTCTTGAAACTCTGGATTCTGACAGAGGGCCACGAGACTTCGATCAGCCCGCAAAAATGGAGGCTCTAGACCCTTCCAGAGCCGAGATATCGGATGTCAAAGTTTTGACCCGAAAAAAAAACATAAGGGGTAACACTGTCGTTTTTGGCCGAAATTTTGACCCCCTCCGATCTTCTTGAAACTCTGGATTCTGACAGAGGGCCACGAGACTTCGACCAGCGCGCAAAAATGGAGGCTCTAGACCCTTCCAGAGCCGAGATATCGGACGTCAAAGTTTTGATCCGAAAAAAAAAACATAAGGGGTAACACTGTCGTTTTTGGCCGAAATTTTGACCCCCTCCGATCTTCTTGAAACTCTGGATTCTGACAGAGGGCCACGAGACTTCGACCAGCGTGCAAAAATGGAGGCTCTAGACCCTTCCAGAGCCGAGATATCGGATGTCAAAGTTTTGACCCGAAAAAAAAACATAAGGGGTAACACTGTCGTTTTTGGCCGAAATTTTGACCCCCTCCGATCTTCTTGAAACTCTGGATTCTGACAGAGGGCCACGAGACTTCGACCAGCGCGCAAAAATGGAGGCTCTAGACCCTTCCAGAGCCGAGATATCGGATGTCAAAGTTTTGACCTGAAAAAAAAACATAAGGGGTAACACTGTCGTTTTTGGCCGAAATTTTGACCCCCTCCGATCTTCTTGAAACTCTGGATTCTGACAGAGGGCCACGAGACTTCGACCAGCACGCAAAAATGGAGGCTCTAGACCCTTCCAGAGCCGAGATATCGGATGTCAAAGTTTTGACCCGAAAAAAAAACATAAGGAGTAACACTGTCATTTTTGGCCGAAATTTTGACCCCCTCCGATCTTGTTGAAACTCTGGATTCTGAGAGAGGGCCACGAGACTTCGACCAGCGCGCAAAAATGGAGGCTCTAGACCCTTCCAGAGCCGAGATATCGGATGTCAAAGTTTTGACCTGAAAAAAAAACATAAGGGGTAACACTGTCGTTTTTGGCCGAAATTTTGACCCCCTCCGATCTTCTTGAAACTCTGGATTCTGACAGAGGGCCACGAGACTTCGACCAGCACGCAAAAATGGAGGCTCTAGACCCTTCCAGAGCCGAGATATCGGATGTCAAAGTTTTGACCCGAAAAAAAAACATAAGGGGTAACACTGTCATTTTTGGCCGAAATTTTGACCCCCTCCGATCTTGTTGAAACTCTGGATTCTGACAGAGGGCCACGAGACTTCGACCAGCGCGCAAAAATGGAGGCTCTAGACCCTTCCAGAGCCGAGATATCGGACGTCAAAGTTTTGACCCGAAAAAAAAACATAAGGGGTAACACTGTCGTTTTTGGCCGAAATTTTGACCCCCTCCGATCTTCTTGAAACTCTGGATTCTGACAGAGGGCCACGAGACTTCGACCAGCGCGCAAAAATGGAGGCTCTAGACCCTTCCAGAGCCGAGATATCGGATGTCAAAGTTTTGACCCGAAAAAAAAACATAAGGGGTAACACTGTCGTTTTTGGCCGAAATTTTGACCCCCTCCGATCTTCTTGAAACTCTGGATTCTGACAGAGGGCCGCGAGACTTCGACCAGAGCGCAAAAATGGAGGCTCTAGACCCTTCCAGAGCCGAGATATCGGATGTCAAAGTTTTGACCCGAAAAAAAAAAACATAAGGGGTAACACTGTCGTTTTTGGTCGAAATTTTGACCCCCTCCGATCTTCTTGAAACTCTGGATTCTGACAGAGGGCCACGAGACTTCGACCAGCGCGCAAAAATGGAGGCTCTAGACCCTTCCAGAGCCGAGATATCGGATGTCAAAGTTTTGACCCGAAAAAAAAACATAAGGGGTAACACTGTTGTTTTTGGCCGAAATTTTGACCCCCTCCGATCTTCTTGAAACTCTGGATTCTGACAGAGGGCCACGAGACTTCGACCAGCGCGCAAAAATGGAGGCTCTAGACCCTTCCAGAGCCGAGATATCGGACGTCAAAGTTTTGACCCGAAAAAAAAACATAAGGGGTAACACTGTCATTTTTGGCCGAAATTTTGACCCCCTCCGATCTTGTTGAAACTCTGGATTCTGACAGAGGGCCACGAGACTTCGACCAGCGCGCAAAAATGGAGGCTCTAGACCCTTCCAGAGCCGAGATATCGGATGTCAAAGTTTTGACCCGAAAAAAAAAACATAAGGGGTAACACTGTCGTTTTTGGCCGAAATTTTGACCCCCTCCGATCTTCTTGAAACTCTGGATTCTGACAGAGGGCCACGAGACTTCGACCAGCGCGCAAAAATGGAGGCTCTAGACCCTTCCAGAGCCGAGATATCGGATGTCAAAGTTTTGACCCGAAAAAAAAACATAAGGGGTAACACTGTCGTTTTTGGCCGAAATTTTGACCCCCTCCGATCTTCTTGAAACTCTGGATTCTGACAGAGGGCCACGAGACTTCGACCAGCGCGCAAAAATGGAGGCTCTAGACCCTTCCAGAGTCGAGATATCGGACGTCAAAGTTTTGACCCGAAAAAAAAAAACATAAGGGGTAACACTGTCGTTTTTGGCCGACATTTTGACCCCCTCCGATCTTCTTGAAACTCTGGATTCTGACAGAGGGCCACGAGACTTCGACCAGCGCGCAAAAATGGAGGATCTAGACCCGTCCAGAGCCGAGATATCGGACGTCAAAGTTTTGACCCGAAAAAAAAAACATAAGGGGTAACACTGTTGTTTTCGGCTGAAATTTTGACCCCCTCCGATCTTCTTGAAACTCTGGATTCTGACAGAGGGCCACGAGACTTCGACCAGCGCGCAAAAATGGAGGCTCTAGACCCTTCCAGAGCCGAGATATCGGACGTCAAAGTTTTGACCCGAAAAAAAACATAAGGGGTAACACTGTCATTTTTGGCCGAAATTTTGACCCCCTCCGATCTTCTTGAAACTCTGGATTCTGACAGAGGGCCACGAGACTTCGACCAGCGCGCAAAAATGGAGGGTCTAGACCCTTCCAGAGCCGAGATATCGGACGTCAAAGTTTTGACCCGAAAAAAAAAACATAAGGGGTAACACTGTCGTTTTTGGCCGAAATTTTGACCCCCTCCGATCTTCTTGAAACTCTGGATTCTGACAGAGGGCCATGAGACTTCGACCAGCGCGCAAAAATGGAGGCTCTAGACCCTTCCAGAACCGAGATATCGGATGTCAAAGTTTTGACCCGAAAAAAAAAAAAACATAAGGGGTAACACTGTCGTTTTTGGCCGAAATTTTGACCCCCTCCGATCTTCTTGAAACTCTGGATTCTGACAGAGGGCCACGAGACTTCGACCAGCGCGCAAAAATGGAGGCTCTAGACCCTTCCAGAGCCGAGATATCGGACGTCAAAGTTTTGATCCGAAAAAAAAAACATAAGGGGTAACACTGTCGTTTTTGGCCGAAATTTTGACCCCCTCCGATCTTCTTGAAACTCTGGATTCTGACAGAGGGCCACGAGACTTCGACCAGCACGCAAAAATGGAGGATCTAGACCCGTCCAGAGCCGAGATATCGGACGTCAAAGTTTTGACCCGAAAAAAAAAACATAAGGGGTAACACTGTCGTTTTTGGCCGAAATTTTGACCCCCTTCGATCTTCTTGAAACTCTGGATTCTGACAGAGGGCCACGAGACTTCGACCAGCGCGCAAAAATGGAGGCTCTAGACCCTCCCAGAGCCGAGATATCGGACGTCAAAGTTTTGACCCGGAAAAAAAACATAAGGGGTAACACTGTTGTTTTTGGCCGAAATTTTGACCCCCTCCGATCTTCTTGAAACTCTGGATTCTGACAGAGGGCCACGAGACTTCGATCAGCCCGCAAAAATGGAGGCTCTAGACCCTTCCAGAGGCGAGATATCGGACGTCAAAGTTTTGACCCCGAAAAAAAAACATAAGGGGTAACACTGTCGTTTTTGGCCGAAATTTTGACCCCCTCCGATCTTCTTGAAACTCTGAATTCTGACAGAGGGCCACGAGACTTCGACCAGCGTGCAAAAATGGAGGCTCTAGACCCTTCCAGAGCCGAGATATCGGATGTCAAAGTTTTGACCCGAAAAAAAAACATAAGGGGTAACACTGTCGTTTTTGGCCGAAATTTTGACCCCCTCCGATCTTCTTGAAACTCTGGATTCTGACAGAGGGCCACGAGACTTCGACCAGCGCGCAAAAATGGAGGCTCTAGACCCTTCCAGAGCCGAGATATCGGACGTCAAAGTTTTGACCTGAAAAAAAAACATAAGGGGTAACACTGTCGTTTTTGGCCGAAATTTTGACCCCCTCCGATCTTCTTGAAACTCTGGATTCTGACAGAGGGCCACGAGACTTCGACCAGCGCGCAAAAATGGAGGCTCTAGACCCTTCCAGAGCCGAGATATCGGATGTCAAAGTTTTGACCCGAAAAAAAAACATAAGGGGTAACACTGTTGTTTTTGGCCGAAATTTTGACCCCCTCCGATCTTCTTGAAACTCTGGATTCTGACAGAGGGCCAAGAGACTTCGATCAGCGCGCAAAAATGGAGGCTCTAGACCCTTCCAGAGCCGAGATATCGGACGTCAAAGTTTTGACCCGAAAAAAAACATAAGGGGTAACACTGTCATTTTTGGCCGAAATTTTGACCCCCTCCGATCTTCTTGAAACTCTGGATTCTGACAGAGGGCCACGAGACTTCGACCAGCGTGCAAAAATGGAGGCTCTAGACCCTTCCAGAGCCGAGATATCGGATGTCAAAGTTTTGACCCGAAAAAAAAAACATGAGGGGTAACACTGTCGTTTTTGGCCGAAATTTTGACCCCCTCCGATCTTCTTGAAACTCTGGATTCTGACAGAGGGCCACGAGACTTCGACCAGCGTGCAAAAATGGAGGCTCTAGACCCTTCCAGAGCCGAGATATCGGATGTCAAAGTTTTGACCCGAAAAAAAAAACATAAGGGGTAACACTGTCGTTTTTGGCCGAAATTTTGACCCCCTCCGATTTTCTTGAAACTCTGGATTCTGACAGAGGGCCACGAGACTTCGACCAGCGCGCAAAAATGGAGGCTCTAGACCCTTCCAGAGCCGAGATATCGGACGTCAAAGTTTTGACCCGAAAAAAAAAAAACATAAGGGGTAACACTGTCGTTTTTGGCCGAAATTTTGACCCCCTCCGATCTTCTTGAAACTCTGGATTCTGACAGAGGGCCACGAGACTTCGACCAGCGCGCAAAAATGGAGGATCTAGACCCGTCCAGAGCCGAGATATCGGACGTCAAAGTTTTGACCCGAAAAAAAAACATAAGGGGTAACACTGTCGTTTTTGGCCGAAATTTTGACCCCCTCCGATCTTCTTGAAACTCTGGATTCTGACAGAGGGCCACGAGACTTCGACCAGCGCGCAAAAATGGAGGCTCTAGACCCTTCCAGAGCCGAGATATCGGATGTCAAAGTTTTGACCCGAAAAAAAAACATAAGGGGTAACACTGTCGTTTTTGGCCGAAATTTTGACCCCCTCCGATCTTCTTGAAACTCTGGATTCTGACAGAGGGCCACGAGACTTCGACCAGCGCGCAAAAATGGAGGCTCTAGACCCTTCCAGAGCCGAGATATCGGATGTCAAAGTTTTGACCCGAAAAAAAACATAAGGGGTAACACTGTTGTTTTTGGCTGAAATTTTGACCCCCTCCGATCTTCTTGAAACTCTGGATTCTGACAGAAGGCCACGAGACTTCGACCAGCGCGCAAAAATGGAGGCTCTAGACCCTTCCAGAGCCGAGATATCGGACGTCAAAGTTTTGACCCGAAAAAAAACATAAGGGGTAACACTGTCATTTTTGGCCGAAATTTTGACCCCCTCCGATCTTCTTGAAACTCTGGATTCTGACAGAGGGCCACGAGACTTCGACCAGCGCGCAAAAATGGAGGGTCTAGACCCTTCCAGAGCCGAGATATCGGATGTCAAAGTTTTGACCCGAAAAAAAAAAACATAAGGGGTAACACTGTCGTTTTTGGCCGAAATTTTGACCCCCTCCGATCTTCTTGAAACTCTGGATTCTGACAGAGGGCCACGAGACTTCGACCAGCGCGCAAAAATGGAGGCTCTAGACCCTTCCAGAGCCGAGATATCGGACGTCAAAGTTTTGACCCGAAAAAAAAACATAAGGGGTAACACTGTTGTTTTTGGCCGTAATTTTTACCCCCTCCGATCTTCTTGAAACTCTGGATTCTGACAGAGGGCCACGAGACTTCGACCCGCGCGCAAAAATTGAGGCTCTAGACCCTTCCAGAGCCGAGATATCAGACGTCAAAATTTTGACCCGAAAAAAAAAACATAAGGGGTAACACTGTCGTTTTTGGCCGAAATTTTGACCCCCTCCGATCTTCTTGAAACTCTGGATTCTGACAGAGGGCCACGAGACTTCGACCAGCGCGCAAAAGTTGAGGCTCTAGAATCTTCCAGAGCCGAGATATCGGACGTCAAAGTTTTGGCACGAAAAAAAAAACATAAGGGGTAACACTGTCATTTTTTTTTTGGCCGAAATTTTGACCCCCTCCGATCTTCTTCAAACTCTGGATTCTGACAGAGGGCCACGAGACTTCGACCAGCGCGCAAAAATGGAGGCTCTAGACCCTTCCAGAGCCGAGATATCAGACGTCAAAGTTTTGACCCGAAAAAAAAAAACATAAGGGGTAACACTGTCGTTTTTGGCCGAAATTTTGACCTCCTCCGATCTTCTTGAAACTCTGGATTCTGACAGAGGGCCACGAGACTTCGACCAGCGCGCAAAAATGGAGGCTCTACACCCTACCAGAGCCGAGATATCGGATGTCAAAGTTTTGACCCGAAAAAAAAAACATAAGGGGTAACACTGTCGTTTTTGGCCGAAATTTTGACCCCCTCCGATCTTCTTGAAACTCTGGATTCTGACAGAGGGCCACGAGACTTCGACCAGCACGCAAAAATGGAGGCTCTAGACCCTTCCAGAGCCGAGATATCGGATGTCAAAGTTTTGACCCGAAAAAAAAAACATAAGGGGTAACACTGTCATTTTTGGCCGAAATTTTGACCCCCTCCGATCTTCTTGAAACTCTGGATTCTGACAGAGGGCCACGAGACTTCGACCAGCGCGCAAAAATGGAGGCTCTAGACCCTTCCAGAGCCGAGATATCGGACGTCAAAGTTTTGACCCGAAAAAAAAAACATAAGGGGTAACACTGTCGTTTTTGGCCGAAATTTTGACCCCCTCCGATCTTCTTGAAACTCTGGATTCTGACAGAGGGCCACGAGACTTCGACCAGCGCGCAAAAATGGAGGCTCTAGACCCTTCCAGAGCCGAGATATCGGATGTCAAAGTTTTGACCCGAAAAAAAAAAACACAAGGGGTAACACTGTCATTTTTGGCCGAAATTTTGACCCCCTCCGATCTTCTTGAAACTCTGGATTCTGACAGAGGGCCACGAGACTTCGACCAGCGCGCAAAAATGGAGGCTCTAGACCCTTCCAGAGCCGAGATATCGGACGTCAAAGTTTTGACCCGAAAAAAAAACATAAGGGGTAACACTGTCGTTTTTGGCCGAAATTTTGACCCCCTCCGATCTTCTTGAAACTCTGGATTCTGACAGAGGGCCACGAGACTTCGACCAGCGCGCAAAAATGGAGGCTCTAGACCCTTCCAGAGCCGAGATATCGGATGTCAAAGTTTTGACCCGAAAAAAAAACATAAGGGGTAACACTGTCATTTTGGCCGAAATTTTGACCCCCTCCAATCTTCTTGAAACTCTGGATTCTGACAGAGGGCCACGAGACTTCGACCAGCACGCAAAAATGGAGGCTCTAGACCCTTCCAGAGCCGAGATATCGGATGTCAAAGTTTTGACCCGAAAAAAAAACATAAGGGGTAACACTGTCGTTTTTGGCCGAAATTTTGACCCCCTCCGATCTTCTTGAAACTCTGGATTCTGACAGAGGGCCACGAGACTTCGACCAGCGCGCAAAAATGGAGGCTCTAGACCCTTCCAGAGCCGAGATATCGGATGTCAAAGTTTTGACCCGAAAAAAAAAACATAAGGGGTAACACTGTCGTTTTTGGCCGAAATTTTGACCCCCTCCGATCTTCTTGAAACTCTGGATTCTGACAGAGGGCCACGAGACTTCGACCAGCACGCAAAAATGGAGGCTCTAGACCCTTCCAGAGCCGAGATATCGGATGTCAAAGTTTTGACCCGAAAAAAAAACATAAGGGGTAACACTGTCGTTTTTGGCCGAAATTTTGACCCCCTCCGATCTTCTTGAAACTCTGGATTCTGACAGAGGGCCACGAGACTTCGACCAGCGCGCAAAAATGGAGGCTCTAGACCCTTCCAGAGCCGAGATATCGGATGTCAAAGTTTTGACCCGAAAAAAAACATAAGGGGTAACACTGTCGTTTTTGGCCGAAATTTTGACCCCCTCCGATCTTCTTCAAACTCTGGATTCTGACAGAGGGCCACGAGACTTCGACCAGCGCGCAAAAATGGAGGCTCTAGACCCTTCCAGAGCCGAGATATCAGACGTCAAAGTTTTGACCCGAAAAAAAAAAACATAAGGGGTAACACTGTCGTTTTTGGCCGAAATTTTGACCTCCTCCGATCTTCTTGAAACTCTGGATTCTGACAGAGGGCCACGAGACTTCGACCAGCGCGCAAAAATGGAGGCTCTACACCCTTCCAGAGCCGAGATATCGGATGTCAAAGTTTTGACCCGAAAAAAAAAAACATAAGGGGTAACACTGTCGTTTTTGGCCGAAATTTTGACCCCCTCCGATCTTCTTGAAACTCTGGATTCTGACAGAGGGCCACGAGACTTCGACCAGCACGCAAAAATGGAGGCTCTAGACCCTTCCAGAGCCGAGATATCGGATGTCAAAGTTTTGACCCGAAAAAAAAAACATAAGGGGTAACACTGTCATTTTTGGCCGAAATTTTGACCCCCTCCGATCTTCTTGAAACTCTGGATTCTGACAGAGGGCCACGAGACTTCGACCAGCGCGCAAAAATGGAGGCTCTAGACCCTTCCAGAGCCGAGATATCGGACGTCAAAGTTTTGACCCGAAAAAAAAAACATAAGGGGTAACACTGTCGTTTTTGGCCGAAATTTTGACCCCCTCCGATCTTCTTGAAACTCTGGATTCTGACAGAGGGCCACGAGACTTCGACCAGCGCGCAAAAATGGAGGCTCTAGACCCTTCCAGAGCCGAGATATCGGATGTCAAAGTTTTGACCCGAAAAAAAAAAACACAAGGGGTAACACTGTCATTTTTGGCCGAAATTTTGACCCCCTCCGATCTTCTTGAAACTCTGGATTCTGACAGAGGGCCACGAGACTTCGACCAGCGCGCAAAAATGGAGGCTCTAGACCCTTCCAGAGCCGAGATATCGGACGTCAAAGTTTTGACCCGAAAAAAAAACATAAGGGGTAACACTGTCGTTTTTGGCCGAAATTTTGACCCCCTCCGATCTTCTTGAAACTCTGGATTCTGACAGAGGGCCACGAGACTTCGACCAGCGCGCAAAAATGGAGGCTCTAGACCCTTCCAGAGCCGAGATATCGGATGTCAAAGTTTTGACCCGAAAAAAAAACATAAGGGGTAACACTGTCATTTTGGCCGAAATTTTGACCCCCTCCAATCTTCTTGAAACTCTGGATTCTGACAGAGGGCCACGAGACTTCGACCAGCACGCAAAAATGGAGGCTCTAGACCCTTCCAGAGCCGAGATATCGGATGTCAAAGTTTTGACCCGAAAAAAAAACATAAGGGGTAACACTGTCGTTTTTGGCCGAAATTTTGACCCCCTCCGATCTTCTTGAAACTCTGGATTCTGACAGAGGGCCACGAGACTTCGACCAGCGCGCAAAAATGGAGGCTCTAGACCCTTCCAGAGCCGAGATATCGGATGTCAAAGTTTTGACCCGAAAAAAAAAACATAAGGGGTAACACTGTCGTTTTTGGCCGAAATTTTGACCCCCTCCGATCTTCTTGAAACTCTGGATTCTGACAGAGGGCCACGAGACTTCGACCAGCACGCAAAAATGGAGGCTCTAGACCCTTCCAGAGCCGAGATATCGGATGTCAAAGTTTTGACCCGAAAAAAAAACATAAGGGGTAACACTGTCGTTTTTGGCCGAAATTTTGACCCCCTCCGATCTTCTTGAAACTCTGGATTCTGACAGAGGGCCACGAGACTTCGACCAGCGCGCAAAAATGGAGGCTCTAGACCCTTCCAGAGCCGAGATATCGGATGTCAAAGTTTTGACCCGAAAAAAAACATAAGGGGTAACACTGTCGTTTTTGGCCGAAATTTTGACCCCCTCCGATCTTCTTGAAACTCTGGATTCTGACAGAGGGCCACGAGACTTCGACCAGCGCGCAAAAATGGAGGCTCTAGACCCTTCCAGAGCCGAGATATCGGATGTCAAAGTTTTGACCCGAAAAAAAACATAAGGGGTAACACTGTTGTTTTTGGCTGAAATTTTGACCCCCTCCGATCTTCTTGAAACTCTGGATTCTGACAGAGGGCCACGAGACTTCGACCAGCGCGCAAAAATGGAGGCTCTAGACCCTTCCAGAGCCGAGATATCGGACGTCAAAGTTTTGACCCGAAAAAAAAACATAAGGGGTAACACTGTCATTTTTGGCCGAAATTTTGACCCCCTCCGATCTTCTTGAAACTCTGGATTCTGACAGAGGGCCACGAGACTTCGACCAGCGCGCAAAAATGGAGGGTCTAGACCCTTCCAGAGCCGAGATATCGGATGTCAAAGTTTTGACCCGAAAAAAAAAACATAAGGGGTAACACTGTCGTTTTTGGCCGAAATTTTGACCCCCTCCGATCTTCTTGAAACTCTGGATTCTGACAGAGGGCCACGAGACTTCGACCAGCGCGCAAAAATGGAGGCTCTAGACCCTTCCAGAGCCGAGATATCGGATGTCAAAGTTTTGACCCGAAAAAAAAAAACATAAGGGGTAACACTGTCGTTTTTGGCCGAAATTTTGACCCCCTCCGATCTTCTTGAAACTCTGGATTCTGACAGAGGGCCACGAGACTTCGACCAGCGCGCAAAAATGGAGGCTCTAGACCCTTCCAGAGCCGAGATATCGGACGTCAAAGTTTTGACCCGAAAAAAAAAACATAAGGGGTAACACTGTTGTTTTTGGCCGTAATTTTTACCCCCTCCGATCTTCTTGAAACTCTGGATTCTGACAGAGGGCCACGAGACTTCGACCAGCGCGCAAAAATTGAGGCTCTAGACCCTTCCAGAGCCGAGATATCAGACGTCAAAATTTTGACCCGAAAAAAAAACATAAGGGGTAACACTGTCGTTTTTGGCCGAAATTTTGACCCCCTCCGATCTTCTTGAAACTCTGGATTCTGACAGAGGGCCACGAGACTTCGACCAGCGCGCAAAAGTTGAGGCTCTAGAATCTTCCAGAGCCGAGATATCGGACGTCAAAGTTTTGGCACGAAAAAAAAAACATAAGGGGTAACACTGTCATTTTTTTTTTGGCCGAAATTTTGACCCCCTCCGATCTTCTTCAAACTCTGGATTCTGACAGAGGGCCACGAGACTTCGACCAGCGCGCAAAAATGGAGGCTCTAGACCCTTCCAGAGCCGAGATATCAGACGTCAAAGTTTTGACCCGAAAAAAAAAACATAAGGGGTAACACTGTCGTTTTTGGCCGAAATTTTGACCTCCTCCGATCTTCTTGAAACTCTGGATTCTGACAGAGGGCCACGAGACTTCGACCAGCGCGCAAAAATGGAGGCTCTACACCCTTCCAGAGCCGAGATATCGGATGTCAAAGTTTTGACCCGAAAAAAAAAACATAAGGGGTAACACTGTCGTTTTTGGCCGAAATTTTGACCCCCTCCGATCTTCTTGAAACTCTGGATTCTGACAGAGGGCCACGAGACTTCGACCAGCACGCAAAAATGGAGGCTCTAGACCCTTCCAGAGCCGAGATATCGGATGTCAAAGTTTTGACCCGAAAAAAAAAACATAAGGGGTAACACTGTCGTTTTTGGCCGAAATTTTGACCCCCTCCGATCTTCTTGAAACTCTGGATTCTGACAGAGGGCCACGAGACTTCGACCAGCGCGCAAAAATGGAGGCTCTAGACCCTTCCAGAGCCGAGATATCGGACGTCAAAGTTTTGACCCGAAAAAAAAACATAAGGGGTAACACTGTCGTTTTTGGCCGAAATTTTGACCCCCTCCGATCTTCTTGAAACTCTGGATTCTGACAGAGGGCCACGAGACTTCGACCAGCGCGCAAAAATGGAGGCTCTAGACCCTTCCAGAGCCGAGATATCGGATGTCAAAGTTTTGACCCGAAAAAAAAAACACAAGGGGTAACACTGTCATTTTTGGCCGAAATTTTGACCCCCTCCGATCTTCTTGAAACTCTGGATTCTGACAGAGGGCCACGAGACTTCGACCAGCGCGCAAAAATGGAGGCTCTAGACCCTTCCAGAGCCGAGATATCGGACGTCAAAGTTTTGACCGGAAAAAAAAACATAAGGGGTAACACTGTCGTTTTTGGCCGAAATTTTGACCCCCTCCGATCTTCTTGAAACTCTGGATTCTGACAGAGGGCCACGAGACTTCGACCAGCGCGCAAAAATGGAGGCTCTAGACCCTTCCAGAGCCGAGATATCGGATGTCAAAGTTTTGACCCGAAAAAAAAACATAAGGGGTAACACTGTCATTTTGGCCGAAATTTTGACCCCCTCCGATCTTCTTGAAACTCTGGATTCTGACAGAGGGCCACGAGACTTCGACCAGCACGCAAAAATGGAGGCTCTAGACCCTTCCAGAGCCGAGATATCGGATGTCAAAGTTTTGACCCGAAAAAAAAACATAAGGGGTAACACTGTCATTTTGGCCGAAATTTTGACCCCCTCCGATCTTCTTGAAACTCTGGATTCTGACAGAGGGCCACGAGACTTCGACCAGCGCGCAAAAATGGAGGCTCTAGACCCTTCCAGAGCCGAGATATCGGACGTCAAAGTTTTGACCCGAAAAAAAAACATAAGGGGTAACACTGTCGTTTTTGGCCGAAATTTTGACCCCCTCCGATCTTCTTGAAACTCTGGATTCTGACAGAGGGCCACGAGACTTCGACCAGCGCGCAAAAATGGAGGCTCTAGACCCTTCCAGAGCCGAGATATCGGATGTCAAAGTTTTGACCCGAAAAAAAAACATAAGGGGTAACACTGTCGTTTTTGGCCGAAATTTTGACCCCCTCCGATCTTCTTGAAACTCTGGATTCTGACAGAGGGCCACGAGACTTCGACCAGCGCGCAAAAATTGAGGCTCTAGACCCTTCCAGAGCCGAGATATCAGACGTCAAAATTTTGACCCGAAAAAAAAAACATAAGGGGTAACACTGTCGTTTTTGGCCGAAATTTTGACCCCCTCCGATCTTCTTGAAACTCTGGATTCTGACAGAGGGCCACGAGACTTCGACCAGCACGCAAAAATGGAGGCTCTAGACCCTTCCAGAGCCGAGATATCGGATGTCAAAGTTTTGACCCGAAAAAAAAAACATAAGGGGTAACACTGTCATTTTTGGCCGAAATTTTGACCCCCTCCGATCTTCTTGAAACTCTGGATTCTGACAGAGGGCCACGAGACTTCGACCAGCGCGCAAAAATGGAGGCTCTAGACCCTTCCAGAGCCGAGATATCGGACGTCAAAGTTTTGACCCGAAAAAAAAACATAAGGGGTAACACTGTCGTTTTTGGCCGAAATTTTGACCCCCTCCGATCTTCTTGAAACTCTGGATTCTGACAGAGGGCCACGAGACTTCGACCAGCGCGCAAAAATGGAGGCTCTAGACCCTTCCAGAGCCGAGATATCGGATGTCAAAGTTTTGACCCGAAAAAAAAACATAAGGGGTAACACTGTCATTTTGGCCGAAATTTTGACCCAATCCAATCTTCTTGAAACTCTGGATTCTGACAGAGGGCCACGAGACTTCGACCAGCACGCAAAAATGGAGGCTCTAGACCCTTCCAGAGCCGAGATATCGGATGTCAAAGTTTTGACCCGAAAAAAAAACATAAGGGGTAACACTGTCGTTTTTGGCCGAAATTTTGACCCCCTCCGATCTTCTTGAAACTCTGGATTCTGACAGAGGGCCACGAGACTTCGACCAGCGCGCAAAAATGGAGGCTCTAGACCCTTCCAGAGCCGAGATATCGGATGTCAAAGTTTTGACCCGAAAAAAAAAACATAAGGGGTAACACTGTCGTTTTTGGCCGAAATTTTGACCCCCTCCGATCTTCTTGAAACTCTGGATTCTGACAGAGGGCCACGAGACTTCGACCAGCACGCAAAAATGGAGGCTCTAGACCCTTCCAGAGCCGAGATATCGGATGTCAAAGTTTTGACCCGAAAAAAAAACATAAGGGGTAACACTGTCGTTTTTGGCCGAAATTTTGACCCCCTCCGATCTTCTTGAAACTCTGGATTCTGACAGAGGGCCACGAGACTTCGACCAGCGCGCAAAAATGGAGGCTCTAGACCCTTCCAGAGCCGAGATATCGGATGTCAAAGTTTTGACCCGAAAAAAAACATAAGGGGTAACACTGTCGTTTTTGGCCGAAATTTTGACCCCCTCCGATCTTCTTGAAACTCTGGATTCTGACAGAGGGCCACGAGACTTCGACCAGCGCGCAAAAATGGAGGCTCTAGACCCTTCCAGAGCCGAGATATCGGATGTCAAAGTTTTGACCCGAAAAAAAACATAAGGGGTAACACTGTTGTTTTTGGCTGAAATTTTGACCCCCTCCGATCTTCTTGAAACTCTGGATTCTGACAGAGGGCCACGAGACTTCGACCAGCGCGCAAAAATGGAGGCTCTAGACCCTTCCAGAGCCGAGATATCGGACGTCAAAGTTTTGACCCGAAAAAAAAACATAAGGGGTAACACTGTCATTTTTGGCCGAAATTTTGACCCCCTCCGATCTTCTTGAAACTCTGGATTCTGACAGAGGGCCACGAGACTTCGACCAGCGCGCAAAAATGGAGGGTCTAGACCCTTCCAGAGCCGAGATATCGGATGTCAAAGTTTTGACCCGAAAAAAAAAACATAAGGGGTAACACTGTCGTTTTTGGCCGAAATTTTGACCCCCTCCGATCTTCTTGAAACTCTGGATTCTGACAGAGGGCCACGAGACTTCGACCAGCGCGCAAAAATGGAGGCTCTAGACCCTTCCAGAGCCGAGATATCGGATGTCAAAGTTTTGACCCGAAAAAAAAAACATAAGGGGTAACACTGTCGTTTTTGGCCGAAATTTTGACCCCCTCCGATCTTCTTGAAACTCTGGATTCTGACAGAGGGCCACGAGACTTCGACCAGCGCGCAAAAATGGAGGCTCTAGACCCTTCCAGAGCCGAGATATCGGACGTCAAAGTTTTGACCCGAAAAAAAAACATAAGGGGTAACACTGTTGTTTTTGGCCGTAATTTTTACCCCCTCCGATCTTCTTGAAACTCTGGATTCTGACAGAGGGCCACGAGACTTCGACCAGCGCGCAAAAATTGAGGCTCTAGACCCTTCCAGAGCCGAGATATCAGACGTCAAAATTTTGACCCGAAAAAAAAACATAAGGGGTAACACTGTCGTTTTTGGCCGAAATTTTGACCCCCTCCGATCTTCTTGAAACTCTGGATTCTGACAGAGGGCCACGAGACTTCGACCAGCGCGCAAAAGTTGAGGCTCTAGAATCTTCCAGAGCCGAGATATCGGACGTCAAAGTTTTGGCACGAAAAAAAAAACATAAGGGGTAACACTGTCATTTTTTTTTGGCCGAAATTTTGACCCCCTCCGATCTTCTTCAAACTCTGGATTCTGACAGAGGGCCACGAGACTTCGACCAGCGCGCAAAAATGGAGGCTCTAGACCCTTCCAGAGCCGAGATATCAGACGTCAAAGTTTTGACCCGAAAAAAAAAACATAAGGGGTAACACTGTCGTTTTTGGCCGAAATTTTGACCTCCTCCGATCTTCTTGAAACTCTGGATTCTGACAGAGGGCCACGAGACTTCGACCAGCGCGCAAAAATGGAGGCTCTACACCCTTCCAGAGCCGAGATATCGGATGTCAAAGTTTTGACCCGAAAAAAAAAACATAAGGGGTAACACTGTCGTTTTTGGCCGAAATTTTGACCCCCTCCGATCTTCTTGAAACTCTGGATTCTGACAGAGGGCCACGAGACTTCGACCAGCACGCAAAAATGGAGGCTCTAGACCCTTCCAGAGCCGAGATATCGGATGTCAAAGTTTTGACCCGAAAAAAAAAACATAAGGGGTAACACTGTCGTTTTTGGCCGAAATTTTGACCCCCTCCGATCTTCTTGAAACTCTGGATTCTGACAGAGGGCCACGAGACTTCGACCAGCGCGCAAAAATGGAGGCTCTAGACCCTTCCAGAGCCGAGATATCGGACGTCAAAGTTTTGACCCGAAAAAAAAACATAAGGGGTAACACTGTCGTTTTTGGCCGAAATTTTGACCCCCTCCGATCTTCTTGAAACTCTGGATTCTGACAGAGGGCCACGAGACTTCGACCAGCGCGCAAAAATGGAGGCTCTAGACCCTTCCAGAGCCGAGATATCGGATGTCAAAGTTTTGACCCGAAAAAAAAAACACAAGGGGTAACACTGTCATTTTTGGCCGAAATTTTGACCCCCTCCGATCTTCTTGAAACTCTGGATTCTGACAGAGGGCCACGAGACTTCGACCAGCGCGCAAAAATGGAGGCTCTAGACCCTTCCAGAGCCGAGATATCGGACGTCAAAGTTTTGACCGGAAAAAAAAACATAAGGGGTAACACTGTCGTTTTTGGCCGAAATTTTGACCCCCTCCGATCTTCTTGAAACTCTGGATTCTGACAGAGGGCCACGAGACTTCGACCAGCGCGCAAAAATGGAGGCTCTAGACCCTTCCAGAGCCGAGATATCGGATGTCAAAGTTTTGACCCGAAAAAAAAACATAAGGGGTAACACTGTCATTTTGGCCGAAATTTTGACCCCCTCCGATCTTCTTGAAACTCTGGATTCTGACAGAGGGCCACGAGACTTCGACCAGCACGCAAAAATGGAGGCTCTAGACCCTTCCAGAGCCGAGATATCGGATGTCAAAGTTTTGACCCGAAAAAAAAACATAAGGGGTAACACTGTCATTTTGGCCGAAATTTTGACCCCCTCCGATCTTCTTGAAACTCTGGATTCTGACAGAGGGCCACGAGACTTCGACCAGCGCGCAAAAATGGAGGCTCTAGACCCTTCCAGAGCCGAGATATCGGACGTCAAAGTTTTGACCCGAAAAAAAAACATAAGGGGTAACACTGTCGTTTTTGGCCGAAATTTTGACCCCCTCCGATCTTCTTGAAACTCTGGATTCTGACAGAGGGCCACGAGACTTCGACCAGCGCGCAAAAATGGAGGCTCTAGACCCTTCCAGAGCCGAGATATCGGATGTCAAAGTTTTGACCCGAAAAAAAAACATAAGGGGTAACACTGTCGTTTTTGGCCGAAATTTTGACCCCCTCCGATCTTCTTGAAACTCTGGATTCTGACAGAGGGCCACGAGACTTCGACCAGCGCGCAAAAATTGAGGCTCTAGACCCTTCCAGAGCCGAGATATCAGACGTCAAAATTTTGACCCGAAAAAAAAAACATAAGGGGTAACACTGTCGTTTTTGGCCGAAATTTTGACCCCCTCCGATCTTCTTGAAACTCTGGATTCTGACAGAGGGCCACGAGACTTCGACCAGCGCGCAAAAGTTGAGGCTCTAGAATCTTCCAGAGCCGAGATATCGGACGTCAAAGTTTTGGCACGAAAAAAAAAACATAAGGGGTAACACTGTCATTTTTTTTTGGCCGAAATTTTTACCCCCTCCGATCTTCTTCAAACTCTGGATTCTGACAGAGGGCCACGAGACTTCGACCAGCGCGCAAAAATGGAGGCTCTAGACCTTTCCAGAGCCGAGATATCAGACGTCAAAGTTTTGACCCGAAAAAAAAAAACATAAGGGGTAACACTGTCGTTTTTGGCCGAAATTTTGACCTCCTCCGATCTTCTTGAAACTCTGGATTCTGACAGAGGGCCACGAGACTTCGACCAGCGCGCAAAAATGGAGGCTCTACACCCTTCCAGAGCCGAGATATCGGATGTCAAAGTTTTGACCCGAAAAAAAAAACATAAGGGGTAACATTGTCGTTTTTGGCCGAAATTTTGACCCCCTCAGATCTTCTTGAAACTCTGGATTCTGACAGAGGGCCACGAGACTTCGACCAGCACGCAAAAATGGAGGCTCTAGACCCTTCCAGAGCCGAGATATCGGATGTCAAAGTTTTGACCCGAAAAAAAAAACATAAGGGGTAACACTGTCATTTTTGGCCGAAATTTTGACCCCCTCCGATCTTCTTGAAACTCTGGATTCTGACAGAGGGCCACGAGACTTCGACCAGCGCGCAAAAATGGAGGCTCTAGACCCTTCCAGAGCCGAGATATCGGACGTCAAAGTTTTGACCCGAAAAAAAAACATAAGGGGTAACACTGTCGTTTTTGGCCGAAATTTTGACCCCCTCCGATCTTCTTGAAACTCTGGATTCTGACAGAGGGCCACGAGACTTCGACCAGCGCGCAAAAATGGAGGCTCTAGACCCTTCCAGAGCCGAGATATCGGATGTCAAAGTTTTGACCCGAAAAAAAAAACACAAGGGGTAACACTGTCATTTTTGGCCGAAATTTTGACCCCCTCCGATCTTCTTGAAACTCTGGATTCTGACAGAGGGCCACGAGACTTCGACCAGCGCGCAAAAATGGAGGCTCTAGACCCTTCCAGAGCCGAGATATCGGACGTCAAAGTTTTGACCCGAAAAAAAAACATAAGGGGTAACACTGTCGTTTTTGGCCGAAATTTTGACCCCCTCCGATCTTCTTGAAACTCTGGATTTTGACAGAGGGCCACGAGACTTCGACCAGTGCGCAAAAATGGAGGCTCTAGACCCTTCCAGAGCCGAGATATCGGATGTCAAAGTTTTGACCCGAAAAAAAAACATAAGGGGTAACACTGTCGTTTTTGGCCGAAATTTTGACCCCCTCCGATCTTCTTGAAACTCTGGATTCTGACAGAGGGCCACGAGACTTCGACCAGCACGCAAAAATGGAGGCTCTAGACCCTTCCAGAGCCGAGATATCGGATGTCAAAGTTTTGACCCGAAAAAAAAACATAAGGGGTAACACTGTCATTTTGGCCGAAATTTTGACCCCCTCCGATCTTCTTGAAACTCTGGATTCTGACAGAGGGCCACGAGACTTCGACCAGCGCGCAAAAATGGAGGCTCTAGACCCTTCCAGAGCCGAGATATCGGACGTCAAAGTTTTGACCCGAAAAAAAAACATAAGGGGTAACACTGTCGTTTTTGGCCGAAATTTTGACCCCCTCCGATCTTCTTGAAACTCTGGATTCTGACAGAGGGCCACGAGACTTCGACCAGCGCGCAAAAATGGAGGCTCTAGACCCTTCCAGAGCCGAGATATCGGATGTCAAAGTTTTGACCCGAAAAAAAAACATAAGGGGTAACACTGTCGTTTTTGGCCGAAATTTTGACCCCCTCCGATCTTCTTGAAACTCTGGATTCTGACAGAGGGCCACGAGACTTCGACCAGCACGCAAAAATGGAGGCTCTAGACCCTTCCAGAGCCGAGATATCGGATGTCAAAGTTTTGACCAGAAAAAAAAAAATAAGGGGTAACACTGTCATTTTTGGCCGAAATTTTGACCCCCTCCGATCTTCTTGAAACTCTGGATTCTGACAGAGGGCCACGAGACTTCGACCAGCGCGCAAAAATGGAGGCTCTAGACCCTTCCAGGGCCGAGATATCAGATGTCAAAGTTTTGACCCGAAAAAACAACATAAGGGGTAACACTGTCGTTTTTGGCCGAAATTTTGACCCACTCCGATCTTCTTGAAACTCTGGATTCTGACAGAGGGCCACGAGACTTCGACCAGTGCGCAAAAATGGAGGCTCTAGACCCTTCCAGAGCCGAGATATCGGATGTCAAAGTTTTGACCCGAAAAAAAAAACATAAGGGGTAACACTGACGTTTTTGGCCGAAATTTTGACCCCCTCCGATCTTCTTGAAACTCTGGATTCTGACAGAGGGCCACGAGACTTCGACCAGCGCGCAAAAATGGAGGATCTAGACCCTTCCAGAGCCGAGATATCGGATGTCAAAGTTTTGACCCGAAAAAAAAAACATAAGGGGTAACACTGTCGTTTTTGGCCGAAATTTTGACCCCCTCCGATCTTCTTGAAACTCTGGATTCTGACAGAGGGCCACGAGACTTCGACCAGCGCGCAAAAATGGAGGCTCTAGACCCTTCCAGAGCCGAGATATCGGACGTCAAAGTTTTGACCCGGAAAAAAACATAAGGGGTAACACTGTCGTTTTTGGCCGAAATTTTGACCCCCTCCGATCTTCTTGAAACTCTGGATTCTGACAGAGGGCCACGAGACTTCGACCAGCGTGCAAAAATGGAGGCTCTAGACCCTTCCAGAGCCGAGATATCGGACGTCAAAGTTTTGACCCGAAAAAAAAACATAAGGGGTAACACTGTTGTTTTTGGCCGAAATTTTGACCCCCTCCGATCTTCTTGAAACTCTGGATTCTGACAGAGGGCCACGAGACTTCGATCAGCCCGCAAAAATGGAGGCTCTAGACCCTTCCAGAGCCGAGATATCGGACGTCAAAGTTTTGACCCGAAAAAAAACATAAGGGGTAACACTGTCGTTTTTGGTCGAAATTTTGACCCCCTCCGATCTTCTTGAAACTCTGGATTCTGACAGAGGGCCACGAGACTTCGACCACCGCGCAAAAATGGAGGCTCTAGACCCTTCCAGAGCCGAGATATCGGATGTCAAAGTTTTGACCCGAAAAAAAAAAAACATAAGGGGTAACACTGTCGTTTTTGGCCGAAATTTTGACCCCCTCCGATCTTCTTGAAACTCTGGATTCTGACAGAGGGCCACGAGACTTCGACCAGCGTGCAAAAATGGAGGCTCTAGACCCTTCCAGAGCCGAGATATCGGACGTCAAAGTTTTGACCCGAAAAAAAAACATAAGGGGTAACACTGTTGTTTTTGGCCGAAATTTTGACCCCCTCCGATCTTCTTGAAACTCTGGATTCTGACAGAGGGCCACGAGACTTCGATCAGCCCGCAAAAATGGAGGCTCTAGACCCTTCCAGAGCCGAGATATCGGACGTCAAAGTTTTGACCCGAAAAAAAACATAAGGGGTAACACTGTCGTTTTTGGCCGAAATTTTGACCCCCTCCGATCTTCTTGAAACTCTGGATTCTGACAGAGGGCCACGAGACTTCGACCAGCGCGCAAAAATGGAGGCTCTAGACCCTTCCAGAGCCGAGATATCGGATGTCAAAGTTTTGACCCGAAAAAAAAAAACACAAGGGGTAACACTGTCATTTTTGGCCGAAATTTTGACCCCCTCCGATCTTCTTGAAACTCTGGATTCTGACAGAGGGCCACGAGACTTCGACCAGCGCGCAAAAATGGAGGCTCTAGGCCCTTCCAGAGCCGAGATATCGGACGTCAAAGTTTTGACCCGAAAAAAAAACATAAGGGGTAACACTGTCGTTTTTGGCCGAAATTTTGACCCCCTCCGATCTTCTTGAAACTCTGGATTCTGACAGAGGGCCACGAGACTTCGACCAGCGTGCAAAAATGGAGGCTCTAGACCCTTCCAGAGCCGAGATATCGGATGTCAAAGTTTTGACCCGAAAAAAAAACATAAGGGGTAACACTGTCATTTTGGCCGAAATTTTGACCCCCTCCGATCTTCTTGAAACTCTGGATTCTGACAGAGGGCCACGAGACTTCGACCAGCACGCAAAAATGGAGGCTCTAGACCCTTCCAGAGCCGAGATATCGGATGTCAAAGTTTTGACCCGAAAAAAAAAACATAAGGGGTAACACTGTCGTTTTTGGCCGAAATTTTGACCCCCTCCGATCTTCTTGAAACTCTGGATTCTGACAGAGGGCCACGAGACTTCGACCAGCGCGCAAAAATGGAGGATCTAGACCCGTCCAGAGCCGAGATATCGGACGTCAAAGTTTTGACCCGAAAAAAAAAACATAAGGGGTAACACTGTCGTTTTTGGCCGAAATTTTGACCCCCTCCGATCTTCTTGAAACTCTGGATTCTGACAGAGGGCCACGAGACTTCGACCAGCGCGCAAAAATGGAGGCTCTAGACCCTTCCAGAGCCGAGATATCGGATGTCAAAGTTTTGACCCGAAAAAAAAACATAAGGGGTAACACTGTCGTTTTTGGCCGAAATTTTGACCCCCTCCGATCTTCTTGAAACTCTGGATTCTGACAGAGGGCCACGAGACTTCGACCAGCGCGCAAAAATGGAGGCTCTAGACCCTTCCAGAGCCGAGATATCGGATGTCAAAGTTTTGACCCGAAAAAAAAAACATAAGGGGTAACACTGTCGTTTTTGGCCGAAATTTTGACCCCCTCCGATCTTCTTGAAACTCTGGATTCTGACAGAGGGCCACGAGACTTCGACCAGCGCGCAAAAATGGAGGCTCTAGACCCTTCCAGAGCCGAGATATCGGATGTCAAAGTTTTGACCCGAAAAAAAACATAAGGGGTAACACTGTTGTTTTTGGCTGAAATTTTGACCCCCTCCGATCTTCTTGAAACTCTGGATTCTGACAGAGGGCCACGAGACTTCGACCAGCGCGCAAAAATGGAGGCTCTAGACCCTTCCAGAGCCGAGATATCGGACGTCAAAGTTTTGACCCGAAAAAAAACATAAGGGGTAACACTGTCATTTTTGGCCGAAATTTTGACCCCCTCCGATCTTCTTGAAACTCTGGATTCTGACAGAGGGCCACGAGACTTCGACCAGCGCGCAAAAATGGAGGGTCTAGACCCTTCCAGAGCCGAGATATCGGATGTCAAAGTTTTGACCCGAAAAAAAAACATAAGGGGTAACACTGTCGTTTTTGGCCGAAATTTTGACCCCCTCCGATCTTCTTGAAACTCTGGATTCTGACAGAGGGCCACGAGACTTCGACCAGCGCGCAAAAATGGAGGCTCTAGACCCTTCCAGAGCCGAGATATCGGATGTCAAAGTTTTGACCCGAAAAAAAAAACATAAGGGGTAACACTGTCGTTTTTGGCCGAAATTTTGACCCCCTCCGATCTTCTTGAAACTCTGGATTCTGACAGAGGGCCACGAGACTTCGACCAGCGCGCAAAAATTGAGGCTCTAGACCCTTCCAGAGCCGAGATATCGGACGTCAAAGTTTTGACCCGAAAAAAAAACATAAGGGGTAACACTGTTGTTTTTGGCCGTAATTTTTACCCCCTCCGATCTTCTTGAAACTCTGGATTCTGACAGAGGGCCACGAGACTTCGACCAGCGCGCAAAAATTGAGGCTCTAGACCCTTCCAGAGCCGAGATATCAGACGTCAAAATTTTGACCCGAAAAAAAAAAACATAAGGGGTAACACTGTCGTTTTTGGCCGAAATTTTGACCCCCTCCGATCTTCTTGAAACTCTGGATTCTGACAGAGGGCCACGAGACTTCGACCAGCGCGCAAAAGTTGAGGCTCTAGAATCTTCCAGAGCCGAGATATCGGACGTCAAAGTTTTGGCACGAAAAAAAAAACATAAGGGGTAACACTGTCATTTTTTTTTGGCCGAAATTTTGACCCCCTCCGATCTTCTTCAAACTCTGGATTCTGACAGAGGGCCACGAGACTTCGACCAGCGCGCAAAAATGGAGGCTCTAGACCCTTCCAGAGCCGAGATATCAGACGTCAAAGTTTTGACCCGAAAAAAAAAAACATAAGGGGTAACACTGTCGTTTTTGGCCGAAATTTTGACCTCCTCCGATCTTCTTGAAACTCTGGATTCTGACAGAGGGCCACGAGACTTCGACCAGCGCGCAAAAATGGAGGCTCTACACCCTTCCAGAGCCGAGATATCGGATGTCAAAGTTTTGACCCGAAAAAAAAAACATAAGGGGTAACACTGTCGTTTTTGGCCGAAATTTTGACCCCCTCCGATCTTCTTGAAACTCTGGATTCTGACAGAGGGCCACGAGACTTCGACCAGCACGCAAAAATGGAGGCTCTAGACCCTTCCAGAGCCGAGATATCGGATGTCAAAGTTTTGACCCGAAAAAAAAAAACATAAGGGGTAACACTGTCATTTTTGGCCGAAATTTTGACCCCCTCCGATCTTCTTGAAACTCTGGATTCTGACAGAGGGCCACGAGACTTCGACCAGCGCGCAAAAATGGAGGCTCTAGACCCTTCCAGAGCCGAGATATCGGACGTCAAAGTTTTGACCCGAAAAAAAAACATAAGGGGTAACACTGTCGTTTTTGGCCGAAATTTTGACCCCCTCCGATCTTCTTGAAACTCTGGATTCTGACAGAGGGCCACGAGACTTCGACCAGCGCGCAAAAATGGAGGCTCTAGACCCTTCCAGAGCCGAGATATCGGATGTCAAAGTTTTGACCCGAAAAAAAAAACACAAGGGGTAACACTGTCATTTTTGGCCGAAATTTTGACCCCCTCCGATCTTCTTGAAACTCTGGATTCTGACAGAGGGCCACGAGACTTCGACCAGCGCGCAAAAATGGAGGCTCTAGACCCTTCCAGAGCCGAGATATCGGACGTCAAAGTTTTGACCCGAAAAAAAAACATAAGGGGTAACACTGTCGTTTTTGGCCGAAATTTTGACCCCCTCCGATCTTCTTGAAACTCTGGATTCTGACAGAGGGCCACGAGACTTCGACCAGCGCGCAAAAATGGAGGCTCTAGACCCTTCCAGAGCCGAGATATCGGATGTCAAAGTTTTGACCCGAAAAAAAAACATAAGGGGTAACACTGTCATTTTGGCCGAAATTTTGACCCCCTCCGATCTTCTTGAAACTCTGGATTCTGACAGAGGGCCACGAGACTTCGACCAGCACGCAAAAATGGAGGCTCTAGACCCTTCCAGAGCCGAGATATCGGATGTCAAAATTTTGACCCGAAAAAAAAAACATAAGGGGTAACACTGTCATTTTGGCCGAAATTTTGACCCCCTCCGATCTTCTTGAAACTCTGGATTCTGACAGAGGGCCACGAGACTTCGACCAGCGCGCAAAAATGGAGGCTCTAGACCCTTCCAGAGCCGAGATATCGGACGTCAAAGTTTTGACCCGAAAAAAAAACATAAGGGGTAACACTGTCGTTTTTGGCCGAAATTTTGACCCCCTCCGATCTTCTTGAAACTCTGGATTCTGACAGAGGGCCACGAGACTTCGACCAGCGCGCAAAAATGGAGGCTCTAGACCCTTCCAGAGCCGAGATATCGGATGTCAAAGTTTTGACCCGAAAAAAAAAACATAAGGGGTAACACTGTCGTTTTTGGCCGAAATTTTGACCCCCTCCGATCTTCTTGAAACTCTGGATTCTGACAGAGGGCCACGAGACTTCGACCAGCGCGCAAAAATTGAGGCTCTAGACCCTTCCAGAGCCGAGATATCAGACGTCAAAATTTTGACCCGAAAAAAAAAACATAAGGGGTAACACTGTCGTTTTTGGCCGAAATTTTGACCCCCTCCGATCTTCTTGAAACTCTGGATTCTGACAGAGGGCCACGAGACTTCGACCAGCGCGCAAAAGTTGAGGCTCTAGAATCTTCCAGAGCCGAGATATCGGACGTCAAAGTTTTGGCACGAAAAAAAAAACATAAGGGGTAACACTGTCATTTTTTTTTGGCCGAAATTTTTATCCCCTCCGATCTTCTTCAAACTCTGGATTCTGACAGAGGGCCACGAGACTTCGACCAGCGCGCAAAAATGGAGGCTCTAGACCCTTCCAGAGCCGAGATATCAGACGTCAAAGTTTTGACCCGAAAAAAAAAAACATAAGGGGTAACACTGTCGTTTTTGGCCGAAATTTTGACCTCCTCCGATCTTCTTGAAACTCTGGATTCTGACAGAGGGCCACGAGACTTCGACCAGCGCGCAAAAATGGAGGCTCTACACCCTTCCAGAGCCGAGATATCGGATGTCAAAGTTTTGACCCGAAAAAAAAACATAAGGGGTAACACTGTCGTTTTTGGCCGAAATTTTGACCCCCTCAGATCTTCTTGAAACTCTGGATTCTGACAGAGGGCCACGAGACTTCGACCAGCACGCAAAAATGGAGGCTCTAGACCCTTCCAGAGCCGAGATATCGGATGTCAAAGTTTTGACCCGAAAAAAAAAACATAAGGGGTAACACTGTCATTTTTGGCCGAAATTTTGACCCCCTCCGATCTTCTTGAAACTCTGGATTCTGACAGAGGGCCACGAGACTTCGACCAGCGCGCAAAAATGGAGGCTCTAGACCCTTCCAGAGCCGAGATATCGGACGTCAAAGTTTTGACCCGAAAAAAAAACATAAGGGGTAACACTGTCGTTTTTGGCCGAAATTTTGACCCCCTCCGATCTTCTTGAAACTCTGGATTCTGACAGAGGGCCACGAGACTTCGACCAGCGCGCAAAAATGGAGGCTCTAGACCCTTCCAGAGCCGAGATATCGGATGTCAAAGTTTTGACCCGAAAAAAAAAACACAAGGGGTAACACTGTCATTTTTGGCCGAAATTTTGACCCCCTCCGATCTTCTTGAAACTCTGGATTCTGACAGAGGGCCACGAGACTTCGACCAGCGCGCAAAAATGGAGGCTCTAGACCCTTCCAGAGCCGAGATATCGGACGTCAAAGTTTTGACCCGAAAAAAAAACATAAGGGGTAACACTGTCGTTTTTGGCCGAAATTTTGACCCCCTCCGATCTTCTTGAAACTCTGGATTTTGACAGAGGGCCACGAGACTTCGACCAGCGCGCAAAAATGGAGGCTCTAGACCCTTCCAGAGCCGAGATATCGGATGTCAAAGTTTTGACCCGAAAAAAAAAACATAAGGGGTAACACTGTCGTTTTTGGCCGAAATTTTGACCCCCTCCGATCTTCTTGAAACTCTGGATTCTGACAGAGGGCCACGAGACTTCGACCAGCACGCAAAAATGGAGGCTCTAGACCCTTCCAGAGCCGAGATATCGGATGTCAAAGTTTTGACCCGAAAAAAAAACATAAGGGGTAACACTGTCGTTTTTGGCCGAAATTTTGACCCCCTCCGATCTTCTTGAAACTCTGGATTCTGACAGAGGGCCACGAGACTTCGACCAGCGCGCAAAAATGGAGGCTCTAGACCCTTCCAGAGCCGAGATATCAGATGTCAAAGTTTTGACCCGAAAAAACAACATAAGGGGTAACACTGTCGTTTTTGGCCGAAATTTTGACCCACTCCGATCTTCTTGAAACTCTGGATTCTGACAGAGGGCCACGAGACTTCGACCAGTGCGCAAAAATGGAGGCTCTAGACCCTTCCAGAGCCGAGATATCGGATGTCAAAGTTTTGACCCGAAAAAAAAAACATAAGGGGTAACACTGACGTTTTTGGCCGAAATTTTGACCCCCTCCGATCTTCTTGAAACTCTGGATTCTGACAGAGGGCCACGAGACTTCGACCAGCGCGCAAAAATGGAGGATCTAGACCCTTCCAGAGCCGAGATATCGGACGTCAAAGTTTTGACCCGAAAAAAAAAACATAAGGGGTAACACTGTCGTTTTTGGCCGAAATTTTGACCCCCTCCGATCTTCTTGAAACTCTGGATTCTGACAGAGGGCCACGAGACTTCGACCAGCGCGCAAAAATGGAGGCTCTAGACCCTTCCAGAGCCGAGATATCGGACGTCAAAGTTTTGACCCGGAAAAAAACATAAGGGGTAACACTGTCGTTTTTGGCCGAAATTTTGACCCCCTCCGATCTTCTTGAAACTCTGGATTCTGACAGAGGGCCACGAGACTTCGACCAGCGTGCAAAAATGGAGGCTCTAGACCCTTCCAGAGCCGAGATATCGGACGTCAAAGTTTTGACCCGAAAAAAAAACATAAGGGGTAACACTGTTGTTTTTGGCCGAAATTTTGACCCCCTCCGATCTTCTTGAAACTCTGGATTCTGACAGAGGGCCACGAGACTTCGATCAGCCCGCAAAAATGGAGGCTCTAGACCCTTCCAGAGCCGAGATATCGGACGTCAAAGTTTTGACCCGAAAAAAAACATAAGGGGTAACACTGTCGTTTTTGGCCGAAATTTTGACCCCCTCCGATCTTCTTGAAACTCTGGATTCTGACAGAGGGCCACGAGACTTCGACCACCGCGCAAAAATGGAGGCTCTAGACCCTTCCAGAGCCGAGATATCGGATGTCAAAGTTTTGACCCGAAAAAAAAAAACATAAGGGGTAACACTGTCGTTTTTGGCCGAAATTTTGACCCCCTCCGATCTTCTTGAAACTCTGGATTCTGACAGAGGGCCACGAGACTTCGACCAGCGTGCAAAAATGGAGGCTCTAGACCCTTCCAGAGCCGAGATATCGGACGTCAAAGTTTTGACCCGAAAAAAAACATAAGGGGTAACACTGTCGTTTTTGGCCGAAATTTTGACCCCCTCCGATCTTCTTGAAACTCTGGATTCTGACAGAGGGCCACGAGACTTCGACCAGCGCGCAAAAATGGAGGCTCTAGACCCTTCCAGAGCCGAGATATCGGATGTCAAAGTTTTGACCCGAAAAAAAAAACATAAGGGGTAACACTGTCGTTTTTGGCCGAAATTTTGACCCCCTCCGATCTTCTTGAAACTCTGGATTCTGACAGAGGGCCACGAGACTTCGACCAGCGCGCAAAAATGGAGGCTCTAGACCCTTCCAGAGCCGAGATATCGGATGTCAAAGTTTTGACCCGAAAAAAAAAACATAAGGGGTAACACTGTCGTTTTTGGCCGAAATTTTGACCCCCTCCGATCTTCTTGAAACTCTGGATTCTGACAGAGGGCCACGAGACTTCGACCAGCGCGCAAAAATGGAGGCTCTAGACCCTTCCAGAGCCGAGATATCGGACGTCAAAGTTTTGACCCGAAAAAAAAACATAAGGGGTAACACTGTTGTTTTTGGCCGAAATTTTGACCCCCTCCGATCTTCTTGAAACTCTGGATTCTGACAGAGGGCCACGAGACTTCGACCAGCGCGCAAAAATGGAGGCTCTAGACCCTTCCAGAGCCGAGATATCAGACGTCAAAATTTTGACCCGAAAAAAAAAACATAAGGGGTAACACTGTCGTTTTTGGCCGAAATTTTGACCCCCTCCGATCTTCTTGAAACTCTGGATTCTGACAGAGGGCCACGAGACTTCGACCAGCGCGCAAAAATGGAGGCTCTAGACCCTTCCAGAGCCAAGATATCGGATGTCAAAGTTTTGACCCGAAAAAAAAACATAAGGGGTAACACTGTTGTTTTTGGCCGAAATTTTGACCCCCTCCGATCTTCTTGAAACTCTGGATTCTGACAGAGGGCCACGAGACTTCGACCAGCGCGCAAAAATGGAGGCTCTAGACCCTTCCAGAGCCGAGATGTCGAAAGTCAAAATTTCAACCCGAAAAAAAACATAAGAGGTAACACTGTCGGGGTTTTTTTTGCCGAAATTTTGACCCCCTCCGATCTTCTTGAAACTCTGGATTCTGACAGAGGGCCGTGAGACTTCAACCAGCGCGCAAAAATGGAGGCTCTAGACCCTTCCAGAGCCGAGATATCGAAGGTCAAAATTTGGACCAGAAAAAAAACATAAGGGGTAACACTGTCTTTTTTTTTTTTTGGCCGAAATTTTGACCCCCTCCGATCTTCTTGAAACTCCGGATTCTGACAGAGGGCCACGAGACTTCGACCAGCGCGCAAAAATGGAGGCTCTAGACCCTTCCAGAGCCGAGATATCGAAGGTCAAAATTTGGACCTGAAAAAAAAACATAAGGGGTAACACTGTCATTTTTTTTTTTTTGCCGAAATTTTGACCCCCTCCGATCTTCTTGAAACTCTGGATTCTGACAGAGGGCCACGAGACTTCGACCAGCGCGCAAAAATGGAGGCTTTAGACCCTTCCAGAGCCGAGATATCGAAGGTCAAAATTTGGACCTGAAAAAAAAAACATAAGGGGTAACACTGTCATTTTTTTTTGGCCGAAATTTTGACCCCCTCTGATCTTCTTGAAACTCTGGATTCTGACAGAGGGCCACGAGACTTCGACCAGCGCGCAAAAATGGAGGCTCTAGACCCTTCCAGAGCCGAGATATCGAAGGTCAAAATTTGGACCTGAAAAAAAACATAAGGGGTAACACTGTCATTTTTTTTTTTTGGCCGAAATTTTGACCCCCTCCGATCTTCTTGAAACTCTGGATTCTGACAGAGGGCCACGAGACTTCGACCAGCGCGCAAAAATGGAGGCTCTAGACCCTTCCAGAGCCGAGATATCGAAGGTCAAAATTTGGACCTGAAAAAAAAAAACATAAGGGGTAACACTGTCATTTTTTTTTTTGGCCGAAATTTTGACCCCCTCCGATCTTCTTGAAACTCTGGATTCTGACAAAGGGCCACGAGACTTCGACCAACGCGCAAAAATGGAGGCTCTAGACCCTTCCAGAGCCGAGATATCGAAGGTCAAATTTTGGACCCGAAAAAAAAAAACATAAGGGGTAACACTGTCATTTTTTTTTGGCCGAAATTTTGACCCCCTCCGATCTTCTTGAAACTCTGGATTCTGACAGAGGGCCACGAGACTTCGACCAGCGTGCAAAAATGGAGGCTCTAGACCCTTCCAGAGCCGAGATATCGAAGGTCAAAATTTGGACCCGAAAAAAAAAACATAAGGGGTAACACTGTCATTTTTTTTTGGCCGAAATTTTGACCCCCTCCGATCTTCTTGAAACTCTGGATTCTGACAGAGGGCCACGAGACTTCGACCAGCGCGCAAAAATGGAGGCTCTAGACCCTTCCAGAGCCGAGATATCGAAGGTCAAAATTTCGACCCGAAAAAAAAAAAAAACATAAGGGGTAACACTGTCGTTTTGAATAACTGTTCACTGTTCATTGAATAAATAATGGTGGAATTGCAAAGCTCATGTAACCCCTCACACACCCGGGTCCAACTCGACCCGCTCTGAGCGGGCCTCGAACCTGGGTCTCCGGCATGAGAGTCAGACGCGCTAACAAGGAGGCTGAAGACTACAGCCTCTAGCGTCTGTCGCTAGAGCACCTATTGAGATTGGGGAGTGAGGTTTACTCGTACAGCAACTACTAGCTGGCCTCCGTTACACTCACCCCCTAAACCCAATGTGCAACTTACATTTACGAGTCATTAAATAATGTTTAATTTTGACTGCTCTTTGAGGTGGAAGCAGATCATTCATTCAGAGCGGTTGTGGCTGTGCTGTGGTGTGTCACGTGACAAGCAATGACGCGTCACCATGGAAACCATACAGTGAATAAATAACGGTTGCATTGCAAAGCTCATGTAACCCCTCACACCCCAGTCCTACTCGCCCCGCTCCGAGCGGGCCTCGAACCCGGGTCACCGGCATGAGAGTCAGGCGCGCTAACAAGGAGGCTGAAGACTGCAGCCTGTAACTTCTGTCGCTAGAGCGCCTATTGAGATCGGCTCCTTGTTGCATGTTTATTTTTTGTCCTTTTTTGGAAACTCACAGAAAAAAAAATGTTAGTAACCAATTGTACACCTGATTAGTTTTCATTTGATTTTTAGTTTTTCTTTTGATATTTAGTTTCTTTTCTCCTCTGTATTTGTCTCTTGGACTGCTTCCGGTTACCTTTATCGCCCGCCTCGCTATGCTCCCGTCTCTGCCGTTTGTTCAATAAATGTTCTTATCTGCTTTTGATTTTTACATTTTATCACACTTAAAATAAATTGGTAAATTTTTTTTTTATTATTTTTTTATCACAACAGCTCTGAATGAATGATCTGCTTTATTCAAATATTGCAGGAAAAAGGCAAAATAAATGTGTGACAGGGATGTTGGTTCGGTGAATGGGTGATGGAAGGAGACACAGAGTCGGCGAATACTGAGGCTCTTGCACTTTATTGAGTTACTTTCTCTCCCCACAGCGCTTGCTCGGGCTCACACAATAAATTTAGAATATTTCAAAAACAAATCACATATAAAAAAGTACTCTTCCCGCTGGATTCAGCTTCTCAAGTCACAAATGCAGCAACACTCTTTCCACTGAAACAGCTTGCAGCCCAGCGTTTTCTCTCTCTCGACAGCGCGTGCACGAGCTCCCAGTCTCTCTCTCCCCACTCTGTCAATAGGCGCTCTAGCGACAGACGCTAGAGGCTGCAGTTTTTAGCCTCCTTGTTAGCGCGCCTGACTCTCATGCCGGAGACCCGGGTTCGAGTCCCGCTCGAAGCGGGGCGAGTAGGACTGGGGTGTGAGGGGTTACATGAGCTTTGCAATGCAACCGTTATTTATTCACTGTATGGTTTCCATGGTGACGCGTCATTGCTTGTCACGTGACACACCACAGCACAGCCACAACCGCTCTGAATGAATGATCTGCTTCCACCTCAAAGAGCAGTCAAAATTAAACATTATTTAATGACTCGTAAATGTAAGTTGCACATTGATGCCCTAAGAGACAAAACGAGTGTTTTTTGTGAGAAAACTAACAGTATTTATATATTTTTTACCTCTTGTAAACACAGTGACGCCCAAGTGTGCTGAATCAGTTGTGCAGTGTCCAAATGAACCGAACTGAATCAGTTCAATGTTACGCCAGAAGTGATCGCTTGTGTGTGACGTCACTCAATGTTTACACAGAGATTTCGGAAGTTTTACCTTTTACTAAACATATTTAGATATACCGAAATCGTCTTCCATTGCGTCTTCCAATCGTCTTCCATGTATAGACCATTTCACAAGATGTAAACAACACTGGCCCAGAAGCACTTCCTGTTTCAGTTTGTAACTGTTTTCTTTATTTCACATGTAAAGAAAACATCTTAAAGATGTTTGTTTAACTCTTTGATTCAGTTTTAAATGTTCTGTCGGTTGTATTTTATCCCAGCTTTTATGTAGTGTTAAAAAACTGAAACAGGAAGTGCTTCTGGGCCAGTGTTGTTTACATCTTGTGAAATGGTCTATATCTAAATATGTTTAGTGAAAGGTAAAACTTCCGAAATCTCTGTATAAACAAAGAGTGACGTAGGCGCGCGCAAGCGATCACTTTCAGCGCATGCGCTAACCGAAGCGCACTGCTCTGAGATCAGTTGGCCGTCGATATGGTTATACGAGGTAAAAAGATATAAATACTGTTCGTTTTCTCACAAAAACCACTCGTTTTGTCTCTTAGGGGATCAATGTGCAACTTACATTTACGAGTCATTAAATGTTTAATTTTGACTGCTCTTTGAGGTGGACCCCCTGCACCTTCAGTGTATGACTGACAGACAACAACGGTTTTACCTAAAATGATCAAAATTGAAGATACTGTGGAAACAAAGACACCTACATCTTGGATGCCCTGGAGGTAAGCTAAAACATATCAAAAAATAATTTTAAAGTGAACTATCGCTTTAAGTGCAGAATCTGAAGCGTGATATTTCATGACATTGACCTATTTTTGGCCTTTTAAAGGGGTGGTTGATTCCAGTTTCACTTTTTTGATTTTAAATAGTGTGTAATGTTGCTGATGGTGCATTAACAGTATCTGCAAAGTTGCAGCGCTGAAAGTTCAATGTAAGCAGATATATCGTCTTTTAAAAACCAGGAAGTGTAAACGCCTACAAAAACGACTCGATTGGGACTACAACGGGTTATGGTACGTCACTAACCCGCACATTTGCATCAACCACTCCCTTCTGAATATGCAGGAAATGGCATGTGCATATTTCTGCAGCACGTCGAGTGAGTTGTGTTCACACAGCTGTCAGGTCTTCTGTGTTTCAAGCTTCCCACGGATGCTATACTTCATCAACAATGGATACAATTTATGTTTGATTATATTCCTGAAAGTGACGATCGTAATCTAGCTCTCTGTGCTGCGCATTTTACGGAAGACAGCTTCCAGAATCTCCACGAGTTCAATGCAGCAAGAAACTGTTAATAAACAATGAAGCAGATCCAACCTTAAAACCAGAGGCAGCAGTTGTTGGACCACAACCTGTAAGTAGGCTAAGACTTAATCGTTTTAAATGTATTTGCATGTATAATTCCAGACGTAACGTTAGCCTGTGTTTTATTTATGTTTTATTTTTTCAAAATGCCAACGCTGGCTGTATAGCCACTAGGCTACTAGTTATGCTAGTATTTTGTGTCTACGACAAACGGGTACAAACATTATGGACCTGAATTTTGTATAAGTACTAATGTTTTAAACGTATTTTTAATGTATATATGCTTTATGACGTTATTTTCGATTTGATCAAGAACGTAAACTTGCCAACGCCGTTTGTGCTTAACATTAGTAGCCAGTCAGTTGCTATCGTTGCCAGTCAGATGCTATTGTGTAAAACAAACGTGTATATGGTTAAAAATATGGCAAATTATCATTCAGAAACGTTTAGTAAGAGCCGTGTGTGGTGTGGTTCTGTTTGACTCGCTTCATCGCGGCTTTCTCGGTCTGATTCTGCCTCACTGATACTGCAGTTCGACACCATTATTTACATCTGGACCGGAGCTGGCGTTTCCCCGTTAAGGTAATAGGCGTTAACCTTCCGGACAACGTGAGCGACAGTTTAGCCAATCACAACACACCAGCCCAAACTAACCAATCTGAGCCCACGACGTGTTTCTGAGGGAGTGTTTTCATAGAATCAGGAAGTAAACCGCTCGTTCAGGGGACAGAGGAGAGCGCGGCTGACGATAAAGGTGAAGTTTATGAAAAATAAGACTTTTTAAAAAAGAAAAACCACGAATACATGTTATATTGCACCCCATAAACACAATCATGCAAAGAAAAAAGCAATCAACCACACATTTAATGCTTATAATGCAGGCACATGTCAAAGCCTTTAATATGTGCATTCAATATTACTTTATTGTTCAGAAATATTTTTATACAATAATTACAACTGCGTTTCTCAATAAGGTTTAGAAAATTGCCACTAAAAAATGATTAAAAACGATTCTGAGTCATCACCAACTGTCAGAAGCTAGACATGATAATGCTTCCTGACTGGTGTCATAGCTAGGTTAAGTTTGGCTAGCCAAAATGTCCATAAAGGTGATGGGGAAAATCTTGATGTAGGAAGACGTATTTTAATGATTTTGCTAGTTCTTTTAAACGAACAGTATGTGAAACTATATAACCTTCAATCTGTTCTGAGATCTCACACCAATTATTTTCACAGAGAGCTAAAGACAGAAGTGGAGGAAAGAAAATCAGAGACATGTGTTAGATGACTTCAGAGGGTGAACGGCACATTGACACATCAGTAAATGGGGTTGAGAAACAAAGAAGAATTCCTTGCGAATTGTGGTTTCAGTCGGCCTCTTTAAAAAAAAATAACTTTCAGAAACTTTGGACTGTCTAGCGAGCGCATAAAATATACGTTTTCCGACAGCTGTGGTTGTGCGTTGAAGCCACAGACCAGCCGTGAGACCTTTGCCTGGCCGGGGGGTTGGGAAGGGAGTTGTAGTCTGCTGGTATTTCCAGTGCAGACTCGCTATATATCATCACATCAATCTGGGTCATGCTGCAGTTTTAGGATCATGTTTGCAAGCTTTGAGTGGGCACAAATTTATTATAAAGGGATTTACAATTCATAATGCCTGAAACTATTTGCGGAAGTTGGGAAACGGCTAAAACCTTCCATCCCTGTATACAGACTCCTGGCTGACCCTCCTGGTTCTTCTTGGTAACACACATGGACACCAATCCAGTCACCCACTCTGCTTCCTCTTTCACTTTTCATTTTTTATTTGCTGCCAGTTGGTCCCATTTCCTCCCTTAGAAGTTATAAGACCATCAAATGCAGCGCTGACCTCCGACCTGAAACCAACCCAGGGACTGTATATCAAGCCTACTGCTGCCGCTTCTTTAGCCAGCCAATAAAACCGCTTTAGGGACCGGCAGCTTGGATTACAGCAGCCCAGGGCACTAGGGTATTCTGAGAAAGCAAGGGCAGGAGATACAGGAGCCAGCATGTTCGATTCAGTATGAGACACTTGAACAGGAAGTAGAGGTGAAGTCTGGGATATTCATTTGGAAAGACAAACATTTGTTTTAACCGTGGAGAATAAAGTAGGGCAAATTTGAGAAGTACAAAGCCAAACCGCCGCCCGAAGTCAAATGAGTTATTCCAAAACTTTAATAAAACATATACATATAAATTTTGTATTGGCAGCTTTGTGTAGAAAATGAAATGCGTTTTGGCATTATTATTTAGGGAAATGTGGTGTTAACTTATGCAAGCAATACTTTTTGCTGTTAAGCCACATCCATCATGTGTAGAGACAACCAAAGCGGAGAACATTATTTATACATTAGAAATAACTTATTTCCAGAAAGATCTAGACTGTTTTCTTACTTTTGTAAGGCTGTTTTAATGATTTAAGTGCAATTACAAATTCATTAGAATGACTTAAATAAAAAAGATAAATTGATAGACAAACAGAAATTTCCACTTTTGTTTCAAAGCCTCAATCCAGCCCAAGTCAAAGGGATGAATATTCAGCGCACAGAAGCACAGGAAACCAAAACAAAGCAAAACTGACTGTGATGGTGAGGTGTGGATCTTTTCGAATCTGCAATAACCGAGTGAGACGCCTGAACATCAACCCCCAGAACAACATTACACATACAGCATTAGATTAAAACAAACAGAAAAGTAAAACATCCCATATTCCAGTGACTGATGGATAATTGACCCTTTGTCATCATTGTCGATTCAAGGTATTGGATACGAGAGATATTAATACACACAGACACTCAAGAGTAGTGTATGAGGACAAAAGGAATTTGAGCAGGAACAAGAAAATACATCGTTGGTGGCACTGAACTGGAGTTTAAAACCTAATGGAAACAGTACACAACATTTCAACTGCAACAGCTCTATTCAATTATATTTCAACAAGTTCTAACCACGAGGACAAAGTGACGTGCATTCCGATGGTGAGGCCATTTATCCAGGCATAGGCATTCCTAACTGAAGCATTCTGGATCCTCCATGGTGTCATGCTAGCCACCCTCAAGGCTCAACAAGCTCTATGGCTGAAATAACATGAAAACACAACCCGTCTAGGGGTTTATTAGACTGACTCGGACCAGCAGAATCCCAAACGCTGGTTTTCTGTGACACAAAGACAGTTCGGATCACTGTGCAAATTTAGCGAGTAGAGTAGAGCGTCTGTAACGAGTCAGCTCTGAAAATTCTCTCGAAATGTCCAGAATTTGGGTTAATCCCAGTTAGCTACCCAGATGGACAAGGTCACATTGAGATGAGCTCTAGGTGATCGGATTCTTCTCCAGTGGTTTGGAATCCAAAGCCAGAATCCCTTCAGAGCTACTGAGATGGGGAAAGGTCAACATGCAGATGCATTTCCCAGCTTTTCTTAAAAACGTTTAGTCTTGATGGCCCTATGCATTGGCTATGCTGGTTGTGAGGTCATCAAATCCAGTTAAATAGCAGATGAAGGAAACAGACAAACTAATAACAGAATAAATTGGCATGATCAGATTCAAGGAGCAAATTGCAAATGACAACTGGGCATATGTACATCAATGAATAATGAAGAATGTTGGCCTTAGCATGTACTCCAAGAACGTGGATGACACTACTGGCTCTTAAGACACAAGACAAAAAATATTTATACACCTATGTGTGTGTTCGCCTGGATAATCAATGCATTTTAGTTGTGTGCAATAATCCCAATGAAAAAAAAAAACCTTGAAAGATAATTGAGAAGCTGTAACTTGCTCTTTGTGAAAATGGAGTTCAAGACCTGTGGCATCAGAAAGGTCTGTGAGGGGTTCTCAAAATGCATATCAATTACCCAAAGCCCCTTTCACATATTCCCAACATCAAGGCAGTCACATGTCTGCACCTCTCCCTTGTCATGTCTGACGACTTTAATACACTACGAGGAGCAGAAGAGGATTCATCGCTGTAGGACCATGTGACTTCCGTTCCCAAAGCGACAGCTGGAAGATAGTGAATTCATACAGGTTGATGTATGAGTATGACAAGGTTCCCAGGGGTCTTTTGGGGTCTATCTGCAACTCTGATCAGCTGATGGGTCTATTAAAGACATGGTGTAACTGAAGAGATGGGATGAGCTTCATTCCTTGCACACACGGGCTCCTTTGAGATGTAAGAACTGAGGTAATAAAAACACACAAGGACACATTAGGTCAGGACTCATTATCATTTGAGTAATTAGTGTCTAGCTTGCTTTAATTAAGTATAACCCAGAATCCTCTTGATAAGTTTAACTGAGTATGGCTATTAGATGACACATACCTAGTGGGAAATGTGGGTATTTTGGATCAATTTTCCAGATGTCGGTTTGACCACGACCGGCTTCCGTCGGCTGTGCGGTTTCTGCTAGACCAAGCTCCACGACTCCCAGGCCTATCGTACGGGTTCACGTCACCTGTGGGCTGCCTTCGCCATGAGGACGGAGCAGGTTCTCCATCATCTGATGACTGGGAAGAGAACAAACATACAACAATGATTTCAATAGACTCAAACTTTCCACTTATTTAGTGCTCTTCTATTTATCCACTAAATTCTGTCATGTTCTGAAGACCAGTTACAATCACATAATTGCCTGACCATGATTATTTCATCCATTATACACAATATGATTGATTAGTTAATATTGAGGAGGACACAAGATTCCCTCATTTGAACAGAAAAATGTGACAGAAATTCAAAAAATAAACAAATCTCTTGATGGTGCAGTAATGCATTAAGAGCGTGTGAAATATAATAACGCCATTACAGGTTGAACCTGCTTAAAGACATTAGGGCAGAAAAAAAATATTCATAATACTAATCATGACTGACAAAGAGATTTTTTTGAATAAACAAATGTCCTTTATAAGAATAAAGTATTTTACAATAGAAACTTTAACATTCATTTCCACAAATTTTCCAGGCATGAGAATCAGTGTTTTAAAAACGTCTTTTATTTCCATGTTTCCAATGTCTGTGGGAAAATGTGTATTTCATGTAAATTTACAAAGTTCCAAAAAATTATTATGGTCCTTTCCTACAAAAGTATAAAAATTCGTAATTCTTTTACAGACCACTCTTATAGGACACGTCAGAGGAGAGAAATTGCACAGACCGCAGAACAAATCCCAATATAGAACGCCTATTGTCTCTTTTCTTTACCATGAAGGTGGAGACTTTACACAGCCAACCAAATGGTTTATGACGTCAGTTATAAAAAGTTCCCAAATGAGGCAGCAGGATATGCCACACACTGCTGTGGAATTTCGTACACTGCAGACAGATGCTAATTGTCCATAATAGGGCTTGAGGCCTGCTGGGATACGAGAGGTGGGTGTACAGGAAACCAGTTACGATGCATCGGCTGCCAAATGGGCAGGCGCAACCTTGCAACTTCCCCTGTCACTCAGGAAGGGGCAAAGGGTGGAAACGACCAAAGCACAATCTTAAAGAAAGATGTCATGACGGAATGGGTCATGCAAGTCCATGTTACATAAATTTTAAAAGACATTATGAGAATAATTCAAATTGTGCTGAAATGGCAAATGTTTTTTTTTTTGTTTTTTGTGTCTAACACAGGTCGAGCCTTTATGTAGAAGAACATGAGGCCTGTTACAAGACATTCTGGAAAGCTTTTAATAAAAGCCAATTCAATAAATTCCACTATTCGCCTGGATAAGTACCAGTGTTTCATGTGATTCAAGTATGCGTTTATGTTAGTTAAGTTAAACTATCGTTTCCTTAACCTTATTTTTTATTTAATTTTTTTTTTATTAAAATTATTAGTTAGTAGTTATTTTTTCTAAGAAAATTATGTTGAAATTGAAACACTAATTGAGTGAAACACTTACAATAAAAAGTACCAAAAAAGGTAATATGAGATTAACAAGATACTTAAAGGGGAACAGCTCAGAATCTGCATCGCTCAATGTTGCTAACTTACAAACGATATATTATCATCATTGGATCAAATGTTGTTCCAGTTTTATTAGATCTAAGCGCTGCCTTCAATACGATTGAACATGAGATTCTTCTCAACCATCTGGAGTGTTAGGTTGGTGTCCAGGGTACTAGAGCCCTTCAGTGGTTTGCCTCATATTTAAAAGGCAGAACAGTTTCTGTGACACAATGGCCCCTTTAGTTAATGGTGTTCCTCAGGGGTCGATTTTGGGGCCATTGCTGTTCTCTCTGTATATTCTTCCACTAAGCACAAGTTAAGAAAGAGAGACCATATTACCCCTGTACAGCAATCCTTACATTGGCTTCCTGTTAATTTCAGGAATGATTTTAAAGTGCTCATTACATCATTGATCTTATTCTCTACTCTCAGCACTTTTAAAGGTATCTCGTTGTCATTTAAAATCAAAAAGGAGATTATGCTTTTTCCTTGGTAGGTCCCAAACTCGGGAGTAGTCACCCATTCCATGTGAGATCAGCTCCTTTAAAATACACAATTTTAAGTCATATTTAAAAACGAATTTATTTAACGGATTTATTTATTTAAAGCACTTTGGGACAACGTCTATTGTTTGATGTGCTATATAAATAAAGTTGCTTGCTTGCTTAAAAGAATCCTTTGATTCACATTATCATTTTCCAATACCACGCCATATTAAAGTACCATAGTATTACCACATTACATTACTTGTGCTCTTGTAAGGTTTATGCATTTTTAGGAACACTACAAATGAATAAATTATTTTTAGTGCTAATGCACTATTTTTCCTTTCCTTAGTTGGAAGTTTTTCCTCATTAAGAGACATTTAACAAGAAAAAAACACACCCAAAGTGAAAGAACATAAAAGGATCACAAATTCAACCCTTAAATTTACAATGTGACTTTGTCCAGACAAGCTTTTAAAAGATTTTAAAATCACACAACACAGGTGCCATTAAGCAAAGTGCTATTATACGACAGATAGTCACTTTCAGTACTGTACATTAGTAAGCAGCTAATGGTTGCCTGCATAAGAATTATTTTCCTATATTAACTTCCAGAAAAAAAAAGATAAAAATAAAAACAAATACAGAATGAACCAGTGATCAAGATTCCTCCATAAATCACTCCAGATTTGTGTAATTTTCTAAGCACGGATGAAAAGTCATTCCAGCGCTAAACATAACATGACATCTGGCTGAACGGGATTACTTTACTTTATACAACTCTCCTCGCAGCAGGAGTATTAATGACTTCAGCACATATATTTGACTCACATAGGCTTTGTGTCAGAGACATGAAACAGATGACCTTGATCTTCGAGGACAGTCCTGGACATGTGCCGTCATTAATTATGGAGGAGATAAAACCTCTGCCTCTGTCAGCACAACACCACAGCGTCATTGATGGACGGATTGAATCTCCTCAAATCACTGTGGTATTGATCTTGTGTAAGACACAGTCTGGAAATCTGTCTGAAGGTTTAAATAAAGACACCCATTGTCAAGCTATTCCACTGTAGAGAACACAGAGATAAAATGATGCTATATGATACAGGTCCAGAGAAATAAAAGGAATCAACAATTCAATACAGAATTCACAATTGTGATGGTAATTTTCTTCCGTTCCATTTGCTAGTTTTACAATGTAACTTGTAGTAATCTACAAGTAACTGAAAAGCAAATCAAATTCTAAGGTTAAAGGGTTTCTTCATTTAAACATCGATCATGTTGTATGTTGTTTGCGTGTGTCACAATCATTGTGATAACCCTGAGTGAGGTATTTATTGAGAAGATTAGTCTAAATTCAGGGGGGGAAAGAAATCACATGAGTTACAGATAAAGCTGAATGCATGCCTGACCATGGTTGATTAGATAAATCCTTCCTAATGGACTCCAGATTGAGTGGGAATGGATGAAGTTTGCTTTCAATCAGTTGTTGAAGCCTGTTAGACTGAGAATATGTGGGTGCTTCTTCTAGTTATTTTATTTACTGTATAGATTCAGGCCCGTAGCCAGCCCTTTGAAACGGGGGGTTCTTTTTTTCAAAAAGTGGACCTTTTTGCAGTTTTTTTCCTCCTTTTGTATTTAATTATAAGGTTCAAATACTTCATTTTGGTGACCTTTTATGCACTAATTTGTGCTGGTTTAGCTTGTCTGCTGGTTAACGAGCACGCTTTTTGATGGACCTAAAATTTTTTATTATAATTATGCTATGTTTATATGGCTATTATATTGTAGACTATTGAGTTGATAAAGTAAAGAAATCTTTTTAATAAAAAACTAAAGATTATATATATATATATATATATATATATAGTTTTTATATATTTAAAATTTACTTTGCCGTTGCTTTGAAAAGTAAAGAGAGTCGACTCGAGAACTCTCTCTGAACTGCACGTGCGGCACACACACACATACGTGTCCAGCTTCAATAAATATTTGAATTTGAAACAGCAACCCTGACTATATGTCACAAGCATTGGTTAAAACAATGATGACAATAATCACATAAAAAATGACTTAAATTCTGGACCTTTGGCAGTGAGGGGGGCACCCGAACCCCCCCCCCCCCACCCCCACCCCCACCCCCCCGTGATAACTATGATAATTAATTATAAAAAATATATTACATTTTTAAAATAATAATTACTTAAACAAGTGAAATAAGCATAAATAATTTCGATATTTTTGAATGTAAAAAACTGCACGCTTTACACAAATTACGGCTTACTCAGTTGCCATTTTAAAAAAAAGTCAAATTATGCAAAAAAGTTTGAAAATATTAATCAGTTGTACATTTAGTATACATAAAATTATACGTAATTTTATTTTATTTTTTACTACTATGGTGGGAATAACAGAAACTGAGTCAATTATTGACTGAAATTATTATTATATTTTTTCTGTAAAGAATGTGTATAGAAAAATAAACTACAGGGAGTGTGTTTAAGGCCAAAAAAGGCTCATAGTGGAAGAACCATCCATACATATCTTTACTCTCTTGAAACAACGTTTTCTTTTTTTCCAATTTAAATTTCTTGGTAAAGAAGGTTTAAAGTTTTATGGTACAAATCACATTCACTTCTACAGATGGAAAGATGCTTTAAAGATAAAAGATTCATGTTGGAGAATCCCCAACTGAGAAAAATAAGAGTGAATGTGATCACAATAGCAGTATATTAACTTACAGCTGCAAGGAGAGCATGAAGAACCATCTGTAGTGCAAAGAAAACTAACCTTGGTGATAGAGAAGGGAGTAAGACAAATGATCTGACCTCTGCTTATGCAAGTGCTAGAATTCACTTGTGCATAAATCTTTCAGCTTTCTCAGATAAATGATCAGACATTTGCCATCCATCAGAACATCAGACAAAGAAAACAAACATGGCATGAAATAGAATGTGAGAAACCAGAAAGCGAGGGAGAATGAAAAAGGCGGTTTTTGAAGTCGTGTGCCAGGAGGGGGCCATGTTTAAGGGCCATCTCAGTGACTTAATTAGATCATTGAGGGTAAATTTGAAGGCTGGGCTGTTTGTGATGTTTAATGAGAGGATGATGGTAATTGGTGCTCTGATAGGGGGCAGCTCTATTCTCTTTCTTGTATTCTCAGCAAGTGAAAAAGAGTGAAAGCTAGTGAAAAGGGTCAGCTTTCCCTTTCTTGTTTTGACTGCTGGGGTGACACCAGACTCAAATTGGTTTAGCTTTTGAGACAAAACTGTCAGTTGACCTCACTAACAGCTTTTCTAAAAACAAAAGCATGATCTCTGACCTGTTTGTCATTAGCTACTATATCAATATCTAATACTACACTCAAATGTTACTAGTACAAAACAGCTTTATTTATACAAATAATAACAAAAAACATGTAGTGTGCTATATCATATTGATATTCATATCAAGAAAACAGAAGAGAGAGATACCACAAGGGCCTATTTTTCTCTTTCAGCAGATGAAGAATGATCTAAAAATAATTCATGCTAACAAAATATCTGTTCACCTCGCCTTCTTCCAGATGCAGAGGATTACAAGAAAGACTTCCAAATCAAAGAAAACTTTTAGAAAACAAAAGCGTTAAATCCCATGGCTAAGAATTATTAATCAAGATGGTGGCACCAAATATGTGCACAGACTTAAAGGCTCTACTGAGATCATTAACAGGTGGTAGGACAAGTACACAGAACTTAAAGAAAAACAACAACAAACTACAAATAAAACAAAAGCACAAGACTACAGTGTTGGACACTCCATCATAAACACTAGCAGTAGCACTGTTGCTAACTTTGGATCTGAATAAACAGATATTTTGCATAAGCATAATTTAAGCTCCAGTTTATCCTTATCTAAAGAATTCCCGGTGCTCACAGTGAAAAACAACCATTGGTGGACAGAACAATTCACTTACAGTACGCTTCTGAAATCTACAATATTAGTTATGGCCCAAAAGGAAAAAAGTCAGTACTCACCATGGGTTGTTTACGGCCTCTTGGTTGAAGTTGCTGGGCGCTGACAGGCTCATGCGCAATGGCCCTCTCTGGTGAAGGCGTCTTCTTGTTCCTTCGTCCTTGTTCAGGTATAGACGGCGCTGCGTTGTTGATCCTACGCATGTATACCTCAGCGGGGCTTGGTTTACCTCCAAAGTTAGCAACAGTGCTAGTGTTTGGTGGAGTGTCCAACACTGTAGTTGCCCTATATGCTCTCCAGGTGGTTGGGGCCTCGCCCTCATCCTCCGAGCCATCTTGTCTTATTGCTCGAGCAGATTCATCCACAGAAGCTGCCCCACGGCTCCTCCAAGTGCTCCAGACAGTGATGTTTCTCATTTCTGGCACACTGTCATCATATGAGTGGTGGTTTTGACGGTGACTTCTCCAGCTGGTCACAGTGGTGCTGCTACTGCTGCTCTCAAACCCAGATTCAATGTCATTATTAAAGTCTGAAGCACCTGAAGACTGGAGGCTGAAGCTACTTTGAGACAGGAGGGCTGCCTCCACAGGAGCGGTCTCCAGGTAACTGTGAGGTTCATAGTGGTCTGCATCAGTCTCACTTAGACACAGAGTGATCTCACTCTTAGGGATGGATATTTCGTAAGGTATAGAGATGCTACCCCTATGCTCACAGCTGGGGCTGATGACAATATTACTAGTGGAAGTGTGCCTTTCCTTGGAAGGCGGCTCGCTTGACAAACTACTGCTCCGACTGCTTGTTCGAGAGGAGCTGGGATCATTGGGATAGAAGGTGATACTGCTGGTCATCTTGCTAGTCAATACTGGCTTAGTGGAGATCTTGGGTTTTCCACTGGTAGTCAAAGGCTCTGTGATTCTCCCTGACATCACTTCCTTCCTGTCAATCTCAACAATGGCTTGCTTGATGACAGCTTTTGACTGGAGGGCTTCACGAGGGCTGCATACCCTGCGGATCTCAATACCTGAGGTAGTATGCATAGTCTCTTGGGTATCCCCTTCTACCGTAAGAGGCCTGTGTTGCTCCTCACCAAAGGGGCTTTTTGAGGAACCATCAGAGTAAGATTCTTGCAGTCGTGAGTATCTGGTGTACTTTGATGATGTTTTTCCACTTGCACTTGATATCAGGGGGTCACTTTGCTCACCTGCCGATCGCCTGGAGCCAGTGGATTCGGTTTCAGAAGCTGAGGAGTGACCATCAGAACCGTGATCACTCAGAACAGATGAGACTTGAGACTTGTAAGCAGTATAGGATCCGTTTGCCTTTGAAAGACTCAACAACGCAGAAGCATCTGGATATAAACTCTCAGGTTCATTTAGTCCTTTCTCAGATGAAGCAATGACAGCAGCCCTGGCTGATATTAAGACTGCACCATCATAAGTGTTGGATTCATTATCACTTCCAGGGTATCTGGACAACTTGTCCGCTTGATTCCTCTTGCTATCACTGTCATTTTGCTTGACCGATGGCTTCAAAGGCTTTTGGTCATTAACAGCTGGAGGATAGCGACTAAGGACAGACATTTTCTTGCTTTCACTTGATGAGCCACTTCCACACTTTTTTTCTTTCTTGCCATCTTTTGTCTCATTGTCAGAAACAGCACTGGGAGCACCAGTCCTCAAACCTTTTCTGACATTATGTGCTGGACTAAGAGTCCTTCGTACAGTCTTTGGGGAGCATTCTGTGGAGTGACAAAGGTCTTTGTTCCTCAGTTTTGTTTCTCTCCTTTGCTGAGGAGATGCCTCTCTGCTTTTGTACTTGGAGATGACTGGTTCAGAAGCAGCAGGACTCCTATTTAGGAATTTAGGTGTCTCCTGTCTGACGCCTCCTCGTACATTGATCTCCTCATTTTCTGCCTTGCCATTCTCCAGGGCCTTTGTAATGCTGCTAATTGCAGAGTTTCCATTACTATTGCTGCAACCATTAAGCTGCTGTTTCATCTGCTCAACCTGGTCATGGAGAGCTTGACTACGGTTCCTCTCATGCTGGTACTTTTCTATCAGTTCAGCATTCTTGGATTCCACGTTCTTCAAGTCCTCCTCCACTAACTCCATTTGCTTCAAACGATTTTTCAATCTTTCCACTTCCTGACTGAGGTCTTTTACCTTATTATCTTCCTGTCCCTCTATGCAATTTTTTTCATTCTCTGACTCATTTCTCAAATCTAGGTCATCTGAATGCTTTAAGTGTTCAAAACTCTTCTTCCTGGCCAGTTTGCATGTAAGACCTGTTGAGAAATCATCCTCAATTCTAAGATCTCTAGAATCAAATCGGCTGTGGTCTGCTGTGCCTAGTTTGTTTTTATGACGTTCAAGCTTCTCTGTCAGCTTGAGTATGATTTTCTCATCCTCTCTCTGCCTTTCTAGAAGTCGTTTGCGCTCATTCACAAATGTCTGAGTGAGACTCTTTAGTTTCTCCATCTCTGCTGTAAGGGATTTTTCTGCCCTGTCCAGTCGAGTTTCAGAGCTATCCACTTCCTTTACACGTGCCTTCAAGGCATCAAGCTCTGCAACAAGCTTTTTGGTCAGGTTTTTCTCCTCATTTAGACTAAGGCACAACTGGGTACAGTCTGACTTGCTTTTACCAAAAGCCTCTTCAAGCTTCTCAAGTTCAGACATTCTGCGCTGAAGACGCTCAATCTCCACTTTAAGATCCTTGGTAAGTTTCTCCTCCTGATCTAGTTTCTCCCTAACGTCCCGACAAAGATCCTCTGCTTTTCTGACCTCTTCATCTTTGCCTTCAATTTTGAGCAATCTCTTCCGCATTGTCTCCACATCGGCGAGCAGTGATGAATTACTCCCTTCAGCCTGAATGATTTTGTCCTGAATGTCAAGAAGTTCATCTTCAGCTTTCTGTAGTTTTCCTCTGGCCTCTTCAAGCTCATCCAGCCGTCGCCCTAAGCTCTGCAACTTGTGCCTCAGATGACGATTTGTTGTGTCTGTCATTTTTTCTTTCTGATACTAATCCAATGTGAGGTCTTTATGATTGATTGATAGAGGGGTCCACATTTGTATGGTGGTGTTTTCTAAGTGGCTCTAAGACTCTGAAGGAGAAATTGAAAATTCAAATTTAAGATCCCTTTGTCTTCCTTTTACCTTTAGGGGGAAGTTTTGGATATTTTATTTACGCCTTGTCTCCACTATCCCTAGTGATTCAAGTGAGTTTTGGTCACCTGCAAGACAAAAAGAAAGAAACAGAAAGTGTGAGTGGCTAATAATTAAAGATAAAAGATAATCAAGATAATCACAAAAAAAGGGAGAAATATGTTTAATGAGAAATATATTTAATTCCTCAATTTTTGTTTACAGAATTCAAATTAATTGAATGATTGGATTAGATTAGGACACTAAAAAAAGTAGACCTCGAAAAGGGGAAAAGGATGGCAAAGGACAAAGGAACATCCACTGTCTTATTTGCCGTCATCACAACCTATGGTAATTTCAGCATCGATTTTTGCTGCACTTTTGCTGACAGCAGCACAACTCACTGTCCATGTGTCCGTCTCATTGGCAACATTCATAGTGACAGCGACCCTTAATCACGTCCTCAGGATTACATCCTGAACAAGATTTAGAACGTTTTACGCGCCAAGACAGTTCTGGCCACAGCAACACACACTATGAGTAGTCTACAAGCAGTGCCTCCTCAAATTAAAAATAAAAATGTGACGCTATGAGCCACTGTCTCTCACTAATTTACAGCTTATAATTTTAATCTACCAATCAAAATCTCACAATTACTCAAAATGACTCTTAATTATTAAGACTAATGCAGAATGTCTTGATAGCTGTCAGTTGTTTTGGTAAAACCCCAAGCCTTATTAAATATTCCACTAAATACAATGAAAGCACATATAGTAGCAGCAGGTCCAGAGGTACTGCAACGTTTTAACTTAATCTAAAGTGCATTTCAATATGACCGTTCAACTGGCAAGCCCACCAACATGGAGACGGGCCTAAATGAATGAGCTGCTGTGTGTGGATTGCAGGAATTCTGATATAATACTTTCATAATCCCATAATTTTATGGTGTGAGAGGCAGGCAGTGGTACTTCGAGGTTTAGAAAGGAAACGAGTCATCCAGTAAATATACCAGCCAAGCAGGATGGAGATCCAGCACATCTAAGGCAGATTTCCATGACACATGACATTCATAATCATGTGTTCCATGACACATGACATTCATAAGCAAGATCCCTCAGTGAGGGGGCTTCTAAGGTCATGTTTAAGTACAGGGTTAGGGATGATAATGATTCACATTTGTAATGTCCATCTACCAAGGATAACGATTCAATGACACATCCAAACAAACTTGCACAGAATGGATCTACAACATAGGTATCAAGGTCTGATTTTGTACTGCCCCTCAAGTGTTAAACCCTTTTAGGTTGCAAATCATTTGCAATATTTGCAATTTTCTGCAATAGTATCATGTATGTCTCTTAAGCAATGTTATACAGAAGCATATTATAAATATTTCTTCTACATGACCTAAAAACACATTTGTAGATATGCAACTGCAACCTGCATGTTTGAATCACTCAAATAAGTTTGGTTATGCTTGAAAACTGAACAAAGGAAAGTAAAACTCTTCAAAATTACCTTAAGACAACTATAGGGGTGCAGAAGTAATGAAACAGGCCCATAAAGAAAGACATAACAGAAACTCACGGCACGGTAAAGTACCTGAAAGCTAAGAATATACTTTCCCCCCTTGCTTCTTAGCCTCTAGTCTTTCACACACACTCTCTTTCTTAAGGGCACCACACATGCAATCATGCACCATATCATTAGTCCAAGCCACGCTAAGCAATCCTTCAACCTCACGAACATTCTCTTCCCCAGAGGAAAGGGGAAAAAGACTTTCCCCTGCACTTGACATCAGTTTGGTTGGCCAGCCTGGAGCTCTTCTTTATTAACATCCCTTAATAATCCCTCAACCCCAGAAAATATGCCAATCACAACCACCTGAGAGACTGAGGGAGTTCACGTTTTATGAACATGGCTTCCAGATGAAAAAATATTTGATCACTGCAAGGTGAGGTTTAAAGAAAATAAGAAATAAACAATCATTGTAATATATATATATATATATATATATATATAATTTTTAAAAAAGTGAAAATAGTGAAATTATTTACATAGTCACATGAATCTTTCCATTATGTCAAGTATCTAAAAGGAGATGGATCACGTGTGGCCAAGGCCAATGTCTTCCCTTTTTATGCCCATTGCCTGACATCATCGCTCATCTACATACAATTAAACTTTTAACACCAGACACCTGAAATGACAAATTCATAAGAAAAATGAATTACTCCCAGTTGCTTTGTTGCTGCACATCAGTGTTATGTGTGAACATTTATTTGTACCTGATCCTGTACTGACTTAATGATTTGTCAATATTGTATGGTTAAAAGTCATGCCAAGAAAGCATACTGAATTAAAAAGTGAGAGCGAGCGAGCAAGGGAGGGAGAAAAGAGAGATGATGAGAGTGTGTGTTTGGCCTCCTCTGAACTCATGCAGTTCTGGCAAAAACTGACAAGCCACAAAATAGTGGCAAGTGCAACCTGAAGCTTGAAGCAGCAATTTTTTACATTTTTCCATGAAAGCAAAAACCAGCCTATAATGTTCAGTTTGTTGTTTCCTGTGCAGTCATGTCATTTTCTGCTCGCTCTCTTCACCGCGTTTGGAAAAATGGCAAAGTAAGGACAGGAAGCCTGATGTTTTAGTGGGGCTGTACGTCTGAACGGCCGAGCAGACAGCAGTTCTACAAAAAGACTGGTGAGAAAAGAACAGCCTACTGTTTAAAATAAAGACATGCTGAATTCAGATTTGTTTGAACTTTCCATAAGAGTTAAAGATTAAAAAAAGAAAACCGGACTCCTTTAAGAACCAAAAGAAAAACACAAATCAATATAAGCAAACAAACTCTTTAAAACATAAACTTAGAGAATATAAATATACAGTCAGCTGAATGTCAGAATAACCACAAGAGAACATATTAAAAGGTTTTACTGAAATCTGACAACCAAAAAGTTAAAACTTATATCTTAAACAATATATCTGTTGTTTCATTTCAATACCAACAAGCGACTAAGTTTTGATTGAAAAATCTTGCTGTGCTCTCTGTCTTTCTTTCTTTCTGTTAAAGACTACTTGGAAAGTAATAAATACTTTGGGGTCCCCCACAACACATCTTTATTTTCATAAATTCTGCTAATGCAGACTGAAATTTAAAAAGTTCAAATCATAAAAAAATTGTATTATTTGTTTTACTATGAGCAACTGTAATGAGGAAAGTCTAAATGAAGCTGTGTTTCAATTCCACTGCAAAACTGCAATGGAAACATTTACAGGTCACCTGTCATCTTAAAAGTCGATAATTCTTTAAAGATGGAGCGGTATGTTTGGACAAAAGACGAGACCGTTAAAAGACAAATGAATTATGTGAATACTGGATTCTAAACAACAAAGAAATGCCACAATTTATCAATACCTAGAAGCAGGGAGAAACACCCAAAATACTAAAAAATAAAATACTAAAAATAAAAATAAAAGTATAAGGGGCTCTCCTTGCCATTACTGCTTGGATAACACACCTAAAACATACATATGTTGGTAGATAAACCTACCAACATATGTTGCCAAGATTTTTAGAATGAATTATCATAAAAATTACATTTTAGTCTTATAACGTCGGTTAATGGAATTGACTTCCATTCCCTCAAGATTCCCTGCATCTGCAGGATCAACATCACAGGCACATTGTCCTTCATCTCCTGGACAACAGCGATAAATACGTCAAACAACAAACACTAAAAAAAATCTTAGTTATTTACTTTGGTATTTAGAGGTTTATACCTCTTGAGGTCTATAACTCATTTACACGTCAATTTTGATTTAGTAAAGAGACAAATCCATCACGCAGGTCACTGACCCCAGCAGACACAAACAAAGCAAGCACAACTCCAGAAATGTTTTCAGCCCAATATAAACGCACTTAAACAGGAAAGAATGGAGAGAGCAAGAGAGAGATCCGCCACACATGTTTGTTATAAACACAGGTACTTGAACAGAATTTATGCTGTTATTTGAGTTTCTGTGGAGATTTCGAGAGAGGTCTAGACTCGCTCGCTCTCTGTGTGTATGTTTGCAATTGTGTTTTGATTATGTGTGCATTTCTGAGAATACCAGTTTAGGTCCCTATAAAGCAGGGATACAACATTTCACTGGGTCTCTGAAGAGCTGCATGCTGTGTCAGTATGTGAAGCTAAACTGCAAAGCATTTGTCCTCAGGGTCAGCAGATTGAACACAGCAGACGCATTACTGAAAACTGTGCATAATTGCCATTTACAATCATCCAAAGGGCTACAAAACTCTGTGTGAGTCTGTATAACACGTTTCAGTGCCATATAACAGCTGTAAAAGAACGTCTGAATGTTTGAAAAACATTATGACATCAGAGAGATTAATTGTTTCTCATTATTAGTTTTGGCAATGCAAACAGGAAAGGAAAGGAACTGAATGAAACAATGTCTGTTATATCATTAACTATTGGTTCTCAGCTGATAGGTCATGACCTAAAAATGGGCCTGTTCTGATATAAGCTTTTTTCCTCACTGTCCATATAATTAAAGGCAACAATTATATACACACACACACACACATATATATATATATATATATATATATATACACACACAACTAGAGTTATTTAAAAATAATAATTAAGGAATTTGTATTTAGAAATAATTATTTGATTGCAAGGGCATTTTGTTCACTGTTGTACAATAAAACACCAATAAATCTCAAATATAAAATCTAGGTTATGAAGCAAAACCTGTCGAGAATCACTGTCATAAATCACTCACCAGAAATTTGAACAACTGTAATACAATACTATTATAATGCCTTTTTCACACACAAACCACTTTTTGTTTTTACAATGATGTAAGATTTAAAAGCGTGGCTGTGATGAAGCAGGCCTGTTAAGGACAGGAATTCTCCCTGCTCTTGTCACAAACAAATCAAACTAATTTTCAGAGACCGTACACTGCCGTTAAAAAGTTGGCTGTCTAAGATTTAAAAAAAAAAAAAATGTAATACTTTTATTTAGCAAAAAAAAAAAAACACAAAATCGAGCAAAGCTGACAGTGTTAAACAAACTATATTTCACATGCTTATCTTTTGAACACAAATATATTTTAGCATGGAACAATTTTCAATATTGATAATAATCGAGCAGCAAATCAGCACATTAGAATGATTTCTGAAGGATCATCATGTAACACTAAAGACTGGCATAGTGGCTGCTGAAAATTCAGTATTGCCATCTCTGGAATAAATTAGATTTTAAAATATATAAAAATAGAAAACATCTCGATTCTAATAATATTACACAATGTTACTGTTTTTAAATAAATGCAGCCATGGCAAGCATAAAACTTTCAAAATCCTCAAACTTTGAAACAGTTGTCTATATTCACTGTGAATTCGTGACCACTTCACAGTGGTCTCAATCTGGATGACATAGAAATCAAACATCTGGTCAGTTTAGGTGACCTGCTTTTGATGCTTTGGGATTACTGCACAGCAGGAAATAGTAAAGAACTACCTAACTATTACAGTTCTAAAAGACCTAGATCTCATCTGTGATGTAAGCTGTAATCCACGAGATCCACTAACATTTATGACTAAAATACCATCTGACAGTTTACACTGACTCAAATATCATGGCAAACCACCTGGACAAAGTACAGACCAAACAAAACCTAGCAACAAAAGTGACACAAAATATGGCTTAATAGTTTAACGCCACGCATATAAGCACATGGAAAATACGAGATAATTTTGAATAAGGTACAAGAACATGTTATGCCAACAATGCAAAACAAAACAATCCTGAGTAGGGCTGTCAAACGATTTATCACGATTAATCGCATCCAAAATAAAAGTTTGTGTTTACATAATATATGTGGGTGCACTGTGTATAATTATTTTGTGTATATATATATATATATATATATATATATATATATACACACACACAATTGCATGTATCTTTAAGAAAAAAAAAATATTATTTATATATAAAATAATGTATAAATTATATATAAATCTATATACAGTATATACATGAAAATATTTGTTAAATATATACAAGCATGTGTGTGTATTTATATATATATATAATAATTATACACAGTGCACCCACATATATTATGTAAACACAAACTTTTATTTTGGATGCGATAAATCGTGATTAATCGTTTGACAGCCCTGTTCAGTATTCTTGAGTCAAAGATCAAAGTTTGTTGTCCAGAGAGATTTCTAGAGACAGCTGATGATGGTGGTGATGATGTGTTTCTTTACATCTTATTAGTGATGCGTTTACAGCTCTATAGTACTAATAACTGAGTCCTCTTTACTGACACACTCTGAAAGGATGCATTCCTGGAATGCATTTCATTCTCATTCTTTGACATCCAGATCACCAATAGAGTTCATTGCAGTGTAAAATCAGTTAACATATTCACAATGCGTGTGAGTTTTGAGGAGGAAATGGTTTGTTAGTGTGTATACGGTCTCAGAGTCCATCTGAACCCTTTGTGAGTGACTTCCTTTAAACCCGGCGCCACTGTTCCTTCCCTATTCAGCGATGAAGCTATAAAGTATTCAGTTCAAGCTTTGGAGTGTCGCACTCTCTTTCATTCTTACAACACACATTTCAATTTCGGATGCAAAAATCAGTGACTCACATTACTATCGTCAGTCATGACAACCTTCGGTGGAACAAACATTCACTCTGACTTAATGCTCATAACTTTAATTACAAGACATGCAATAAGCAAAACAAGAAGAAATCAGTCCATGAGTGTGAATTTACTAATACATTGGGGACAACTTTGTCTCCAGAAAATGTTCGAAAATGCGACAATTTCACAACCTTATTCTGAAAGTATGAAGGTCCATGAAGGGCTGTAATTACTTGATAAAAAATTGAAATATTACTATAATTTATTTAAATTACTTTTCTATTTCAACATATTTTAAAATCTATTCTATTCAAAATCTAAGTAAAGATCAAGTACAGTACATAAAAACTTAATTTGTCATTATTTAAAGACCTTTTGACACTTGTCTGAGTGACTTTGAGTGACATCATTTGACTCAATGATGTTATTTCTGCTCATCACCATTCAACAGTATTTGACAATGAATGCTATAACTGACCAATCAGAATAGAGTATTCCAGGAATCATTGTAAAAAATAATTTAGCTAAAGAGTATCATAACTGTCGACCAATGTGTCCATCTGGATAGGAACTAGAAGCAGCAGATTATGGACGTGCAGATATGAGCAAACACAGCTTAGTGCGCCAACAAGAGAGCTGACTGGAACAAAAACATCTACTACTAATCACAGAATCCAGTTTTGAAGTCTACAAAAACGAACTACACTAAGACACATTAACAGAAACTTTAAAGCAAAGTCAAAGCTCACGAAACCTACCAGAGCACAAACAACCATGAACTCAGAAGCACCACATGATATATCCAAAGCTTGTTTTGCCCTATTTCTCTCATGCTGTACAGGAGCCCATTTCCTGAGAGTGATTAGAAGGGGGAGCTCACGGTCCAGAGAATTTTCGCTCTTTGTTGTTGTTGTTTTGTCTGCGCGCAAAGGGAAGGAATGCCCGAATTAAACACGTGGAATTCGGGACGCCAAAAGAAGTACAAGGTTCAAAAGATGGCACGAAAGAAAGTGTGTGTGTGCGTGAGAGAGAGCGAAGGAGAGAGAAAGAAAGAGTGTAAGGGAATTGAGGGGGAAGGGATGAGTGAGTTAATGGGTGATTAAAGAAAAGAAAAGAAAAACCTTGTAACATCTTTGGAATCCATTTTTTTTTGTCTACTGGCACAGCAGATTGGCAGCTGAATGCTTTGTATTTATGTTCGTATTTTCTGACAGACAGGAATGTTAAATAAAACGCCTGAGTCCGACCTGAAGAACATGTTCTCTTATGTGTTATTACACACACACACACACTCTGTGCAGCATGCAAAACACTCCCAACCACCTCCCAAGGAATTAACCTGAATGTGATTTCAAATGACAGGTCGCTTTCACAACTGGATGAGCAATTACAGAAGACCGATGAAGGTGAAGAAAAACCAAACAAAAGCTCGGGTCAATGACAAGACAACTCATTATTAGCGAATGGGGCATAAAGTAAAAAAGTCAAGGTAATACAACTGTCCTCATATAATAATGAAGATAATGAAATAAAAAAATAATGAAATTCTGTGTACATTTTTTTAAAGGGTAATTCCACCGTGGAGACATGAATATGTGAATGTGGGTAGGTGTAGTAGAATAGTATTATAAATTTCAAATTTGGGTCCTTCTTGACCGATAAAAGGCACAAAAAGACTTTTTAATGTTTGTGGATTGTAGACAACAATCCCCATAGTGCATTGCAATGCTCAGCTCCGCAGGCCACTCCCACTACTCTGCCCATCAATGTAGACTAGAGTTGAGCTCCACTCTACGCTACCGCCTGGAAATCATTTAGCACAATGAATTTAGATAACACGCGCTAATATAATTCGACGAGTCGATGACATAAGAGCATCAAGGCGGCGCCCGTGCTGTCAGCCAATGGATTGGCATGATTCTATATGGGCTTATATGCCACATGTATGCCATATATATGCCACATATTTTAATTTTTTCCTTTTTTTATCCAAATAAATTCAGAAATAGTTTTTGCCCAAGTGTCAGGCTTATATAAGCCATGTAAAGCGCCTAGCTGCAGAGGGGGAACGGATCAAACGAGTGAAAAAGAGAGATGCCAAGTGCAAATGTTAAATGTTAGATTTGCCTGCATCATGTCCTTATAAGGCCCGAAAAAAGAGCCTTTTCCCTCTAAATCCATCTGGTTGGCATGACCTACAAACACATTACCAGAAGCCCCAAATGATAAAACAGCATCATTTACACTGCATTCTCCAGAGCAAGAACAACAAAGGAAAAAAAAGGGATGAATATATCAAAGTGGGTGGGCATTTTATATGCTTGACCTTTGGCACAATTTTCGGTCTTGACTTTGGGCTAGAAAACAGACTGAAAGCAAAGAGCAGGAAAAAAAAAAGATTCGCTTGAATGTGTGGTATGTTTGTGCAGCCCTCTCCAAACTACCCTCAATAATTGGGTGGACACACACTTACACACTGAAAAACACACACATATACATTACTAGGAACAGGAATATGGAATAGAGTAAAAACGAACAAAAAAAACGTTTTTCAATACCACAACTGGTAACACTTCAAACACACAAGTGAACGGAAATCCTGGGAAGACAAGTGCCTCATCATCCTGTGACGTTACTGGATATTTGAAAACTGTCTGGGAATTCTGATATCCATCAAGAATTGGGCAGCCTCACTCTGCTAAAGAATTCCTGATTCTGTTTGTCGATGTGTGTGTGTGTGTGTGTCTGTGCTTTGAAGGACAAAGACTTTGTTCTGCAAAAGGCACTGATGCTGCAGCAGGAGGCCAGGTCTATATCCTATTATGGGTGGGAATGAGTCAGGTCAGAGTCATGTTGACATAGTTCAAGCCAGCACGGCTGACAGACTGACAGCTTTTGGGGCCGTGGGTAGAAACTGAAATAATAATCGTTAACTGACTGATTGCACAGTTCATGGAAGACTGATGACTGCTCTATTTGTCATATGATTAGTGTCTGTACAAAATACGACAAAAATTTTGAAAGAGTTGTGCAAAAAAAATTATTCTTAGGCCTGGTTTCATCGACTTAGATTAAGCCAGCTTAGTCCTTAGTTCAATTAGGACATCTAAGTAGCTTTTTTAAAGGTGCCTTAGGAAAAAAAAAAAAAAAAAAAAAAACATTAATTGCATGCATCTTTAAACAAAATGTTAAGTATTTATTAAGACAATTAATGTACTTTATTAAGATATTAGCCTATTTATTGAAAATATTGCCATTTGCTCTAACTCTGTTTGACGATTTCATTTGATTTCTTGAGAAAAGAAGCAATGCCCGAATGGTGAATAAATCGTTCTTGTGAGTCAGATATGTTCAATGAATCAGTTGATACTGTTTTTCAGAATCCTAAACCATTCAAAACCAATTCTCAATGACTTAGGAATCAGACTGATTGAGTTTTATAGTTCAGCTTACTGGAAGGGAAGTTTATCCGACTAAAAATCCATCCAAAGCTATTGAGTGACTTCAGAAGACCTCCTTACTCCCCATTCACATCCATTATTTGGAAAGGAATGGTCATAATAATCTAGAAACAAAACAAAACAAAAATCTCCATTCCGTGTTCACAATACAAGATAAGTCATACATGTTTAGAACATGCTGTTTAAATAATGACATAATTCTCATTTTTGGTTGAACTCTCTCTTTAATAAGCAATAGGAAATCGTTAAAATTCCATTTCAATAAATTTAGATTTTAAGCTTCCATATTTCTTTCTTTTCTTTTGAATAACACATAGGCTAATTGCCTCCAATTAAGACATTAATAATATATTAAATTTAAAAAGATATTTATCGCACAAGATAATTATACTCTTTTGCGCAATACAAGCGGATATTCAGAAAGATTAATGGCGGGTTTCCACAGTTATAAATGACATAATGCGGTATGGAATTCAACCAACTGAACACAGGTATTCATTTTTCGGTTATAAATATAAAGAGGCAACTAATGACAGGGAAGAGGACATAGAACACTTTTAATCGGATAGACAAGACAGACATTGATTTAGCCACAGTGATGTCAGGCATGAAAGAAATGAAGGAACTAGCTACTTTAAATGGATTGAGGAGATAGTCTTAAAAAGGGCGAAGAGGAAATGATGAGTGTGTATGGGGGAGAGAAGGAGAATGATAAAGAATGAGTGCATAACAGAGGAAGAAGAATGTTGAAAATGAGATGCATTGTCATCCAGATGGTCAGACCATGAAGATATGTTTGAGTCAGACACAGCAAACCTCACTTAACACAAGCCAAAATCAACAACATCCTTCTTTTAGGAGCATCAGCGGTGCCAAAAGCCCCTCGGACAATTCATAATACAAACGCCTGGTCACAAGGGTCTAAACCACCAATCTATAAGACGGAAAATAGGGAGAGAGAGTGGAAGGTTTGCTAAGACCATGCTGCTTATACTTTAAAGGGGTGGTTCAGGACTTCATTTCCAAGTTAGCCTGGGTGTTATTTATCAGTGTTGAGAGAATAATGTTAGAAATCAAACTACCCTTTCATTGCAATAGTTATACTTTGTTCCCTGTATTTATTAGCACAGTACACTACTAACCGGAGTAAAGTAAAATTCCTGTATCGCTGTTGAGATACTAGTTCCTGTAAATGTAATGCGATTATTGGGATGCAAGAGTACTTTGATTTATAACTTTATTCTCTCAAGAGACCTTTACATTGATAGTCTGGCATTCATTTATTTACTTTTGGTGTACTGTGGAGTGGGTAAAACTGTTTTTAATGGCAGGCTAGCAGTTACTGCTGACTCACGCTAGCCTAGCACGGGCAAACAATTCAACTGGAAGGATTGGATTCATTTTTTTGAAAACCGTCTCCACTGATAACTAACACCCAAGCTAACTTGGAAACAAGGCCTGATGTCCAAAATCCTGAATCACCCCTTTAAGAGAGAACCAGAGAAAGAGAGAGTAGAGACAGAGGACCTGCAACATGTTAGCCTGTACATTCCTCTCTCTGAGAATGTGTATATTTTCACTGATCACAGAGAAAAACAATCCAGCACAGAAGGGCCATGAGATCGCATGCCGAGAGAGAGAGAGAGAGAGAGAGAGAGAGAGAGAGAGAGAGAGAGAGAGAGAGAGAGAGAGAGAGAGAGAGAGAGAGAGAGAGAGGAAAAATTCAAGAGAGTCTTTAAAGCACCATAAGCATCAGACACCTCCAAGACCCTCGAAGTGAACATAACCAGAGCTTTTCTACTATATACACTAATATACACTGGGAATAGAACGTCTGACAGCAGTTGTGAAAATTACCTATGATGCATTTTTTAAAATAAATTAATAAAATATAAAAATAAAATATGTATAGTTTATAAAAGTAAAACATACTGTACTGTGCAAATGTTGTAGGCACGTTTATACAAACACATTTTTTTTGGGGGGGGGGGAGTTTTGTTTATTTTACATTTATAAATGTATTTGGTTTTATAAATCATAATTTATATATTATTTCCACGTTTAAATCCATAATTAAGCCCAGATATAGACTTCAATGGAGGCAACTCTGCTTGGAAGATTTGAAAGGGTTTCTTGACTTCAGAAGGATCTCACTGATGAAGGTTCTCCTCATCTATGGTGAGAGCACACCTCCCATACCACTTTTCCACCGTTTCTGGTTTGAGCATGTCTAGGCCAAAGAACAAAGAGAATTTCTCTAGCCTAGGACCTTTATTTCTTCTTCTGGGTTGGCAAAAATGGAGTGTGAGACAGTGAGAGTCACAGCAAACTCTTACTTTAGTGCAAACACAATCACGGTTGCCTCCTTTGCTTACAATCAATCAAAAAGTAAATACACACTTAAATCAGCATGAACATGTTTCTCTGTACATGCTAACAAATGCTGAAATACTTCACAAAAGCCCTGCTGACACTCAATCAGGTGAATCAAAACAAATTGGCTGAACATTGTGTGTTTAATGAGGTTTTTAATCAAAGAGCAACCATAGACAGATGGAAAGTCGGACGTGAGAAACAGACGTGGAGTTATTGTCCCGCTTTTGGGCTGAGAGTTGATGACGGATGATGACATAACAAGGACTGACAGCAGCGCTGGAATCCAACCGCAGAGTACAACGCCAGCCAACTTTTAGTTCCGATTCTCTCCCTTTTAATCCCCCATTGCTTTCTTTTTCCTCTTTACATTCATGTTCACTCTTTCCTTCTCATTCTGTCTCTTGGTCAGAAATGTGGCTACTAGAACCTGTTTCTTGTTCAGAGGCAAGGAGAGCGTCTGGAATTGAGTTTCCCCATGTTTTCGGCTAACATTCTGCTTCCTGATTCAGTGTCTGATCTCCCCCACCCAATCAATCCCACCAACCGTAGCACAGGATTTATGAAAGTCAGCTTCAGGATGTTGATACAGGTGCCTGCACCGGCCCTCTTTCTTTCTCCCTCTCTCACATACATACAGACCATCTTAAAGCTCTTTTTACCCATTTTATCTTTATCTATCTATTTTGTCTATTTAGTTTTGTCCCCCATTTTTCTTTGCTGCAGAGACAGATCTTTGTAAAGCACAAGAAATGTGTAAATTTTGCATTCCTCCATGAAAACAAGTCCCATACGAATAGGGCTTTAGAATGATTTCTGAAGGATCATGTGACACTAAAGACTTGAGTAATAGCTGCTGAAAATTCAGCTTCAAATTCCATTTTAAAATAGATAATAATAGAAAATAGTTATTTTGAATTGTAATATTTTTTACAGTAATTTTTTACTGTATTTTTGATCAAATAAGTGTAGTCTTGGTGAGAATAAAAGACTTCTTTTAAAAACATTACAAATTCTTACCGACCACAAAATGTGAACACTGCAAATCGTGTTTGTTTTTTAACCATGTTTTTACACTGCATTTTTTGTATTTCACATCATTTACATTATTTGCATTATAAATCATTATGTACATTGACATTCTAATACAATGTATTGCATTTAGTTTTAATTATTCCTTATTCCTTTTTATACCTTTATAGGACAATATTAACAATATCTTGTTTGGCAAATAGGGTATGGGATATAAACAAACTAAAATGTTTTTTTAAAAAAAGTATCTAAAAACTGTCACTAAAGATCAAAAAAGAAGAACGAAGTAAAATCAATCTATTCAGGCCTTTAGTCCTACTCAAACAGACTGACAGCTCTAAATCCAATTACCTTGTCACAAATCGACAAGAAGTGGGATGGGTCAGAGTATGCGTGGCAGCCATTCCAATGGAAATGCAGGTCACCAGGCATCACCAAGGGTTCTAAAAGCTTGGTCTTATACTGTCTGTGCTGTCAGGCTAACAATGACATCAGTGATTGTTTTTTTGTTTGTTTGTTTGTTTTTTTATCGTTTCATTCAGCAGCAGCAGCAGAGGTGCTCCTCTTTCAGTGAGATAAGAACAGTCTTGTTGCAGTGACACATATGCTGTGTCCCAATTCGCCTACTTATTCTATGCCCTAAAAGTACCGTTTTAGTGAAGGAAAAATACACATTTGAGTGTGTAGCAGTGTTTTCGCCAGTTTAAAATTCTGACTATTAATTACTCAAACCAAAGTCCAGGTTCAGAAAGTAAAAGTCTTCCTCAGTATTTAGTTCCAATCAAAAAAAGTCCTCCTCAGTATTTTGTTCCAATTTGCTAATTAGCACAGTTTTTCAGCCAGGAAATGAGGCTGAGTTCATGGATGGAATAAATATATGGCAGGACTATAAACCACTCTACTTAACCGTCGCACACACATCCGCCATGTTTGTGTTTTTTTAACACATTTCATTTGTGTTTGTAGTTTTAAACGAATCCTCGTCCAACATGCCATTGGTTGTCGGCAATTTAGCCAGTAGAGTGCGCACAGACAGATCTGCACTTCGAATTCGAATCGGAAAAAGTACACCATCCAGTTATCTTTGGAATACTCATTTCAACGTACTACGATTTGGGACACACTAATTCTAATTTCGAATACTATTTAGGACAGATTGTATGCGAATTAGGAGGCAGAAATGGGGTTTAGCATCTAAACTACACAGCAAAACCTTCAAAACACTAAATTAGTGGGTCAGTGACAGGATAGTAATTTGGTCTAATTATTTATTCAAAAATACTTTAGAAAAAACTTTTGAAAGCCAAACCAACATGCAAGGGAAAAAATAACAAAACAACACAAATTAATACATTTTTCCTGTTTATGATTGTTAGGGTGGACCACTTCAGACCTACGTGACTGTCAAGGTCAATACGAAAATTTTAAAAAATGACCTTATTATGATTGTCATAAATTCAAATTATAAATATTGTGTGACGATTTTTAAAAAATATTTTTCCTTTTCTTTATCTTAAATGTCAAGTACAAAAAAGACCCTCACAAATCCACCTGTAACAAGGCAACAAAGTCAGTCTCAAACAAACAAAGACTAATATCTGCAGCTCACATTCTATAATTCATCACAATTATAGATAATAATCATGGAAAACCACCAATACGCTCCAATCTCAACAACATTTTCTTCATCCCTTTTTAATAAGCATGAAAATGGTAACGCAGTCACCCATACAGTCAAAATACAGCATTTGTTCATGAAGCGAGTACAATTGCTAGAATGATCTATGGGATCATACAAGGCAAAGACACAAGAAAAAGATCAGTATCCACATGATGAGCTGTTAAAACCCAAAGTTTCTGCTGAGACAGAAAGACTTGTTTAATGGGCAAAACTCATGCTGTTTTTCTCTAGTAAATGTTCTTTTAAGTTACTTTCAAGTCCTCAGTACAAAACAGAATTCTGAGTGTTACACAAGCCTCATCCATAGCATGTCCCAGTGTGCAAAAAGTGGACCTTGAAGTAAGCTGGAATGGTTTCTAAAAAATGCTAACTATGCCCCTTTTCCACTCTCCCTCCCCAAAGATCAAGTCCAGCCCAACTTAACCATCCAACCCAGAGCATTCCTGTGTTCTCCAGCCCCTTTAACAAAACACAGTGTGAGAGAGACGTCAAACGAATTAATAACACAACTTTCCACTCAGCTGACCGAAACATCCCTTTTAAGGCCAAGCAGTTCAGATTTCTCTTTTCATTAAGTTCCAAAAATACCTCAAGAACAGAGAGAACGAGAGAAGGGAAGAGAAATCATTGCACTGCCTGGTTTGAGCTGACATCTCTTGGCTTTGATGACTATAGAAAAGAGAGAGAGAACGGCTTTTACAGACTTGGACAAACCTGATAAAAACCCTTGAGGCCTCAGACATAAATATATGAGCCGTCCAGAGGATTCGGACTCACAAAAGTAATATGACACAAGATTAAAGATCCCTGAACCTTTTAAAATGTTTTGAATTCCCATGTTTTAGGTTCCATCTTGTCCACTTTATGTCTGACAATTTTCTTTAGGCAGTTTATTTTTCAACAGCAAACTTCCAAGAGACGTAGTGGAACTTAGTACCCAATTAATCATAAATATCCAAGTGAAAAAAATAATCTATTTTGACTGAAATAAGTAAGTCTTGTTCCATCCAGTCACACATTATTCCTAATGTTAACACTGTGTTCATTTCTCGAATAAATGTTCTTCAAAATAGGGAAAACAATATTCTGAACATCTGTCCACAATGTGCCCGATTGCTAGAGGTAATTTATATTTTGTAATGCCTTAAAAGAGCTTTTGTAGAACATTCTTGGAAGACTTCCTGAGTATGTTATAATTCTCTAAAAAATGTTTTACAAAATAGGGAAAACAATATTCTGAACATCTGCACACAATGTGTGCTATTCCAAGGGGTAATAATCTCTATTTAGTAAAGGCTTAAAAAAGCTTTTTGTAGAACATTCGGGAAGACGTCCTAGCCTTGTTAGCCAAATCTTGTCAACACCACCAAAAACAAATAGTTGGTATACTGCTTTTTGTGGGGTTTTATTTTCAATCATTGTATCTTTTTGGCATTTTCCATTATTTATTTATTTTTACATTGCCTTGCAGGTGTAAAAGCAGAACCAGAGTAAGTTTTACCAGGCATGACGTTTTAACGGGAAGAGACATGCAGGCAGAGTTTTCAGGCTTTAGGCTTGAACTACCCATTCGAATTTCAAACCATATGTAAACCATTACAGAACTCAGGAAAATGTTTACAATCGAGTGTCACAGAAGAAACATGTTTTCTATCAGAGATAAGGGATAATAGGCCTCGAACCAGAGCAGACCAAACGTGCCTCAGCCTCAGTTTAACTTTCACTACATATGCAGTTCACAGGTCACAGCCATCCTGCCGCTAATAAAAGATAGTGCAGTTCCACTGTCCCCGAATTGCATTTAGTGAGAGTAAAGACAAAGGATATGTTAAGTTATCCCTCAAAAGAGGTTGCTCTGAATATATGGTTTTACAGTATAATGCTGACTCATGACCAGGAAATGGAAGCAGCTGATGCAGTTGTTTGAATGCTGTAATGCCAAGCAAAGATAATACTTCAAAATGACAATCAAATGCAGTTTCTATTAGCATAATATGAGGAATCCCTCTGGGCAATGTATTAGGCCCATTCATTTTTAAACAGATTAAGGGTTTGCATGTAGTTGATTAAAAAAACAAGTTGTCTGTTGTGAGGATGTTTGCAGGGTGGAAAACACTTAAGGCTGCACAATTAATCTCACTGAAACTGCACATGATATGGCAAATTCGATTCTCCAATTCTGAATCGATTTTCATATTAATTTCTAAAGATAGATCCATATAAGATCCACCAGATAACAGAAACACTAATAGAAAATCAACATTCACATGACATGACCTTGGATCTTGATCATAGTTACATTAATCCATCTTACATACACCAGCGCAAACAAAATCCCAAATGGTAAACCTGATATTAATTCTGACATCAAAATGGCCAAAGAGCACTACTAACTATTACATCAAAGTGTCCTAAATGCTGCAAGTGCTTAGGGTGGCATTTCCAAGTACACAATGCTTGAGTGTTGCTGTCCTCTGTACAGCATTAACATTATGGCAGATTATCTAAATAAAGCAAAATCTGATGTAAGTTCTTCTCGCTGCATTACACTCAGATTACAGTAAACGTACTGTAAAGGCAATGGCTCAAAAAAATCTTTCATTTGTCTGTCAGCTCTTTGACAGATGGGTTCATTCACTGTTTATTCAATAATACTAACTCAGTGCTTCTTTATAGTATTGTGTGTAGACAGCAACGTGGCTAAAACGTCAGCTAAAACTAGAGTTCATGCATCAGTGAGAAACTGTGCAGAGGGAGGAAGGGCACGGACTCTTCCCCTGCCCATGCTTGAACTTCTCTGCTGGAAATCAGGTCAGTGTTGGACCCAAAAGTCTCTGCTTGTGTTTCCATACGGAGGGTATTTAGGCAGTGCAGCACAGAATTAAAAAAAAAAAACAACATGGTAAATGAAGAGGAAATACGGGATCACTGGATGTGACTTTTGGTAAGACACAACAGAGTTTTTCCTGGGTCAAAAAAGGTCTTCGGCAGAAATATATGCAGAAATAGTTTGTAATGTTAACTTAATATAATATTATCCAATTTATTATCCAACCCTAAAACGTCGGATGTTGACGTATGGTCAAAAGTGTCAGTAAGTTGACGGCTTGTGATGAGGAAATCAGGACAGTGCTTAAGATCCATTAGTCAAATCCCTGATGGAATTCCCCTTCTCCTCCACCCAACACAAACATGCACAGAAGCTAATGAACTTAAATATAATCACTTCTGTGGAGCGGCAGAGTGCTGCAGCTGTGTCCGGTGTGCCGTCCGGATATTGAGGGAACATTACACCATCACAGAGCATGTGGGCTGCTGTGTGCATCCCTCCGGTTCAGCTGAGCTATTTCAGGAGACCTTAGAGATATTTCAAACACACTCCCACTCTCACACCCACACTCCTCAACAGCATCACAGAAGAGGGGGGAGGGTGAGAAAAAAACAAGGTCAAAGGTCAATGAGGTATCATTTGCTCACCGACTCATTTGAGATGCACATTACTAGGTGTTGAACAATGATCAGTCTCATCTAACCACTTGCAATCGGGTCACCAACGCAGCTCTTAATTCCAGGTGTAAAATACACAACTGCTGGTTAACACACACTAATACTTCTATATTCTGTACTGTACACATGCTGAAATGTAAACACGGGCGTGTTTGTGCGCAGGTAAGAGAGAGCAAGGGTGGGGCGTTTTTGAGGAGAAAAGACTTTCAACATCATTTACAGATGAATTCTAGTGCTTAGAGCTGGGGAATTTGATGAGCTCTTCTTACAAATATCTGCTATGATGTAAAACATCACAGGAGGAGCAGGTCTGAGCACATCCAAGCTAATTGGCAATCCAAGACAGTGCAGTACATAGGATATCAACTCTTGCTGTGTGGACCTTTCTGTTACTTAACTGCTGTGAGCTCTTCCATTCAAATAGTGGTCAACGTGACATGGGTTTTTAATAGCCAATACCTATAACAAAGCTGGCCAATGAACAATAAATTATTGCAATCGAATGACTGCTAATAAAATATATGCAAAATTGCACAGTGACATTGAACATCTATTTAAGACAAAATGTATTCTAAATAAAAAAATGTTTCCTGACACTAAAAAGAGTGATGGCATATGCTCATCTGGGACACAGCATGCCGCCACACAAAGAATAACTTCAAATCTATGACACAACACCAACTAGACATGTTGAAACATCTTTTCTTTTTTCTTTTTAAATCTACAGGCACTGCTTGTGCTTACTTTAAGATGCATTAAGATCCATCTCAGGTGATATGATTTCTGTTTACACCAACCACTCAAATGAGTTCACCAAGTACTCAAATGTGTGGTCACATTAGCAAAGTTTTGATGAAATTTTACGGACAAAAAATGTCAATTGTCAACAGTCAATTGTCATTAGTGTAGTAGTGTGAAGCACAGCTCGCACAAAAGAAACTTTCAAACTAAGCAGCTATCTGTTCAGCTATCAACAACTTGAACACAATGTGAAATCTGTGTGGGGAAATCACCCAAAATTCCTACTCACTTGCATTCTAATTTAAAATGACTGGATATTGCCTTCAAAAACTAACTTTTTTTTTAGCTTTTTTGGACCATGTTTACACCTGAATTCAGCCCACTTGTGATCAGATGGCCCAAATAGATCCTGTTAAAAGAGTTTTTTTTTTTTTTGGTCCATACATCGAATGTCAGTGGGGTCCAAAACAACTTGGGCACCATTGACTTTCTTTGTACAAAAACAGTTTTTCAAAATATCTTTTTACACATAAAGTGTAAACATAGTAATGGAAGAAGCACTGTTGATTTGAGTCCTTTGGTACTGTGTGAAGATCAGTCCTCATGGCGAACTGGGACAGCTGGACTGGTTCAGTGTGTGTTTGTGTGTGGGAGGAGCTGCTGTAATCTTCTTGTGTTCACACTTTAACACCTCTTCCTCAAGCTGTATGTCTGTCAGCAAGCTTTCCCACTCCCTGACAGCCCAAAACTAAAGAGACACTCAGCTGTGCAGCAGATTTGGTCATCCTTCCCATACACCTCATTATATGTCACAGTTTACAGGAAAACAGAGAACTAATGAAGGAGTTACATACATTTTTATCAAGATTGTGTATACTACTCCATTATAAAAATTTAAATTTACAAGATAAACAGCTGGTTGTTAATATCAGTGGCAGTGCTGGGATGGGAATTTGTCTACAGGCTGTCAAAAGCTAATCCACTGACGACGTTTAACGACCATACCATTTAGTAAAATACACGACAAATTTCACTTCCTTTTAATTTGAGGAGAAGTGTCAACTCAGAGCCTCGTTCTCACAGAGAAAGAAGAACAATGGTGTCATGTAAAGTACCAAACTGTCCAATAATGTCCCTGTAAAACTAAAACTGTATTGATAACTGAGATTTACTGAAAAGAAAGAAAGAAAGAAAGAAAGAAAGAAAGAAAGAAAGAAAGAAAGAAAGAAAGAAAGAAAGAAAGAAAGAAAGAAAGAAAGAAAGAAAGAAAGAAAGAAAGAAAGAAAGAAAGAAAGAAGAGGAGTGAACCGCAGTATTTAATTTGAACCTCAAACTAGTCATTTAGCCTCTCCATAATCCATGGGTCTGGTGCTAAGTCTGGTAATTACTCTTATTGGACACCGATAACCATCACAAGCGTTTCGCCTGCATGCTTCCTCTAAGTGGAAAAGCCATCAGTAGACTGGCGAAACCAGAAGCAGGACCTGCTCATAAAAAAGTGGAGAGGGAGGGCAGGAATTACAGCACACCGGTATTCGTCATTTGATCATTGGGCAAACTGTCTTCTAACTTTCTCTTGAGCGAGAACTGCCCCTGCCTCCACTCTCTCATGAACACACACCCATCCTGTTTCAGCTGACAAAGTTCACATGTACTGTTGTATAACCACGAATAACAGCTCATCATAAAACAACCTTTGCCCTTCTAAGGTGACAGACAAGTGAAATGGCATGGCAGGTCATGAAACACACAAGAGAGAGACAGAGATAAGCTACGATAGAAACAGACAACGAACAACACAAGAATGTCAGCCAGCATTTGGCAGAAAGAGAATACATCCGGCTCTAGAATGCAGTCCAGATTTCCAGCTGAACATATACTAATACAGTGGCTCTCAGCTTGTTTTGGTTTTGTTGTTTTCAGATTTTTTAAGTGGTAATCAAACAGTACCATTCCTAAAGTGTTAGTTTTATTTTAGATTTAGTCTGAGAGCTTTCTGTCCCTCCGTTATACTGTCCTTGTCCAGAAAGGAGATGAAGACATCATCAAAGTAGTCCATGTGACATTAATGGGTTAGTTAGAATGTTTTGAAGCATTGAAAATACATTTTGATCAAAACATGACAGCCCAGAAAGTCATTGAAGAAAATGTTTAAATATTCCATGTGACTACAGTGGCTCAAGTATAAGTTTATCAAAGTGACGCAAATACTTTTTGTGCGAAACATATTCTTCAATGACTTTCTGGGCTATCAAGTTTCAATCCCTTAGGCAGCCTATGTGGTAGTGATCCAGCTCTCAGATTTAATCAAAAATATCTTCATTTGTGTTCCGAAGACGAACAAAGGTCTTACGGGGTTGGTACAGCATGGGGGTGAGTAATTAATGGCTTAATTTTCATTTTTGGGCGAACTTACCCTTTAAATTCAAACAACATTAAACTACTTTCAATGGCACTTTTAAAAGCTTTCAATCCAGACAATAGAGAATCTCACATTGGCAATCACTTTGACTGCCATTCAGAAACCAACACCTATACAGTCTCCCTTTCTTCTCTAGTCAGTCACTGAACACATCTCAAACTAAAGATCAAAGCAACTCACAGGAAAGTGCAAATATTTGATCTTGACTCCATAAAATTCCAGGGTATTCAAGATAGTCCAAGTCTAAAGCTAAAAGAAGTCTTCTAAAAGTTAAGTGCCAGTAACTGTAGCGGTATTTAGTAGAATGAGCTAGTTTATGTTCATACTAAACACAAATAGACAAGTTTTCTGGAGTCACTATGACAGGCACTGCTTCTCAGACCTTACTGGAAATCTGTCAGTGCTCTGCATTTGAGTCTGGGACAGGTCATGGCAGGTCCTCTCTGTACTCATCTCCCTTCTATCTGCTTTATGGGCCCCACCTGCCTAATGTAATGGAGCTTGTAGGGGGGTTGCAGTTCTCTCTGTGCTTAGTGTTTCATTTTCTGTCACACCCCCTCCCCCTACCTATCTGCAGCTTACCTGACAAATGCATACACATGTGTGTATTTGTGTTTGCAGTGTTTTGTTCATAAACAAATCAGTGTTTTTAATGAAACGCTTTCAAACACTGGCTCATTTTTACATTCTTACCTTTAAACTAGTGCATAGTACACTAGTTGAACTAACATCATTGGTTGGATCTATTGAATGAAGATCCAACATTCCCCTTCACTTCAAGAGTTATTAGTAGTGTCCCAAATTATTTGTTTAGCTAAGTGTGTGAAGTGGCCATGCAAATGTAGAAAATGGATTCATTCAAACTATGTAGTCTCACATCAGATCTACAGTATATACTCTATAGTCTCATTATAATCAAGTTATCATAACAGTTTAATTTTAATGATCTCATCTGTTGACATTATGCTGGTGAATTGCAGAGCTGGTGCAAACATATCCACATCCCTATCAAGGGTTGCCAACTTTGGGACTTTGGCTGGAGTGAGACTGTAAAATTTCAGTGCGCGGTGAAATTTTTTAAAAATGTCAGTCCTTGTATACTTTTTTTTGTTGCAACAACAACAAAAAATAGAATGGAAACGTTTTTGTTTGTTTGTTTGTTTGTTTTTTCAAAATTGTACAATTTATTTAATGTTTGCACTATTAAAAAATAAATAAAGATAGAGGTGATTAAATAACAAATAACAAACATGTAAAACAACATCTAGACCTGTTATATACGCCACAATGGCAGTGTGGCCTGCTTCACTGCCTCTGCAAGAGGTTTGTATCTGAAGCAGGGTTCGATCCGTTTGAACAATCCGTTCATTGCGTCTGTCACATGACAAATGAACGAAAGACTCGGAAAGTAATTATTTATGTTCCCTGTAAATTATTTTTGAGTGCATTATAATGATTTCTTAATTCAGAATATAATAAAGACTGCGTAGGTGGATGTGTTCGGGGAATTTGGCTGTTAAAATAACATTTAAAGCCCTTTAAATTAACAAAATGACTCAAAAATATTCGTTCATTTTAATGAATGAGATCGAACAAGCGAGTCAGTAAAATGATCTGAATTTCCCATCACAGTGTGCCATCAAGTGACAGTTTTGTTAAGGCCAATAACTAGCCCACATAACGCACGTGAGACAATGCTTGCAACCATAGTTGAAGTCTGTACTCTCGGTACACAAACTGCCATATTTCAATTTGCCATAATGGGGCATTGGCGGTTTCACTGTTCTACAATGAAAGTGAATGAAAGTGTGTCGTCCATCTTTTTTTATTTTTATTATTTTTTTTTTTACCTATAGCCCCTTTAAATAAGAGCATGGGTAATTACAGTGCACGTTTTCTTGCATTGTTGCAATTTCAGATACACACAACTCACACTATTTATACTACAAAATGGCAAAGAATAGTGCATAAGTATGAAAAGAGAGACAAACCAGGACATAACTAGGACATTTTTCATTTGTGAACAAATCAAATGTAATGTTTGGTTTTTTTTACATTTCAAATCTGATGACTCCCAACGCACGATGGGATAGTGAAGTAATTGCCACTTATTTAAGTATTAAGGTCTGATTTTGCTACTGTTTCATATACTGCATATTCAGCCATTCTGCTTTTCTGGCATACTTTTTGCATACTATGTAGGTATGCAGGGACTCAGTTCTCGCCACCTACTGGAGTAACCATATAACCTGTAAAAAGACTCACTCAACAGAACAAACCTTTTTGGTGTATTAAAACTCAGACAGCAACATAGTGTGTGCATGTACAGTCAACACACCAATATGCACAGACTGCCAAAACACATGAGGTAGCCTCAATCTTCCTGACCCCTACAAAGTAGCCACTTTAGATATATAAAGGCTTTGCCTTTACTCGAGTCAAAAATAAACACATATTTTTAGGCCAAGGCAAAAACAGGACTTTCCACTTCTAATATAGGCCTAAATATGAGCCATGTAAGGTTAAGTTTCGACCTTATGACATAAAAAGCGTTTAATTGTGCCTGTCATCGTGTGTGAACGTACCTCGCATCTCTAATAACGGCTGTCAACATTAGCAACAGCTTGAAATACATTTTCTATTCGTGTACGTGCCGACAGTAGAGCAGGTCGAGACACACACTGCGTCAAAAAAAGCTACACTTTACGACAGATAAATTCAAATTTAACATGGTATATCTGACAAGCGAACATTATCTTCATCACAGTCCCACTCAGGATCTGCTTGCATTATTCTGTACAAACGTACGAGGGGGGAAACGCGTTCAAGGTTAAGCACGGGGAAACAGTAGGAATAGAATCTAGCCTAATTATTTAATCAACCGACCCAAGTTCTCAAACTCTGCGGTATTGTTCTTCGAGAAAGCGACTTTTCCTGTTTGGAAACAACAATCTAGAATATGTCGGGTGTACGTGGCGAGGAATAAGTCGATTTGACATTAGCTACTCGCGAGCGACAAACTAAGTGCAAATAGAGCGTATACATGTTGTAAATGTAAACTTGATTTCGCTAGTATAATGCGATGCTGCTGACGTGAGTCTGCTTCAGCCCCCAAAAATCAGAACATAGTCCATTATGTTTCAGTCGTCGCTCGACTACTAAACAACCGTCGTTTGGAAAGTCCCGGTTAAGTTTAACGTTACAACTGCATCGCTGCTAGGCTGTTTCTTACATCAGCCACAAAATAGCTTGACTAAAATCACCGCAGTCCGGCGTACCGAGATCCTCCGCTGCAGCGAACAGGAGGGGGAGGAGGGTGGCAAAGTTGCCGCAGTTTGGAGTTGTGTCTGGGGGCAAGCTTCGACCATTTAGCTCCCCTTCCACTAAACTAGTTTAATAACCCCGCTTCGGATTTCTCTTACCTTGAGCACCAGGAGAAGAGTAGTGGGATTTCTTCGGAGGTAACGTTAGGTATCTGGAAGGGCAAACTACTCAGTCGCGTTTGACTTTTTGAGGATGAATAGATCAGCTCTCAGCAGGGTCCTCGCTAGTTCCTTCACTCACCCCCTCCCTTGCGCCACAAGATCAAACCATCACATTCCTTCGACATCCAAACAATGAAAAAGGTGGGTTTTCCTTTGCCAAGAAAGACCCACCCCTAGAACGACTACGCCGCTTGTGACCGCAGAAAGAACGCCCTGCCCGGGTAATACGGTCCCGCCTTCCCCGAGAGAAAAGTGAAAGAGTGGATCAGTCGAGAAGAGAGGAAGCTCGAGGAATAACGGGAACCCACTTCATAAGCTGGAGTTTATTTTTTAGCACTTATCAATACAGATGTTGAAACATTTAAGAAAATCAAATTATATACAATGTATCAATTGTAATTTTATTTTGTAAACTCACTTTAACTCATATATATATATATATATATATATATATATATATATATATATATATATATATATATATATATTTAACTCAAATTATATACTTTAACTCAAATTACAATAATTCAAAAACGTAAATAAAAAAACATGACAACAGAAATATTCTCTGTATTTACAGCATGTGTGACGTCATTCCAAAAGTGAGCACTGCAGTGTCCTGGCAAGCAATGTTGCAGTAAAACACACACACACACACACACACACACACACACACACACACACACACACACACACACATTTAAGCAATTCCTTGTAGCATGCAAATGGTTATTGGTACAATTTAAATGGTTTTTAATTCTCATTTTAATGATATTTTATACATTTTAATTGAATTAATAATTGCACCATACCAGAAAAAAAACACATTTAAACACATTACCACCCACAAATAGTATAACAAACATAATATTATATTTTACCCTTATTGTTTTATTCAAAGTCTTAATTATTATTGTTTTTGTGAAAAAAAAAATGTTTTAGTTTTTTATGTGTATTGTGCTTGCAAAGCAAATAAATAGATGTTACCTAAAGGCAACAGTGCAGTAGAGGGCTAAATTAAACATATTTCCCAACCCTTTAAACTCTTAATAGTGGTCAGAAATAGTGCAGAAAAAGTTTCCAAAGTGGGATTTGACCCAGCATTTGATTGCTGGTGTTCAGCCTCAACCCGCAAGCAACCACCAAAATCACAAACACCCTTATATTTTTAGCCACTGCTGTTTCACCAAACTTTGATTGCATTCTTTATACTCTTCATTAGAGACATTTCAAAGTGATGCATAGTGGTTTCTCATTAGAAAACCAACTCTCTCACTCCACTTTTTTGATGTTGAGAGGAGAGAAGGCGTGACTGTAATTTTCAAAAGAAAATTCAAGACAAACATTTATATCCACTCCAAATGCACACAATCCTGTGTTTGTTCCAAAAAGAAAGGAAAGCATTTATTTCTGAAAGCAACAACTATTAGTGCATGGGCCAAGTTTTATTCTTGTGCTGCAATTTACTATTTAAGCACTCAGTAAACTCAGTGAACCAGGCATACATTTATTATTTTTACAACATGAAAAGTGTATGGAAAAAGTCAAATCTGCCCACCATGGTAAGACAAACATTGTGGTCATGTATTGAGGTCCCTGTGTAGGGACTGAAAACTATAATGAATAGGTTTTGTTGCTTTCAATGTATTAAAATAAGATAAGAGCCATTAATGAACCAGACTTGCTTTTTCACAGTCCAAGTTTCATATGCTCTGTTGGGGATGGATAGCAGTTAAAATTACTCTTTCACAGTGGCAGTGATCCTATAAGCACATGACAGAATAGAAAAACAGCCTCCTGCCCTCAGTGTGGCTGAAGTGTAACCAACCAATAGTTACACCTGCCATAGTTAAGAAAAATCTTCACCATATACTTTTGACTTGCCTGTTTTAGGAATCTTATGCTGTGTTATATTATCCTATTTATGTATTTGCCATATAACAGTATTTTTTTTTATCATTTAACTGTGCCTATTTTAAATTTACACTGTATTGTATTATATAACTAAGTTAACTGTCTCATACTGCATGTTGCAAACATTAGATTAACTGGGTTACTTTGCCATATAAGACATATCAAAATCTGGAAATTAAATGTAACAATCCATTGAAAAATTAAACAACTTTTTATCAAACTTCGATATTTGCCATAATCCTTTAAACCACTAAGAAGATATATTTTATTAAAATCACCTGTAAAGTTATTAAATACACTCACCTAAAGGATTATTAGGAACACCATACTAATACTGTGTTTGACCCCCTTTCACCTTCAGAAGTGCCTTAATTCTTTGTGGCATTGATTCAACAAGGTACTGAAAGCATTCTTTAGAAATGTTGGCCCATATTGATAGGATAGCATCTTGCAGTTGATGGAGATTTGTGAGATGTACATCCAGGGCACGAAGCTCCCGTTCCAACACATCCCAAAGATGCTCTATTGGGTTGAGATCTGGTGACTGTGGGGGCCATTTTAGTTCAGTAAACTCATTGTCATGTTCAAGAAACCAATTTGAAATGATTCGAGCTTTGTGACATGGTGCATTATCCTGCTGGAAATAGCCATCAGAGGATGAGTACATGGTGGCCATAAAGAGATGGACGTGGTCAGAAACAATGCTCAGGTAGGCTGTGGCATTTAAACAATGCCCAATTGGCACTAAGGGGCCTAAAGTGTGCCAAGAAAGCATCTCCCACACCACCACCACCACCACCAGCAGGGTGGTAACAAGGCATGATGGATCCATGTTCTCATTCTGTTTACGCCAAATTCCTCTACCATCTGAATGTCTCAACAGAAAGGAACTATGTTAATAGCTTATGCTTCCTGTCATGATGAGAGCTTTTTGAGGCTGCTGCTCATTCACTTAAATGGAATGTTAGCGGAGCCCCAAGAGGGCCTCCTTGAGGGTGAGTCCCAAAATTGTGGGACATACATTATAGCCACGACCAGGTAGCTATATTAGGCCAGTAGACATATTAGGCCTCCTTCAAATGGGCCCAATAGTTGTGTTGGTGTAGTATGGTTCCCAACCGTGTATGATTGTTGCAGAATAGACTTCAGCTAGTAAACCCAACCAGCCATCCCTGATAGGCGAGTCCCCAGCAGTGTGAAGATGGCTGACAGCACTGACTTGCTTCTGGCCTAGTAGGCCTCTTTAATTCTCTAAGTGAGTCTGTGAGTGACGGGTATACAAACAGCAGTGTTGATGGTCAGGCTCTGACCTTAGCAGTCCTTCCTGACCCTAAGCCCCATCATGAGGTGCTTGACTGTTATTTCACTGGCCAATAAGACAATTGGCCTCAGTGTGCCTCTCTGGAGTTGAGCCTCAGTCCCCTACCTCTCTGGTTTGTGGCACTTAGTTTCTTACATAAGAAGACTTTCAGGAGCCTGGCTTTAACAGGCCGGTCTGAGACTAAGCCCCAGGACTGGCTGGACTAACAGGCCGCCCTGGGACTGACACCCAGATTCAGGGTTCATAGCAATCAGTTGTTTAGCTTGCTATCAGGTAGTACACCTCAGGTAGGCCTCCCTGAAGGTGAGTTTCCACATAGGGTGGTTATTAGGTAGTAGGCCTCACAAGGCCTCCCTGAAGGCGAATTCCCACATATTATAGTTGTCATCATGTAGTAGGCTTCATCAGGCCTCCCTGAGGGTTAAGTCCCAAGGACAGGGAACTGGACAGCTAGCCCTGACTAGCTATCAGATAGTAGGCCTCACCAGGCCTCCTGGAAGGCAAGTTTCCACAATAGGATGGTTTCCATCCAATAAAGCAACATATTTACCCATTATTTATCTGCATATCTGAATACCTGTAGTTATGAGTTTGAATGTCAAGGGATAAAATAAGCTGTCATCGGTTAAATCAAAACAAAGTCCTTCACCCTTCAATTATTTTTGAATAAGGCCACTGCATGTCACAGCAGGAGAAAGTGTAGGTGGGGAGAAAATCCCAAGTTTGCACTGTTTGGTGAACTGTGCGCTAAATATGTGGGAAAATTTTCTCTTACATAATACTACTAGGGTGAAGGTGATTTCACCAAGTACAACATGTTCCTGGATGACCAAAATGTCGATCCAGAAACATATTGAACTAACCCTAACCCAATCAACCAATCAGATTTGATGGACAAGTATACAGTTTTCTCCAATTTAGGTTTACAACAAGGGTTAGGGGCTTATGCGCCATTCTTATTCACCAATCATTTTAGGGGTAAGTTATGGGAGCGATAGGGTTATCACAAAATTTCCGTAAAGAAACATTGTTTCTAGGACCAACAAAAAAATGAAGTTAATCACAATATTTATTAGTTCTGTCGTTCCCTCAACATATGATCTCGAGGCCCTTACTTCACATTGCGAGATCACAACAAGTTAATATGATGTCCTCAATAATAAATAGAAGCAACATAGTATCACGTTCAAACAAGTTAATATGTTGTGTTAACGTGGACCGAAGATGTCCTCACCCGGTCACTGTACAGTTGAATCCTATTAAATCTGTTCAGTGGTTGTTAAATCATTAAAAGAACAGCCTCAAATGTGTGATAGGCATGCTTTAAAACAGCATGGCATGATAGGACATGCTCAGGTATCGGATCAGTGTGTCACAACACAAGAGAAAGGGCTTGGGTATACTGGCATATTTTTCACTTTCTCCCACATTCAAATGTCAACTCGCAGATATAAGGAGAAGAGATTTATTATTGAGTGAAATACAAGCTGTTTTATCTTAAGTACTCATCTGTGAATCATCCTTAATATACCTGGACACTCAGGAGCTTCTAGGCATATTGAAACTCTCAGCCAAACAATATCTCAGAACTAAGACGCCTCACTGCCTCATATCTCTCTCACAATTGTTTACAGCACAATCCTGAGAAGTAAGCAAACCGTGTGTTGTTATGTCATTTCATCGCAAGGGGTGTTTCTGTGCAGTAAAAGGTGCTCACTAATGTACTTCAGCCTTTTCTGGAATGTGGCTCTCTATCTCGATAATATCGCATGATGCCTTTGGGCTGCAGGCCAACATTCCCGAAAGAGCACCTGGGTGAATTTGCTCCATCGCTTTTCTAGATTCCATCTGCAGGACCTGCCCTCTGTAAGAAATGATCGAAGTTTAAAGAATTGCAATGAAAACGATGGTGTGTTGCCCAGACAGAGTGAATTTTAAAAGCATTCACTCATTAGAGTGGTTTCTCAGTTATGTGGAAGTAATTGTATTGCCAATAACATAACTGTGAGTGTGATACAATTAAACTAATTATGAGTACAATCAACAGTGAACAGACTTGAGCTGAATATTGTCGTTTATAGAGCTGTGTAAAGCTAAATTGAACTTGTTTCATAATTGATGAACTTTGCAATGCCGACAGAGTTTTTGAACTGAATTTAAAACAACACTGAACTCATTTAGACTGAATAATGATCCTATTGTTTTTTGTAAAGCTCCTTTACTGAAATTGAATTTGTTTCATTATTGATGAGTTACAACATTCACACTGTTTTTCCTGTTTATTAATATGAAGTTGCTTTAAAGGGACATTGTGTACTTTTTATGTTATTTTATTTACCCCGGTAAGTTTTAAAGGCTGCATTGCATCCTCGTCGCCAGAAAAGTCCAAAAGGAAACGTGACCGGAGATTACAAACAACACAAGTTAATGTCGAGATAATTGAAAGATAATTAACAAGGCATAACTACATATTACAATAGTTCATATTTTTCATAGTCAGTAATTCAGACCGTAACATTCGTTTGTTCGTTAGTTCGCTATTAGAAGACATCCTGTCATAGCTTTTTGGTACATAATGGCTACCGTAGATGCAAAGCGCATTTGAAAAAGCGAGGCGCTGGAGAGCACAATTTGTTTGAATGCAAAAATAAATTTTCACTGCTAGATGGGAGAAATTCCTACACATTGTCCCTTTAAAACAATCTGTATTGTAAAGTGCTATATATGTATAAATAAATTAGTGTTAATATTTTGTCAGGGGTTCAAATTGGTTCAATGAATGAGTCAGTGATTCATAACCACAGTTGCCACCTTCTAGTCATGTAACTTGCTGTTGGATTGTATCAGGATTCAGGCAGACAGATAGATGGACGGATGGATTGACGGACGGACAGATAGACAAATCGATGGATGAATGGATGGATGGTTGGTTTGCTCGAGCAGCATGTTTCTCATCTCTGTTGCAGGCACTATCATAACAAACAGTAGTTTGGTTGACTATAATTAATCTTAATCCAGGATTTAGCTTGTGGCTCCAGCTTTCTTACTCTATCCTCTGCAGAATGGGATCATTCTTGAATCTTGACTGATGTGAGCACTGTGAGAGCACATATAAAAGGAATTGTTGTAGCCTACCTGCCTGAAGGGGGAGAGACTGCTCTTTCTTGTTTTCTGTTGTTGCATTGCCATATAGCTAAACATTCTATGCTAATATGTGTGTGCTATTGCTTGTTTTACTTGAATTGTAAATATGGATAAATATAATTAACATTAGGGAAACTGTTTAGTGAGCGCTAGTACTTTTGTTGTAATATTCTATTTTTATGTTCGCAGTTAGTTTGGTGATTTCCAAACTAGTTTGGTGAGCTTCTAACTGGGAATAACAGGGAATCAATACAGAATATTCTTTATAACTTGGTGCCCCCATGTGGCCACTATGAAATCTGTAGATTGAAGAGAGAGAGAGAGATTTTGAAGAAAAAAAAACTTTATTTACAAAATTACCTCACAATTAGCTTACCACAGAAGAATTAAAGACACAATACTAAATCATCATCGACAATTTTACACAAAGCATCACAAACACACCATTTCAAAATAAAAGTATCAAGATCACACATAGCTCTGTAAAATCTGAAATCAATCAAAATTCATGCTCTAATTAGAGACTTAAAAACAACAATAACATCATCATTGCTTTTTTGTTCTATTTTGTTCTTTCTACTCATGTAAACATGTAAATTCCTAACTGGGAATAACAGGGAATCAATACACAATATTCTTTCTAACTTGGTGCCCCCATGTGGCCACTATGAAATCTGTAGATTTTTTTTTTTTCATTTTGATATATAGCCTACATGTATTTCATGCATTTGTTTACCGATTCCTTTAGTGATTATTTGTTCATTGCCTATGTAATAGCTAATGCTTTGGCAATACTGTAAGTCATGCCAATAAAGCTCATTTGAGAGAGAGAGAGAGAGAGAGAGAGAGAGAGAGAGAGAGAGAGAGAGAGAGAGAGAGAGAGAGAGAGAGTGAGAGAGAGAGAGAGAGAGAGAGAGAGAGAGAGAGACGTGAAATAATCACGTTGGTCCACTTTGGAAAATGTGCAGATGTCACGGTTTAACCCCCTCAAACGTGAAACTTACACGTTTGCGTTAACACGTTCTAGTGGAGAGATATACCTGGATGTTGACCTATTCTAAAAGTATATTAACATTACAAATGCAGCGAACACATACTAATGTTACCTAATCTGTAAGTACTATGCTAACCTATGGCACTGAAGTTACAGGAGTTTCTTCCCATTGTTAAGCAACACGGATGTAATACCTTGTTTAGCGCACCTTTTGCGGAGCTGGGGGACGCTGGAAAAATAGTTTTACTCATTACTAGGCTAACACTTCCGTGACATTTAGATTTTTTATTTTTCGGCGTGGATCAAGGCAAATTAATCATTTTCACCTTGAATATATATATAATTTTAAATAATAGAACATTTCTCAGTGATCATCAATATAACAAAATTCCATTTTTCTCGGTTTAATGAAAACCAATAGGTCGTTATACGGCAGAGGCCAACATCAGTGTTAACGCAAACGTGTAAGTTTCACGTTTGAGGGGGTTAAACCATATATCCACAATAAAGGCTAGATGTCTTACGGTTAAACCGTGACATCTACACGTTTTACTCCTTAGGCTACTTCGTTAAAAACATGACATTTAGACGTTTTTTTTTTTTTTGGCGTGGATCAAGGCAAATGAATCATTTTCACGTTGAAAATAATAAATGTTTTTTGCATTTTAAATAATAGAACATTCAGGTGACTGCGTGTATTGAGTCAATCCTGAAGCCCACCTAGCCGCCTCTTGAGCATATGTTTCAACACGATAGACACAACATACAACTAGGCTAACACAACAGTTGTACAAAGCATTGGGTGGGGGGGACTAGGATACTGTTGCTCACTCAGTCTTCCTTATTATATTGTTGAATATTTCCCCCACAAGGCGGCGGCACATTTCCCTTCGCCACATAGGGAAAGCAGAGCAGTGAAAAGGAAAAGACACGGTGCAGTGGTGGTAGCCTACATGGTGCACCCACCCACTAGTCACAAGCCATTTTCATGTTCAAAATTCAATAAAGCTTTCACTGTACCCCCAGAGAATGTTGCAAAACAGAATGCCCCCATAAATGTTGCAAAACATATTCACAGAATACATTATCGATCCTTTAGAGGTGATGAGCCACTCAGACTTTGTCCAAGCGCTAATAAGTGCCCACGCATGTGTTGTACAGACCACAAACTCGTTCACGACTCAGCCACACAATGGCATCAGAACGCTGCGAATAAACAATTGTTGAGAAATTAAATTTAATGATGTATACTTAATAAAATGAACTTGAAGTATACTATTTTTTAGTTTTTGTGAATTATTCAAAGGCAAGCACTTAAATTCGAGTGCTTTATGGGTGCTTTATACTTAATACTGCATTTATAGGCTACTTAATTTTTCCTACACTCTAAAAATGCTGGGTTGCTTTAACCCAAATATGGACAAACCCAAACGTTGGGTTAGAAATATAATAATAAAAATTTAACCCAATGGCTGGGTTAGTCCATATTTGACCCAAAGCTGGGTTAAAACAACCCAGCAATTTTTAAAATGTGTAATCATTCAGGAGTCTGATTTCTCTTACATGGAGATTTATAACATTTAAGAAATCACCTCTCCTATAAATGTTTTTTTTGTTAAACATCAAACGGCCTGAAAAAATGAATTCAGGGTCAATAAGTCAATGCAGTAAAAAAAAGAAAAATGTCAACCATTGTCTCAACCAGTTGGTATTGCCAGGCTAATGATTTAAAAAAAAAAAAAAAGAAACAAAAAAAAAAAAAAAAAAAAAACCTGGGTTTGCCCCAACCCAGTTCCTTTGGGTTGCCCCTAAGGAACGGAAAAAGAACAAGTGTATTGTTTAGAACCCTGATGACATCACTGTAAGAGACAAAGGTTTGAAAAGTATGTAGAGTGAACAAACCACTAATGGTGCATTGCATCAATGATAATTTCACATGCTCTGTGAAAGTGAGTAAAACTAAATGGGTTGGCCGGTGGCTGGTGATAATGAACGACACCTGTGAGACGCACCGGTCTCGCATCTCTCACGGAGGACCGGAAGCATAAAGGAGGAGTGATAACAGTGAAGATTGAGAGAGGAACAAGCCTGATTTTACGTTGTAAATTTTATGTTCTGTTTTGTATGCCAGCAGCCGTTTGTGAGGGGCTGCTGGCTTATACTTTCATTTTGAATTCGTTTATTTATTATTAAACTTGTTGAACGTTCGCCGGTTCCCGCCTCCTCCTTCCCATTACAACTAAACCCTCTTACACTACATTTCAAGCATTAAGAACCCATTAGTGTTCAATTATCAAACAATATCCTCTTTCTTTGTACTAATTTGAAAATGTTCTGCCTTCCAAATGAGTCATTAGGGAGATTTCTTTCCATCAGCAAACTCCATTTCAAACAGTAAACCCTAATAGAAGACACTCAGCTGGCCAGTTTTTCACATTTTATGTGGTGAAGACATTACTTCATGTTTAGACTTGATACCCATTATGTCAAGACTATCGTTTTATCGGAAACCTATTATTTTATTTCCAGGAGTGGGGTTTGAACCCACATTTGTCCACTGGATCTTTAGTCCAACACCTCAACCACTCAGCCCTCCTGGTTGGGACAGCTTTTTTATTTTTACTGCCGCAAACCCTCACTGAACTTAATTCTTAAGGCTGACATTTCAAATGGATAATTAGTACTTAAAAAGATCAAAGTAATTACAAGGAGTGGGGTTGAAACCAGGATTATTTTTACTGCAACAGACTCCATATTGACATTTGACCCTCTATGCTGTACTTCAACTTCTTAATATCTGCATAAACTTCAACTTGAAAAACAAATCTTGGATTACCAGTGGGGTTTGAAGCCACAGGGACATTTGTCCATTGGATCTTAATTCCAACTCGGCTATCTTGGTTGAGACAACTACTTTATTTTTAAAGCAACAGACCCTCACCATTGAATTTACCACTTAAAGCTGCCATTTCAAATGCATAATTATTTAAAAAGAGCCAAGTAATTAAGGAGTGGGGTTGAAATTGTTTTTACAGCAACATTGGAGTTTGATCATCTATGCCTAACATATGTTTTTACATTGCGGTAACTCATCAAAATATGTTGTCATTATTTATTTAGCATGTACTTTACTCTCAAATGCTTCCTAGCAGCTTTAAATGTCATGCTCTGATTAAAAAGATCTTGATAGGCTACTGAGGAAATGGTTGTTTATTCATGGCGGGATATATCATATTCAAGAGTTTGCCTAATTCAACAGCCAACAGATAGTACACAAATAGAATTAAACAGCAGAATTTCTCTTTCAATTGAAAAAAAAAATCATAATAGGCTACATTAAGATCTTCAGATAAATTCTGAGTTACCAGCTGGAGTCAACTCTTCTTATGGCTTCTTGTGGCAACTATATTCATATTGCCTCTGACTTGTAGCAGTCCAGAGGGTTGTCTATTGACTCTTCATAATCTGAATCAGATGAACCAAGCATGAAGACTGACATCCTGCTCTTCTTTGGTGGCTGTTTTTCTGTTGTTTCTGCAGATGGTTGCTCTCTCTTCCTTTACCAGGTTGCTTTTTGAGTTCCACACCTCATTCCTGCTTGGGAAGACACTTCAGGTCCTTAAACCTGGGGCTCAGGGCAGTAGTGATCTTTAGCCATGTAAGGTTTAGTGCTTTCCTTCCATTTAGCTAGGTCTGTGATAAACACCTTCTTGAACCTCAACCCATAGACCAGATCATCATCTGATGGAGCAAGAGAGCACGCACACACAAGACACAGGAAGAGAGATCACAAATACTAGAGAGCATAATATTAACTAACCTATTTAAGTAGTTCCTCCAGTTTTTGCAATTGGTTCCGCTGGATCCCCTTGACCATCTCTAGAATTCCATCTGGTCGCTGGTCTGGTCCTGTACAAGTGGTTCTACCAGAAAGACTCGGGAGAATAAATACTGTAACAATAAATACATTTATTGATAGCCCAGCAATAAAGTCCTTTGGTGTAGGCCCCGTCCATAGCTCGCAATCCGAGGGTTCGGACTTCAGGCATTTCCTGCCTGAAGACGAAGGCAGGGGTGCAGCTGACCCCCTGGGAGGTATAGGAAGGGACCATCCTGGTGGTGGTGGGGAGGATGGAGGGGAAGGAACCATCTTGGTGGTGGGGAGGATGGAGGTGAATGAAAGCGTCAGCATCTGCGAACTCAGACACGTGTAAATACTGATCTTTTATACCGTAAGTATTAGACACGATTGGATAGATGAGGAGGTAATAAGTGACGTAGCAATTGAGTCTTCCTGGCAGAACTTACGCTAAAGCTTCCATTTCTTGCTGGATCCGCTCGACCATCTCAAGAATTCCATCCGGTCGCTAAGTGGTTCTTGCAATCGATGGACTGTGCATTTGATGGACTGTGGTTAAAGTGCCCAACAATTTTGCGACATTTGGCCAGGAGTGTCAAATCCACAGTCGCGAAGTAAATCCGTGGTTGTTCTTTGCACACTGTGGGCCGCTGCTGCAGTCATGTTCCGAGTGCTGTCCGTCCCAAGTGTTGTTAACTTTTGCTCCACTTTCCAATCTGGGGCGACTTTTAAAAAATGTTCAGCGCATGCCTCTGCAAAGTTGCATTCTGGTTGGACTCACAGTAAGGGAAAACGAATGTAATTGCCACTCTTCATTTATGAAGTGTGTTGTGACGCACAAGTAGTTGTCATTGCTCACAGATGTCTAGTAATCTGTGAGAGTGACATATTTTTGCTTTCTCCAATATGTCCATCCTTCGCACCCTCTCGCTGTCAAACAAACTGTATTCTGAGACATTATCGTCTATTGTGTAGATTGTAAGATGTGTCTCCTGATGCAACTTGAGTGATCTCTCTCAGTCCTTCGTCTTGGCTGACTGGGTGGCAGTTTCAAGCTATCCATTTAGCTAAAGCATCAGTTAATTTTTAAGTTACAGGTTTGGTCAATGGCCAGCCACGATTACTGTACTGCAGTAACGAGGATTGGAGAGTGAAAAGCCCCATCTATGGAAAAGACCGAGTGGAACTCTTGTCTGTTTCCTCACGTGGTCAGATTATTTTCCCTTCTCTTCCAACTGCATTTTCTTTGCTTTTTCCATTGTCGAGTATCACGCCTGAAATGCGCGCAAGTGTCTTCATGTACATCATATGTTGTTGTTGATGTGTGATGTCGTTGCCGTAAAGCATGTAGTGATTATCGCGAGATTTGTCTTTGGCTTGCTCAGTTGGGGATATTCAAATTAATTAATCAATCAGTAATACCCTTGATCAGCTCTACCAAATGTGGATGTTTTTCCACCAAGAAACGAACATTGTTATTATGTTTTGATTGATACTGTGAAGCTGCTTTGATGCAATTTATATTAATATACTAGACGTTATATAAATATACTAGACTTGACTTGACTTGTTGGTGGCACTCCTCTCAAACTTGCATTGCTGGTTTTTCCAGCGGCTATCTCCCCCCACAAAGCTTTACTACCAGGATGATTTTTCCTTCTATGAGTTTGTTTACCACCAAAATTACTTTGAAGCCGTTATATTAAGGTACAATTCTTGCATAGTGTGCCTTTAAAGTAAACATTTTTAAGGGTTTTAGGAGGGTTTTGAAACATATTGCAACATTATGACAGGAAGGGAAGAAAGGAAACAGAGAGGGTGGCACATTTCCTCATTCAGGAAACCATGGAAATGTGCTTGAAGTATTACTTACTAGTTCGTTAATCAGAGTTTCTTGTTAGTTGATAATAGTTACTAGATTATTAATATTGTGTTACTTATTGGTATAGTTTAGTTATTTATTAACGAAGGAACCCTATTTTAAAGTGTTACCAAAGATACTTTATAAAGAGTCCATTTCGTGTATACACAGCAGGAGCCATCTTTGGAAAACAGTCTCGATCCACGAAAGTCGAACCACGAACAACGTGCCAAGTGAGCTGAACTGTATGAAGTTCAGCGAACTTCTGAACTGTATGAACAGCGTTCGAGGTTGTTTTTAAAAAGTATCTTCTTATTAAACGGTCTGTACGCTTACAATGTTCGCAATGCTTCGTTTTGCATGCAGGGCCCCTCATTATGTTACTGTGTTAGTGTGGGGCTATTTTGAGTCTGGTTAGTGGTATTAGCCTATGATCGCTTAATGGAGAAGAACGCTCGATTACGCTGCCGTTGCATAGACAGTAAAAGATATTCACACAGTGACCCCAGTGATTTCAACAAAGAATATTGAAGCCTAGGCTGGGTAGGTAGAACCTGATGAAGCACTTCCAGAATTAGACAGCAAGGACTTGACTATGCCGCCATCTGCATTGACTCGTTAAATTTCAGATGTTCATTATTCGTATTGATAAAAAAAAAATCAAAATCAGAACTATTTATAAAATCCCAATATTCCAAATTATTAGATTACTCTTGTCAATTAGCCTATTCAAATTTACACAATTCAAATTCAAATCATTTTGTCATATTAAGCTCCAGGGCGGTGTCAGAATGAGAGTCTGTCAGTCAAGTCTGAAGCAAGAGACACGCTAATGAAATCTTATAGCCTGGGGATTTTCCGAGTTTTCAGAGCTTTGTACTGTTTTTGCGCGTTGTCATGTTAATTATTTCAAATACATTAGCCTATGTTTTATTGACCACAATATTATTGATTTTAACTGTTGAGGGGCATTTTTTATTAATTATGAAAAAAGGCAAAGCACCAATGCCCTTCCCCCTGCACGAGCCTTGGGCAGAGGTTCGTTCTACTTCACCTAAAACAGATAAACCAATTGACACAATATCAACCAAACTGGGTTAGAAACTCAGTTAAAACTTTTCTTCAAAGTTTTTACAGCGCGTTTCTTTACGACTTCAACATCTCATCACATAAAGAGGTCTTAAATGACTTTCATGATCATATGAATGAAAGTGAGTAACTGCTTTCCAAAGAACTTTGTATTGTAGGCTGAGGAAAATACGAAGCAAGAGGTGTGACTTCATGTTCTAGGCTATGGACAAACAGAGCTGCCGAGCTGAAGGCGTGAACTCTCTGAGCAAAGCAGAGCAAGCATCACATTCACCGGGAATAGCCAAGTGCCTAAACAAGGTAGGTTTAGCGATAAATTTACTAATGTGCTCATTTAGAAGATGTTTATATTGAGAGCGAGCGACGCGACAACAGAACGCAAAAGCCTAATATACATCAAGATGATAGATCATTTTGGCATCCCGCGCAGACACCTTTAGTCAACGTTATATCTTTATGCTTCATCTTCTGCTTAGTCAAACCAAGATCAGATACAAAACAAAAATCGTTTTACATATCAGTCATGTAGGTCTAAAACTCAAGAGTTTGTTGGTGTTTAAAGAACTGCCGGTTGTAAACGACTCTGAATCTTGCGAAACATATCTGTTTATGTCGTAAGAAGACACAAATCCCGAAGATATGACGAGGACTTGTTTTGACACATGCAATGTTGGAAAAGCCCCTTTTATGTTTTATAGGCTATGCTATAAAAAAACCCGTCTCATTGTGCAATTAACTGATTGAACAATGTAGATCTATTATGTAGCAAACGAACAATGTATAATTATTGCAATGTAATGTAGCTAAATAAGTAATGTTATGTGTTGTGCTGGGCTATAGTTGTCACAGGCGTTATCTGTGAAATATTTCCCACAAACTAAAATCACAATGGAACATTTTTTTTTTTTTTTTTTGTAAATTAGCGAACAATAGAAACACACTAGCAAATATTTAGGGCAAATATCTACTTTATAATGAGAAATGTAGGCCTATATTTAAATGTATATTTTATTTGCATTATTTATTTTTTTACACTTTTTCATAACTGTTTTACTGTTTCTGCGAAGCCTATAAGGCTTTTTAATGTATGGTTACACTGTGACAGTTTACCCCATATAGTGTGACAACAACATTTTTGCATGTTACTAATGTTCTTTAAGGTCTGCTGTCTATATGTTTTAGTCTATATTATACGTAAGAATAATAGACTGAATAACTGAAACAACTAAGAATAATGCCTGAAAAGTGCCTGACTTTATTCTGACTGCAAGTGCTGTGAAAAACATAGGTTGATGTAATATGTGCTCTTGTGGTTTTCAAAAATGAAGCTTCACCAATTCATTTCCTGCTTTCAGCAAGAGATTGCAGATAAATATGCAATTAGAAGAAAGAAATGCTTTAGCTTCCAGAACATGTAATGATGATAATTTTTTGATACAATGGATGTTTTCAGCTGCCAGTGTGCAAGATAAAATAGGCGTTATCACACTTAATGTCGCTCTCCCACGTTTCTAATTCACTAAAACACATAAAAGTTCATGTGTCATCTCTGTAATAATAAGCCTGGAGTATACTTTTTTTTTTTGTTTTACATTAGGCTAAACATATAGTGTGTTAGTATTGCATGCATGCTGTGTGATCCACAACTCTTGTTTAAAAGAGTAAACTAGTCATACTTCTGGAAAAACAACTGACACTGAACAAGGATACGACTGATGGCTGTGGACAAATAAATCAATAAAAAATAAATGTCAAACTCAGTGCCTTGAGGGACACTGTCCTGCACAGATTAGCTTAATTAGCTTGAATCAGCAAATAAAGGTCTTCAGATTACTAGAATATTTCAGGCAGGTGTTTTGGAGCTGTTTGGAGAAGAATGACACGGCATTCTAAAATGTAGTCTTCCAGTTAACTTGGAAGGTGTAAAAGTAAATATTATAGTTCTGTGAGAATATCAAAACATTGCACAACCAATGTGTGAGTTTGGGGTGGTATTATCAGTTTGGCCATGGTTCAGGGAAAACCTTTCTGAAATATAGGTTTCAGTGTGGTGGAAAATGACATGCTTCACTCCTTTAATGGAACACTTGACCATTAATTAACTATGAAGTCTTAAGTGTTAGATGAACATAATCGAACCATAACATTCTAAATATAGAGGGGAATAGCTCCATCCTGATATCCAGAGTAGTGTCAGCCAATATCGTTTTTTAGATGACAACTTTGAGTGATATTCGAAGGAATCAAAATTTAATTGTATACTGTCTTATCTTTGTTTTTTTCTTAGATACACATAAGATGACGACTCCTGGAAATAACAGCTCTGAGAATCAAACAACAGACAACTTCATTGACTCAGAGTTTCGTTACACTCTATTTCCTATATTCTACGGTATTGTTTTTGTCTTGGGGTTGCTGGCCAACTGCTATGCTCTTTATGTGCTGCACTATATGCGGGAATCTAAAGCTATGAATGAGATTCGAATCTACATGACCAACCTGACTGTTGCAGACCTCTTGTTCGTGTCCGCTCTACCGTTCTGGATTGGCTACTACGTGCATAACGGTGACTGGAAGTACTCGGATGCCCTCTGTCGTATCACAGGCACGTTTTTCTTCATTAACACATACTGCTCTATTCTCTTCCTTACTGCCATCAGCATTAACCGTTACTGGGCTGTTACCAGGCCTCTGGTCGCCGCTTCTTCTGACTGCTGGAGACGTGGAGCAATCGTCTCAGCGGCCATCTGGGTCGTCACTCTTGCGGCATCGGTTAAATACCTCACTGACCCGGGAATCCAGGTCAATAAGATTAAGAATGAGGACATTTCTCGCTGTTTCGAGGGTTATCAAAGTATGAATGATACCTCTGTTATACATGCAGTAGCCGTCACCCACTTCATCATTATTGGCTTGTTCTTTCTTGTTTTCACAATGGTAATTGTCTGCAACATCTTGATCGCTCGAGCTCTTCTGTCTCAACCCATCAGTCAGCCTCAAGCAAGCACGGGAAAGCGTCCAGGTGGTACCAAGCGCAGAGCTTTGAGGTTGTTGTGTGCTGTTGTGGGCGTCTTTGTGATCTGTTTCCTGCCCCATCACATAGTGCAGGGTCCCTGGACATTGTCGGTTCTTTACCTAACTGATTGGAGCGTGAAGACTCGCCAAAGCTTAAACGATGCTCACCAGATCACCCTCATGCTTATGGGGATCAACTGCCTTCTGGACCCACTGGTGTACTGCTTCGCCACCACCAAGTTCCGCAAGTACATCCAGGGTCATTTCACAAAGATCAAGAAAAACAAACACTGCTCACGCAACACATTAAGCACAGTAGTGTCTCTGAAGAGCAGACATCAGAGCGAATTCTGAATGCTGCCGAAGAGCAGAACACTGATATTTGGTGTTCATTTTAATCAGTTAAGAGTCTTATTCCCGATTTTCAATTCAAATTTAGGTTCCGTTTGGTTTTTTTTAAAGGCTTTCTCCCTGAAATGAAAACTATGCTATCATTTACTCATCCTCAAGTCGTTCCGAACCTGAATGACTTCCTTTCTTCTGTGGAACACAAAATCAGACTTTTTAAAATATACCTCATTGTTTTGAAAGTCAATGAAATCCAGTGGGGGGTTTTTTGTTGTCATTGTTTTAACATAGTGTGAAAAAAGAAAGTAGGTTGGGTAAATAAGAACAGAATTTGAAATTATTTGTTCTCCTTTCAATTGCTGCCACTTCCGGTAACGTTTTCAAACAATAGAGTATTTCAAGCATGATTATTAAACGTGCATTGATAAATGCTTTACACTGAAACATTAAACTTTTACAGTATATTGTGATTCCTATATTGTTGTATTATCTCTTAAAGAGATAATCCCCCCCAAAATTAAAAGTGTGTCACCATTTACTTACCCTGTTGTCAACTTTTATGACTTTCATTTTTTCGGAGCAACACAAAAGAAGACATTTTGAAAGTCAGTGGAATTCTAGCAACATTCAACCCTATTATTGACTGAAAAATACTCAACATATCTTTAATGTTTCACAGAAAAAAAAAGTGAAATGAAAAGTCATGGGGGTTTGTAACCACGAGGGTGAGTAACTGATGCCAATCTTTAAATGTCTGCACTTGTGTAGGTGGAACTGACCTATATATATGTGTGTCATGTTAAAGAATTCTCATTCTTGTTATCATATAAGGAGGCAGTCTTCCGTAGAGCGAAGAAGACAAATGAGTAAAGAGGATGCTGGTGGTTAATCTTGCCTTAGTGAGGGTTGATAATTATAGATTGTGTTTCTTTCACTCAGTCTTTACTGGAAAATAATTGGTAAATTAATGTTTAGAGATAATGTGGGACCTTTTCAAAAATACCGGTAATCAGTTCTGGCATTTTTTTTTTTTTGGTTGGTTGGCCTATGAGAAATTGTATCATTATATGTAAATTACCAGTATGATAACTGTGTGTGAACTAAGAATATGATTGCTGGTATGAACATGTGGGCAGGATGTGCATGTGTGAGAAGTCTACTTTGGGGCAACCGTAAAGCTCTGTTGAGCATTTTAATTGTTTTTCTATGTAAACGTGCTAGACGGACATCTGACAATTTGCTCTGTGCCTCGTGCTTGAGACCCTGCCTTCATTTCCCTTTATCAGTGCTGCGCCTCTACTGAACATTTTTGTGCTAACTGCAGTATTATATGCCCTATTGTAACTAGTTTTTACTATTTAATTGTACAGAAATGTACCAGGTTTAAAGTCTTGAAAGGGGCTAATGCTGATGAAAGAAGTTCATCTGTTTCCTGTGATCCCAAAGTTTCACTGTTCATTTTGTAAAGGGAGAAGTTGTGGTGCTGCTGAACAGTCAAGAATATTTGTAATATAGATTGCACAATAAGGTGGTCAATGTGTGTCTGATGTCTCTATGACAACAAATCAGCCTTACTTGCTGTAAATTACAGTAGATCTATGAAGAGCAGTCCTGTGAGTTAGGTTTTGTGCCACAAAGGAAATCTTATTATGCACTTAAACTATTAAATATGATCTATGTTTGTTCTATGTTTGATCATTGCAAAAACTCTTCATTGTATGGTTTGCCTCAGCATATTTTATTTCAGGACTATTTTATTGAATTTATTTAATTTATTTTAAACATGCTATATATAGCTACTTGTATATATGGTTTGTGTTGAGTTTTGTGTGTTACTGATTACCATATCCAATTCCTGTGTGTCTGCTGATGCATTTGGCGAATAAAGGGATTCTGATTCTGAAACATACTTTTATGAAAATATGTGTTTAAATTTCCAGTAACGTCTAGCCATTCTTTATTGCTTAATATGGTGTGTATCTGAGCTGAATTTTATGGTCGAATTATAGACGTTTATTTAATGCTCAGTGAGGTTCACCAGTTTCCTTGTGGTATTAACACATTTTAAAATAGCAGAATGCATGACATCTGCTTCCGAAGAATATTTCTTTGTATTAAACTTCTTCATTAAGCAGGAAGTTTCGCAAGAAAGTTTAAAGTGTAACGCTCCCAAAGATAGTTGAAGTTCATACAAAAATTAAACTTCTTATTTATCTTAACTTTCTTGCAAACCTGTATGACTTTCTTCTGTGAAGCATGAGTTATTCAGAAGTTATTCAGGTTATTCAGAAGGTTATAGGGAACTGTATATAGTTAGCTATAGTGAATGAAGGGCAGTTGTGAAAGACTCTTGGTCCCGCATTCTAACAACTGATCCTACTCAAGTACTGCAACTGTTGTTATATTTATTCAAATGATCATTGATGTTTGCACTTGATGCTGTTTACATAATGTAAATGCTTAATCTGTGCTGAAAAGGTAAAATAAAATTAATAAACTGTTTTCTCTTCAAAAAAGACTATACATTGCTTTTTGTTTTTAAAGACATTTATGATGATATAATCATTGGTATTTTGCTTATTAAGTCTCACACAATAAAAACACAATACGGGTGCTTCTCAGTTTGATGCTTCCTCTTTTTCTCGCTCCTATGTTGCCCAACCTGGAAAACTAAGTTAGCCATCTTGAAGGACTATCTCACATATTTCAACAGAGCTTGCTTTTTTATTATTTATAATGGATTTGTTTAAATGTATGGTTATTTATGAAATTCATAATAAATAATAATAAAGCTACTGTAGATACAATGTTGCCTTTAAACAACAAGAGAGTAGATCCATAATGATATTTTAAAAAAATTATTTGATCCACAGTCTGCTCTGATTCCTGACTTGCAGCTGAAATATGATGTAAATATTTTTCCACCATCAAATATTAGCGATTCATGCATTTCACACATTTAGGCTATATATATAAACCAATTAGCCTATATAAAAATGTACTTTCCACAATAGTGAATTAGATCAATGGATTTATTTCCATTCAAATTGATTGAAACGGTAGACTTAAACGATTCCTTAAGTTATGGTGCCCTCTAGTGGGCAACGTTAATATAACAGCCTTCATCTTTTCTAATGGTTTGAGCAGGGGTTATAATACCAAAACTTCAATTATAATAGATGTATGAATTTGTGATGCTCGGGAGGAGAAAAGCAAATTCTAAACCCTCAATTGATAAGGGTTGGAGTTAAACTCTACAGGAAAGTGGACCTTGAGGACCAGAGATGACAATGAGGGTGAACCCCTCATCAAAAATGATATATTATATTAATCTATTATAATCCATCTATTATAATTGCCCTTCTTTTTGGTCATAAGTTACCTAGTCTTTAAACGAAACGCGTGAAATTTGACCGCGTTAACACGCACTCTTTGTCCGCGTTAACGCGGCCATTTTTTACGTGTTTATTTTGAACGCTTCAACACGGACTGTTTGACCGTGTTGACGCGGCCAATTTGTGCGTGTTAACACGGCCAATTTGTACGTGTTACGTCACACGGACTGTTTGACCGTGTTAACACGGCCAATTTGTACGTGTTAACGCGGCCAATTTGTACGCGGCCAATTTGTACGTGTTACGTCAACACGGAATGTTTGAACGTGTTAACACGGCCAATTTTTACGTGTTTCTTTTGTACACGTAGACACGCTAATTCTTGTCGTGTTAAGACGACCAATTTGATCGTGTTTCTTAACGCGCACATTCTGCAAGTATCCACTTATTCTGCTCTAAACAATGTTTAGTTTGTTAGTGCTGTTGTCTGTATTGTTTCCAGGAACATCATCTTGGCTGCTGCAGGCTGATGAGTGCTATAATAAAATTACTACATTCTATTTGTTGAATTTTTTTTTCTATTTGTTATTTGCCATTTTGAGCTATTGTCCAATACATCCTTGAAAAGTACCCCTTATTGCACAAGTTTTCCTAAGGCAACGAAAAGAAAAATAAATAATTTTGTGAACATGTAAAATAAAAACTTTATAAAACCTGCCTCTACACCTTCATACACACAAATATTTTTTTTATAGTTCGTGTCAATTTAAATAAGATTACTAAAGCAAATACCATTACACTGATCCCACTGATTCCACTAGTCTTTTTTAAAATTGTATAATGATTTATATAGTTAAATATATATATAATTAATAATTTATATAATTAAACCCACTCTCCATAAATAGCTGTCAATGGCCATTGGATTTCATCAAACATATCTTAATTTGTGTTCCAAAGATGAAAGAAGGTCTTATAGGCCATAAGGTGAAGACGTTTTACGTTTAATCCCGTTCCCATATATGGGGCACTAAATTGTTTTAGTTGTAATAAAATTATCTAGTGTTTCTGGACGAGAAAATAAAAGTTCTCCATTTGTAATCCTGCAGTTTATTTTTTATTACTGTTTAAAGTCGGCAATAGTTCTTTCCTTGCGTAGTCATATTTTGATCATCAGTGATGAGGCTTCGCGGAAGAATCATCACGTGCTTCCGGCTAGACCAATGAGGTGGCTGCTTTTTTGGGACGACAGGTAAACATTAGTTAATATGTCTACGCCCCTTAGGCCATAAGGTGAAGACGTTTTACGTTTAATCCCGTTCCCATACATGGGGCACTAAATTGTTTTAGTTGTAATAAAATTATCTAGTGTTTCTGGACGAGAAAATAAAAATTCTCCATTTGTAATCCTGCAGTTTATTTTTTATTACTGTTTAAAGTCGGCAATAGTTCTTTCCTTGCGTAGTCATATTTTGATCATCAGTGATGAGGCTTCGCGGAAGAATCATCACGTGCTTCCGGCTAGACCAATGAGGTGGCTGCTTTTTTGGGACGACAGGTAAACATTAGTTAATATGTCTGCGCCCCTTAGGCCATAAGGTGAAGACGTTTTACGTTTAATCCCGTTCCCATATATGGGGCACTAAATTGTTTTAGTTGTAATAAAATTATCTAGTGTTTCTGGACGAGAAAATAAAAGTTCTCCATTTGTAATCCTGCAGTTTATTTTTTATTACTGTTTAAAGTCGGCAATAGTTCTTTCCTTGCATAGTCATATTTTGATCATCAGTGATGAGGCTTCGCGGAAGAATCATCACGTGCTTCCGGCTAGACCAATGAGGTGGCTGCTTTTTTGGGACGACAGGTAAACATTAGTTAATATGTCTGCGCCCCTTAGGCCATAAGGTGAAGACGTTTTACGTTTAATCCCGTTCCCATATATGGGGCACTAAATTGTTTTAGTTGTAATAAAATTATCTAGTGTTTCTGGACGAGAAAATAAAAGTTCTCCATTTGTAATCCTGCAGTTTATTTTTTATTACTGTTTAAAGTCGGCAATAGTTCTTTCCTTGCGTAGTCATATTTTGATCATCAGTGATGAGGCTTCGCGGAAGAATCATCACGTGCTTCCGGCTAGACCAATGAGGTGGCTGCTTTTTTGGGACGACAGGTAAACATTAGTTATGTCTGCGCCCCTTAGGCCATAAGGTGAAGACGTTTTACGTTTAATCCCGTTCCCATATATGGGGCACTAAATTGTTTTAGTTGTAATAAAATTATCTAGTGTTTCTGGACGAGAAAATAAAAGTTCTCCATTTGTAATCCTGCAGTTTATTTTTTATTACTGTTTAAAGTCGGCAATAGTTCTTTCCTTGCGTAGTCATATTTTGATCATCAGTGATGAGGCTTCGCGGAAGAATCATCACGTGCTTCCGGCTAGACCAATGAGGTGGCTGCTTTTTTGGGACGACAGGTAAACATTAGTTAATATGTCTGCGCCCCTTAGGCCATAAGGTGAAGACGTTTTACGTTTAATCCCGTTCCCATATATGGGGCACTAAATTGTTTTAGTTGTAATAAAATTATCTAGTGTTTCTGGACGAGAAAATAAAAGTTCTCCATTTGTAATCCTGCAGTTTATATTTTATTACTGTTTAAAGTCGGCAATAGTTCTTTCCTTGCGTAGTCATATTTTGATCATCAGTGATGAGGCTTCGCGGAAGAATCATCACGTGCTTCCGGCTAGACCAATGAGGTGGCTGCTTTTTTGGGACGACAGGTAAACATTAGTTAATATGTGGTTTGGGAAGACATGAGGGTGAATAATTTATGACAGAATTTTCATTTTCGGGTGAACTAATCCTTTAACATATGTGGGTTTTACAATTCTCTCTCCCCATCAGCAGAGGGAGCCCTCACCCAACTTATAGGACTCTGAAACACTTATCTAGTTCATTTGTCCTCACCTAGCAATTTATTCTCATATATTTTCACACAACATAGCATATATATGCTGCATTTGGAACAATGGAATAGTTTACAATGTTATGCCTGTTACTACAATTTGCTAACTAATTGTGTTATTTAGGATTTTTTCTAGCAATAAACATACAAACTAAAATATATATTTACTTAAACTATTTACTCAAATAAGGCATTAAATTAGAATTCACCCGATCTAAATGTATTTTATATATCTTATTGTGAACAATCATCTGTGCACGTTCCCTTTTTTCTTTAAAATATAAAATAATTGAAATAATTAGTGTTGTACAATATATATTGTAAATTTGGCCAGGATGTCCAAGTGTTTTTCAAAGAAGCACTGCAGAAATTCATCCTCCTTCAAATATTGAGAACAGTAAAACAGTGAGAATATGAAACGAGACAGGCAAGAAAAGGGAAAGCCCAGAAAGAAAGCAAGACAAATTAATTCGTCCCTCCGAACAGTTGAGCTGAAAGTGCATTTACTAAAAGACTTATTACAGCAATCAATTTACTTTTGTTTCCTTTGTCCCTCGGAAACCAATTAGTAAATTTAATTTCACTCAGATTTACCACGGTTTCACTTAGAGCGGGAAAGTAGCATGGAGGAAACTAAAGAAGACTATTGATCTGATGCTAATAGGAAAATCTACACAATTGGGGTGTTGTTGGGGTAAGACGAAGACAGAGAATAATGAAAAACCCAAGTTTTGTTGTTCAAAGTAAATGTTTGATTTTCCACTGGGGGAGATAACAAAGTAATCACTACATTCAGTTTGTGCGCAGCTCAGCAGTTTGCTTATAAGGCCTGTTGTTGTCTTTAATAGTTATAATTCTAATGAATAATAATGGCCAGTTTGCTGCTGGGTGTCTGCATTTTTGCTGTCACTGAACATCCATCCTAAAACAAGCAGAGCCAAATTACATCCAGGCCAGCTCCACTTCTCTGGATGTCATGAGTGGTGTTATGGGTAGGGTTAGGGTGTGGTTGGATACTCTAGCTCCACCCATAACACCCAAATTACATTCAAGAGAGGGGGAACTGGACTTCACACTCTGCAGCCTCTCTCCTGAAATGGAACTTGCTGGGATAAATCCACCACTAGGTGGCAGCAGCAGGCAGCAAATAACACACGACTCTGTCTTGACTCTGGCCATTGGTATTGGTGAGGCTGTGCAGGTCATGACATCATAATGACACTGGAGAGGCTGCACAGATTGACAGTGGCATCCCAGAATGCCAAAAGAGTTTCACTGGTAGTTCCTCTGACAGAGTCAACATTCGTTCAGTCATTCTGAGGACTATTGTTTGTTACAGCCGTAACAAGAGGTCATGATGGCACAGTTAAACGGCCTGTCAGAAACTCGCATGCAGCAAGTGTCTGCGTGTCGGCTTCTGCTTCCACCGCCAGACATGTTCGTTCCCCGCAAATAACAACTACATGTCTCCGTTCAGCCCCCCTAAACCCCCCACCCCTCGCACCTGCCCTAGTCGTTCACTTAGTATGAGATGAGATGCCATTCATGTGTTTGATGGCGCTGGTTGTGTGGATTCCTCCCCTGAGGCAGAGGAATGCCGCTAGTGTTTATCATGAACGGGGGTTTTGCAGTCTCATCATCCATTTTGTGGGAAGCTGGCGCACATGGGGGAAATTGGATGTCAACTGTGTTTGTCACATTAATGGGAAACATGTGTGATTGTGACAGACAGGAGCTCGCTGTGGCGCTTCACTGCTTTCCTCAGAACCCTCCAGAGAGAGCGAGAAAGAGAGAGAGCGAGAGAGAGACTGGGGGATGGTGGATCTTCCCAGAGAGGGAAGATTTTTTTTTTTTTTTAAGAGAGAGAAAAAAAGATTTAGTCTGAGGTTCCACGTGCATCATGTGAATTTTTTCCAGTTCTGGAAAAAGTAACTTATGGACTCTATTTTTAAAATGAATAAAACCAAGGAAGTCTACATGGATCAAGCCATGATACGTTTCTCCAGGTATACTGTAGTAGGACAAAGCTATACCGCTAAAATAAAGCATTTTACATTACAGTATGACGTGATAATCCAAACAGAGGCATTACCATGGCAGTGACTGCCACATCACTGTAACTCACCCTTTATCTGAAAAGGTCAACTACAATTTGGATTCAGTCGTATGCATAGTGAGAACATTTACTGTATTAGAAGCAAACTCAAAACCTCATGGCCGTGTCATACTTCATCACACCTTTTGATAACACAGTGGATAGATAGGCTATTACACACATTATATGTAAAATTGGCATTTATTATGCATTATATTATATTATTATAACAAAACAACAATAAATCACAACATAATAAACAAATAAAGTTATTTAAAGTTATTTGTAATATTATGATTGCTATAATACTGCTTTTAATGGCAGTCATTAAAGGAAGATGTTTTTTGTATCTGGGTGCTGTAGTTATAACATCTACCAGTAGGGGCTAACTTGACCATGCTAACCAGGCAAACCTTGACCTCTTGACTAAAACACTGAAGTTTATTTTAGATCACTCATCTTTCCTCTTCTCCCTTTTTTTCTTTCTCTCCATTGCTCAATGATGCCCAGAGGTAATTAGGCAATTAAGGGCTAATTGAAAAGCTTTGTAGAGAGAGCTGAAGGCTTAGAGATCCCTTAGCAATACACTGAATCACCTTAACAAGGAAAAAGAAACACACACACTGACAGGAGCACGTGCACACAATTTAAGAAAACAAAGAGGGCAATCCTGAAGATTTAAAAGTCATAAACCAAACCAACACTGCAAAAATAAGGTAAGCAGAAGTAGACAAAGATGTATTAATGATGCTAGCTGACAGTAAACATGCAGAGCCTGCCAATGCCTGATAGAGAACATGCTGACTCTCCTGATGCAACTCATGGAAAATATATTCCATCTGAACCAGTTTCTGTCTTTAACACACTGTAAAAAGCTTTTAAAACTACATTCAGCTGAGCGCAGTGCACCACACGACACCAGGCTTCTGAGACAGAAGTTCTTTTGGAGTAAAAGACAGTATTTTACAGTAGAGAAAAAAAAGATTTTTGGGAGGATTCTGAAGCATTTTGTACAGAACGAATTATGTATGCAAAGCGAGACTGAACAAACTATTAATTTAGAAAAAAACAAAAGACAAGGAGAAGGTATAAGGAAAGAACGATTCCTCTGGGATGTGCAAGGCTTAAGATCGGAGCTTTTAGGATGGAGGTCAGGGGATCTAGAGATTCAAGGGTTCTGTTTCCTATTTCCAGAGGTATAAAGTTACAGATTACAGGTGCTTGCTGTCGTTGTCCAAGATTTGTACATTTCTGAGTGATTCCAAATGGTGGTTTTACTTGGAACAATGTCAAAAATCCTCTTTACTTTTCTCTAGGCTGTTCCTATTTACAGTCTTTTGCAGTTTTCTTAAATGTTCCTCAGAGGGCCTTCCTTCTTATCCCTGGTGTTTACAAAGGGCAATAGAAAGGTTACTATTTTTTATCACCTCATTCTGCTGTTTTCTGTGCTGATGGGGAAACTTTACACTTGTCTAACCTACTTGACAAGAAAAATAAATCAAAATGGATGGGCTCACAGTCACACAAACGCATAAACATACTGCCACCTTAGCAGGTAGAGGCATCTGGACTGCTCTTGCCGCCCGCCTGTGTAAAGTGGGTGTATATAATCACTATTCTTAATTTAAAGGCATTTAGGATGCATTAACTTCCCTTTAATTACTTAAAAACTCAATTACAAGAATACACTGAAGTGCAGGCCTCAGCTGCAGGGCTTAAGCCACAGACAAAAGAACTGAATGGATGGCGATCTTGTAGATAAGTAAAGAAGTGCTGCATTGCTGGGTGGAGGTGTAGAACATGGGCATCACTTTGTTTTTAAAGTGTTGGGGACAGTGGCGCTAGGACAAGTTTGGAAATGGATGGTGGAGTGAGGTAGGCATATGCTGGGAGTTAAGGCCTCATTAACCCTGTTTTATGCTTCTTTGTCGAATTGACAGCATACTTCTTGTCCCAGCACTTGTTGATTTACCCGTGTTCATGGTGTCAATTACCCCTTTTACAATACCATATATTTTAGGTCCCGAAAAGCGATTTCCATTAAAATATATAGGTTTACCTTTTTAATGAATTTGCCCCATAAGACTTTAGTACATATTTATTGGTAAATATTTCCTTCTTTGAAGTCTTTGAAGTACAGTTAAAGTGTACTGAATTGCACGAATGGTTATCTAAAAAAAATACTTTGTTGTTTCTATTAAAACTTGTTTTTCATGTATTGAAATCATTTTGTATTTACACATTTTAATTGTTAAAGTTTGAGAGATTTAAATATAATACATTTAAACGCAAATTAATCTCTCCTATGAGCTTTGTTATAAAGTGGTGACATACAAATTGGCTAAAGTGGTCAATGACGCCTGCAGTGCGATGATCAAATTCTCAGTTGTACAACAGCATACATGATCCTAATGGAAATTGTTGTTGATGGTTAAAAATACAACTCGTCTAGATTTCATATGTGTTGCTCTGGGATAGTGTTGATGTAACTAGTGTGAAAATAGAATTAAAACTGAGTAAGAGTGAAAGAACGAGATCGAAAGCAGAAGATCTTTGGAGATTTGCTGGATGGAGGGAAAAGCAGATGGCCCCGCAGCACTGTTCCTACCTGCTGGTGGGTGTGGGTGGATCAGTGTAAGTGTATGTGTGTTCTCATACGTGTGTGTTTACATGGGTCACAGGGTTACGCCAGCTCTGTCTCTGTTCTAGGCCAGATGGTACCAGAGAGGAGGGTATAGACCCCTGCCACTTTGTAAATAGGCCAAAAGAGAGATTGACCAAAAGGTATACAAAATATTAGGAAACACTGTCTTATATAAAATAAATCCCTCTGAGAGAATATGATATGTGAATACTGAATTAAAAGCATATGCTAGAGTAAACAAATACACATAAAAGCAAATGATAACCCATTGCAACACTCTAATGTGGAGTTCTTGAACAAATCAGGTTGAATTGGCACAGTAGCATATATCACTACTTCAAAAGGAAAATTTAAGGTTACATATTATTTTGATAGTCACTTTAGACGTTCTACTAATTATAAGTAACTTTAACTACACGTCAAGTAACTGTCATTAGAGTATTAGTATATTGTAGTAGACTGTCAGTAGACTGTGAGGTTATGGTTAGGTGTTAGGCTAAGATTAGATTAGGAAAATAAGTTTACTTGTAGTCGACAAGTTGAATGTCGAGGGACCAACAAAATAAAGTGTTAGCAGATATTAAGCTGACAGTCTACTAATACTCTACGCACAGTTAGTTGACATGTAGATGAAAAGTTACTTATAGTTAGTAGAATGTCTAAAGTGGCCTATCGAAATAAAGTGTTACCGAATTTAAGACAGCAATTTCACTACAAATTTAGAAGGGAGAAAAAGTAGAGTATTGGTACCATCAGTATCTTAGTCAGAGTTTTGCAAACATTCAATCAATAGAAATAAGAGGGAATAAAAAATAAATAAATAAAAAGTATGCTGTGCTGTGTCTCGCCTGGTCTCGCCATGTTTACTTCCGGTATACTAAGTGTGTATTTTTATATGCGCCAAGAAGTTTCTCTACTTAAAAGACCAAGATTCATTTTGAATAGAACATGCGCAGAACACAAATCAGTATGGGGATATGCCGGTGCGCATTTAAATGACCAAAAAAAAAAAAAAAAAATCAGGTTAAAAAAGGGGTACCCCAGGTGTATTATCCCGGTTTTTAAAATCCAGGATATGAGCAATATTCGGGTTTTTGGCGGTGTTTACATGGCCGTTCACGACCGGGTTATTGCTAATATCCCGGTTTTGAACGGGTTATTGGCTGCATGTAAACGTAGTCACAGTTGCATTATTCAGAAAAGCCATTCGTTGACCATTAACTTGATAGCCAGCACAGCGTACTCGCCTACAAGTGAACAGGGGTGAGAATTACATTTACAATAGATCACTAAAATAGAACATTAGGTTAACACAACCTCTGGGTGAGATTGACAGTGTAAAAAAAAAAAGTAGGTAACTTAATTTAAAAGCACATACAGGTACTTTGTGTAAAAAAATAATAACAATCAATGTTTAAAAACATGCAAACATAAAATTCTCCTCCGGCACTTTCAAAATAAAGCCAATATAGACGAATGCAGAGAGATTTTATTCTTCTCTTCAGGAGCTGCTTTAGATGATTAATCAGGAGCAACAGTGAGAGAGGAATTAGCATTTTCTCTGCTGCAGGAACTGCTCACTTAATTACAGCTTCACTGCCACTTCACTGGCCCCCTCTCTCCTAAACACACAGCTTTCTTTCTGTCACACTCTCTTCTTCTGTTTTTTTCCCCCCATCATTTCATCTGTTTCTCACTCCCCCTCTCTCTGTCTCAATCAGGATTCTATTGTGTGCTCAGAGTATTTGGTACTCTGAACCAGGCACAGGCTTTTCAGTCTTGATTTGCTTTCATCATCAGCTTCTACTGTGGTTAAGTGGCTCGCAATTACTCCCTGCCTCTCTTTCTGTCTATTTTCTCTTGTTCTCTCCCTTGCACACCTGTAATCCATTTCATCATACAGGATTTCACCTTAAATGCAGTGCGTAAAACTTCACTTGAATGATTCATGCAAATCATATTGTTGTTTTATTATGACAGTTCCTGGCATTCTGACACTGCTTGCTTGCTGACCATTCACTCTATTTTTTTTCTTTGATTGTATTTATTCTGCTCACTTAAATAAAATAAAAAATACAAGTAGTTTATATCAGTATTGCATATTCTTAATTGTGACCAGACAGTCTATTTACAAAACCGATCGAGAACCACAAACCATATGGCTCTCTCATATTTATCAATGCCCGTTTGTCATGTACACCAACTAATCATGATGTGGCAATGCCCCAGAACGGAATTGGCCAATAATTACATTTTAAGCCCGCTCAAAATTCTGTGTAAAGAAATAATGCTGCAGTAAATTATGTATGGTCTAACCCACCTCAGCCTAGTATAAAAGTATACATTAAAAATGCAGTTTAAATGCATGCTCTGCTACAGCATTAAGCAGTAAGTGTAAAGACACCTTTTGTGCCACCTTTGCAGTCTAAATTTGGTTTAAAGGCCACAGAGTATTGTTGCTGACCATGCTGTGGAAAGGGAGATTCACCGACAAAATCTCCAGCAACTGCACAAAATGTTTTATGTCAGTATGAACCAAAATCATGCACTTTACAAAAACAACTAAATATCCAGACTAAACTGGGAGGCCGAGTCTGACAGAGAGACACACCGCCTCAAAGCAAGTCTAAATTACCACCATCTGAAGTTAGTCCTAACATGCTTGATCAGATAAACTTAAAAGACTAAATGCAAATGTTCACTAGTTACACGTCTAAGACAAAACATGGCACATTCCATCTGTGCCTTCTCTGTAGACCTCCAGTTATTTTCACACCTGTCCACTGCCTTTTCTCAGAGTGATAAGTTCAGAACACCATGACCTTTTAATAGAGACCAAATGCACTGTAGGATCTTTCTATAAATGCACAAACGCTCTATGCTCACTGTATGGTTTGATATTCATGAGATAGCTCAGAATAACCCTCCAGACAGATAATTGGAATTTTAATTATGCATGATATTAACCTTGAAACAAAAAACAATGCTATTCTATTACCCTGATGTTGTCTGTCTTACAGTGATTCCATGAACCATTTCATTCAGAATTGACTCAGTCTGTTGAAATGGCTTAAGCTGCAGGGAAAGCATGCCGTAGGACACTTTTATGAGACAGCCATTTTGCCAGATTAATTCTCTTTATAGCACATATTTTACAGAACAAAGAGAAAAACAAGAAAACAAGAGTGGGAAAAAAACAGAGAATCAAGAATGAGAAATTGCAGATAGGCAGGGAGGTGGTAGCATCCCCCATGCTGAGAAAAAAAAAACTCCATTAAGCCTTCATTATTCAACTAAATAATGACTTAAATTGTTCCATTATAATATGGCAAGAAATTCAGTGACAAAAATTGACATTTCAGCAAAAATTACGGACATAATTTGCTAAATTATCATTTCAAATCTTGAGAGATAAACTAGTTAAATTAAGCACTGTGCCATGAGAGAACTTATACCATCATGAGACTGATAATGCAGCTTGTTATCTTGAACTAGAAAAGTCCTGGGAAAAATGAGCAGATTTCCATACAATTTTTTTTCCAAAGATGTCAGTTTTCTAGTGTAATTAGCAAGAATAAGAACTTGAAGTTCAGTGAGATGTTGATTCATAACAGCTCTGGGGAATACTGTTCAGCAAATCTTTCGTCAGACTGATTTAAGCCAGTAACTTGTCCTTTTGTTGCATTGAATGCGTTTCTTTGAACCATCAAAACAAACCTTTCCATAACAGTAATTTGTTTTTGATTTTTTTGTACATTTTTTTTATCATGAATCGGACTACATGGTTGCGCTGTATGTTGTTTATTAATTCAAAAGAATCGGCTAATTAGAATTATTTAGCTTGTAAATCAGTCTACACTGTTGTGCTGAATAGACCATTTCACAAGATGTAAACAACTCTGGTCCAGAAGCACTTCCTGTTTCAGTTTGTAACTGTTTTCTTTATTTCACATGTAAAGAAAACATCTTAAAGATGTTTGTTTAACTTTTTGATTCAGTTTTAAATGTTCTGTTGGTTGTATTTTATCCCAGCTTTTATGTAGTGTTAAAAAAATGAAACAGGAAGTGCTTCTGGACCAGTGTTGTTTACATCTTGTGAAATGGTCTATAGGCCTAGTCTTTACTGAGAAAAACTCAATAAAGTGACGATTACTGTTATAATTGTGTGGTCCTCGGTCATTTGACTGCATCACATTCAGACGGCACAAACATTGACAACTCAAATAAAAGATTTATTTTGCCATGATGCTAATTTAAGTTGCAATATTCTGTTGCTGATTTGAAATAGCAATATTCTTCTAATTTACTTCCTTCACTACTGAGGCATTTCTGCTCTGTTAAAACTTGGGGGTCTTAAAACGTATTAGGTCTTAATGTAACTCTAAACATTTTCATGTGGCTTTAAAAATGCCAATATTGCAAATCATTTTGAACATGTTTTCTGCCACACTCTGTTTACGCTAGCATTGTGAATGCGGTGTCCTCGTAATACAAGAGCTGAAAAAATTACGCCCAGCTTTCACGTTTGGTGAGAAACAGCCTTACTCAAAAGTGACAATCAGAAGTCAAAAAGTGAATAGAAGAATAATATCGCTCTTTATTTTCCTAGCACTTATGCTGACTGAAGGCAATATGTTCCACCCTTTTCTCTTGACCATCATTATTGTACTTTTTTCTCAATCTCTTCTTCAAAGGAGGCTGAAGTCAAGTGTTGCTCTGTCTCTTTCTGCATCAATTGCATCGGTTTGATCAAAAGAGACTATCCAGAGAGGAGAGCAGTGAACAACACCCTCTCTCACACACTGACTTAAAAACCCCCATTTAAGCCATATCCGTAATTTCCTTTCACCGTCTCTTATGTGTCTCTAGCTTTCAAAACTGTCTTTTCCTAACAGCAGCAGGACAATGCCAGCACAGTGTCACAAGAAATACCTTGGTTGCCCTACGATCACAAAGCCTTGAATCTCGATTTTTTATAGGGGGTTTGGGTGTAGGTTTGTAAGCACAAAAATATAGTATAGAATACGTATAGAGTACTATAAAGTATAGAATAAAAACATTTACAAAATCATAGAACAACACGACACAAATGTATTATTAAAGTGTATTAGTTTAAGTGTCAAGGGGATAGTCCTGTTTGCAAAGTTACATTTGGTGCAGCTTTCGGAAGCATGTAATTATATATATTCATAAGTGATCTAACAGATCTGGTGTTTGTTTAAACTGCATAATCTAGTCAATAATGTTTGCCAGTGTCATTTACGCTGGTGAAAACCGGACTGATGTGATTGTCATCTTCTAATTAGCACTTTGTTGAGTGTAAACCCGAGATGAAACATCTCTGTTTTAATGGTGTGGTTTGATCTACACATGTAAAAAGGCTTCAAATAAGTCATTCTTTCACTCATGTGATATTGATGCAAAAGGTTTCAAGTTCAACAAACAAACACTGAACAAAAAGTTTTTAAAGAGATTTAAATAGTTTGAATTATATAGTAGATAATAATAATAATAATAATAAGCAATAAGGTATGAGAGCAATAAGGTAAGGTACAATGTAAGCAATAAGTACAAGAGGCTGTGCTGTATATTGTGAATAAGTCACAGCTCAAGGGCATTAGGTACAACGCAAAGCGGAGTGTGTGTGTGTGTGTGTGTGTGTATATATATATATATATATATATAATCTTAATTTTTGTGCTGTATGATGCGTCTTCCAGGGATTTAGCGATCCCAATCCCATCTGTACATGAAATTACATATGTCCAATATTAATAATTGTAACTTAACCATAATTTAGAAAAACTAAAACTAAATCAATTAATTAATTAATTTCTCATTTAATAAAATCTATCCTTTTTTAGCAAAATAACTTAAATAAAATAAAACAAAAGCAAAATCACTTTTTAGCGATGTTCAATAGCTTTCAGGAACAGAAACGGAAACATTCAAAACTGAGACGATACCCTGATAAATATTCACTGCACTAAAAAGTGTCCAAACTAGCCTCCTCTGTTCTATATTTAGCTGAGCAATGGATTGGACCATTTTATGGCTGACAGGATTGAACAAAGAATGTCTTGTCTCTCTTTATGGCATTTTAGTGCAATCAGACATGTACTGAATGCGCTCTTTTGTTTCATAAGTGTGCTGTTAAGATGTGTGGACGCTTAGAGAGTGTTCTCCCTTCAAATGTTGCCAGTATGTCAAAGGAAACTAGGTTTTTCCTTCAGGTCACCTGCTTTGATACTGCCTTTCAGGAAAGATGGCACTGACCTGGGATGAAACCTTTCCATGCATTTAAAGCAACATCATTGTCCAGTGACACATGACCAAAGCTTTCTCAGGAACAATATCTGACTTTGACCCTCCATCGCCTGGGCGTCTATCTTGTGGGTCAAAGGTTTTGCTCAAAAAGGGTCAAATTCGACTATTCTTTTAGAGGATGCTTGGGACATTTCGTTCGGGAGTTTCCAGCTGGGAGCTCCAGCCACAGACATGCCTGTCATCACTGCCTGAATGTCAAAAAGAAAGATATTTTTCCATTTTTAAACTTGAGTCCCTTTCTCTTTTATCATTCCCTGACCACCTGATGCTGGACGACCAGTCGAGTTGCCTCTCTTGCCATCTGCCCAAGCAGTCCCTTGCTTCCCAGGCAATGACAGGCGCTGTTGCTGTGGTGATGGATGACTGTGTGTCGAGTGGCAGAGTTGGGAGGTCTTAGGTGAGACCACCTGTCTACGAAATAAAGTGAGAACGTAAAAGAGAGAGGGCATCTTTCTCTGTTTGACTGACAGTCTATTGTTTTTGCTTCTCCTTTCTTCCCACCATTGCATTACTATTTTTTTTTCATATGAATTTAAACTATGCCTACTATACATAATACAATTTCCAGCATTTATATTCAAAATTTTGAGTAAATACAGGATCCTTGTCTTATAAAAAATAATTAAAATGTATTATAACATTTATTATATTGGTGACACTTTACAATAAGTCTCATTTGTTATCAATGTTAGCTAATATGGACTAACAATGAGCAATATATATATATATATATATGTGTGTGTGTGTGTGTGTTACAGTATTTATTCTTTTTTGTTAATGTTTGTTAATTAAAATCCAGCTGTTGTTTGATCTTGTTCACAGCGCATTAACTATTAACAAATGTAACATCTGATTTTCATATTAGTAAATGTTGAAATTAACATTAATTAAGATCAATGAATTTTGTAGTATTGTTTATTCTTATTTCATGTTAACTATTAAATTATATACTGTAAATCATAATAATAATAATACATTTTTACTGAGGGAAGGAACTCCTGCCTTTCTATTAAAAATATATACATAAAATAACAAATACAGATATTAAGAAAGCACACACGTAACTCACACAGAAAAAGTACCAACGCATGTAACCACACGTGCTGAGAGAGAAGCTCCCCATGCTGAAAGTCTCATGAGATCCTCATCATTCTCAAAGAGCAGTTCTTTGACAGAGGCACACAATCCAACAGAAAACTCTCCTCTCAATCCAACAGAATGCACTTTGACTTTGCAATACACAACAAAAGATCTCACCATTTTCTCTTCACCTGTGTTACGGTGTCACTGTTCGACACACTAGTTACAAATAAGGCCATTCCAAGATAAACTAAACCAGTAAACCTTCTTCATCGACAACGTATTGACATAGAAAAATTCTCAACCGCTGTAAATGCAAGTATGATAAAGAACGAGAGAGACCGTAGCATCAATAGCAATTAGATCTTCAAAAGCGTAAAATATGGACTTCTGTGGAGGATAATGGCTTTAACCAAAGAATATCTGAATCTGTATTAAATGTTACAGTCCATGTGACATCATTAATCAGGGTTATACTGAAAATGTGTCACAATTAAGTGATTTCTTTTAGAGACATATATTTACTTGCCACCTCGGCAGGTGTTTTCTCCTAATATGGTTGATCTGTAAGATTTTGACACACTAAAAAACAAAATCATACCTCAAACACCCACATTCAATCTAGCAGCTCACATTCTCAAAACCAAGTGGGTCTGTTAACCAAGAAGGTGAAATGACAGCTATTGCTCGCAGGGATTAGACATCCTTGTAGACAGCAACTTCATTAGCCTTTATCACACTGTGTAAATCTTTATCACACAGGTGTAAAATAAATGACACATGATTACTTTTTAGAGCAACTAGTATGCTTAACATTTGAGACACTGTCACATCTAGAGCACAATTACAATGCCTAAAAGTGCTGGCAACCATACTCTACAATATAACAGGGCTGATTTTGGGTCCAATTCTCCCCTTTCGACAATCCTATGTAAAGTACTTTATCTTGATGGTTTTACAGATGATCTGTATATGTGATGTGTGTTAAAGGGGTCATGAACTGGCTTTTTAAATTTAATTATATTGTTGTCTGAGGTCAACTTATGACGTTCGCTTGGTTTTTTGCATTCAAAAACATCAAAATGAATAAGTAATAGGCTATTTTGTACCCTAGTTTTGAGCCTAGCTGAAAAACACTCCGTTTTTATGGGCGTCTCGCACTGAAGACTTGAAAGTAAACGCCCACTGCTTTGAGTGGAGAAAGGTTTTGCATATTATAATGAGTTTCAACTCACCCATTGGTGCACTTGGGGGAAACTGTTTTGAAAACGTCCAATGTTGTAAAATGGGAACCGGAATGATTCGCCCATGCATGTTCGACCCAGAGTCCATGTATTGCACCATTCCTGTCAGATCCAATATAGACTCTTAATCAGTCTGCAAATCCAGTCTTGTTTACAAAATAATCCTCAGTGAAATGAAGCGAACAGACAGACAATGTTTTACCTCATCAGCTGGAACGTCTTTAAAAATAAAGTTGATCCATGCAGTCCTATTGGAATCCAGAGGGAGCATATGCAGCGACTGTCTTCTTCCACAACCAGGCACTGCACAATATTTTGTATTGCTCGGTAACTCGATCCGGTTTGCGCACGCTCTGTGTATCGCTCTGTGTATCCGCTCTGTGAATGAAACGAGACAAAATCAGAACAGTCAGAATCATACAGTACCACGACTTCATCCCAATCTTTTTCCTTTACACTACAATCTGCATTTCTTCCTTCCCATCGTCCACCATGTTTGCTTACTCTTACTGAGAGATATTCCGAGATTTCCCATGTTCACAGTCAGGACTCTCGTTATTTGGGATCTGTTAGTGTGTGTGGTCAATACATTCTCATCCCAAGACGTCATCTAACTGACGCTTTTGACCATACGTCAACATCCAACGTTTTAGGGTACCCTTTAACGTCTGTTAACCTCAAACAGACTGATATTTCACAGTATCTCATTCGGTACCTCACAGACACTTCCAAAGTCTGTTATCTCACATCCCTCATTCATATTGTTAGCTCACACAACCTCATAACCTCAAAGACCTTCATTCAGCATGACATGGGCCATAAAGAGACCAGCATGCATCTACTTATGTGAATTTAAACTTCCTGCCTGCAACTTTGCAGCAAAGTTCACAAAAGCCAGGAGTGTTTAATGGTCAAAACGAGAGCGAACCACGCAGCATAAATAAACAGAAAATGGTGAGCTTGATAAAAGGTGAAAATACATTAAACGTTCCAGCATTGTGACTTAACACATGTCTGTTTGGGGCTGGCGCCGACAAATAATCCACTTTATCTTGATTGAGCTAATTTGGCCTCACATAAATCATGTGATGCAGATATTCTGGATGGACCACTAAAAGTGCTGTTGTTTTATTGGACTGTTCCGTCTGTCCCTCTCATTTGTCTCGGAGAGCAGTGGGGAACGTCAGCCCGAGGCACGGCCCAATCGATCAGGGCTCCACTTCACCTGATTGGTGGCTGCGGAGGATGGGGCGAACCAATTGCCATGGCGATAGTAGTGACAGGCAGTGGGCGGTGACACAGACCTTCATTAGCTCGTTGCCATGGGAGACGGTTGGGTTTCTGGGCTTGATTTGGAGGAGAGAAAAGGCAGGAATCATAAAAAGATGAGATGTAAATAAAATGCCCATAAAGGGATAAAAACACCAGATTTAACTTTAAAGCTCATGCATGATTTGAGAGGGATGTCACATGATGACTTAATTACAACGCTCAAATTCATTCTTATGCACATGCTCTGATCAAAACAATCCAGGTGGGAGAGCAGATATATTGAAATGGATCCTAATGAGAAGGAGATTTTCCAACTGTTTCTGAAGCGTTTGGTTTAAATAACATTTGCTGTCTGTTGTGGGCTTTGATGAGCTGTGAAAGTGTGTTAATTTGTATTTCTCCTGCACCTGCATGGCAAGTAAGTGGAAGTGTGTTTCTCCATGTGGGTGTTTGTGTTGTGAGTAGTTGCTTACCAGTGACTCTTATTGATAAGGAATGAATGGCAGTAATTAGGATAGGAAGGATAGCTAATTGCACGCGAGGGTTCAGTGTAAACTCTGTGTGTGAATGGCCTCTTGAGCGAGTGTACATTCCCAGTCGGTAGAAAGTGGAATGCACAAATGTATTAATTAACAAGCGCTTGTTTCAACAGCCTTTTCTATGTGGCAACCTATTATGTGGTTCCTCATCATTTTAACCTTTGTTTTTTCAAAGGCATTTCCAGTTAATGACAGACACTGACAGAAAAACAATAGTAGCATATATATGACAAGCAAAGCAGCTTTTGTTTTGAAAATAGTGTCAAGTGTGCGGTGTAAGTGATGGCACGGCATTGCTAAGGGAAAAAGTACATCTGTTTCTTTCATGATAATTATGCTCAGTCGTGGGAGAAAATACTTGAAAAGAAAAAAAAATCTGTGAAAGAAAAAGAAAAAAAATGCATCAATGTTAACTATTCATCATATGATAGCATGAAAACTCCATCAAAGAGTTTGTAGACATATATTCACCAACCAAATGACTAAACTAAGCCACCTAAAAAGACCAGTAGAAATCAGCATACATTTTGTCGCGGGTCCTGGATAATCTAGTCTCGCAGAGGCAAATGTTTAACTATTGGCATCCGTTTTGTAGCTCATTCTGGCTGAGGAGCACTTTCTAGTGACCATGGAAGCTTGTTTCCATCATTGATTAATGCAATTTTTTTTTTACATCTTTCCATTTACATCTCTCTTTTGACAATTGCAAGTTATAATGCGAGAATAATAGTCAAAATTGTGTGATATAAACTAGCAATTCTGAGAAAAAAGGTCAGTCTTTCCTCAGAATTGGACTTTATAACTCTCAATTGCTTTATTCTCACAATACTGAGAAAAAAAGTGAGAATTGCATGGTATAAACTTGCAATTGCGAGAAAAAAAGTCAGATTTGCAATTTACATATGCCACAATTGTGAGTTTATATCGGACAATTGTGAGATAAAGAGCCGCACTTACCATGGCGAATACAAGCTTCCACCAGAAACCACTTGAATGGCATGTAAAATAGATCTAAATCAATCTTTTCAAACTTTTTGAACAGACAGAAGAAATCAGAAGATTAATATGAATAGATCCTAATATGTTATTTCTCCAACAGAAAGAATATAATGAAGTTTAGTTGTTTCTAAGTGCCTGAAACAAAATTCAGATTTTATTGTGGAATTTTTAATATAGCCTAAAGCCCAAATATTTCCAGCAATTTCACTAAAACACTCCACAGCATAGTGACCATTTGATATAGTCATCACTGTCTTTGGAAAGGTCACAACATTTAATCCAGCCAATGTGAATCCTGGATGACTAAATGATCTCAGAGGTCACGGGTTAAACAAAGACCCACGTTCTTAGTTAATCCTCGGACCTCTTAGATTTAGTCTTATCGCTAGTTCACATTTCTACCTACTTAAGGCCAGCAGAGCTTATGCGTGCGTGCTCTCACGCACTTTCTCTAATGGGAGATTTAGGCTGTGTGTACATGTGGAGATACATATTCATTTCTGATCCATCTGCAAACCTTGCAGGCCTCTGCTGTAATCATTAGTGTATTCCAGCTGGACCCGGCCAGGAAGAGATGATCACACTCTGGAAATGTCAGCTCTAATGACCTACAACACACATAACAGTGATGTAACATTTCTCCTTATGGTCAGTGTTTTACATGGTGCTATTTGAAGATTTCAGGTGTAAATGTTGCAGGTCTGATTTTACTGATGCTGAGCTAAAGACATGTCAATACACAGCTGACCAAGTTCATTTGTTTGTTTATTACATAGAGGTAAAATACATAAGAGTAAATTATTTAATGATTCCGGAACAATTAAAGATTCCTTTACTTCCTAATAAAAAACATCGATTATTTTTTTAAAAATAAAGTACCATATAATGAACAACCAGTCAGTAGGTTCACTGATTTTAGTCTCACGGTTAGTAGCTGTATGTGCTCGATGCACACACACAAATAGGAATCAACTCATTAGAATCATTCATTCAGGAATTAGACTACACTTCCAGAACAGTTTCATTTTGATTCACTTAAGTTTGTTCAGAAATTTAACTATAGTACTAGTTGAGCTGTGTGCTTAATTTAAAAAAGATCCACCTCATCAGATTCGTTCTGGAATCATTTCTGTTTCATCAAACGAAATAGTTTCCTGTCCAGTCCACTAACACTGTATAAATGGTGCTGGAAACTCAAAGTATTTTAGTATAGTATTTCCACCGCATCGTGGAAGAATGCAGAGAACATAACCGATCCATAATTACATCAGAATTTTTTATATAAATCACCAAACATGTCAACGTTTTCATGTTAATTAAAGCTGTACTGGTTCTGTGCTACACTAAAATACAGGGGTTGACCATGAAGGTATCAAAAACTGCACATGCTCTCTTCTCTACATGGGAATTGTGACATAAGGAGGCAATTTCATATAATGAAGCTGCTGGATGATTTTGTGTTGTCATCATTGGGCTGCAGGCCATTACATTTGCATAACGTTGTGTGTTTGTGTGTGTGTTTCCCACTGCACTCATCTCACACTGGAACCACAACACCATGACCTTCTCACTGCATACATTACACTGCTGCAGAGACAGCGAGAGAATATGGAGGAGGGAGAGGGAGGGAAGGAACCGAAATTGAAATCTGTTTTTATCACTAGGCTCTTAAATTAAGGATTCCACAGACAGCTTGTTAGCTTCATTGTCTTGGCGCTCTCTTTTTCCGGAACAATTACGGAAGACAATACCTTCCTAGACCTAGACTATAGTGGCTGCCAGTGGGATGGGAGCTTTTCTTTTTTTTCTTTTAGTGATTTCTACTGTTGGTTTTGCCACACAAATCCAGCATAACAAAGCAGCTGTACTGAGGTGCCAGCATATTCTTCCAGAACTCTCTGCGGTCCCTGCGACACCCAGACAGCCCTGCACAAACAACTGTTGTAAACAACTGCTAATCAGTCAAATCAATCAATAAAAATCAATGACTCTGTGCTACTTCAAACAGGACAATGACATATCAGGAATAATACAATGATGTAAGACTCAGCCGTGAACGTTTTTCCACACAAATAAGAGAGATAAGCTCTCTGACATCAGTTGAAGACTGAATCACATCCTTTATTCAATCTGGAATCGGTAAAACATGAATTGAGTGAAGTGCTGAGATAATTCAGATTTCCTTGTGTTTTTACCCCGAGAGCATTACCTCACATTCATTATTGCTCTTTTTAAAAAAAGTCTTTATTAAGCCAAAATTGCTTCCATTCAGACACAAACTGACATTGAACCGAGTCAATGGACAGGTCACAGAGGCACAAACATTTTGAGAACAGACTGAAAATTAAAGGTTCTCTAAGCGATGTGGAGGCAAAACATTTTTTGTCACGTACAGCAAACGTCTCCTCACTATCGGCTAGCTGCCTGTCCCCTAAACACACTGTAAAAAAACGCGGTCTCTGCAGACACCACAGGCTCCACAAACGGCAACAAAAACAATCATGTCTTACCCGGACCACGAAACCTAACAAACAGTGTTCCAGCCAATCACTGGCAAGAAGTATTTGAGGGTGGGTCTGGGGGTTAGTGCGCGTGCACATGAAGGGTGTGTGTGTGTGTGTGTGTGTGTGAAGGAGAGACAAGCGTCAGAGGGAAGTTTGAAAAATGCCCGACACACGACCAAAGAGACGTCGTTCTGAAGAACAAATTAAAAAGAAGGAGTCGGATAAAGAACGTGCGAAGTTCCGAATTTACATCGGTAGCAAAGCTTTTGAACGATGGCGAGAACTCCGGCGGCAGAAGGGCTTCCAGTCCGACGGTTACAATTATTTCAGGAAGCACGGAAGGGAGGGGGAGGAGATGAGATGCGGAGGAGGTAGGGTCTAGCTAGCCTCCGATTTGTTTGAAAATATTGCGAACGTCAACACCCCCAGGATCGCTTATAAGACCTTTAAACATCGTTTCGAGACAGAACAATACCTCTTTCAATGTGTTTTTTTTCGGCCATACGTCAAGATATATATATATATATTATTTATTTTTAGAATGATGGTTTTTAATTTTTGAATAAAACAAGGTTTGTGTTTAGGAACATGAAAGTCTCTCTAAATATTGCTTGACACCACAATTTACATGTAGTTTGAACTCAAACTTAATTTTAAATAAATGTAAAAAAATTTACATAAAGTTTACATACTTTTAATCAGACAACTAACATAATCCTTATAGAGCCTAATACAGCCAATGATTTAGAAAAAAAACTTATTCAAAATATATATTTACACATATTACATATATTAGGAAATTCTAAAAAGAATCTACGGTAAATTAACCCCTTGTGTTGGTCTACAAAAAGACAAAGATTGAAAATTTTTCTTTCATTTCAAGTCGCTTTGGATAAAAGCGTCTGCTAAATGACTAAATGTAAGTTGGCGTTTCATTAAATAGCGTTCCTGTTGGTTAACATGCTCTACCATGCTATTTTCATGGATGCAATGTTAGCTATATTTTTGTGAAAACTGATTAGCTTCAATGTAAAGATAAAGTTCACATATTGCGAAGACCACATTAGATAGCCGCAATTTCTTGATTATCAAATATGGCTCCCTTGTTACTGTTTTCCCATCCATCATTTTCAGAGCAGGGAAAGAAAAAACAAGAGGAAGAACTGGAGTATAGGATTCAGTCAACCATCTAAATCAAATGTCTACCTTTGCTGTTTAATATGAGGTGACAGGTGCCATCTCCTCCCATCTCTTATTCTCTGTGGGTGTTTGTGTGCACGTACACCGGCCTTCAATTTCATTATGTATTGGCAAAATGTCATCCCCAAAACTTTAAAAGCTACAACTTCAACAGAGCGACACAGTCAGCATACAAAGTTATTGAGCACTTTAAGAAATTGTGGTAGGTTGGAACTTCTTAATGGCTCCATAAAGTAGAGTTCTGAGGTGCATGAGTCACTATATCACCGTAGTTTAGCCTCCACTCCCCACGGGGGAAACGATTGCAAAACAAATGGGGCTCAGACAAAGTCATATTTTATGGCCAGTGTAAAAGTGCCCTAAAGCTGCACCAACAGCAAGATGCTGCCAATGTCAGAGAATGCGCTTTCTCAAGGATAAAACCTTTCCTTGCCTCACCTCGCTTCCTCCCGCGCCAATAATTCCTGCCTCGATCCAGCATGCAACAGACGGTATAAGAGTCATTAGTCATTTTTAGTTTCTTACTCATACACCGTTGGACACGGCCGAGGTTTAGAGGGGATCAAAGATGACAGCAAGGTATGTGCGTGTGTTTGTGTGTCTGACATAAATGTAGGCTGGTTTTTGAACAAGCTGAAAAGAAGACACAACAGCAGATGCTCAGTATTAAAGAGAGTAAATTAATGACCATAATTCTTAAGGCTCCCAGCTATTTAGTTAAAATTGTCTACTTTAATAATAAATCAGTGTCATTTAAACCAGGATAAAGCTGGACCCGATTATTTCTTTGAAATTTGCCATTTTAAAAATGATTTATATTATTAATCATTTGCCCAATTTAAAATGTAACCCCAGACTAGATTAAATGTATAAAATGTAGATTTGGAATAAAATATAGATTTTTAGGCACTTGACAAATTCAAACAAAGAAAAAACATGTACAAAGCATTTCATATGTCATATTCTACTAAACGTGGATGTATTACGTTATTATGCCCTTTATATTGAATTTCTTGACTATTTAAAATCTTTTCAATGGCTGAAAAGTCAAGGGAATGACCCATGTGAGAAGATTAGATGTAGCCCATTCAAGCCAACACTTTAAACTTTAAAATGATCAGCATATCCACCTCCAGCCCAATAATATATCAGGCATTTGTATGCAGAAGCATATAGTTGCTGATGGGGTGCTTGTCTAATATGTCACTGCACAGAGTGGATGGGCTCTTGTCATTATTGAACTGGAATATTTTGCACATTGATAAAAGGTTCTGGCCTGACTTTAGCTATTGAGCTTTTGTGAGAAAAACGACTGCAATATCCGCCCTGCTGTTGTATTGAGACAATATCCTACAATAGTCCATTCATTAGAGAAATTTCACATTTTCTGCCGTGTCTAATCAGGCCTTCCTCTTTTACGCTGACAAAAAGCCGTCATTCTGGAGGTCTCCCAAATGCAACTGGGGTTGAACAAAAGACCTCTCAGCTCAGATATGAAGGATTTCATTGTTCCCAGTGCAATCAGTCATCTTTGTGACAGCTCATTAGGAGATGGACAGGAAGTTGCCATATTTGGCAGGCACCATGCTTATCTCCTTGGCTTTTAATAAGACATTTTATCTGAACGATCGAGTTTTCAGGGGAATGCTGGAGTCTTTTGTTTTGCCAGTTTTTACTGTGCTAACTTCACAGAACTGTGGCTAATTGTGCTGAAATATTATTGTTATATAAAAGTTAAGGAGTTCTCAATCTCACGTTACACATTTCAGATGGCTCGAAGCCCATGCAAGAACAGGATTTATGCATTGCTACAAACAAATCTCTTTCTCTGTGTGTCTTGATGCAATAAATATAAGAAGGTATTTCTCAACAAAAGCAAAATGATTTATGAAGCTTTTCTGTTGTGTTCACTTGTTCCCAGATAAGAACAAGATTGTCCTTCAGAATCCGTGCTTAAAGTGATTTTCTTTAGAATCATTTCACCTGTCTCACTGGAACGGCGCAGAATTGCACCACACCTGAAGAAATCCCAGCATGTTTCAGATCTCAGTAATCCTTTGTGACACTGGGAAGAGCTGCATGGAAGAGCAAAGATGTGGCCTTCATGTTAAATAGATGAAACTTTGTACAATTTCAGGGACAAATATGTAACTGAAACATTCTAATGCTTGAGAAAGAGTCAGCAAGAGAATGGGGAGAGAAAACGAGAAGGAGGAAGGGACTCAATTTCGTGGAAGCATTGAATCTTACACTCTTTGTGAGGAGGAAAGTCTAGTTTCCACATGCTGATTTAAAGTTCAAACAGCAAGAACACTCAGCCAGTCACAATGAAGTTACTGGATGAATGAAAATAAACTTTTGTAGCCCGTGGTTGAATAATAATGTAGGGAATGTGACATTTTAACACAAAATAAGATCTACTGCAAGGTCAATGAAAATAGCTGGCTTGCAAAAAAACATTTTTTTCAAAGATACATTTGAGAATATAAAGCATACAAATATACAATATATGTAATAAATATCTAAATTTATATCTATAATTTATAAAATTATGAGAAAACATACTCGGTTACTTACGTAACCTCGGTTCTCTCTAGAAGTGGGAACGACTACTGTGTAATATCTTACACTAGGGGAAAACCTCTTTTCAGGCACATGTGCTGCTCTCTCAATGAGCCCAGACCAGGAGGCGTTCGGTCAGCCTGTAAAGGTTTTGGGACCTGATGCCACCCTGGACATTTATATAGGCCACCACTGACAAGTTGTCCGAACGGACCAAGACGTGGTGATTTTTGATCTGGGGACAAAAACGCCTCAGTGTGTTGCCGACTGCCATTTCCAGACAGTTTATGAGTAAGCTTCTTCCGTTCTGACCACTGGCCAAAGAACGGTCTGCCCTCGAGTAGCGCTCCCCACCCCGAGGTGGAGGCCTCCGTGGACACCACTTTCATTCTAGAGGAAGTCCCCAGGCTTACACCTGACTGTCGGTACCACTCGATTGCTCTCCAAGGTTTCAGAGCTGTGACGCATTTCTGATCGACCTTGAGGCAAAACAGACCGGAGGCTCATGCAGCGGGCGCAATTAAAGCAGACCCAACTGGAGTACTGATGATGCTGAGGCCATGAGTCCCAGCATTTTCTGAAAACTTCTCTGAAACACTGGATCTAGTGTTGCGTGAATTTCGGTAAAGAGATGAAAAATCTGATTATATCAGCCCATCAAGCTGTATTTATAGGCCCAGACCACGCTTGTCTTGGCAGGATGTTACGTAGTGGGTGCGAAGTGCCCCCATTGGATCTTACGTCACTCTCTTGATAGGCTGCTGCAGTTGCCGCAGGACAGCCAATAGGCACGCGAGCCATCTTGCCGCATGCTGCCGCAACGCGTTTTACATTAACTCAAAATTAAGGATAATCTTTGGCTTCAACATCTCGTGGAAAAGAGGTTTTGGTAACGCTTCCTTTTACAGTCCAGTTACCCATGTAAATACTATGTACTTATTTTAGTAACTACAATTATTGGGTAATAACTAGTACTAACCCTGAACCTACCCCTAAACCTAACCCTGTTCCATGTACTTACCTTATCTTAGCCAGTACTTTCTAGGTAAGTACACTGTAAGTACTGTACTGTAAAAGGAAGCGGTCGCGTAAGTTATTATGAACCTCTCGTAAGAGAACAATACAAATGCACTCTTCTCACTACAGAAAATAAATTAAATATTGAAGTATGAAGTATTTTTAGTGTTGCATCGAAGGGATTTCTCTTATACTCGGGCATAATACACAATCTGTAAAATATGGCCGAGAAATGGTAAAGCGAGACTTAAAAAAAAATACTTATTTTAAATGAGAAGCAAAGACAGAAGGGGGAAAAAACAATTTTGCTGGAGGGCCATTTTCTTGGCTCCCTATGAAAAGGTCAGATGGTTAGTTTATGTATTAAAATGTGTCCACTGATAATTGGTTTTTTATCATTCATTAAAATTTACAATGCTCCAAGGCACAAAACTATTACTGAAAACATTTTGCCGAAGTCCAAGGCCTTTCTGAGGAGAACATTTTGTCTGCTCCTTTCCTTCTCTCCTCCACACCCATTCCTCTCTCCTTCATTATTGAGTATGTAATTAAGTTATTTTCCTGCCTCAATCACGTTCCCTTTATTCTACCTTCTCTCTTTCTCTATCATCATACCGGCTGTCAGGTTTTGTGCGTTTGGTTGGCCACTTGCCCTTTTTAGCAGACTGGAATGAAGGTACTTTTGTTTTTCTTTCATTCATTCTCTCTCCAACATTCATGTGACTTAAGTGTTATATTAAGGTTCATTCTATCAACTTTATATTTTTTTGCTTGGATAAGTGTTGGCTAATATTGCGGGGGGCACAGGACCACAGTCTGTATCCTGTGGAATATCTGTATGTGTGTGTCATACGACGAGTTGCAGCTGCCTGACTTTGGCTGAAGACTCAATGAGGCAGGAACAATTCCAGGGGAATTGTGAAGCATATGATCTAGGGTGCTGGATCTGTTGTCAGAGAGAAACTTGTGAGGTGTGTTTGTGTGTGTAAACATGACACAGAAAATAAATCTGAATATAACTAAGAGGGGAAATATGGAGGTTTTTGTGAGTTTGGGCAAATCTTTATATTTGATTAAGCACTACCATATGTGAATGTGGATATGTATATCCCAATTTTGAACATTCTAAAAATGGCTTTTATACAATCAATCTTGCTGTGATCAGTAAAAGCAGACATGCAGATTGAAGATATGGAATATTCTTGATTCAAATGATAGACCATGATTCTCTACATCAGACATAAAATAAATGACAGTGAGTACATTGAATGATTAGAGTGTTTCTCACCAGCCATGATTTAAAAAAAGTTAATATTTACATTAATCTTTCATTAAAAACATTCACTGATGAATAGCAGCGTTAAAATTAAAATCATTAAAATGAAAAAATAATTTTAATCTATGAAAAAAGCCAAATATTAAAAAGTGCATTATTCTTTAATAAAAAAAAAACATAAAATATTATTATAAATTTAAAATAAAAGCATAAAACAAATTAATGTAATTAACGGAGTAACCATCCTGTATTATCATTTAATTATTACGTTGCAATTCCTGTAACAAAATTACCAGCCATAGCTTTTAGTTTCTCACCGAATCCAATTTTTACACATTTACATAGTTTGGCAGGTATTACATTTGGACCCTGCTCACCCACATGTGAAAACAGACACACACACACAAACTCAAAGCATATTTAATTTTGCCCAACTCTCGGCTCATATCTGAATTCCTCACACAGCATTGAGGAGCACAGAGACGTCGGTCTGTGTAGGGTTGGAGAGGGCACTTATTTCACACACACACACACACACACACACACAAAAAAAAAAAAAAAAAAAAAAACACCTTGTGTCTCCTCTCTAATGTTAGTGACCGGTTAAAGGACCTCTTTGGATGTCAAAGCTTTGCAGGTCTGCATTGAGGGAGAACACACCCTGTTAACCTGCACAACCTTTGACCTCTGAGCTCAAGAAGATAAGACCATTATGACATTTGGTCTGTTTTATTCAAAAGGGACTTAAAATGGCTTGATTTTTCCATATACCGTAGCATTCTTTTAGCAAATCACTTCAAAAATAAACTATTCATCAGTTCAGGTAGAGTCCCATCCAAGGCATTTGGCATCTCTGATTCTTTTTAGCGAATCACTTTAAAAATAAATGATTCATCAATTTGAGTCTATAGTCCCTGTAAGGCATTTGGCATCTCTTTCATAGCAAAATAAACACTGCTGTTCATCAGTGATTATGTTTACTAGGTTTAATTGTATTTAACTTGCATTTATTATTATTGCATTTATCAAATTGCAACCTAACTGCAATTATACCAATTTCTTTTTTTCAAAAACCCTCATGGTTTTTGAGACACCTACTTTTTTAAAGAGTATCTTGACTAGCTTAACTACTGTAAAACTATAATAACCGATTACTTATTTACGTTTACAAGTGTAGACAGTATCACTGATTATAATGGCATCTATTGACTTTTGTTATGTCACGTACAGTAGCTCGTGTCCGGTGTAGACACGGTGTTAAAAGATACAGTTACAAAGTTTCTTCTCCAACACTGATCAAATGTAGGCCTACGTGTGAGCAAACACTGAATCCCAAGATCCCCTCAGACCCTGTTAAAAGGTCTGAGTATCTGGTAAACGGATGTGAGATTCCTCAGTTAGACAGTAGAAACTAAAGCACCAGGATTTTAAAAGACTTGCGGGTCTACAATTCAATAATTCAGTCTTAAAACGCCTTACTGAGCCAACCACATGGATCTGATTTCCTGTGCTAAAATAAGAGTACAAACCCAATAACAGATACACAGGGAGAGAGAGACATGTAAAACAAAAGGGTGGAACTAGCATGTGGATGAAATTACACCTCTGGCAGATGTATTGTAAAAACAAATTAAAAAGAACGACTAGCTGTGTACATTGAAGTTAAACCTCCGGTGTCAAAGTGTCAAACACATGGCTGATAGATCATTTTTAAGATTTACAGTTTTGAGAGATTCAACTATATGACCAAAAATGGATAGATAGGGGGATCTGCAGTGATTTACCAGTGGATCAATCAATATTCTGCTGCATAATCGATGTGTCAGCACAGATTGAGACTGTCCCATTGAATTAGACACAGAATGAGCACATGATTTACAAATGTCTAAGCAACATGTTTAAAACATGCAATTATATTCGTAGATCGAGTCATCTGTCAAATGCATATACACGTGTATGTACGCATAGATACATACCAGAGGTGGACAGTAACAAATTACCAGAGCCGGCCCAAGCCTTTTGGGGGCCCTAAGTAGTTTGATTTGGGGGCCCACTACGCGGAGTCACCTGTGCTTGACGATTATTGACACAAATATAACACAATAATGATATATTATAAATTAATACAGTGAGGTTATGTATAAATACAAAATAAATACTTTCTAAAAAATAGATAGCCTACTTAAATATTTGTTTAAGACAAAAAAAATAAATAAAAGTAGAGATGTAGAGATGTAAAATAAAAGTAGAGAGTATGACGTGTATCGGCCCAAAAAGCATGCCGGTCACCGGGAATCTCCCCGTAGTCCCGATGGCCGGTAGGCCTAAATGCCTGTGCACGAAGTAGATTTTTTTTTCGTTTGAAGCCTTAATGGCTGAGATGAGAAGATTTACCTTTATACCTTTTTTCTTCAAAAAGTATAAAAAATTTTATATGTGATTTTGGGACATGCAAAAACAAATATTAGGACAATATTAAACTCCAGCATACATAATCATAAATATTCCACACCAACCAGAATGACAGCTCAAAATCTTGTCAAAATCATGCGAGTTATCACCACATGACACATCCAATATGGCAACAACAGCGCTCATAATAAAAAATAAAACCGTAAATAATGAGGTTGTGATTTGCATGATTTAGTCATTGATGCATGATAGGAAACACAGTCCAGTGAGATGCATCAAATACTTCTCATTTAAAGCTACACTATATAACTTACAATAGTAGGCCAATTAATAAGAGAGTGTCTTAAACTAAAAAGCAAAGATAAACTTTAAGAAACCCAAAGATACACTTTGACACATTTATATTTCAGCTGAAAGATTTTTCATGGGAAATTGCATTAAAGTGTCATTCACCCGTGCATGTCAAATCCATACACAGAGAAAAGTAGCACCAGCTATGTGTAGCACGAAGCTGAAAGATTGTCGTCACAACAAAGAAGAAAAAATTACCAAAAAATTAAAAAATAAAACACTTTTGTCCATCCACACTGATGACATTTCCTGTATCCATGTCAATGCTGGTGCTTTGAAGCACATTCACCCATGCAGAGGAAAACAGGTTTCCTTTGCAGGACATTTTTCTATTTTTAACTGCTAGAGAGTCAAAAGTTAGATAGTGTAGCTTTAAGAAGGGGACCAGTTTCCATTGACATGAAAAGACTGGTGCAGTGCATTGAGTTTATATCACATACCCAGAGAAGAACAAATGTAGTTGCTATATAACAATGTATAAAGAGAAGTTCACTTTTTTTGTCACACCTGGAATGTAATAGTATGTAGAGCAGGGTATAAAAGCTTACAATACCAAAATATGCACCAACATATTGTCAAAATACTTTCTGAGAGTTATTACTCCCACCGAGGGAAGGAGAAGAAATTTTCAGAAAGTTGTGCAGATGTCTTGCACTTTTCGCAGCTCAGTTTCACTTGATTTAGTTTGGTTCTTGTTTATGTCATTTCCATTGTGCCTATGAAAAACAGCGTGAGGAAGAAAATGTATCCCCATCTGCTCTTCAAATTGAGGTCTTTTGTGCTTTTCACACACTGTTTTCTCCTTTTTCATCAACTTCACCAACCACAAACTTCAGACTTTCTTTGCTGCTCTCTCTCTCTCTCTCTCTCTCTCTCTCATTGCAGATGGCAAAGGCACTGCAATTCATTATTCAGATTCGACTTCATCATTTATAATGGAGGGTGATGCATTTCAAAATGCCTCTCTAAGTCGTGACAAGTGAAACCAGTCTAAAATATGAAGCCCAGCCAGGCCTGAAGGCTGCAGAAACTCAAGTCAACACATGATTGGGTTTAACTGGTTTTACACCCATTTTGAAATGAATGAGTGGGTTTTATTTGCAGTTTGTCTCAAGGAAATAAATGCCACCCTCTCTAGTTAGAGTTTGTTTGCCTCTATAAATGCGTAGGAACCCACTGTTGAGGTTGACTGGCTGGGTGGATCTCTCTGCTGTGTGACTGGAATGAGAAACCATGTGATGCTCGTAAGCATTGAATTTAATTGTCAGAATGCAAGGGATTCAGAAGCAAAATCAGAGGCATCATCCTTAACTGAAAATACAATATATAATATGGCAAAAAATGCCATAATGTAAAAAAAAATTAAGAATAAAGGATTTAAACATAATAATATTCACATACATTTCCATGTATAAGTACCATGTACCTATACATACATTCATACTTAGGGTGTGTAACAAGGTTATGGTTATTTTGGTTCAGTTCGCATACCAAATAAATTAGATTCTCCAGTTTAAACCCAAGATTGGGAAAAATCTAATTTATATCGATATTAATGGTGCAAATTCTGAAAATTGTGAATGGATGCAGCTGTTCAAATTTGTAAATCCAGTCTGCAACTCAACATACTCAAACTGATTGTTAGCAAAGATTTAAGTAACTGTATTCCACAGTGCAGTGATAATTATTACCAGACTTTACACAATTCATGTATGCAGGTTGCACAAGGTTAATAACCACAAACCAACACTCTTACAAAAGAAATCCTATAAATTGAAGAAAAAGTGAAAAAGAGTTGAATGGAGATGGAGATATGGAGATAGCATGTGAGAGAGAGAGAGCCAAAGAGAGAAAAAGCATGGTGACGCATACGCTTCTGAAATAGACTGGAAATGACATTTTGCAAAGCGCTTCCCGCTATGAGAGCAATTTTCCCAATGATTTAACCTCAACCGGCATTTATTTTGGTGAACTGTGAGCTTAAGAACAGCTTGCTGCATGAAAAAGCCACTCTCAAAAGAGAAGAGTCTTGCCCTGAAAGTAAATGGGGTGAAATGCACAATATTTTTTTTCTTTTTAGCGGACATGAAAAGTTCACATTCGCAATACCATTTAATTTCAGCCAGGCTTTACATCAGCGTGACATTGTCATGATGATTTGACTGATTCTTCGATTATCTGTTCTTTCTGCAGAAGAGAGGCCAGATTGGATGGACAGCAGGTGGCATGATTCCCTACACCGATGCTAGATTCATTACTTCATGCCACCCTGGACACAACATCCGGCTCAACATAAATACACCTCTGATGTCAGACAGGATAAAACTTGATTCTTTTGAACTTGAGGATATAATTCTTAGATAATTATTATAGTGAACACATCTGTGGAACCTCAGTCTGGCAAGAATAAAGTGGTGTCTCTGTTTTCACTACAGGAAAAAAAAGCTTTAAAAACAAACTAGCTAAAAAACACCTTAGACCAGTTTACAATTGTTGTTGTTTTTCAGTGACACCCTTTATAAATGAAGAGCTAAGACTGAAACCTGTTTAGTATGAACGAGTTACAGAAAAGAAGAAGCGAAAAATTGTTATGGCTAAAAATGCCAGATATAATCTTTCCAAAAAAATGAAAAAAAAAAAACATGATTTTAGGCCTAATAGCTACATTAAACAGTCTAGGCACTAGGCAGTCTATTAAACAGACATTTTAAGACACAAAACTGAAATGCAAAAAACAGTTTCTTTCCAAGATGACAACTGAATGTCACTCACATCCAACACGATCATGTCACGTGACAAGGAAGTCAACTGTTTCAAAGGATTGTCCTGAAATAATGCCTTCAAGAAAATCACACAGTAAAAAATGTACACAGTATTTAGCATATACTGTAATTTTCTGTATGCATAGCATACCAAGATGATCTATTACTCTGACCTACATAATGTATTCCACAGTGCATGCACTCAACATGACATGACAAATGAACCAGAAGTAATATCAGCTACAAGTTATGTCATTTCTTTTTTATTATTATTTGATGAGGCAACTGAAAGTTGAGGCTAATTTCAGAAAAAAAAAGTAGACATGGCTTCTAACTATACATATAATGAGGTCATGTGCCAACAATGTAACATACTTCAGTTTGAAACGATGCATAATTCATTCTGATTTACAGCTATTTCGAAAAAGTAATAGTAGCAGGCAGTATGTACTGCGCAGTATGCACTAAGAGGTTGGTATTCCATTTCAAACACATAATGAAAGTTCACCTGGCTTTGAGTTTGAAAGTGTGTATTTAAATGTCAGATGGTCAGTACACAAGCCTTTAAAAGAGAGATTCTTCTCTCTTCTTCTAAGTAATTTCTCTCTACTTACAGACAAATGGGGTAAGATAAAGAAGAGGTGAAGAGGTGTAGAAATTACCAATTGAATCATACCAAAGAAAGAAATAAAGGATTGCAGAAGATGATATTTCTATCGACCACAACACATATTCTCCCTGCGGTTGAGACTGCTAATCTCAGGGGCTGTGATATTGCCTCTTAGCGAGTGGTGTAGTGTGTGCCTGTCAGACATGTCCAGACACCATGTAAGCTCTTGATATTGTTATTGTTCTCTCAGACATGGACATGGATTTTCAATTTCTCTCTCACTCTCACACTTTCGGGGGGCACAATCACAAGATAAGAATTTACTTTCTTTTTGATCGAAAAACCCAACTGGGATCAGATAAAAGCAAAAAGACGTGTGGCTATTTTATGGGAAAAGCACATTAGAGAGAGGCAGACAGAAGGGAAGAAGCATGGGGTAAGTGCATGGGATGTGACGGATGTGCCCCCTCCAAGTGGACGGTCTGGCCGCCTCCCAGGATTCCTTCCTGTTCCTGTTTGTTGGCCGAAGCGAGGACCGTCAGTACTGCCAGAGGCATGCTGGGTAACACTGACACATTGCAGCCAGCCCAAGTCTCTCGCACCATGAGGATGGGAGAGGAGGGAAGTGGAAAACGCAGGATGAATGCAAGGGAGGGAAAGGAGATTAGAGGATGGAAGAGTTGAAGAGAGGCAGAACCCCTCCCGGTGCTCGCATATGCGAGAGCAGAGTAATCTCCCGGTGAAGAGCGGAGGAATGCAGGGCGAAGGAAGCGTCTAGGTGTGAGAGGAGAGAGGGAGAGATGAAAGGAGAGAGGGAATGGACAGAAGGGAGCGAGATGAGAGGCGGCATGCCGAGAGAGACACACATGGTGTGTAGTGTGTGTTCTGTTCTCTTTCAGTAACACACAGCAGGGTCATCTTTCCATGACCAGCACCATTGCGATAGTCTGTGCAAAGACGATTTATGTCTTGAACTATACGCACTATATGTGTTTGGCATGTACCAGCGTGATGCGAAGCTGGTTTGGTATGGAAGCGATTCGAGTTTTGTTTAAAGGGGTTAGTCCATCCAAAAATGAAAACTCTGTTGCATGACTTTCTTTTCCTATGAATGTGTGCTAGTGATGACAAGCTTAAAAAAGACACCAAAGAACCAAAATATAGTATATAAAAGTCGTCATAGGCATAAGTTGTCATATGCCGGACAACAAACAGGAAAACAGGACTCATCGCGTCCGCTAGTCAGAGAAAATTAGATCTGTTCCTTAGATCGTTTCCTTAAAAAAGAAAAAAAAAACTTGCATTGAAATGTTTAAATGATAAATAATTAAAAGTGACAGTAAAGATATTTATAATGTTACAAAAAGATTTCTATTTAAAATAAATGCTGTTTCCTTTATGTCGGTCACTTTCAGCGTTCAGACACTTGCAGTGTCTACAGAAAAAAAGAGACTGCAACTGGGCCCGTGCGAAAACAAGGATAAATGCATCTGATTACAGATACTGTACATGTGTTTGTATTTCAAAGAGAACCAGTTCTAAGGAACATTAAAGGGGTGGTTTGCGGTTTCACTTTTTTTCATTTCAAATAGTGTGTAATGTTGCTGTTTGTGCATGAATAGTATCTGCAAAGTAGCTGCGCTAAAAATTCAATGTAAGCAGAGATATCGTCTCTTAAAAATCAGTACGTAATCATGTAATCAAACGTAATCTTGTAATCAAAGAAAAGTAACTGTAGCCTGATTACGAGTATTTTAAAATGTAATACAATCTATTTACAAGTACTTATTTTTTGGAATCTGATTACTTAATCCAGATTACATGTTATCAGTTACAATCCCAGCACTGCATATAATCCTTCAAAATCTTTTCTTTTTGTGTCAAACAGGTTTGGAAAACACATCTTTTTTTAAATCTCTGCTTCTGATGTGGCCTAGTTAAAAAAAAAATCTGTCTATAGCAACAGTAACAGAGACTGGGGATTTTCAAACTCTCCCCTTATGTGGGTGTGACTCTTCTATCCTAAATGACCTTCAATTTATGACACAATAAACCACATAAAACTCTTGTTTTAGCTGGGCGGTTAAGGAAGGGGGGGATTGTGGGTAGTTCTGAATAAAAAAGTGCTCATTTCAGACATCTTGTTTTCTCATCATGTGAGTCCAGACAGCATGTATCATTCATGGCGCTCTGGAGAGCCTGATTCAGAGAACGTGCTTTGGAGACAACATCCACATTTATTTTATAAGAGGAGAGCTGCCTTTAAAACATGGATTTGTGACAAAAGGCATAGCATGAACAGAGTTGAGAAACAGAGTTGATTTTGTTAAATCTTTTTTGGGTTTCAAAAAAATAAATTAAAAGAGAAGAACAAGCCTCTGATACATTTTCAAGTTGTTTGGAGCAATCAGCATTGCTATGGCAACCCCATCCGGCCCACTGTTCACGGATCATAAACTCGATTTTGTACTGTTTCCACATTTTGTTCAGGTAGAGTCTGTTCAGCACTCTTGTGGAATTTGTGTCCTTATTATTTAGACTGCGGTGCCTTTAGGAAAATCTGTCAAGAAATTTAGCACCAGTCGACAGGCAAATTTCATTAGCTTCTCACTTTTTATTTCACAGAAAACATTCACATCCAGAAAAAAATGAGTTTAATATGACTCATTTGTTATATTACTGTTCTCTGTAATATTTAAATTATGTTTTGTCAACAACAGTATTCAGCAATCATGTTGAAGCTAACACCAAAGGAGAAGTTTTGAAAAAAGTTCATGCTGCTCATTTCGATACGAAATAAGACAGCAACCAGGTGCTGTCAAGCTCTAAAAAGGATAATAAACACATTAAAAGGAAACTAAATAAAAAAAAGCTATAGGATGACACTGTGTCCTGATTGAACTTTCAAATGGTGAGAAGAAGACTTCAGTTCACTGTGATTATTGTGGACAATGACGCCGTTAAGTGACTCTACTCCTGACATCACAATCAATATCTCAGAGACCTACATATACAATAGAGACAATTGAGAAGGTTGAAGGGAAAATGAGAAAGAGAGAATCCATAATAAATGGTTGTCTATAGGGCTTTTACTGGGTAATATTAGGCAAGCGCTATATTGACGGATTTCGCCCCATTGAGAGGAGCACAATACCAGAAGTGTCAGGACAATAGCCCAGACCTGCAGATACAGCTCTGACAGAGGAAATATAGATTAATAAAAATAAAATCCATCTTAGACAGCCTCTCCCATCTCACAATCAGAGCTTTTAATAAAGCAATGCTGCAGGAATCCATGCTAAGTAGAATGAGACATGTTTGTATAGTGTACAACAGGCTAAAGGATGCCTAAGGGAAAAAGCTCTTTTGGACTTCTTACCCCAAAACATTGAACAAGCACATAACCTTCATAGATAACTATCATTAAGCACAGCAACATTTTAAGGTAATTTAATTCAAAGGAATAAATAAAGAGGAGTTTGACAATTTAATTTTAAATATGTCATTTTAAATGTTACGCAGCAACACCCCCAAATGACCCCCCCCCACCCCAAAAAAAAAAAATGAACATATTATATTGAGAAAGAAGACTTTTCATAATTTTTCAAAACTCAAACTGCCAGTTTCTTTCAAAATATTACATTAATATTGTATAATATCAAGAATTAAATTTGGCCATATCACAACTGCATTATGTACACCATGTTTGGGTCAAATATGGACAAACCCAACAGTTAGTTAAATTAAAATTTTAAACCCAATGTTCGGGTTTGTCCATATTTGACGCAAACATGGGTTTAAAAAACATGCATGTTTTAGAGTGTGTGCAGCCAATATATATTTAAGCAATAAGGTACGAGAGGCTGTGCTAGGACGTTGTTAGATACGATGTGAAGCGGACTTACCACACTATAAAAATTAAAGCAAAAAAAAAAAAAAAAAAAGACTTATCAATGCAACTTTCATGAAGAAAAAAAAAATCACTAAAAGCATTCCTTCCGCAGAAAAAAATAGTCCCTGACCGTTAACAGCAACAGAATTTACATAATTTCGCCATTAGCTGGTGGAAAAGTCTTTATTACAAATATAGGACTGACCTGAAGGAAAATGACAGTAGAGTAAATGCAGCTACACTCGCTTACTCGACCTGTCACAATACTGTACTCTACAGTATAAGCTTAAACGAACAATATCAATGAGAACATATGTGAGAGTTGCAAAGAGTGTTATAGTGATACATAACCATTTGGTGAAGTGGTCATAGTCGTGTTTTAGCTATCGTAACAGCTACTGGCCAATCAGAATCAAGAACCGGAACAAACGTTATATATACACACATTAACCCTGCTTTCCCTTACACATGTTTGATGAGTAAGGACTGCTGCTGTGTGCAGATGTTTACAACTGGAAGGTGATTAATCTTCTCCCATGTTTGGCTTCATAAATGCAGCTGGTCATACATTGATCAGACTCACAACAAAAGTTAAGCACTAGCAAGACAAACATATAACTGTGGCACAACTCTTTTAAATTAGCAGTAGACATGGGACACATGTCTTGCATGTGAGATAGCAATGACTGCCAACTCACACAAAACATCAGATACAATAACTGTCATATTATATGACATGTCCAACAGAATCTCTCTCTCCTCCCACAGATGTTATCAATATCCAGGAATGTCACTGTGAGGGTCACATGGAAACCTTCCTCACCAATGTTAGTAATTTCCTGCTGTCTGAACCAAATCGTCACAGAGCAGAACATCATGACACTATGTCTACTGTGACCGCAGCTCCAGTACTGGACTAAACACTCATCCTGTTACCCAGTGTTACGGTTTACCAGGCACTCCTAATTTTAACCCCACCCCCCTCTCCTTTCCTCCCTTCCTTTCCACACAATGTCTGGAGTCCAGACGTTCAACCACTGATGAGAACAAAGATGAGGAAGTGCTCCGCAGCACGGCTTCATGCGTACAACCTGTTCTGTTTATTGCCATGATTATTAATGTGCTATGAAAAAATCATGTGTGTATAAAAATAAATCAGAAAAGAATGTCATATCAAATAGAGTGGTGGTTCTTCAATTTTGCAGTCACCAGAAACCATGTTTATCCCTGTTGCTATAGTGACCCTGTGTTTAATGTAGTCTGGGTCAATTTTTTTTTTTATTATTACTTAAAGTGGTTTTGTTCATGGAAAATTGAAATTCATTCGTTTCTAATAATCGAAAGCTGAAATAAGAATAGAATCATGAAAACTTTAACTTAAACTACACTTGAATGTTTAATTTAAAATATAAAAATTACTAAAGATAAAATAAAAATAATGTAGATATTGCATCAACACAAACTAATATAAATAACAAATGAAAATAAAATTAATACTAAAAATATGAGAAAAAAATATATAAACAATATTTATAAATATTATAGCAAAAATTGTATTACTTTTAGCAAAATACTTATAAAATCACTTTTAGTTGAGCTCTTCGTGGGTTAAATCTCTTTGTTATGCTGATCAGAAATTCATTTTAAAAATAGCAATATAATAGCTTAAAATTTCTGTTGGATTTCTCAAAAATCGAAATCATCTAAGTCACTTTGGTAAAAAGGTGCTGTTAAATGTAAAATATGAATTTGAGAGAACAAAGAATTTCAGAGAACTAGATTGGTTGTTGCTTGGCAACAACTAATCTAGTGGCAGCTCTAGAGCGGACAGAGGTCATTTGGGTTGCATCCTGTTTGGCAGTGGGTAATTGGGGCAAATCACTGAAGGCACAAAACACACACAACCTTGTGACCTTATGGTCCTTTGGGTCATGATTGTAACCAAAGTCAAAACAGCCATATGTGCACAAAGGAAGAGAATGAGTGCTGTGTGACTAAACGCTGAAATATGAATACCAACATGATTGAAAATAAGGATTTTAGTTGGGCAAACATGAAAGTCTTCTGTGAGCCTCGGGCATTATAGGCCACTAGAATGAGGAGACTGAATGGAGGAGGCTGATAGTCAGAGAGAAAGGCTGCAGAAATGAAATGTCAAAATTCTTGACAGAAAAGTAAGTGAGACAAAGTGTTTTAGTGTGTGTGAGTTAGAGAGAGAAAGTGTAAATGTATAAAGGAGTCAGAGGTACAATGAATAAGACTGGCTCGGAGAAAAACTGAACTGAGAGAAATTCTCCCAAGGGTAGAAATTTCAGCCCCTCATGACAACCATGAGGCAACCGTAATGTACGCACACACACACAGAGAGAAAGAGAGAGAGAGAGAGAGAGAGAGAGAGAGAGATACTCCCCTTCCTTAAAATATTCCCAAAGGATTTTTGCTAGAAGAAAGTTTTTACACCACATGCCTCTGATAAAAGCACATCAAAACTTGCTTAAAAAGTATGCTCTAAACTCATTTAAAATGTACAATCTTTCTCTTAAATGGATATGCATTTTGTATGCAGAATGGATTTTCTCTTAAATGGAAATGCAAAAATATTGAACGTTGAGCAAAAACATTGATGACGCACCTGATTTTTGTCCAATCAAATCTCCCAATTAGCAGGGAGCATGGGTGTGAAATAACAAAAGCCCACTGCTTATTTTTAAGTCCTTCAAAGAGTAGCGAGCAAAGTTTCAACAGAAAATTGTCAGGTCTTCACATGTCAGGAAACTGCATTTGTCAGGCCATTTCAAGAGATAAAACATGCAGTGCATACAAGGTGATTATCAATAAAAATGTTTTGCAGTCCACAACTTTTGGCACTCTAGTGGTTAATAAACAGAACTACATGCGTCTTGCGGAAGAACATTGTAGCCTGTTTATGTCAATGATGAGTCAGTACCGGGCTACTATAGCAGTCCAAAATAGTCCAAATATGAACACTTATTATACTGTAGTGATTCAGGATAAGACAAAAATCTAATTTTGTTTTTTAAATTTTTAACACAAGAAAAGTTACGGACTGCACCTTTAAGTAAATGTTAAATTACACTTTATCATAATTATAAACTGCAATGATGGTGAATCAGAATCAATCCGAATGCCTCTCTAACTGTCAAGTGAAAAGAGGAAAGCCTCATTTGAACGAGATAACAAACGGACAGAAAACCTTTTCTACTAAGTTTTCACTATAGTACTCACTATAAATCTTTAGCTCAATGACCTGAATCAGTATGTTTATTAAAAGGTGATATATTAGTAACATTAATTTACATTGGACCAAATGTTATACATTTTTGGGAATGATGACAATGGGGGGAAAAAATAGCTCTTGTATTCTTTCCGTGTATCATTTGTCATTAAGTGACCTGACAACAACTTTTTACCATATTTTTGATATAATATCCATAAAATTGTATTCAAACTATCCAAACACACAGATACTCCGTAGACTTGAATAAGACAATAACAACATTTGTAAAGTGGGCTTCGCGAAGAGTTACAGTAGTTGTTTGCGGAATCAAGCCAGGTTCATAGTGTGTCGGGCAGTTCAGTACAGTTGGCCAGTGCAGTTCAGTGTCTCTTTAGTCCTGAGATTAGAGTGCAGAGCCACTCCTGTTTTTACAGACTGCAGACCAGCCGTCCGCAGCCTCAGGAGTTCGGTAATTAAAGCAGGATAGAGCGCTATCAAGAAAAGCAGCTTATCTTCAATACAGCCAACCATGCAGGCAGAGCTTCATGCAGACACACACACACACACTCACATACGTCCTGCATCTATAATCCCATCGAATACATCAGGAACCCTGGGACGAAGTAGGGGAGTATTTTCAAGATTTGCAAAATTTCTAGAAAAAAAGTTCTCTTGCCATGCTTGTGTGCGTGTTCGAGACTCAACTTCTCCACTGGATAAATGTAGCTGTCTTTATGAAACAGATCCATGCATCTCTTAGCGGATGTATGGATTTACACATGCGATGCGCCGCACAACAATTTCCCTTCTTAATGTAGTATCAAATGAGTCTCTCAAGCCATGCTCTGATTTATCAACCACCACAAAATCAAGCAAAACCCCTTCAATACACCATGCATCACAGGCCCAGTTTGGTTGCTTTAATGAGCTGTAATCTCTAAGCCTTTGATTCATGCTTGAGCTTGAACCTGAAATAACTATAATTCTGCTCAGAGGGGAATGTTGTCCTTTAAAATGTGACACCGTTAACACTGTCTGCAGCCTAAGCATGCCGGATTTATGCTCTGATTAATGAGAACGTCTTTAGATGGGGTTAGATCAGGTTCTCTCCGCATCCTTGTCTAACAAATCATGAACATTCTTTTTCTCCCTCTCTCACTCTCCATTGGGGGTATTAAATTTCCCCCAGTCGAGACTTAGAGGCTCCAGGGATCAATGCAAGCTGCCTGTCCAATTTTGAAAGTGAATGGCAATTAATTATGTTCTCCTAATGAGCAGGCCACCATGTTAGACTTGCGTTGAAACTGTGAAATATGATGTATGTGTCCTCTCACCTGCTGTTGCCCTCTCTGTGTCCAGGTAGGTGAGAACGAAGAAGAGCTGGGTGGTGTGCACAAATGAGGGAGAACACCATTCTCATGGCCACTAGATTATGCAGTTGTCACAGGAAAGATTTCACAGAGGTTGATAGATGGTCTCAGGAAGGTCTCAGCAGTAGTGGGTGAGACACTGGGAAGCCTCAGTGGTGGCACAGGCAGGTGGACAACCCGATCCTCCAGAGATGAATATATCAGCAAACGTAGTGGAATGATCAATGAGGCTGGAACTCAGATGGCAAACCAGAACGGAAAATCCAAAACAGGAAGAGATGAAACCTCAGGAACACAAGGAAGGATCAGACTCATCAAGGGAACATCCAATAACAATTTGACAAACACAAGATGAAAGACCATGAGCTTAAATAGAAGCTGCTGATCAGTAACAGCTGGCAAACAGATCAGCAACTGCTGATCAGCAACTGCACCCAAACACACACACAAACATGATGTCATGAAACACTCAAACACACTCTGATGTCATGCTGACGTATGACAAAAAACGACAAAAAGTGTCAAAATCTGCAGTCGCGTGCAGTTGCTCTCCACTGCCTGCGCTGATCAAAAGCATGATGGGACAGACACAGCTTAATCCTCATTGGTTTAAACAACCGTGATTGTTCTCTTTTAAAATGTTTGATTTTAAAACTCTGACATCATGTTTTATGTGTATACATATGTTATGGGTGAATAAACTCTCTGACAGTGCGATATAGGTTATTATGTGATGTCATTTTTTATTATGTGAGTTCACACTTACAAATAAGTCAGATTAAAAAATGCGTATTTGGTGTGCTGTCCGAGTAAAGGGCTCCGGGCTCGGTATGCAGCCCGAACCCAGAGTACTCCCCCCGTATTGCTGGTTAAGAAGTAACCAGGCGAGTGTGAGGAGACAGGGTGGTGGAGGAATGCTGAAAAACTGTCGAGGAACATTGGTGAGTCAAATGAATATATATATTTATATATATAGCTCAAGCTGATTGGATAGACATGTTGATTACTGATTGTCGACAGCTGGTTGGAATGATTTGATAATTGGTTCAATTATTTGAATGTGCTCCTCCCGAACTTTGTTTATAAAACATCCTATAAAAACACATATTTGGAATGTAATTAGATAACAAGTACTTTGGGTGTCTTGTTCATTATATTTATTTTCATATAAAAGCAACACTTAAATTACATCCAGTTTATTAGCAACACCGTGCACGAGTGTGAATCCCGCGATATCAGTCTTTGATCTCACAGGTGTCAGGCCCACTGCGAGAAGCCTTTTTCACTCCTCCTCTCACCGCAGCCGCCTACTCTCGAATACATTTCAGGCGAGGCAAGGCACATCTCAAACTGATATTGCGGGATTCACGTTCGTGCACAGTGTTGCTAATAAACTGGATCCTAAACTGTGTCTGCTAAAACACTGTAGACTAAACTGTGTCTGGGGGTCACATGGGGTCAATCCTGGCAGATGTGATGCCAGACTACATAGTGACTCTTTTTTACAGTTTCTGACTGTAGACATGTATACAATGAGGCTAGAGCCAGATCATAAACATGAAAACAAAAAACACACATTTTAGGTAGGCTGGCATTGTAAAGCTACTGGTGACCCTGATATTCAGCTTCCATTAGCTGTCTAAGGCTTTTTAGGCCACTGGGAATTGGCCCCACCAACCCAGTCAATAATCCAGCCCTTAGAGTAGCTTTCAGAGCTCTCACATATGCACATATTCCTGGCTAATCACTTAAGGTTAGGGTCAGAGTGACCATTGTAAATCCATTCTTACTTCACGTCAGAAGTTGTGAGTGTCCTTGGAGTTCATAGAGAAGTACACAGAAACAGAACAGGGTCTCAGTTTACTGTCGAACATTTGTCATGTTGCGTTGTGCCGTACCCCATCCAGTGTACACTGATTATAATGGGTTCTATTTGCTTTTGTCATGTCGCATCACAACGCTCTCGTCTGGGGAAGAAGACAAGGTGTAATTCTTCATAAGACACAAGCCACCATCAATGTTGTTCACTTCTGATTGTCCTTAGCAGCTCACATGTTGCCATAAACCCCACCGACCTTTGAATGAGCAGAGTTCTTGCGCTCCTGTAGAAGTTATGCTCGAGAATCCAGCATTTGAGTTGGAGAAAAGAAAAAGTAAAATTTCGTTGATCACTTGTGAAGGGTGTAGGTGTGTGCGTACGAAGCTGAGCAGTTTGCTTTTCAAGCGTGCGCTGCTCTGATGCATTAACATAAAGCTAAAGGAGAAAGAAATTGCAGGTCTCTGGCAGGCTGCTGTCTAAATTGGGTAAAATTACAGCATAGGTTCCTATCTGTGCATCTGCTGTCCTGGTAATTACAGAGTGCCGCTTTCATTGCGAGAGGAAAATAAAAAAGTCTGTTCTGATGATGCTGCTGTGATTGCTGCCATTTACTGCATTTGTTCAGATCACTACGGCGTTTTTCCCCACCTCTCCCTCTCAATTCGCAGATTAGGAAAGGGTTGACTGAAGATGGTTTATGTGCTGTTTAAAGGTCCCCTGACATGGGGTTATTTTTTATTTTATAATGTTTCTTGGGTTGCCCTTATAGTCATAGAAATAGCATATGAAATAGTTACATGTTGCCGTGATGAGCATTGAGCAAGCAGACGACATATGGATGACATCATACGTATGTCAGATGACATCAGTTTGAGCCTACGCAGTAACAGTAGGCTCAGATGACATCAGTTTGAGCCTACGCAGTACGCCTGGCTATCAGCTTTTAACAAGCTTCAATTTTCTCAGTTGAAATCAATAGGGTCACTGTGTCCATTTTATTTTACTGTCTATGCGCTCACGTCACGCGTTCGTACTTCCTAGCTCATTTTCTCATTGGCGAGCCAAATTCTCTGGGCGGGCAAAGCAGAGAAAGGGAAGGTTACTTTTCCTCCATATGATGTCAAGCTGAGGAGATTCAAGATCAGCCCATCTGTCAGAGAAAGATAGCCAAAGCTCGGTTTACGCCGATTGACATTTCTAGCCACTGGGGGACCATATACAAGCCAGGAGAACTCATATTAATGTTAAAAAAACTCAGAAAGTTAAAATTTCATGTCAGGGGACATTTAAAGCGCATTTCTTGTTGCAGCGATGGGAATGGTAAGAGATTTTCAAGGAGGTGGACCTCAGACATTGATGCCAAAGACAGTTAAAATGCCTCTGATGTGAAACAAACTCGCAACAAAAGTGGCATTGGGTCAGAACGGGGACAAGACACATCAGCCAGACAGACAATAGAAACGAGATTGCAATTCAATGTGGATTTGACAACTGTGAATAGGACAATATTTTCATGTTTTGTGTCAGTTTTGAAGGGATTGAAGACACCAGCAGATGTAAGCATTTTCATTCTGCAGAGCTGAAGGTGTTTTACTGTCATCATATTTTTTTCAGAAGACAGAAATGAGGATGAACAAGAATATGTGGCCTATTTACTGTTGATTTAAATCATATTAATTTTTGGTTATTAAACACGTTTCAACTTTCCTATTATTTTATGTTATTTCAAAGGAATCACAGATACCTAATGTGACTTGTGTTGCGATTAGTGTCTGATTACAGTCAGCAACAGTAATGATAAAATTATTTCCATTACACGAGAGTAGGGTTGGGTATCGAGAATCGAGTATCGATTGGAACCGGGACTAACTTTTCGTTTTTCCCGGAATCGTTCAAAAGTTAAAATTTCGATTCCTAGTTTTGATATTCACAGTCCGCCGACCAGAAGAAGAAACCGCTGAACAACACCAATGAAGAAGCGTCTACCGGAAGTGTTGGCATAACCGCGCGAGTCGAACATGAGTAGCTTACGTCGGTGGTCCAAAGTGTGGCTTCACTTTTCTAACAATATCAAAATCTCGGCAAAATGCAGAGTATTTCCCTTTAGAAAGGAGTATTTCCTTCAGAAAGACCGTTGGTTAGCAAGGTTAGCTAAATTTTTTTGACCCTGCCTCTTAAAAGAATCGGAATCGAGAATCGTTGGGAACCGGAATCGAAACAAGGAATCGGAATCAGAATCGTTCAAATTCAAACGATACACAACCCTACACGAGAGTGTAGATGTTAAAGATGTTAAAGATGTAGATGTTAAAACTTCATGCTGATTTGTACTCGGCTTTCGCAGAGATAAGCAAAACTAAGACGTAGCTTTACAGTGACTATGATTTTCTATCCATTTACGCTTCTTTCCATATGGTGGTGTGACTCCCTTTCTGTCCGGCTTTAACGGCTGCAGTGTACTTGGTGCGTCAGCATATGCGATGGCTGCAAGGACCAGTACGACAACCGTCTGGATTGCGCCGAGTAGGGAACATCTCTAGGGTCTTCAAGTGGGCACCTTCCATCCTCAGTGTTTTGCCAGCTTCCCTTTATTGGCCCTTTGTAAGAGATTGAGTCCCTCCTTCTGACTTTGTTCTGCTCTTTTCCATTGCTTCCTCAGCTGTCTTCTTTCTCTAACTAACCTTTCAATTTTCTGCTGCCGTTTAGACATTCCAGGAGTAGCTTGTACTTTTTCCTTCCTTTTTTCCACACCAAACCTCTCACTTCCATATGCATAAATGATGTCCCCCAAATTTATCCAGCTTCTTTTCAACTGTACCAGTTAATCTTTCCAATGCGAAGCATAGATCTGTGTTTACCGTGTCCCATGCAGTTTTCTCACAAGCTCTTGGCCATCTTCCTCCAGGCCTATGCCCGTCGAGGTTCTTGTCTCTATGCTGGTTAGTCTGACCGGGTTCACAAGTATGAATATGTTCATCACTAAATGTGCAAGCCCTCCTCTCGTCAATGACAGGGATGCTAATATCCTGCGAGCTGTGGTTTGCTTCCTGTCTCTGGATTTCATTCGACTGACTTGACTGACTGTACTGATCAATGCGAGGCCCTTGTCCCTTCTCCCTCATACATTTCATTTTCCCTTAATGAACCTTCAAACCCCCGACTGTTGTCGCCTTGCTCCAGCCACAGACACAAATTTGGAGTTCAATGACTTTACTAACTGCAGATCTTAGTCTTCCTCTCCATACTCATATCCATTTCCATTCCTAAGTCGTTAACCATGTTGTCCACTATTGAGTCATCTTCCGCCTAATAGGAGTATTTTTCTCTTTAACTTTTCAGAAGCCTTGGGCAGGTGTTTCTAGCATCCTGTAAAATAATCCATTAATAAAATCCTTGTTGATGCGACATAAACAAAATGGTTTCTCCATTAGAGTGTGCCAATGCTAAAGAGCTAGGAGCTACTTTTCCTTCATCTCACTGACAGAATCTTTTCAAACGAGACAAAAGTGTTCAGATCAACTTGCCTGAGGGTCTGCACACTGGTCCAAAATTCCTTTATTTCTCACAAAAAGAGTGTGTTTTTAGAGAGACTAGAGAGGCTTTTCATGCAGTAACCTCACAAGAAAGCTCTGAGACTCTTGGACTGTGAAGAATTTCTGTCAAAGTGTGTGCACTGAATGAAAGCTGTATTGTATAGCTGCTGAATAGACCATTTCTCTGTGGTCCTCTACTTGTCCGAGCACATCGTATCCACTCTAATTCCAAATACTGTTTGATTCCTTTACATCAGTTTCCATTCAGTGACATTAAAAAAAGCTAATTGTGAAGGAGAAGAGATTAAGAATTCACACACACCAAATCTCTTGGGTCAAGATACTTTTACAGATCATACACAGATAGATGTTATACAGATGTACCTGTAAATTTGAGACAAAATGGTTGAATTATTCTCCTGACATAATGTGATTGTTATTTGTTTAATCATTGATCTGAAATTGACAGCTTGAACTACACCAAATGAGTAATGAAGTTTTGTGAAACATTACTTAAGCGCTATACTTGAGTTAATTATCCCCGTGTTTATCTTTGTTTGTTGAAGAGTCATGTTTAAAGCAGGAATTTGAGGTAGCATTAAGTAGTTAGTGCATGATTATGTTTACATGAAGTTGCCGCTGCAAAGGTTAGTTCACCACTCCTTCGAGGTCAACTTCAACCAAATTAAATCTGCTCCTTGTTTTACCCTCACTAGCACAGAACTGCAATTTTAGTTGATTACAAAAGGATACATAAGTTGTACTTTTTTGTGATTAAAATTTTAAACCAAATAGTTGGGTCTGTCCATATTTGACCCAAACACTGAAACAGCCCAGCATTTTTTAGAGTGTATTCGTTGAATTAATTGATTTTGAATTTAATACAGCTAATCAAACGTTTAATTTAAAAATCCATCTATCTATATATTTAAATAAAATAAATAAATATAACTATTATATTTAGCAGCTAAATTACTAGCTGCAGCTAAACTTCTGAATGCTTCAGAGGAAAGTCAACAACAACGTAAGAAGCATTAAGCCTCATCCCGCAAGCAAACACAAAGCAGAAATGAGTTAAACAGTCGGCAAGGTCAAACGTCTCTGGCAAAAAGTGGAGCTCTCCATTCATCCCCTTTCCTCTCTCTCCTGCACAATCAAGAGGTGTTTACCAAAGACATTTCATCATGTCATCAACTTTACTTGTCGTCTGAGGTTTTGATGATGGATGTCGGCAAGTTGGAAAATGTGATGAGCAGATTATTAATTGACTATTGATTGAGGACAAAGTTTTCCCTCTTGAATATGAAATCAACTGCTCTGAGAGTTGCTATCCTTTCCTGACATAAATCATTTTTAAACAGGACAAGGCCATGATTCATTCTTAACTGCACTCGCACACTGTCACTAGACCTAGCAGAGGAGGTCCCGAGGAGCTGTATAATTTTTGTGCCCGGTGCAGATGGCATAGCAGAATCAGAACGAGTGAGAGAAGCAAACACGCACACACACCTCGAGGTGACCGTCTCAGACGGTGAGTCAGGTGGGCAGTTCCACACTCCACAGTAATGTCTGACAGGCAGGTAATAGGAGACACACATTTCTGACAGACAGGAAGTGGGAGAAGAAATACATAAATAGACGTGGACACACACACACACTCACACAGAAACACCACTGCACGCCTCAGCACCTACTTGGCTGACAGAGAGTGGCGTCAGCAGTGGTCCTTGTGTCAAACTCTGTAAGCTGCAGTCTGACACACACACACACACACACACACACACACTCCCTTCCCGCCAAGGTGCCAGGGCCAGATCTTCACCATGTTTGATTTTGTTTGTGTGTTTTCGTCTTTCATACCAACAAAGCTTGAAATAAATATGTATTCAAAATGATAGTGTCCCAGTGCTGTCAGGAACCTGTCATGTCTTCCGGCTGAGTCTGACATGCACACAAACACACTCACGGTCATACCTTGTGGATTTTTGAGCGTCAGATGTGGACTTTCCTGATAAATTTAATGAATCACAATATATTTTGTGATCAAATCAAAATGGGAACTCCATCGGACACTTCCGTTTTTAATAGTGTCAGACACACATGTGGAAAATTGTTCTCTAGTGAACTATTTCTTTAAATAACAATTACAATTTATATTTTAGCATTTCCACATCCACAAGTAAAACAATGATTGCATCAGAGACTGTTTGTCTATCAATATTTAATTAAGCATATTTCAATCTTTACTTTGCAAGTCCATAAATCTGCTTAATTATTAAGATGAATCAGAGAAGACCGGGTATGTTTTAGTACACACAACACTGGAGCACTGGTTGTTGTTGTTTTTTTTTTCTTTCAGCTGAGACTAAAACTCATTTCCTCCTCCTCAGAGTGAGCGTCACTGACTCTTTCCTCCAGACTGGTGTCATGACACTGTATTGATCATGTTCCACCCACTCTGCTTTTCTATTCCCACTTTTCATTAATATTTTTGCAGAAACAATCTGCTTCTTTTCTTCTTACTTCTCTCCCTCTCGCTCTCTTCACCTGTTCCATTGATATTTCTCACTGATACACTTTCTTTTTTCTACATTCTCTCTCTTTCCTACAGCCTGAGGGCACTGGCAGCAATTAGCTGGAGTTCTGTTGTTCTGGGTGAAAGCTGCCCTCACAGGCAAACAGATTTTCTCAAGACACTAGAAAAATAAAAAAGCCAAAGTGGGAAAACACACCAGCACTCACAGATGGAAATATGCTACATGTGAGGTTGATGGTGGCTGTTTCTAAGTGCATAAGCATATGTGTATGTTTAAGACTGCAGTCACTGAGGGCATCTTGGATCTGGATGCTTCAACTCTTGTGAAGTAAAAAAAAAAAATGGATATACCGTGAAAAATGAGATTCCCCTTTGGTGCTGTACTGGCAGGAAACCAGTGTTGAATTCCAGTATCACGTTAACAAGCTCAATGTCAACACCGGTCAGCAGTATGAATGGTAGTACTATGGATGTGCTGATAGTGAATAGAAAAAAAATAAATTGAATTTCGATCATGGAGGACAGTCATTTGCCAATTATGAAATCTAGTACAGTCATAGGAAAAAGTACACTTAAATGTTTGGGATCAGTAAGATTTTTTTTTTAAAGGCCCACTGAAGTGCCTTGAAAGGCGTAGCGTTATTCAATGTTTTGACAATTTCAGCCGAAACAGGAAGTCAGAGCTGGGCATGTCAAGCAACTACAACCTTTTTTTAAAATAGCCAACATGACATCACGACTTTTGCGTAAACGTACACGCCACTTTCGAGTCAAGTGGCGTGTTATCTCTACGCATTTTGAGCTATCTGCGTGTATCCGCGTGTATGCGTGTATGTCTACGCCATTAACGTCCGCGTCATTCTGCGTGTCTGTACACGCGCGTCAAATGTCCAGTCATAAATGCCATTAACCCCACTGACGGTTAAGTTTAGGGATAGGGTTGAGGTAAGTCATATCTTTTTTTCACTAGGATGGTAAGGGAACAGTCATAAATGCCATTAACCCCAGTGACGGTTACGTTTAGGGATGGGGTTGAGGTAAGTCATATATTTATATAACGTTAAGTCAACGGCGTTCATAAACACGCTGAAAAGCGATTATGCGTCTTGATAGCACGCCAAAAATGCAAATACGAATTGGCGTGTCATACACACACTACTTCATGAGATCAGTCTGAAATAGCCAATAGTGTTTAGTTTACATCACAGCCCGGCCAGAGCGATTGAGCTTGGTAGTGTCCTCCTAATCTCTAACTGTTTCTCAACCTAATGTCACCACTAGGGTCGAGAACAACCATCACTCTGGAGGAGCAACATCAAAGTACACCAACGAGGCCAGACGACGACGTGATATAAAAGCTTGATTATTTTATTGAATGAAAAAAGCTTAAAGAAAATGTTACTGACGCAGGACTGACGCCTCGTTGAAACAGGTCAAAGGACTGCACTGTTGCTTCTGTCCCTAAGAGTGGGTGTCCTGCAAACAGGACTGCAAGAGCACAGCACAGAATGCTTAATGAATGCCAAGTGAAACTCAACTGAAGTCGGGTGAAGCAACATGACAACGAACAAAGCATAGAAGTAATTCAATAACAGAGAGCCTTCAAACCGATTCAGATGCTTTGGCATGACATTGAGAAAGCTATTCAGGTCAGACGTTGCCAGAATATTGAGAGCAATGAAAGAAGAATGGTGCAAAATTCCCCCATTCCATCTTCAGTGTTGGTGCTCAAGTATAGTTTTGATAATTTTTCAATGTCTTTCACTTTGTATCACTCCTGCCAGCTGCTTTGTTATACAGGTCTCAGCATTACAGCATGCAGTGTATGTTGTATTAACGCAACATGCTGTAGCACAAAGCACCAAGGCTCTGAATGAAGACTGAAGCGAAATACAGAAAAATAATAATATCATTTTCTAGCAGTTTCAACGGTGTGCAGTGAGTTTTTTTATGGAAACGTGCTTGTGTGGCATGAAATAACATGGCATTTCAGCTCGACTGACAAATTTTATTAAGAGTCTTTATATCTGGGGCCTTAAGCTGCCCTGATCAGCATAATCCCTGTCCAAACAACAGATAATGAATCTGCCTCTGAAACAGCAGGCGGCTGCAGGAAAACCCACTGCTGATCTGTAGAAGATGAGCACAAATTATTGGATTTAAACCAGCTGGAGAATTTATAATGGGTTTGTGGTAAGACTCCTAATGTTCATCAAAAGTGTCCTCTAATTCAGGGCAGACAGAGAGAAGATTTCCATTTCACTGACACTCATAGATATGCACTAACACGAGTGATTTATAGATCACGACTAGGCCAAACACAACCAAAAACTGGCTTGAAATAGCATTGTGGTTTACAAGCGGCAGAGAAAAGAATCATCTGCGTTAAAATGTCCCTCTAGGATTGGGAAAACAATAGGGTGATACAACCAAATGCAAGTCGCACCGCCTAATGTTTCCAAGTACACTTTTGACAGATTTCTTTTAAGAATTTAATGTCTCTTGTGAGATCTCTACGTGAAATATGGTTATTTCTTCTCCTCAAATGCACAATCTGTCCTCTGTTATGCAGGGAGGCTTTCCGTGGTCTTTCTGGCTGACACACACAGCTCAATTCAAATCACTGCAGTCTGCTTTGGCCCAAACTGATCCAGTCAAACATGACACGGGCCATTGCAGCAACAGAGTAGAATGAATGAGGACAGCAGTTCATCTCTCTCTCTCTCTCTCTCTCTCTCTCTCTCTCTCTCTCTGCATGCTCTGGTTTATCACTTTTGAGATGTGGAAATGAATGCTTGTTGATGTAGAGATAGAGAGAGAGGCTGTCTTTCTGAAGTCTCTAAACATTTGCGATTTTGCGTGAGATCAGTTAAAGCATCTTTATTTTAAACAGATAGTTTCAAATGTAATTTCTGATTAGAGGTTCCAATGGACATGTCGGGCCATCTTATGCAGCGCATAGCACAGCATTCAAAAAACGTAGCCCGTGAAAAGTTAAATGAAGTTCCACTTTTAAGAAAACACGCTTTAATAACTTGCGTTTTCTTCTACACGATTCCGTTCAAAACCAAACTATTAGCTATTTTTTTGTACATTTGGAGTGCTGTCAGTACAGACAAAAACGACAAAAATCGGTGTTGCCTACACCGTGTTATTATTATTTTTTTTTAAATTCGCACCCTGTTGACTTCAATGAGGCAAGTGCTATACCTCCTTTTAGCCTCTTAACATCCTTGATTTGTCATTACGAGTGCACAGACATGTGAATGGTGTTATTAAGAGTCACCACACGGTCAATCTCACTGCAGTAGATGTGAATGATATAAATAAAAATGATATTAATTCAGCCAGCTCACATACCTCTATTTACTTCCTGTTTTCGGTCAAAGTCCAAAGTAGTCGATTGTCAAGTTCACGCGTGCGACGGTGACTTGAGGGTGAGTAAATGATGACAGAATTTTTGGGTGGAGTGTATCCCTTTACAGTAAGTCATTATTACTAGAAAGTTTCTCATTATTATGAGATGTTAAGTCATTTTAACAAGAAAGTTTCTCATTATTTTGAGAGAATAACTTATTAATAAGAGATACTAAGTCATTAAAGTTTCTCATTATAATGAGAATCTAAGTCATAATTATGAGAAAATAAGAAAATATATTGTAAATAAGAACTTGTTCTTAATGACTTGCCTGTAAAAATAAAGAAGAGAAAAAAGAGAAAGTTTCTCATTGTTATGACTTACAGAATTATATATTGTATTTATGTATTATGTATAAAAATAATCCGTTATGCTACTGTACATAGCATTTAGCATTAGCTACAAACTCTATATGCTGCACATCAGTTACAGGCTTTGTATTGTGACTGTGTTTGACTGCATGGTCCCTGTTAAATAAATGAATGAATAAATAAAAATACTTGTTATTAGAAACGGGTATTTGTTATTCATTTTGTTATTTTAAATTTTAATCACAAACACATTGGTTATCACAAATGTCATTATGAGTCATGTTGAAAATTAAGGTGGATAAGTGCACAAAGTTTAGTACATTTGGACGCAGCCCTAATAACCTACTGACTCCACTAACCGTGCCAGATTCTGTACCTGGAAGGATATGATGTGATAAGATGTGTCTTGAAAAACATCATTAGTATTCAGTTTTGTTAAATTAGTTGCGTTAAGTGCTGAGTGCATGCGTGTGTTTAATGATGTAGCTGACCATAGAACAGTGCAGTCTCAGCTTGTCTTCTGACCATCAAATCCAGAATCTACTCCATTATTACTGTCATGCGGTGCCGGTGTCTCAGCTCCTCATTAAGCTGATTGATTTGAGGATGCAGGCGAAGGTTATTCCGTGCGTAATAAAACGACCATGACCATTTTATTTCTGTATCTTAGCATTATGTGGAGCTTTGAATGTGGTGGCCTGCGGAGTGACAGCTGAAATAGAAAAACAAACAGAGTCAGTCTGAGTCCTCAGGCTAAAATGACTCAATGCACCCACTGCTTTTATACTGTTTCACAGAGCCATTAAAACCTGCAGGTCTACTGGAGCAGGACTCAAAGGGAGAGGAAAGATGGAAAGAGACAAAGACGGAAAGAAAAGAAAAGCGGGTCGGCAGGAAGAATAGGGGAAGAAAGGGAGAGGGGAAGAGAGAGAAAGAGAAAATCTACCGCCTCCGACAAGAACCGACATGTACATGCCCCTCAGTGACTTCAGTGCTTGACTGGAATAACCCTTACCTTCAGCACACAGGCATGATAGGACTCTCTCTCTCTCTCTCTACGCACACACACACACTGCGCCTCGGGCCGGACTGGGTCAGACTCTCGAATAAGAGATTCTCCTGTACGTTCTGACTCAGTTTGTTGAAGGAATGGGTATTTCTCTGCACGTTTCAAAAGGCCAAGTGAAAAACAAAGGCAGTATCACAGATGCTACACTGTAGTTATGTAATAATGCAGGTCATAGAACAACAATTCTTAAACATCAGATCAGCGTTATACCTACACATCATGACAGAAGTTTATGATCATTCTGACATGTGAGCTCCATATTATTAGTGCTGGTTCAGACCAAAGACTATAACTAAAACAACAGCTATTGGCGTTCACAACAATAGATCATAATATTCTGTTTACTACAGTATAAGCAGTGCATTTATTATTTATGTCGCCTGACACTTTAAATGCTTGAGGTCTTTTAAGTCTTGTGGATTCTTATTGGATGTCAATGTTTTTAATTGTTCATCAGACTGAAAAAAAAAAATCTGAAAGTGATCAAAACAATATTTATTTTTGGATATGTTGTTATAGTTATAGCTGTGGTCTGGACTTCGTTATTCTCAATTAAAATGATTATTAAAATGTTAAAGTTATAGATATTGGTATTATTACACTGTTACTTTCTAAATGATCTTTGGAAGCCCAAATAAAATGAAACTAAAAACTACTCTCCTAAAAGCATCTCATGCTTTGATTCCTTCTGCGGTAATTAGTACTGGTCATTATGATTTCACAATGTCCTCTTACAATCAATTTAAACTGTGATGTCACAAGGTTCTCCTGAAATCAAATCAAGTGGGGGAAAATCCTTTATCTGTGTAATTATTTCCCAATCATCTTTCCTCGCTATCTCGGTGCTTTCTATCACAAGGAGGATGTGAGGCATAAATTTGATGATTAGCTGGATGCCTTTCGTGCTGTTTGCTTTGTGTAGGTCACGGCTCACCTGTGGAGAGTAGCATGTAATCTGGACCGAAGCGCTACAGTGGTTCTGGCTGAGAAATAGATGTGCCTGTCACATCGAATTAAATTTTTGAAGAGCTGGCCTAGACCTTGATGAAAAGAGAGGCTTCTCTACACCAGAAAACAGAAAGAGAGGGAGGGAGGTGGAGTAGCCAACTGGAAAAAAGAATGAAGGAAAAAGACAAGGTATGAAGGACAAACACATAGCTTATCAACAGGTTAAACAACAGTCTCACAGTCTGCCTCATAAATGCCATTAGTAGTGTTTTATCTGACTCAACAGCACACTAAATGCAAGCATGGTCCCTGTGGAGTAATTGGGCAGTCAGATGAATGTCTTTGCTCAAGGGTACTGTGGCGATAGCGGATCTGTAACTCTCCAGTTCATGTTATCTTGGTTTGAAACCATGAGCTTGTGGTTGTCTTTTTCAAAACTAACCACACTCTTAAAAAAAGATATCAAAAGAAGAAATAGAAGAACTATTTTGGGGTTTTCTACTGTCTCTCTACAAATAAAAATTTAGTGAAAAGAATATATTGATAATCTGCTGAACCTTTCCACTATCTGCTAGGCCTATGAAGACCATTCTGTGCAAAGGAAAGGCTCCATTGATTATAAAGGGTTCTTTCATGGAGTGAAAAAATATATATATATATATACTTTTTCGTCATCATCTGTAGCGAGTATACCTGTGTTTTCTGCATATCTCAACTAACCATGATGGCCGACTCTGAAGAAAATTTCTCTATACTGAACCTGTTCACTTTAAGTCAGTGGAATAGAATCACGAAATAGCATCGAACCCGTTCATTCGTTTTTAGCTAACTTTAGATATATAATTTAGATATAGAATTCAGGATTCCACATACACATTGACACATACTGTTTTTTGCCTAATATATAGTAGGGAAGTATGCAATTTCGGATGCTCGAAAAAGCTGCCTGCTGTTGCAAATATGGCTGGCGAGTGAACAGACTTTCAAGAAACTTTGTCGTTAGACTATTGAGTTTTTCGTTCGTGTCCATCCAATTCTAAACTAATCAGGAACCATTACTGTGATACCTACAGCTTCTGTTTACTCACTTGCTGTTATTATGACATCATATGTGTTAAAAAGACATTAATTAAAGGCACATTAAGTACTTTTTTTTTGCATTAAAATATCCAAAAACCACTAGCACAATGTAATATATTTTGTTCAATTGTGTACTTATAATATCCCAAATATTTCCAACAATGCTTAAATTCGGAGAAATTCACAATTTTAACCAGCGTAAAGGAGTATGATTGTTTTGTTTTATTTCATCAAATAAAGTGACCTGTATGAGTAGTAATTCAGCACTCGTGCTATTTTCAGATAATGTAAATTTAGGTGATCAAATGTAACTGTAAAATGTTAAATTGCAATAGACATAAACAACATAACAAAAGGAGATGTAGTGGCCAACTACGGCATAAGCAAATATAAAACCTAAAATGTCCCAGGCCTGGTCCTCTCTCGCCCTTCACTGCCATCATTCTTTCTTATATTCGTCTGGAACTCGAAGCCGGTGTGTCGTAATGTGCTTCTTACCAGAGTAATGTTAATAAAACATGAATACATTAACTCATGAACGATTTTTGCCTTGAGTCCCATCGGATTGCTTTCCATCAGCAGTGGATGTGAAGTTGACTAATCCCACGCTTACTCACCATCAAGCTACACCTTTGTTATTGTTTTTAATAAGCAACCCAGGAAACCTGCATACTGTGCCTTGGCAGAAATATTCTTACAAAACAAATGGGATATTTCTATATTACAAATGCAAGTATTACTAGAGTGCATGACAGCATCAATTTGAAGTAAATTTATTCTTAATACAACTAGGAAAAAACCCTAATGTTCTTTCTCTTAATAAACAGGATTTGGATTGGTAGAAAGTTCTTACACACCAGCTGGTCATTGAGACCTGAAGCACAAGACACTATTCATCAACCTCCACGAGATGCCAAAAACACATCTCAAAAACAGAGCATCTCTCTCCTTCACACACAGAAATACACACACCACACACAGCTGTGTCCTGATGAATGCTCCTGATTTATTCTGCAGGAACTGGGGACATTTGTTACTTGCGACACTTCCCTCTCTTCCTCTCGGTTTCTTGCTTTGATAAAGCTGCCAGCTGCTTCAGTTACAAACACTCTTTTGATCTCTCAACTTCTGCTGGCCAAAACGGACTTCCGTCTTTACAAAAAAAAAAAAAAAAAAAAAAAAAAATTCTCACACAGAGCAAGAGACAATGGAGTGCCAGAGCAGAGCCTATATAAACCAATGGATTGAGAATACAGTAGTTTGAGAAAGAAAGATCCATTCTAAACTTGATTTAATAATCTAAAGACCCCTTTTGAATCATTCATGTGCCGTAACAGTAGGTCAGATCAGTGTGAAACAAGGTTAAATCCTCAAGGGAGATATATTACATGAGGTGAATAAACCCAAAAGGAGCAAAAAATGTCTGGCATCAGTATATATAGAATATAAGAAGTTATAATACCTTATATACCAGTTGTAATAAACAGTCAATATAAGCAACTACAGTAGTTGAGAACTGCAGCTTAAATTAAAGTGTTATCTTTTCTCCAAAACACATTGGCCACAATTATAGCCTAGACTTTATTATGCTTAAAGGGATTGTTTTTTTTTTTTATTTCCGCACAAAAAGTATTCTCGTCGCTTGATAATCTTATAGTTGAGCCACTGTAGTCACATGGAAAATTTAAACATTTTCTTCAATGACTTTCTGGGCCGTCAAGTTTCAATCTCTTAGCCTAGGAGGAGCCTATGTGGTAGTGATGCAGCTCTCAAATTTTATCAAAAATATCTTCATTTGTGTTCCAAGGACAAACAAAGGTCTTACAGGGTTGGTAAATCATCATGGGGGTGAGTAATTAATGACTTAATTTTAATTTTTTGGGTGAACTAACCCTTTAATTGTGGCAAAAGTGTATTAGAGAAAAAACATTTGATTTCACCCCAATTATAATTGTTTGACTTCAATAAAAGTTGGATTTTTTTAAAATAAAGGTCAAACAAAGATGCAGATTTGCACAGGCTTGCTCACATTTACCAAGACAAGGGTGCCAATAACCCTGACCAGGACTGTATATCATATTTAGATTGCATTTTAGGCCTGCATCAAGTTCACAGTAAGCACAAATAACATCCATCTGTTTCTGCCCTACAGGTCAGACTTCACAGAATCTGCTTCATTACACGGTACAGCAAATAAACCTGTGACATTTAAACTGGCTGCCGTTTCTTCAATTGAATGTAACTTACCTGAGCACAAGGCTACAAACTCGAACCTGCAGTGAGCTTGCTCTGATGTCCTCTGTGAAGAATGGTCTAAATAAAACTGTCTCATCTTACGAGCAAACTCTACCATACAGGAAACACAGCCCTTTATTTCACATACATGAAAAACAGGTTGTCTTCTGTTTCATCTCATACTGTTTAAAACTATTTTAATTTGATGATACACTTTGATATATATTCAGTGTTCCTATATACTTTGTAATTATTAATTCAATATATATTTACTATACAAACATTAGCAAAATACCAGAAATAAATATCTGACAAACCATTTTGGAAAATCGGAATTTCAAATAAACTGGATAAAGTTGGTGGGACATTTCTGCAAAAAGGTCTCTTTAAAAAACAAAAGCAAACACTCTTGCACTGAAGGTTTTTTATTCATAAAGTTTTACTGCTAACAGGCAATTGAGAAACGTGCTACAGCACAGAAATCTCCACACACAAACTCTTGTATATGCTCCTATAAACGGCAAATATCATCATTCAGTTTGTCTTAAAGTACAGGTGCATCAAAATCAGATGAATTATTAAAATAATTGTGTAATTAACCAATTAGAAGCTGGTGATTGTGACCTGAGAGAAAATTCCCTGAGGGCATTTTGCTTGAAAACCCTTCCCTTTATTAATATAATAGTAAGGCTTTGTTGATTGCTCTTCAAAATGAAGATTAATACAAATTCAGTCAGTCAACATATTAAGCATGTTCACCATTCCGAAGCTTCACTCAGTGGGATAAGAATGGTCTAAAAACACACTATTTATTTGTTCAGTTGCAATGCATTTCAAATAAGTAAAAAAAAAAAAAAAAAAAAAAAAACTTAGGATGAGGACAAAAAAAAAAATCACATAAGTACATATTGTGCTTGGTTGTTTACAAAACATTTTGCCAATAGAAAATACTGTATAAATAAAAAGAAAATTTAATTTCACGTATCCTAAATATCTTTCAATGAGGACACTGCCTTTAGTCTCCATGGCAACAAGACCCAAGCAGTTCAGGGTTAGTATTTTGTCCGCTTAGGTGTGAAAGCAAACAGCCAGCAGCCCCTCCAGACACAAGCTCACGCCTCCTCTGCAAAACTCCATATGACCCGTTACATATGAAGTCTGACGGCTGAACGAAAGATCAGGACGTCGAGATAAGGTGCACTGACGGACATTAGCACCGACATGGGAGCATTAAGTCACTCCAAAACAATACATTCGACAAGCGGCAGTAAATGCACCTCGCCAGGTTATTTCTGGACATTTACTTTTTCAAAAGAAAAACTAGTCCTACAAAACCAAATACTTCCAGTTATTGTCGGGTTTCGAAACAAAGTTACGTGCTTTTAATTGTGGACAAAGTTATGGGCTTTAACTTTACATAGACTTAAATCCCAATTACATCCAGTTCTATGGAAAGCAGCGTTTTTTCTCCAAACAAAACAAAAAAAGGAAACGCCAGCAGCACCAATAAACTGTGTGAACAGTGAGGCAGACAAGCTTGGGAAGATTTCTACAGCGACAAAGATGAGAGTGCAGGAGCGGAGTGAAGGACGGACTGCCTTGTGCACATTTACCTGTTAGACTGCGTGAAAGTGAGTGTGTGTGTGTGAACTGTAAATGTGTATATGGACCTCTGAAAAATGCATTTGAGTGAGTGAGGTGTGTGTGCATATATGTGAGAAACTGTGAGGGTGTTCACACACCAGATTTAATCGTGTTAGTCCGTGAACCAGACCAAGGTAGTAGATTCATTAAACTGGTTAAAAAAAGAACACAACACAAAATAATATCAGCAAGTTAGTAAAATTCTTACTAAGAATGTTTTATTAAAATAAATGCCAAGGAGGTTAATAAGAAAAAAATAACAGCATACACCATAAAAACTAAATGCAAGCATGTAAAAATACCTATGACAAGAGGAACTAATAAGTTGCTAATGAGTTAAACAAGCTAAAGAATCAGCAAGAAAACAAAATAACTCTAGGAAAAGGCAACGCTCCCAATGAGAGAGACATATCTGAGTAGAGTGGGCCGAGAGGGAGGGAAGAGGAGAAGAGAGGACATGAAAAAACAAACAAAAAAAATAGTGTGTAGTGGGTTTCATCACAAAAGGAGATCAGAAAAAAATGACTTGTACATAGAAAATGAAGTTAGAAAAATACATTAGAAACCTGTAACAATGGCTGTAATTTACATTATTACACATGTAGTAGGCAGGCGGAAGAGAACAAGAGATTTCTCCATACACCTGATGGACTAACCCCAAGTCCAAAACATTAACAGCACGTAGTAACATGGCAGAGGGGATTCGCTTAATACTGTCCATTTCTCTGCGGTTATCTATGCTCCTCTCTAATATTGCATTTCATTATTTTAATGTTTAAAAAACATGTATTTAACACTGAGAAGAGAGAGAGAAAAAAAGACATTGACCTTTTTTTGTGTAACAAAAGTGAAGAACAAGACAAAACCAGAGCCTGCCAGGGTTACAGGACACAAAGTTGAGCGTGATCTTATTCAATCTGACGAACACCTCCGGTTGCTTCAACGACTGAAAACTGCACAGGGGAGATTTGATCTTTAGACTGTGATTTGATACTGTGGCTCTTGTGTGACTGCTCGGGTTTGGCACGAAAGCGGCAGCAGACGGATATCCTTCCCATCCTCTCTCTCATCCATCTCACAAATACTTTTAATAAATTGCTCTATTTTCTCTCCCCCCTGCATTATTTCTTTTTCTCAAATCAGTGCACTGTAAAAGCTACATATTTCAGCTGTGGAACACCAAAAAGGCCATTCCCAAAGTGAGCTAAATACTTCTTTAACTCTGCCCTCCTCTCTCGGTCTCTGAAAGCAAAAAGAAAAAGCCAAAAACAACAAAAAAGTACTTCCTTGGCATAAAAATTAGCATGTTTTGGCACTCACGATTGCGAAAAAAAGTTGAGGCAATGATTGAAAGTTTTTCAGTTTGCAAGTCTTGAAACAAGAGGAGGTTTCAGGTGAAGTCCAATTAAATGATTTCTTCTTCTAAAACACCTGGCAGACTTCCACGTCATGATTGGCAGTTCTCGACAAAAATCACAGTAACCAAATACATAGATGGCATTGCTGATTTTGTCCTCCTAATATAAGAATAACAATGCGATAAAACACAGAGAAAAAAATTAAACACTTTGTTCAAATGGGAATTAAAGGAAAAACAATCAGACTTCAACTTAATTTTGGGAAGACGAATCATGGCACATAGTTAGCTGGTCAAATGACTGCTATTCCTTTGCATAGAATAGATTCAGTGGCACAACACTGCAACAGCCTTGTGGTTTAACTCTTGGGGTGCTTCCTCTTCGCAAACCCTCCCCCCGCTCGCTCTGCGCTCTCCTAGTCGGTGCTGGATATTATTGAACAGAATGTAACACTCGGAAAAAGAAACGACCGTCGGTAAGGCACTTATCCCTCTAACTGTCCTCGTCTTCTCCTCTCACGTCATGCAATTCCTCCAACATTCCAAGGTTTGACTATTTTGGTCTGCTTTTTTTTCCCCCTGGCCAATAGTATCCAAAGTCACGCAACATTTCTTTATCACCTTTCGCTGTACTATTCTACAAACGGTTTTATATATATTTTTTATTTTATTTTATTTTTTTGTATTACGTTTCATATTTTGTAACTGCAAGTTAAGTATAAAAAGCTAAAATCGCCAAAAATATATATTTCTCCAGCACCCTGTAAAAGTATCTAATTTTGATCTTTCTGTATTTTAATATGCAATGACCTATCTACATTTGTGTATGTATGTATATATATTTATATCATGTATGTATAAAGCAATTCGAACAGGCAGACATGGCTTTCACATCCTATGTTTTTTAAGGGGGTGTATAGAAATGAGAGAGTGGACTCAGTAGCTGGGGGTGTGCTGGACACATTGTGGATGGGCTATCTGATACGGGCGTTTGAAACTAATCGAAATAACACAGTTGCTTCTCATTTGTGAATTTAAGTTAATAAGGGCATTAACAAGATCCCTCGCTTTTTGTTTCAGCTCAGCTAACTATTTTTTGGAAGATGAGAGTTTTTCTATAGAATAAATCAGCAGAAACAAAAGAAAGAAAAGTGTGCACATACAGCAGTGAGGTAATGCCCTCCCCCGTTCCATTTACCTCATTCATCTTCCTTAGTGTGTGTGGTTTTTTTTGTACATACTCAAGGAAATTAGCGTCTTGTGGTACAATTCATCACCATTTCATCCATTTTTGATTCATTGTTATAACACAGATACAGGCATGGGACCAAACCTTTTCAAACCCTAGACTAGCATGACAGAACCCTTGGCGGTTAGATATATATATGAAATTCATTAAATGGAAACCCTTTGGCTAAACGCGCACACGTAATACTTTGTCTTTTTTTTTTTCGTCTTTTATCTCACAGCTCATTCAAAGAAAGATTTGTAGAAAGTTCAGGCACTGTATGTAGGGAGGGGGTTGAGAGTTTTTGGGATGGCATAGTTCAGTAAACTGATTCCGGTTAATATCCCAGCTGTCCAACCCTGAATATCCTAGATTTAAAGACTCCAAAGACACTTCACCCCTATCTCTCCTGCTATTGCCCTGCCTGACTCTGCCTACTGCCCCCTACTGAGCTGGCACAGATACTGCAATGAGCAGCACATATAAATCTGCAAGTATTGCCAAACGCTAATAAGATACATGGAAACATAAGAAAAAAAAGGGAGAAGTAACAGAACAAAGAAATCAAAACAAGCTTTTTGCAATCTGTCATTGTAGCCATGCTCTAAGTCAGCTGGACAGGCACACCCAGAATGTGTCAGCACAGTAAAACTAATCAAATGAAACACACAGGATTACATCAGAGAAGGACAGGAAATACACAAGTTGGTGTGAGTGTAGGTTTCTTTCCTTCTTTTTCTTTTGTTGATTCATAGTGATAGTTTAAATGGGTGGGGTAGCGTATAGTCATAATCTGGATCCTGACGCCCCGTTTAGCGTTATAATTGCTAAAACTGGGGTCATCATCATGTTTTTTTTTTTTTTTTAATTTTTGCTTTGTGAGTATAAATGCATTTAAGGGCTAAATTAGCAGAAGATGCTTCTTTATTGCTTTTAAACTTCAGTGCAGATTTTTGGGTAACGCAACATCACTGTTAACATCCACCCAGTCATTTGAGGTTTAAAAAGAAAGAAAGAAATAATAATAAAAAAACAAACAACATAATATAATAAAGTATCATAGTTGTTATCGCTACACAACGTGTTGGTATGGAGGGTTGTTGTGTTTTATGTTGGTTTGTGTTAGGATCACTGCTCGGACAGGTGCCTCTCTCTCTGTGTCCACCAGGCTAGCAAAAGGCAATTACCAGTTAATCTGATCAGCAGGCAGGCTTGGGCGGCTCATCATTGGGTGAAGAGTTCAGAGTTCAGAGGTCATTTGTTAGTTGCCGGTGGCGGCTAGGTGGTTAGGAACAAAAACAACAAAAAGAAAAAAAAAAGGTAGAAAAGATATTAGTTAGCAAGAAGAGACCGGAATGACATCATTTTAACAGCAAAATGAATGCAATTTTTGTTTAACCCCCAAATCCATGGCCAAGAGACAAACACAGGCTAAACCTCGTTATGATCATGACACACTAACGTCATGATCAGAGTTCAATCAGAACGTTATTACATGTAATTAAAGCGCTAAAATGCCCCATGTTCCCACAAACAAAAGCAGAGAGGCATAACGTAGACAAACGAGAAACAAAAACTAGTAACATTTTAGTGTCGAGTCGAAATGCGTGTTACGAACAGTGTAATTAGTTGTGAGGGGGAAATCAGAGAGCTAGTGCTACGTTACGCAAATAAACAGATAAAAGTTGCAAAATATCACTGGATTTTTCTCTTTATTTTCAGTAAACGTATACACAGGATTCAAAAATACATCTGCTATAAAAAAATACTCAAGAAATAGTACCTTTAGTAAAACTAAAAGATAACTGGGTGTGAAGTACATTTTTACAATTAAAGAGATGAACAAATAAAATTCGATGAGATTAACCTGAGACATAAAAAAAATAGTGAGGTAATAACTTAAACAGTTAGACAATGGCTTTGCTGGCAAAGGAAACGTATTCCAATCCCTTCTTTGTATTTTAAATCGATTTAAACAAATCATATAAACAAAGCAACACAAAAAGAATAAAATCTATTTTTTGGATCTAGATGTAGTTAAGGAACGCACTGATATATAAAACTTAAACAAATGGCATTTAATTCAATTACAGTCTTGTTTCCATAAACCTGAGTGTTTCCAGAGGCATTTCATATGTAAACACATTTCCACAGTAAAGATACGCAGTGTATATGATCCCCCGTTCAGAGATAATGCAATACAAAGAATAAAAAAAAGGTAGAAGTATCTTTTCTAACTAACCTCTGTCTGCGGTCACTATCCTTTGGTAAGGATGGACCCGTGAATCATGTCTCCGCACTTTAGTAGCCATTGCACCTAGATTACAACAGGTCCATAAGGTTAGAAATGTTTCAGCCCAGAAGAAAAACAGACATGTAAAGCCTGTGGAGCACAGCTAGACCGTGCAACCAGCCTCAAACGCTGCAGAGGAACTGTACAAACCAGAGAAATACTGAGCATTTTGACCTTTTATTTAAGAGGCTCAAATTTGAGCAGGCTAGCTGTGAAACAGGCTTTACATGAATTCTCATCTATATTTAAATTTAAATTGTTTCTACATAGAATACATATTCACAATATGAACACATTGGGTAGACAATTCATGAAAAAAATAAGTGTAATAAATGCATACCAAAAAAAAAAAACAGAATTTAATCAATGTATAACTTAGAACTTAAAATTACATAGTAATTGGTTTAACTCGTAAGATTTGAGACGGGCGGGCAATGGGGAAAAAAAAACAAGGTGTGTTTTAGTAAAAAACAAATTACAACAGTGGAAGCAGCGTCATTTGATAGCAAAATGTAATCAAGTTTTGACACCCTGTGATTACTATGTGACAGCACCTGGTTTGCCACATTTCAGCAAACCTGCTAAAATACAAACTCTCTGCTCACAAGACTACATATGTAAAAAGACAAGATGACCAGTCAAAACCAAAATAGATGGAAAATTCTAAGCACGTTGATTATAAAATTATTTAATATGTTATCTCCTTGTTCAATCTCAAAGGTAATACACAGAACAAATCGATCTGAAACAACCGTTGATAGTGGAGTCGTAATTATTTCCATGGTAAAGGTCTTTTCTACGGCAAAAGCAAAATTATCTATAAATTGTGAAAAAGTGAAAATGCATTTTCACACATGAAGTTTTCTTTTACGTTACTTGCTCTCTATTACATATATACTATGTTACAGAATATATACTATATGTTATAGTATTCAATTAATACTATAACATATGGTTCACTTAAAATTAAAAATTCACTTAACATGGTGTGACTATTTACAGGTTATTTAGTTATAAATTGAAAGGGTGGATGGGCTGTATTTTGCATTAAAGCAAGGGAATTTTGTACAATCGGATGCGTTGATGTAACAATAAATTGCCGGAGTTTTGATTTGTTTCACTCTTGGCATGCACAGACCTTGAGACAGATTGGTGAAGGAAGCTTTTTCAGTCTTATGGTTATTGCGTGAGACCAGGAGAGGAATGACTCTGTCTGATAGAATCTATTCATTGACTAGCCAAAGATTTAAAACTACAATGGGAAACTGTACTTGTTTCCCCCATATCTTTTTTTGGGGGAAAATCTTCATTATTGATTTAAGCATTAGTAATCCTGTATGACTCCTGATGACTACCAACTCACATCATGACATCACAGAATAGTTAGCTACGGACAAAATGCTTTTACTCTCTTCTGGAGAAATTCTAACGTTTCCCTCGAACTGTGTGTGTATATGCCCACATGCTATTCTGCAACAGCAGACAGCAGATGTCCAACAAATCACTTCTGATTGCACAGAAGCCCAGCGAGTGAGCGAGTTAAAGAGAGAGAGAGGGGTCTGGTTTGATGTTGGATCGGTACTATAAGTAAATAAAAGGCTGCTAAGCTTCTAAGTGTTTTAAGTTTAAAAGTGGAATCCCCAGCACTGTTAGAACAGCAGAAGACCCAAATGTGCCAACTGTACAACATCCATTAAACTGAACTCAGAAAGCCCTCCATCGGATCAAAAGCTTTTCAAGCGTAACGTTCAGCTACTGACACATGACTTCATCATGCTATTGATTATCACGTCCACTTAAACAATTGATTTGTTAATGTTTACATTGCTTTGATGAAAAGTGTCGAGTCTGTAAAAGAGGTTGTGATGTAGTTATTATCTACCTTCTTTGCGAGAGCTAGCAGAAGCCCCTCGCTAGGCAGGGGAGTATGGGTAATTCTCTCTGAATAGGGTCGAGCACTCAAGTTCACAAGGGTAAAAATAAGACAATTGGATACAGTGAGAATAGTGGAAGAATTTAATGAACATCCCCAACGGGACTCTAGGCTCTTTCTCTCTCTCTCTGCCGTTCGGCACCGGTACCAAGGCCAGGCAAGAGAGAAATGATTTCAAAAGCCTGGAGAAATCCAAGGGGATCCACCAGTAGCCTGCCTGACAAAGCCTGCGGCAAGAAGGAGAGAGACGAAAAAAAGATGTGTGCAAGCAAGCGTGTCGCCACTGTCTGCGATGGCGAATGTGTGCGTGTGTCCTGAGAAAAGACTTCTTACACAGCAGCAAAAAAAAAAAAAAATAATAAATACAATTTGGACAGACGAACACACCTCGTTTTAGACGTATTTAAGTGGTCCCTTTCCCAGCCCGTCTCAGTGGCATAACATTTTTATTTTGTGCCTAGGAAGCTATGTCTTTAATCACCTGAATTACCCAGCCCGCTAGCATGAGCTAGTCATCACATATTTACCTTTGAGTGAGTCCTGAACGGGGCCGGGAGACGCCCCATCGAACATGCCCCCGTAAAACACCCCAGCAAAGCCCTCTTGCGGGGCACCAAAGGGTGAAGTGCCAAGCCCCCACGCCCGCTTACCTAGGACTCCGCTGTGCTCGATGGGATATTCCAGCAGAGACGTGGGTGCCAAGGCATAAGGGTAATCATAGGGCGTGGTGTAGATAATACCCCCGTCAGGCGTCGGGGGCACCAATGTAGGGGTGCCGTTGGGTAGCACGGTGGCCATCTGAGTGGGCCGAATGATGTTCATAATGGGGGTCCCTGCCGGAGTGGGGGGCCTGAGGGCAGATGGGGAGAGGACCTGACCCGCAGGGGATGCGATCAAACGCTGGCCTTGAGCAGCCGCTGCCGCTGCTGCAAGAGAGAACGCAAGGGTGGCTGCCGTAAACGAAAGAGTGAAAAGAGAGAAAGAAGCAGGATGACAGAGAAAAGTAATGGGAGAGATAGAGCCATAGGAGGTTTGGTGTGTGTGAATGTGTGTAAAATTTTCAGAGCAGAAGGAGGGGAACAGAAATGGACAAAAGGCACAAAAACAGATGTGAGAAAAGCACAGGCAGGGAAAGGAAAATAGAAGTACATGAAGAGGAAAAAAGAGGGTGGGGGGAAAAAATAAAGGAAAATTAGTCCATGCGATGGTCAATGGACAACAAAAAAAGTCACATTCTAAAGCAAACTAAAACAAACCCCACAACCAAAATCATTACAGAAAATTAAACCAAAACTAAAAAAAAACAAGGAGAAACTGATGATTGATAATAACAGGGCAAACTGATCATCAAAACACAGGCACGAAATGCACAACATAGTAACTGATTTAAAGCAGCACATCTGAACTTACTGTCCTGTGTGGCATGTGGCATCCTTAGGGTTGTATCTCTACAGTGGACTTTTCTAGAATTGATTCAATTAACTTGCCATAAGCTTTCCCATATGAATCAGAACCTCCACATGCCACTGGGACATTTAGTGCAGATGTTGAGAGGAAATAACCACAACAGAGCTGAAAAAATTAAAATGCTTGTAAGCATCCTGCACAGAAGCCCAACAGAATCAAACACGTGTGCTTCTTCCAAATAAATGTCCGTCATATATATCCAAATATGCATGCCCACAATCATAAAAACATACACCATATATATATATATATATATATATTATTTTTTTATTATATAATATAAACAATCATGCAAATGTTACTTTAGAGAGCAGTATATACAAGCCCAAATCTCTCCATGTCAATTTAGATATGCATTGCTGTAATGGATATGTATGACATGAGCAGAGTTGTATGCAAATACCTTTAAACAATAATACACATTTATGACTTGAAGACAACCTAAAAAATCACAATCATGCAGCAAAATGATTCTGTACGCCACACCAAGATTACACAGGCTGTGATTGCATTTGGAACAGCTTTGGAAGGAGAGGGAGGAAGAGAAAAAGAGAGGGAGAGACAGAGGGAGGGATAAAGAGAGACAGAAATACTAGACTGTGGGCAGATGATTAGATGTTTTCAATGGGGAGTCTGCAGTGGTAAGGATTCTTTTTAGAATTAACACGAGCATCTCGTCTGATGAACTCTAAAGTGCTCTGCTTTTTTAATTGCTCATTTATGGTCAGAATAAGAAAGCACAAAAAAGGTTTCTATATGTCACTGCATGTGTGTGTGTGTGTGTGTGTGTGTGTGTGTGTGTGTGTTCATTCGCACATGAATGAAGGATGGATATAAGAGATGGATTATGGCTAACACATTTGGGTGTGATATTACATGTGTAAGTGTCTTTAGTCACGGTGAACACTATCACAGTTCAACTCAATTTCTTAATAGTTGTCTTGTAACTAAATTATTGTCTTATTATCTTCCAATAATAAAAAAATAGTTGTCTTTTATTCAGGAGTGTGTGTTTATACAAAGCTCTTAATTGTCTAAGCTGTTGGTGTAAATGTCTCTGCTTACGCGCTTTTATGTTGGTGTCTCTGTACGTTCCGTTCAGAATGGCCAGCTCCATCAGCTGCATCTTCTTTAGATTATCTTCTCCTTCTGCCTAAGAAAAGAAACAGACCATCATTACTCACACAATAATCACCAACCACTTGTAGCATTTACGCAAAATCAGGTAAGTATTTAAATTGACAGTGAATATGTAGAATAATAGAATTTATATGAACATTATTTCAATAATAAAAAAAAAAATTAACTAACTAGCGTTGGAGCAGAACGCATTAAACATAACTCTCAGCAGGAACTAAAAGTCTAGTGCTTCTAGACAGGGAAGGATGCACACTTTTGATTACAGAGAAAGAGTAAAGAGTAAACCAAACATGAGATCTCTCAACACAGAGCTACTAAAATACCCAAAGAGAGAGAGAGAGAGAGAGAGAGAGAGAGAGAGAGAGCGAGAGAGAGAGAGGAACAACCAGCTGAATTCAGATTTACATATCAAGCTACAGACACACTGGAGGACTGGGATACCTTTAACTTTTCATGGTGTTTCAGAGTTAACTTAGGAGCGCACACATCAAAGGCCAAACTACTTTGACAGACACCATATTTGAGTGGTATTGTGAGAGTTGCCCTTAAGGGACTTAGACTGCAGAAATAACACTACTCTAGATTAGTCAAAATCTACACATCCACATGACTCAAAGCTGAGATAGACCCAGACTCAAGAGTAATTTCCTCAATCAGAGAGAAAAATAAAAACGGCACTGAAGCTACAGAATGCACTAACTTGCCCATTCCTATGAACTTAAGTAATTCAATAGAGACACAAAAACATTGTCTTATACAAAGTGGAGCTTTTGTTTGAACATTTTTGAAAATGAACAGACATGCACACATTGAAAGTGATCAATGACCGAGCAGCATTCCTGTCATACATCCTTCCTCCGCCTTACAAATGATGTCTGTTCGCTCTTACACTGGCCAGCAGATCTCAGTTTCGGCACAGCTGCTCTAATACTGTCTGAACTGACAAAGAGCTTGCCATTCAACAAGGGCAAAGATCTGCTCCAGTGTTTCCTGTACAAGCATGCACACAGGTCCTCAGCCAATGAGGGTGAACTCCCAGTACAGAGCCACACCGATAGATACGATGAGCGCCAAAAGTGTGTAATTTACTTGCCCATGTCATTCTAGACTTTCCACAAAAAAGAAAAGTAGTTAGTGGGCAAAATATCTAGTTTACTCTATCCATTCAATGTGAATGCATGATCACAATTTTTCTTGTTTGAAACTAGCTTTAATGAGAAACTCAGTATATAAACTAACTATTATGAAAAATGAATAAATTATAAACTATAAATGTTTATAAAAAACAAAACTATAAATGAAAAAAAAACAAAAAAACAAACATACTATAACAGATTAAAGTAATGGGACAGTGCAAGGAGGGAAATCAGGGTCTGGGGCATATTTATCCCTCAAAATGGAGCTTTTCCACTACACGGTTCTAGCTCGACTCGGCTCGCTTTTGTTTGGTTTTCCACCATACCTGCTTTCGGGTACTTTTTTTAGTATCACCTCCGGCTAGGTTCTGAGCGAGCTAAGCCTGTACTAAAATGTGACGTGAAAACAATGCCGACTGCTGATTAGTCAGAGAGAATCGTCATCATTGCACGCACCAGATAGAGTATCCAGAATATCCCCGCCATTTGTAAATAGTTTGGCCAGAGATAGTTTCTAAACTTACTACTACTATTATTATGGCAACTCGGAAAAATATGCCGTGGTCAGTGCAGACTTTCCTTTGTTTGGTTGCCAAAGAGAGATCCAGCGAGAGCTTGATGGGGCAGCGAGGAACGAAAGGCGTCACTGTGACGACCGGGTACTATTTGTGGCGGTCCTGTTTGCAATGGAAAACGGAGTGAAAAGCGAGCCGAGTCGAGCTGGTACTGGTAATGGCAAAGCGCCATAAGAGAGGTGAGGAAGAGGATAAACGAGTCAAAAAAGCCCCAAAACACCATAAACAATCACGCTTTCGTTTCTGCTGAAACAGGACTTTGTGTTGTTGGCTCAGCTCTAAATCCAAATAACAACATCTCAGTGCTGACCGTAAAAGCAGATGGAGTCGATTTTCTCTCGTCCCACAAACTAAGACTTTGTTTCTGGCTCATTCTGCCGCGTATTTAATGAGGCTGCAGTGCCTCTGGTCAGTAAGAGTAACTCCCCACAGGTCTGCGATGACAGGGGTTACTGGAGCAGAGACTTCCTTCAAGGGCTGATGACGCTGCTCCTCAGATATAGGAGTTATAACACCCTCTTTCTCTGATTCTTCCTCTGGAGATACAGGCATTCACAGGATGTTTGTAAAAAAGAAAGAAAAGAAATTACAGGCGAGAGAGGGGAGGGAGGAAGTAAAATAAAGGAAGTGTGCATTCCAGAGAGCTGTGTGTCATCAGAAGGGGGGAGGCTCTGGGGAGACATCCCTCTGATTTAAGCAACAAAAGCTGACACCGAGAGAACGTTTCCACACACACTCTGGGTGTGAGACATCAGGGAAGGCCGCTCAATAATCCTGCTCTATCCACAGGAATCAGATTCAATCAATGGGGTCTATTTGTAAGGGCAGCGGAGTGAAGCGGCTCTCATTGGCCGTGGGGGAGGACAGGGAACAGTAGACTGTGAAAGCAGAGCTTGTGAGCACATCAATTTTGCTACATGCACAGAACTACAGCATTTCCTCTTCATAATAAATCGTTTACCGCCATTTCTGAGGCCATTTGCTTTTTCAGTCCAAAACGGTAGATCTGTGGTGTCCACCAGCAAGTGCTCATATCCAGCATGCTTAAATTATATTAGAATGAAACATTACAAACACAGAGCCAGGTTTTTACAGATTTTTCCTTTAAAGTTGCAATACAATTCAAAGTCATCTTTAACTAAAATTGCCCCCGAGATAAGAAAAGTAGACTAAAGAAATATTTAAGTCGCGAGAGAAAGCTCTATAATTTCTCTAGGATTATTAGCATTACCTTCCAGTCACTTCCAGCAAAGTTGCCTTTAATACAAAAATATCTGTCAACTCCACCCTCACCACCAAATATTCAACAATCTACATGATTCAGACAGTTTTATCCACCTCAGAAATGATTTCAAAAATCCTGACTGTGTTGTGAAAGCTTCAGCATGAGCTTCAGTATGAACTTCAGCAGTCAGTCAGTGATGAGAAATTACGTGCATGACAAGCAGTTACAGCACCCTTCTGCCGTCAACTGCATGGAGGTAATGCCAGTTAGTTTGAGTGGAACTAAGCCAGTTTTCAGAGTAAAACTACTAATGTTTTCCTTTATTTCGTTTCTCAATTGAACAGAGGGTTTAAAGTTCGGTAGAGTAAAGCACAGATGTGTTCCTCGTTTGTAAAGGTAATTGAATGGACTTCATTGGGAACTTTCACTGAAAAGCTAAAAATCAATATCCTAAATGTACAATGACAAAAAGTAAAAAAAAATATGTATACGTTATTTTAAATATATAATAATAATGCCTTTACTATTATTTAGTAATCAATAATGCCACCTTCAAAAAAATATCACAATATCTCAAGAATTCGGATCCACACATAAAATCAATGGATGGTGATTAAAATGAGGGGATTAAATGCATCAAACAAGCATTCTTGCAGTGAATCTATTTGTATTACATATATAATCAGTTGTAATACAGGCTGAAAATGCAAAAGGTTGCAAGTTTGATCTTGTGAAGTCTTCCCCTAAAGCAAGACGCATAATGTGCGTCATATGCAATGCTTCGAATATAAAGTTCTGTGAAATGACCACCATATGAAATGTAGGCCAGGTTGGAGTGTGATAGCTGTATTTAAAATGCTGCACAGATGTTTACATAGGCACCCATACGGGATTACGCTGGATTTCACCAGAGAGGGCTGTGAGGAAAGAGATCAGAGTGAACGAACAAACAAAATAAAGCACAACAGAAGAGGAGGAGGGAGGGGTGCAAAAACAGAGGGAGCATTAAAATGATCCATGATTTCCATTGGTGCAACACATTGTAAAACCTTCAGCTGGCTCGCCCTCTTCTCTCTCTCGCTTTCTAATTTTCCCTCCCCTCTTCCTATTTCTCTCTCTCTCTCTCGCTGCCAGACGATGTTTTGTTCTGCTCCTATGATCCTTTAATGCCACCCAATCGAGCCGAGAATATCTTGAAAGGATTTGGAAAGGCTGATCTGGAGGTTTAAATACTGCCGGATTTGCATCAGATTCTGAGATTTGAGAGTCAAAGCTGATCCGCGTGCTCTCTGTGCCGCCTGTGCTGTCAGCTCTGGACTGTGACCCAACCTCGTCCGCTTTACAACCCCCTTAACCTTGTGTTCATCAGGGGCAAATGGGAGGAATGAATCAGCGGAGGAAAAAAGGCCTGAATAAATAAATCTGCAAATCCTAATAAAAGCAGCACTCTAATGACAGCCCCTTGAACATGCAGTGTGGACTGATGGACCATATTGAGGCTAATTTGAAAACAGTGCTTCCCCGACGGCCCAGAAGAGGTTACTTCACAGTCAAGGATAGCAGCTGCAAAGCGAATATACAATATTAAAAGTGTTGGCCAGCGCAGTCAAGGTCTCTACTGTGATAGCCAAACTGCTCTGTGGGTCAGGGCCAATATATTAGCAAGCAGAAGGCACAGAGCCTAATATACTAATGCATGCTGCGTGAAAAGATGTTTTGCTTGAGCAAAATTGGAAAACATATTGCATTTGAAAGTAACTGAATACACACACAATCTTGATGACATGTTCTGCAGACTTCAGGAGACACTGTGTACTGGCAATGGGAAATTACAAACAAAGAGTAATGGAGACATATTGGGCCAAATTGCAACCAAAAGCTTCTGGATTAAAAACAATAATAATAAATTAATAATAATAATAAAAAAAAAACAGACCGGCTACTTGTCCTGTGGCCAAAAATAGGAGGGACAAAATGCTAAACATGCAACCAAAGTTTGGTATTGTCTACAAATGCTAATGTATGCCCCAACACAATCCTATTCGCCCCCCGAAAACAGTGCGAGAAGATGAAAGGAATCATTCCTGGCTCTCTCCGTGACATTGGTTTGAGAGGATTCTCTAGATGCCAGGACTGATCCTACTGGTCCCTGGCCTCTTCTGACTCTGAATGAGCAGATAATTAGCCCAGCCACCATGTAACAAGGTTGGGAGTGCAGAAAGCCAAAGGGGGCACAAAAACATCCCCATAACTAGACTAGAGTGCAAACACTGGCGTTTCAGTCAGCAGCTATTCTCCCCAAAGTAAAAGGATTAGTAGCTTGTTCAAAGGAAATGCAGTTGGACTGATATCCACAGGGGGTCTTTTATGGGAACCAGAAGAGATTACAGCCAACTGCTTTCAGAAGAGTCAGGGGCTGGACTAACCTCAAGAGGTGGGCTACAAACTAAGAGGTTTATGTTATTTATCCAGATAGCTTGTTACAGGAAGGAGAGCTTGGGGAATCCGAATGGACTCCAACTTTTCAAAGTCACAAGCTGACTTTGGGCCTCTTTCTGGAATAAGTTATGGTTGCAAACCAACACCCATCCAGATTCTTTGTCCAGGGACGTCTTAAGTTGTCATCTCAGCAACCAACTCAATAAAATGCAGATGTCGTCAAACCTACAGTCCTTTATTGCTGAAATATCATCCTTCACTGTCAGAGGTCTTTCACACTGTATGGAAATGAAGACTAAAAAAAAAGGTAAGGGAAAAAGGGTTGGGATGGCAGCATTAGGCTAATTAAGGATGCACCAATAATAAAATAAAACTTTACTTCTTATACCAATAAGCTGATAATTTTTTACATTATTGCTGATAACCGATAAAGGGTTAATTTTTTTCAGGGAAGGTACAGCTAATTTTCGGATGACATAAGTGCAGGCTAAAGGACTAGGTCATGCTAGCTGAAACAGAGTTGTCTGGTACAGCATTTGCTTTGATGCAAACAGAATTAACTTTTTCTTTTAATATAAATGTCCTGTTGAACTAAACCTGGGAGAACACTGAAAACGGTAGCACCACTTCTATTCCAGCTGAAATATACTGTTGAACACTGCTATGCAGCACAGTGTGCTCTGAAATGCATAGTTAGCCGATAACTGGGAGGCCCTCAGGGTCACTGTTGGAGCACTTTACAGGGCCATAGCAGTCTGTGAAGAGTGGGCAATTGAAATCCCAGAGAGAACAACAACTTAACGAGACTGCATGTTCACTAGCCGAGATAAGTGGCATTAACCCAAAAGCACAAAATGATGCCTGTCTTTGTAAATAATGCATCAGTATCATAAAATGACGCTCTAATAGAACAGTCAAAAACAGTTAAATGAAACACTCTCTTTAGCATCAGTTTATCATTTGCACTTCAGAAAGGCGATTAACATTAGACTATTTTCAACCACAAAACAGGACCAGATGAGAGCATCTAAAATAATGTGAAGTGAAATGTGATTTTTTTAGACAGTAAATAAACGCCAGTATTCTTTCCATGCAACTGCCGTTTCATTTGTAGTGACACTTGTTAAGCCAGGAAAATCACTTTAAAGCTGAAAATTAAAAGACAAATCCCATTGCACTGTGAGAAGTGGTTCACTTCGCACATCGCTGCTTGAATTTGTACCTTTAAAATGGCAGGTGCTCAGGTGAAAATAGGCACAAAATAAATCCCAGTCTATTCTGGGTCTGCGGTTTCCATTCTGTTCAGTGAGTCTGACGAACTGCCAATCCAACGGAGCGTTTGAAAATACTGCCAGCAAAGGATGGATTAGCATACAGACCCCAAGAGAAGCATTTCTCTGTTGCGGTTCTGGTGGTCAGTAAGCCTAGGGTGCAAACCATGGCTCCAACCAAGAAGACCACAACACATTGAAGAGGACAGCTACTTTAGGGAAGCAGATAAAGAGGGAGTGTATACTATAAAGCAGGACTAGGATAGAAGGTCTCAACCTCTTGGGCCTCTAGTTCTGAAACGGTCCACACGGCCAGGACCAGCTACCAAATCGACACCATCAGATATTGTAAAATAAAACAAAAAAAGTTTGCCAGCGCTCCAAGAAAACAATGCTCTTGGGAACATCCCATTTGGTCATATTCTCAAAATAACTCCGGACTAACACATGGTCAGTTATAAGAGGACACTAGTTTGGTTCAGTATCCAAGGCAAAGTGTACACTAAAAATAAAATGAAAATCTGGCCAAAGCAGATTATGACACTGATATCACAAAGTGTGATATACTGTAGATAGTGATTTTCATCATGGCGGGTAAAAAATCTAAATAAATAATTAAGAAAACAGATGACATTTTAGTTTTAAATCAAATTCCTAGTGTTTTCAAGGTTCATTTTAAGTGATTGTTAGGTTACCCAACTGCAATCTGAAGTGAAAAATAGCTAAATTAGCATAGACAATTACATATTCAAAATCAGTTGATATATATCCGATACTGACCAACAAAATTTTGACTAATACAACAAAATATCATTTCTAATAACAAACAATGAAATAAGTATTTTGTGAATCCCTAATTGCAAAATACAACACTGTGCTTTAAGCATGTCTAGTATTTCTACAGTATCAAGTCCCTTGACCCCTTGTTCTGCTTGTAACGCTTATTGCAAGGAGAAGCAACGAGCGATGATGTCGCTCCTGCTATCTACAAGCCACGTCACAGAGGCGGCGTACGGGGCTTTTACAAGCTCACGGCAGAGGATTGTTCCCATTACCCGTGATCCTATGCTCTAGACCCTGCAGCTGGGGCTTGAGTCTGATCGGATGCGACACATGCTCTGAAAACAGGGACACAAGAGCACTCTCAGACGGGTTGCACTGACCTGCAGGGCAACTTGCACGCATATTAGGAGGCTGTAGTCACAGGTGGTTGCATTCACTATCATTTTTTTCCTGTTTTTTGTCCTCTAAGATCTGGTATTGAATCCTGTACAGTACGGTTACATTCCAGCCATTCTTAAGTAAAAAAATGCAGCTGCTTGCTTAAAGCGATAGTTCTCTCCAAATAACTGGACCCCACTGACAGGCATATGGGTTTGGAACAACATGTACATGTAAATAAGGAAATTCTTTTTTTTTTAGGGTGAAATATTCTTTACATTACATGAAAATAGCACAACACTGCCATTAGTAGATGCTCAAAACCGAGCAAAAATAAATAAGTTATTAATTATAAACCAAAAATGATCAGTAAAATGCATTCTCACCACACGGCAAAACCATGGCAAGCAGCCAGGCTGCATTTTGTACTGGGTTGTCAGATGGGTCTGATTGGAGGTGAGAGTTATTATGCATGCTCAAGAAAAGGTGTTTATTGATCACGAAGAGCTGGCTGCCCACAACAGTTGTCGTGTCAGGCAGAGTACCACAAGATACGCAGCCCGCGAGCTGACGGCAAGAATTTGGCTGACGAGGACGCTACGCCCCACAGACCACGGCGCCTGTCGTATATTATACACCATCTGTCTCTCCCTCGCCTTTCCTCTGAGCCTAAGAGTGAGTGAGAGGTCTATAACCAGGTGTATGGTGTGAAATTAACTGCGTTCCTGAATTGGGAAAAGATTACAAATGCAAAGCACCCATGACAACTCAGAGAGGCTTGAAACCTCTCTAGATCAGGACTCATTGTGCTTGGCAGAGGCACTGAATGCTATGGTTATTGGAGTCTACGGGATGAAAGATGTGCCAAGAGAGACAGTGTGAGAGAGAGTGGGTGTGTGTGAGAAAGGAAGAGACAAGAGAAGGGAATAGGGCTCCAGGCTATAGTGCAAACACTGCTAACCCAGTCACTTTGTTACAGGCAAGGACGAGCCCATTCACAGAAAGATGCTGGGAGCATTGTGTGAGCAAAGCTCCCCATTCCTCTTCTTTCTCACTTCCCTCCACCTCCCTTTGTGGATTTTTAAGATATTGGAAGCATCACGGAGGACACAGGGAACAGCAAGTCGGTTTTCTAGTCGATTTCTGCCTACAAGCGCAAGCAGAGTTAAAACAATATGTTTAAAAAAAGGAAAGCTATAAGAAAGGAAGGAATAAAGGAAAGGGCCAGACTGTTGGGCTACATCTACTACACACACCCACGTAAAGTTTCAAAGCCACTGAGCTCTGGAGGCAAAACTGTTACTACAGATGTCACAATCTAGCAGGAAGTTCCTCCCTGACAAACACCGAACACAAAAGAGATCACATGTTCTTTATAACCAAGGGCATCCATAAAAATGCAAAATGCAAATGTTCAGATGCAAAAGCCTCTAAGTGCCATTTGAAATTTTCTTCTAGAATGATCATTTTTATCAAGCTTGTATACTTAAGTTCATTAATTTCACTTAAATGACAATTAATAAGTAATCTTCATTGCTATTTATGCATGCTTGTCATGGGGCCCCCGCAGCCAAAATAGCGCTGTATTTTTTAAATTAGTTTTCCCTTTTTTTAAACATATAGACGTATATTTAAAAAAAAAATAATAATAATAATACAGAGCTATTGTGGCTGCGGGGCCCCATGACAAGCATGACGCATAACATGGAAATAATAAGGTACGCGAGACTATTTTAAACTTGCGTGTGAATGGGTTAAACTTTTGCTCACTCCTGTTGACCCAGCACGCTGACACTAAAATAACCCAGAAAAATATTTTGACATGCCATTTTAATTAGCTGAGGTAAAGCGAACGGACACATATTGGCCTAGTTTCTTAATGAGATGTCATAGGTGTGAGCTTCTATTTCCCATCATTCCCTAGTGCACCAATACCAACTGGGAGCAGACATGCTAAAGAACGGCACTGTGTCTATAGCGCACAGTTCGCAGCGAGGGGCTATTTAGGGAGAATATCTCAGGCTAGCATTTACCCAGAAGGTCTTTCACTGGGTTTTTGAGAATGTTGGGAAAGCAGGATTAACACTGACCTAAAATACTGACGACACAGCTATTGTGTCACTGATAAGTGACTTTCTGCTGTATGCTAGACAGATTCTCTCTCAAACACACACCTTGAGGGGAAATGAGCAATGTCACCTAGTAGCACAGAATCTCTCATGGCAACTTTGACACATTGCATCTTCTAAAAAGCTAAATCCACAACACCCATCATGGGCGGCTGCTCTCCTGGGTTTAGCACCCCTAACGAGAAAACCAATTTGTCAGGATTTTAACACATTTGAGAGGCTAATTACTTCGTAGGAAGGAATCACACTGTTTCATTCTCTCCGATCATCTCCAAATGGGCTCAAGTATAAACCAGTAAATTAAATTAACAGGGATCGGATATGTAGATGTGTCCCTGGACTGCAAGGCATCTCTGTTTGTGGCATCTGCTCGTCATCGAATCTGCTCGAAATTAGAGCTGCTTTGTAAGCGCAGTTGCTATAATCCGTGCAGCTTTGCAAACTGGGAAAGTAAGCACCCGAGTCTACAAATTTAGAGAGACAAACGATTGCAGGATAAATTAGCATACAGGAAAGGGTAATGCTTGGAAACATTAAGCACATTAAAAGTACACCGATAAGATCTACTCATACAACCAACAAATTTAAATGGAAATTAGCAAATGCAATTTGAGAGATAAGATCACCGATGCAACTTAACCGAGGGTTTTACCTTACAAGCTACAGCTATCAGTGTTTAATCTGTGTCCATATTCCACACCTGCATTTGTCTCCACCGTCCTCCATTTCTGTTTAGCAGTACAGTACTAGTGTCACATAGCTTGCAGAAAGTGATTTGTTCCACAATTCTCACATCATCGTAAATTTGAACTGTTATCTTAGAAGGAATCATCAGCCCTCCTATTCCTTGTTCTCTCACATGAACCGCTTGTCTTCTAAAGTTACTGATCATTTCCTGAGCTGTAAATGTACGAAACCAGATAAAACTGAATTTGTGAAGCGCTAAATCTTAATTTTATGCTCCAAGTCAAACTCAAAAAGATATGGATTTGTAGACCTGATGCAGGGGTGATGGTAGAAAAATAATCCTGAGCCTGAACTTTTTTCCATGGGACAGATGCGCAAAGGCGTTTATCCTCCGCTAATTTCTGACACAACGTGACGAGTTGTCATATATTTGTGTCATTATTTTTTAAGAACGCAAGACACAGACAAACACATGCCTATCTTTATAATTCTAGTTTTGACTTCTAAATTCGACCCAAATCCTAAATTTCACTTGCACTGCAATATATTTTATTCATGATTAATATTGCATTGCAAAATAATGTGTGCTGATCAACTAGTCTAAAATGAAGAAACCCATAGAAAACAGTAAAACCGAAGAAACCCATAGAAAACAGTGATTCAACAGTAATAGACATTTCAATGAATAAATTATTGAAATAAATGTACACAAGAATTAGAGATATTCAAATTCTGACTAATAACCACTAAATGACATAAAATTAATACAAATACTAAAACAAAAGTGATTAAATAAAACACTAAATTACCATTAAATGATTTTAAATGTTGATAATACAAATATTAAAAAACAACAACCAAAAAAAAAAAAAAAATGGATATTAACCGATGTGGATACCAATATATTGTGCACCCCTATGAACAAGATCCATCAATTCACATATATGATATATTAATAAAATAACTGCAATGTGAAATAAACAGATTACCAGCAATCAGTCAGTGTAAGTGGGAAGTAGGCTGGTGGGTATCTGAACGACAGCAGAAAGGCTGTGTGTGATGCGATGGGTAAGTGAAAAGACAAGTGAGACTGGAGTGGAAGAACTGTGGGAAGCGATCCACATATAAAAGTGTGGCACGATCCTTATCTTTTTCCTTCCATTACATTCCTGCCTTAATCCTCTCACTCGCGACTACCTTCATTACCAGCCCACCTTCGACTCAAATCTCTCTGTGTCTCTCCCTTCCTCTGTCTCTCGCTGGGAGTTGAAAAGTTCACAGGGCCTTTGAGCCGAATCTCTCAATCACCCCCTTCTAACCCTGGCCTCTGAGGCTGTGTGTGCACGCACAGCCGCCGTTCATGCACTCTCTCAGAGTCTGACGATCATTCAAATGCTGTGAGGAACTGATTCTTTAAGCAAGGCTGAAAATTTCAATTTGGGTCTCTGCGAGCGGGAACCGTTCGACTGTGGCAACTCTTCAGGGCTCAAGCCAGGATTACAAATTCATGTGGTAATGTGCTAGCTGCCTCTCAAGGTAGGTTAAAATCAATATAGCAGATGTTTATAAAGTAGAGAGTCGCTCTATGAGAGCTCTGAAATGCTACTGCCCCCATTCTCTCTGCTTTAACCAATCAAATCCTTTCCAAAATGGCAAAACGAATAGAGTCGAGAGGAAACAGACTGTGACCCAGTATGTTTTATGAGGTATTTAAAAAGACAATTTCATGCCTCTAAATGAGCCAAAGATATCCTTCATTAAGACTGCATGGGCTGAGATGGACGGTTTGTCATTTAATCCAGTTTAGCTTGGCATGATAAAGGGTAATAGTCAATCTGCCACACAGAGAACCAGCAGAAAAAGCATGTTTAGGAAGAACTTTATCTGTACGGACTGACAGATCAGCCAAAAAATAAATTCTGCCATCATTTGCTTACGATGTGCTTGCAAGTCACGGTCATAATGCAGCAGGAAGTGTGTCACTTACAAAGACTTAATCATCATCATTTGAACAAACTGCTTCAAACTTCAACTTCAAGACACGGCTGATACAAAACGGAAAAGTACTCTTAATATCGTAAATAGTGTTGCCATGGTAACATTAAATTAAATACTCATTTTCATGTATTTGTGAGGCTTTTAGAATTATGGCTCAAAAGTCAGTGGGGCTAAAAACACTACTGAACCACATTGCCTGTCATTTGGTCAAAAAAAAAAAAATACAGTATGTTAGACCTATGCTATAAAAATCTGTTCAGAAAAAAGATATTAGTTTTGTATAAAATACCAAGAGTGTTGGGTAACATTGAATGAAATACAGGAGTAGAGAGCAAATACGGTCCCTCCAGAGATCCTGAGCATTGGTTTTTGTGTGTTTATGGCAAAAAAGGGATAATACACAGTGAAGATTACTTTGATCTCAGGGGTTCATAGGGTCAGTGCGAAAATTTGGAGAGCATGTAGCCATTTACTCATATCCCACCCACACACAGTACAGAATGACTCACACACACTCAGCCAGTCGTGTATATTTGTTTTCTTCCTGACTAGCGTGTGAGCGTTTGTGTACTTCTGTGCATTTGTGTGGAAGGTTTAAGGCCTCCCTGCTCAAACGGATATACGGAGATATGAGCATAGAGGGAAAAAAAATCCCCAAACAAGAGGCAAAATTTGGATTTTCTGGCCAAGAGAGGGATGGAAAAAAAACCTGCAAAAAGAAACAGGAGACAACGAGTGCCTAAGAGCAGTCAGAGAACGCCCAGGACTCTGTGTCCCACTCTGAAATGAAGTGAGAAGCACATGGCTGGGTGGAACGGCACATGGCTTCTGGCCATGTTTCAGCGGGTCAAAGCCTTTCCACCATGTTGCCTGATAGGAAACAGGCTCTTGCAGCTGTCCAGCCATTCTGTTCACTGCAGGCAAAACAGCCTGGAGCCAGAGACCCTGACTTAAGCACTCCCACCCCCTGCGGAAACTGTTGGAGGAGCGGAGAATAGAAAGGTGGAATGGGGCGGAAATATGTGGGAAGCAGGTTGCAGAGCACCATTTGTTCTCTGTTGGGAGCCTGAGATAAAAATATCAAATCTAGCAGAAGACTGAAGCCAGGGTCAAGGGTGGAATTAAAATCTACCCCATATGCACAAAGGCATCACACCCAGAAAACAAAGCAAGATAGAGCATTTTGCCAGATTCAACAGTGTTGCATAACATCAAATCACAAGCCTTGGGCAGGTCCGTGGAGATGATCTCAGAGGTCAAAACATTGGTAACATTTCACTTTCACTACCACAAGTACGATCGGGAAATATAAACGTGTTTGCAACTTACTGCAGGCACCAGCAGCTTCTTGACCTCTTCGACCGCTCTTCTCATCTTGATCTCGGCACGAGTCTGCGTGTCCTCCACTGTGATCAGCACATGCAGCTCTTCATTTAGGTGCTCCCAGTTCGGCTTCCCTCTGTTCTGCTCCTCCTGAGAAACATAGACGATGAGTGAGTGAGTGAGAGAGAGAGAGAGAGCAGCTGTGATGACAGGATTTTTTTTTTCTTTTCTTTTTTTTAACAGGACATCAAACTTAGAGTTAACTTAAACTTCAAGTGTGAGAGATTGCGGCACTTTCTTGCCATTGATGACAGACCTCAGGCTCACTCTAATGCAGCCTCACAGCAAGTTAAAGACTACCCCAGAGAGTTAAAGATTACCCCAGAACACATTACCACAAACTGGGAATCTGAGTAAAATATTTACTACCACTTTCACAATTAGTCAGTGCAACAATTAGTCAATTGCACCACATGCAATTTCACAAGAAAAATTACTGTAAAAATTCTGGAACCTAGAAGACGTTCTACTAATTTTAGTATATTATTATAATGTTGTTCAGAACATTTTTGTGAACATCAGAACAAGTTTTGTGAGCAGCAATTAAATATATATATATATATATATATATATAGTACTATTGTAATTTACATCTGTGATTTTACTTATCAAGAAAAAAAAAATGGACACTCAACAGAGAGCTTAGTCGTTATTTAAATAAAGCTTGAATGGTCAGGATCGGACGATCATTCTGTAATCGTTATCGGCTGCAAAAACTCTGATCGTAGCATCCCTAATAGAATATTAATTCAAATCTCATCAGCCAAATTCAGTCTCTAAAAATGTACAGGTTATACATAAAAAGCTACTGTTTTTTTGATCAGTGTAAGTCCATTGCAGACTAAAGCACTGATCTAAGTGAAGACCAAAAATATTTCAATTTTAAGTGGAACTGGCAACGCAATGAGGCTCTGAGCACAATTCTCTTGGTGATCATTTAAAATGGTCTGCAGTTGGTGTGCATGACCGTTTGATTGGCCTGGGTTAACAGCTGCCTCAAAAGAAAGCTATTATGCTACAGTAGAGGTGTCTGAACAGTTGGAGGTGCTAAAGTGTTCAAAAAAAAAAAAAAACCCTTTCAAAACTATAACATACATTCCCCCAAAAGAACCGTAATACTGACAAATTCTTTAATAATAAATAGACTTAGCATACAGATATTACGATATGCAGATTTCTTTTAAGTTCAAAAGGCTCCAGACTCAAATTTGAGGGCAGCATCACCTCAAATGCGAACTCACAATGAGTTCTACAAAAAAAAAAAAAGTGGTAGCACTGGGGCTCACTAAGCTTAATTTAGGGTGTAGATGAAATTAACTTTAGTTATTCATATAACTTAATTCATAAAACTTTAGTTATTCATTCATAATGTCTTAATATTAAATTAAAAACAAAAGTAGTGAAATGTATATTGAGTGGAAATAGCCAATAAACATCCTGTATGTCACACACTCACAATTTTTGGTCACAAAATGCGACCATTTGGTCGCAGTCTGGAGCCCTGACATAGCTAAAATATATCTAAATAAATAAAATAAAAATGTCCACTATAAAGAATTTAAAAGTTGGATGGAGCAATGCTAAAAATATTTTATTTTAAAAGAAGATCCACTTTCCATGAAACGATCAGAAATACAAAGACAGAATTCCAAGGGAAGTCATTTAAAGACCACTTGACCGGCCCTAAACGGCTCTTGTTCACATTGATTACAAGTACGTTGTCGACATATGTCCCTCCCCCAATATTTCCAATGATGCTTTCAGATCATTGCTCAGTCAGACACCTCAATTAGCATGCCTGCTTCACAAACGACCACAGAGTGGTGGATCTCAGCGGGGAGGAGAAGGGTCCACCTGACACGCTTACTAATACACAGACTGAGACCCAGTCGAGTGCCTATGACACCGCTTTCCCAGGCACTGCCATGGATACTGTTGCTATGGCAATGATTAATGTACAATACACTGTGAATGTGTGCATTAGGGCTGCCACAATATAAAATTTGTATTACGCAATTGTCATGGCCAAAAGAATTCATGATAGCTATTATTGCTATTACAGAAAAAATATATATAGCTGCGAGCAGCAATTGCCAAGGTTCAAGAGGTTTAAAGCCTTTATGACATGAGTGCTACTAAGGTCTAGGTTGACTCAAAAATTAGGGATGACAACCATAACACATTCATGATGGAGAATGCACACACACACACACAGTTAAAGATACAGCTATTTGAAATAAATGATAAGTATTAAAACCCTTAGTGAGAGTCTCCTCTTTATAACAACATTTTCAGGTTTCACATGAATTATGTGGCACAGTTGTCAACTGAAGCTTCAATAGAAATGAAGTGATGAATTTTGACAAAATTACATAAATTTAAAATAAATGATTACTAAATGCTTCCTCTTGACAAAATGCAACTACAAAAACAAACTCAAATGAATAAAAGAAGGTCTCCAGACTAACTTTTCCAGTGGTGCTATCAACTTTGTCAGTTGGTCGCACCAGCATTTGATTTGGTCGCACCTTTTTTTTTACATGCCATGGGATTAATCAATGCAAGCTAATGAATAGTGGTTTTAATGGACCAAGGCTTTATGAGCTGCAACATAAATACTTGTAATATATTAATTATCATTGTCCAAAATCCATGAAAATCCTGAAATTTGGCAGTAATTTGATTGTAATTTTAAGCATTTTACATTTGAATTATATACAATCTATCTATTTACATATGAATTATAATCTTCCGTGTCAATCTATCTATTATCATCTTTCTATCAGCATCATCTTTCTATCTTTAAAAAAATCATTAAACATTCAAATGTATGCATTAAATTTTAAAAGATTAGAGAATTAAAATAAGCTAATAGAATTTTTTTGTTATCAAAGTTTATAGTTGTAACAAAAATAAGAAATATCACACTTTCCTTTTCACCAGTCGAGCGATTACTCTCATCGAAGCGCTGAAAAGACGTAGGAAGGGGCATGCTGTTTCGTGAGACATTTTCATTTTTATATGCCTTAATTCATGAATTCGTAATTGGCGCGTTCCACCATCAGTGTGCAATGCGCGTGATGTCTAAGTTCGTCAATCAAATAAACTGCACGAGTCTTGCGGAAGAACACTGTAGCCAGAGCTACTTCTCGCCATTAATGTCTATGGCGAGTCACGCGGGCACTGGGCAACTCCGCATCCGAGTCGACCCCGGGATAAAATAGTCCGAATATAAACACTTAAAGGCGTAAAAATTCGTTTTTTTTTGGTTTTTTTTTTGTGTTACACTTATGGTTACAAAATTCGTAAAGTACGAAATTCGTACTCTTTTAAAGCAAAAGTTACTGCACAATTCTCAAAGTGAACACAAAATGTTTTGGGATCCATGTTTGGAGATAGCCCTTCAGCTCGGATTAGAGCAAAGGCATGGACTGTAAACACCCACCCCCGCCCATCAGGGATCAAGGTCAATACCATGTCCTCTAAAGGTGGGTGAGGGGCGGGTAGCGCATGACAAGTAGAACAACCCGAAAGCGTCTGAAGAGGGCAAAGATTCTGTTTACCGACATACGAAACCAGTGGAGGGGCGACACACATGTGATAGGAGACGCATGTGATGACAGACCTATAAAAGTACAAGAATGAATTCAGAAGCAGCTCGTCAGGAGATGCGGGTGGGTTTGTAAACCTTTAGCATATGCATATGGTCCGAACTGTCACACTGACTGTATGTGCATCAAAAACGAGAGAGCAAAATAAACCATGCAAAGCACGATTCCACTGGCAGTCGGTCGGCCTGGCTGGAAATAATCCCAGGACCCTATAAATACTGTTCATATCAACCAGAGCAGAACTTAAGCTACAGTCTTGAACAGCTGTCCTGGGAGGAGTAGTTTACAGGCTCCTGTTCCACAGGAGTGGAAAATTGACTGGAAAAAACTACCAACATGGGCAGGAGAGTGATTCAAGGAAGATCTTTTGAATGAACTAGGGATGCTCATATTGACTGTTTAACCTTTAACCAAAAGTACAAATTTTGACCAATTAATACTACCAGTTAAACAGTTTAACCCTTTTTTTTTGGTAGTTAATCCTCGGATAACAAGTGGCGGTTATCGGTTGGGAAGATTTACCAAATGAGCATCCCTAGAATGAACATTGAGGAAGATTCTAACAGTTCACATTCATTTTCTTGGCACATGCTGTTAGCAAAACAACTAAACTAACACAATATATTCCTAAGAATCAAATGTTAATTGTTAATAAAGTTTTGCAAGTGTTTTCGTTTAACTATCGCATTAATGTAAATGCTTTATATGTCATGAAACTTTGAAAACTTCTAAAAAAAGTTGGTACTAAATGAAAATCTTATTGTAAACAATTCATTCATGAATGCTTTATTTTTAACGAGCTATTTCCCGTTATAAATTTGTGCTCTGATTCAGGTGTAAAAAAGAAAAAGGAGACTCAATTTAATGAAGTTCAAAGAGTAAAAACTAAAAAGAGGAAGGACAGAGGAGAAAAAAAAAGCTTTAGAAAGACTATATTGTTTCTCTGGAGAGGTTCTGTGATGCTCCGGAGAGGGTGGCCGTCTGTTACATTTGATCTATGCTGTGGTTTCTGAGAGTCCTCAATTTGAACAGCGTTTGATCAGAGGACAAGGCTACACAGAGGGACAGGTTATTATCCAGAGTTTGTCTGTCCTGTCCTCACCCATTACATCTGCTTGAGCTCAGGTTCAGTACGCACACACAACAAGCTTAAGGACGTAGTGTCTCTTGAGGCTGTGTGAACTGGTGTGTACGCAGTTCTTGAGAGGGTAAATGGGGTTAAACCACCTTCAGGGAGCTGCTAAATAAAATGTCAGTCTGATTTAAGGTTAATGAAGCATTTTCTCATGAGACTTTAGGTGATCCATGCCTTTATTTTTAGGGGCAAACCATAAAAAAACACATCACTAACAAACAACTCATTGCACTGTTGGATCCCCACAAATGACTTGGAACCAAACCTTGTGTTAAGAGAAAGACTCCCACTGCACCTCTTTGAATAAAGCCCCGTTCACACTACAAGCGATACCATTCATTTTAATGAGGAGCAGGCGATTTCTAGCGACACGTGCGGCAGCGACCATAAAGTTTAACTTTATGCAAATGAAGAGCGGGAGCGACAACCAATTGGAGTGAAGTAAGTGGAGCGCATCACTCTTCAATGCTGAGTCTGACCGAGGCAAGTTGAACGAGAAGCTCATTTTAGCAGTCAGAAACCGTCCTATTGGTATCCGTGTGTATATACAGTGGTATTCACCGTACTGACTCTGTGCTTGAATGGTTTCGGGAACCCAGAAAGACGGGTGTTTGCCCATTTGCTGCAGTTAAATAGCTGCGATGGCAACGTGCACTCACTGTTTCTCGTTTATCTTTAATATTTTGCATTTTATGTACTGATTCCATTTATATTTAGATTTATCCTTCCAAAATGTTTGTTTGTAGCGGCAAGAAAACGTATTTGTTGTCTAACAGAGTAACATCTGTGAATGTCGCTCACAAACATTACTTGGCAACCAGTTGTGGGAACGCCCTCCAGCAAAGCCACTGGCAGCCTGCAGCGACAAAGTCGGGGCTTAAGCCACTCCTTTCTCTTTTCATGACTTTCTCTACATCTCCATTGCTCTTCTCTGTCCCCAGAGACAGCAGCACTTAAATTATTGAGAGCACAAAAACAGCTTTTCTAATGGACGCTAAATAAACAACCCCCTGAGCCCAGACTCGTCTCCCTCTCAAGTCCATCTCTTTAGATAGGTCCAAATATACTCGCAATTAGCAGTTCCAGTGTGCATGTCTCTCGTTCACTATTGAAACATTAAAGCATGAAAACATACAATGACAATAGCTGAAAAATGGCGATGTTAGATCATAGTATGTTTCTCTTCACCATCCAGGTTTATTTGAAACCTCGTTCTAACTGTTCTGTTCTAACCATCTGGCCAATAAAACCGCAAAAGGTTGTTGAATTAAATTATTCTGGATGTTAAAGGTGTGATGAAATGGAAGCAGAGACAGATCTTTTCTTCTGTATAGTGATTCTGTATTGCATCAAAATAAATAAATGTAGGGCAGGACTTGGTTCTATCCACTGATTGTTGATTCTATAGAGGCAGATCTAAATGAGAGCTTGCAGTTGAATAAGGTAGAGATGACTGGAGGAGAGATTCATAGGTACCCCAGCCAAGAATCAGCAATAATTTGGTGGAAAAGGATATGACAGTCAGTCAGAAGACTATTCTGAGAAACTCTGTCATGAAGCAGGAGAGCTCAATCTGTGTTGATTAGTCATACAGACAACATCATTCAGCAGCGCAATTGAAGATATAACCACAACAGAAATACTATAATAGAGGAAATATAAATTCTTTCTAGGATTATACCTTTTCTGCATCGAGCCCTTTAGTTCACACATGGCATCTCCAGAGGAGAGCACAGCTGGGGCCCAGGTGTGTGTGTGTGGTAATGCTAATGCACAGTGATGGGGATTTCCTGATAAAACAGCTCCACTGGGACGCTGACTGAGATACAAAGAGGAAGGCTAGACAAGACAAATGTTGCTGATTCCTGGCAAAAAGCTCTCTGTGGGTTGTTCAAGACTTTAGAATTAAATCAGCTCAGTTGCTTACTACAGAATCAGACATTTCTTGGATGTATTATACAGTATCTATCTATGCAATAGTTTATTAAGCCTTTCCTTTTAACAATTTTAAATTTCAGTTATTGTGCGAGTGTGTGCTCTGACTCTACTCTAGTGTTTTTGTGATTTAACAGACACCCCGTTGAAAATAAAATGATTTAGTTACAGCAATATAGAGTTGTTTTAATGGGAAACCATAGACCTTTATCTACAGATCAAATATAACAACAGTAACACGGAATCATCTTAAGAGATTTTCATCATGATTTTTCATCGTCTTAGAGATTCATCATGTTGACTGCCGTAGCCGAACGCAACGCGCTGTTTGATGCTGAATGGAGAATGACTGACAGTCGCAGCGGAGGCAAAAGTTTACGTGATCTTGAATCTAATGACTTAAATATAGGGTTGCAACAAACACTTATTTTGATAATCGATTAATCTTACGATTATTAGAATGATTAATCGACCAATCGTCAATTATTTTGCCAGCTAATGGGTATGTTTGGAATGATTATTCAGCTTTTTCAACTAGTTAATTAAAACACTGAGTTAAACATATTCTTACTATAATATAACAAAGAAAATCAGTTCAGCTTTTGAAATAGTTCTTTTAATGAACTTTGAGCCAACTATGTCATTCTCTTTAAGTTTTCAGATTTCAGTCCAACTCAAATTACACACAAATGCTCTCTAAGCATTGTTTAATAGGCCCACTGCTTTTGTTAGAACTGAAACAGAAAAAGGGTCATTCACTTCAAGACCCAGAAATGGTAAAATATTAATCTGCAAACCATTATTACAAATATAAAATTACAATCCTTTTTTTACATGACAATTGAGCTGACAGAGACGTTCTCATTCAACTTTTAATTTACAGTATGAAAAAGAAAAAGTAACTGCAATGATATTCTTCCAAACATCTCCTTTTGTAAGTCTTCATGATTATGGAACACAATACAGGCAAGTGATAAGACTATAATAGCTAATAGTGTTACAACAATAAAAACAGCCCTGACTCCTAAGCTTGATTAAGCTTTATTCTATGCAAAATAAATCCCATTACTGTAATTATATTATTATTGATAATATTATTATTAGTAGTAGTAGTATTGCATTATCTAATAAAGAGATTTACGTTACCACTAGTTAGTTAGCTCCAGCTGGAGAACACTAAATTCTCAACGGCTCCTCTTTTGCCGGGATGTTTCCTGTTTAATCCAACATGCATGTTGTGCTCCCGTGAAAAGCATGTCTCCGCCTTGCATGTATTGCACATGACAACATTGTTGGTTTTATAAGTTTTGTGAAACTTTCCCAAACCTTGCTAGTTTGGATTTGTTTGCACTCCGTCATAGTTCGTGCTGTTTTTTCTTTTACCGCAAAAGCATTTTGTAAAGGGCCCTTAGATTAGGTCAAGTGAGATTAATCGACTACTCGTCAACAACGATACTTCTCGACAATTTTTTTATTGTCGACTTTGACGACAATGTCGACTAATCGTTTCAGCCCTACTTAAATAATCATTTATATCTCACATTATAAATTACACATAATGGCTTCAGAACACTTTTGTGGGGCTTAACAATAACACAAGTATATAGGCCAATGCACAATATCAGATTTGGATTGGCCTCATGTGACCTATACCCGATCCGGCAAAAATGGCAGTATCAGAGCCAGATACATCCCTATAGCTGAAGCCATAATTTTTCATCATTCAGGCTTTAGCTCTTCCTCTGCTGATCACACAGTGGGTCTCTTGTGAGACTGTAGGGGAAGATCTGGTCCTGCTTTCTAGTGCGTCTACTATGTGCTTTTGTTCTCTCTGACACCCACACCACAGCCAGGCCTGAAATAGAACTGGCCTCAGCCGGAGTGCTGCGAGCTAACCATGAGTGTGTGGTGGAGAGAGAAAAAAAAAGACATTGGACAGGAAAAATGAGCGAACTGGCTCATTAAGGATAAACTGGTTCCAAATGGCAAACGTCAGCAGAACGCTGTCTGTGAAAGAGGAAGAGGTGGTTGAGGAAGCTCCAAAATGTTACTAAGTGGTCACATTTGTCCATGCTTGTTCAACATGCCCTACAGGTGTGTCAATTGCCATGCTGGTGCCCCACCTTTTTGATTATATGGTGCGATTTTTTTTTCTCAGAATAGCACAACCAAACTGAACCATAAAGCATGGAAAATGGCCCAATGGACAGTGAAGAACAGAACAACATGCAACACAGCCTAATTTGAACAGTGCTGGTTGCTGCTGTGGGAACCTTGAAGCATTGGTCGATTTGTTTAAATTAGGGCACAGAAATATTTTAGTATAAATTAGCTGTTAGTTAACTTTTTACAGATGTAAAATCTCAAAATCAAATGTTTCTATGTGTAACTCACCTTCTTTCTGTCTCTCATGGAGCTCCTCCCTCTCACCATGATCTTGCACCCAGTCTCTGCCTCCAGTTGCTTTGCCGTGAGTCCACGAGGGCCAAGGATTCTCCCAACAAAATTATACTGGAAAAACAAGAGTAAGAGAGAGAGAGATTATAATACATTCAAAAACTTAGGGCATATTTTAGAAAAAATGTTGCACATACACACATATTGTTGCTAAAGTCACTAAGATGAGGTTCACACTTTAAAATAGTAGTTCATCTATAAATACACTTGTCGTCAGCATTTAATAACCTTTCGGTAGTTTCAAACCTGTATAACTACAATGCTGCAACGATTCTATATAATGAAAGTAAATTGTGACTAAGACCGTCATTCTGCCAAATTTTGTCATACAGGTTACGAACGACATGATGGTGCAGCAAGCAGCCCTGACCATACACAAACACAGCAGAACAATAAGAACAGCAGTTGCATTAAGAATCACAGAAAGTTTTATGTACTGGAACGATAATTCAATTAGCTGCAGCATAAAATCCTCAGAATCCTCCATCTGACACTGTGAGCACAGTGTGTAATTATGTATTTCAAGAAATAAACAAAAAAGGCTTCTCTCTCCCACACTAATAATTCAATTAGCTCCAATGTAGCTTTTTGACCAGCAAACGTCAAGACACTAATTTGTGGGGACATTCAAATAAATAAATAACCACAATAACAAAAAACAACTGACCAGGCGGCTAATCACTCTTTCTCCTCTGGCAGCCGCTTATGAGCTACGGCCTCAGCGAATCAAGAAGCCAGATAGAAAAACGAGAGCTTGAAAACATCTTCAAGCTCATGTTTGCCAAACAGAATGCTAAGCAGCGCTGCAAAGCCTCTTTCTTGCTTTTCCACCATCCTGCTCTTCATTTTTTATGTCCTTCATAATTCTTTCGTTCAGTTATCGTGCTCCGAGGCATGGAAAAGGGAAACGCTGGCTGTATGTAATGTAAATAAGAAATGAAACAACGGGAGAGAATTAAAGTAGTGGAGGGGTCTCTTATCGTGGTCCTTGTCCCTGACGCTGTGCTTCAGGGCTTTGTATGAGAGCATTGGATTAAGCACTCAGAAGAGGAGCGACAACCGAATTAAGCTGCAGTGTGTATGTTGCCTGTATTCGTACAGGACGACTGACTCTGTCTTTACCCTGAGTCAGAGAACTTTATTTACCATAGTAATCCTACCAGCTTTACAGTGCACCTGACAGCACAGCACCAACTAAGAAAAAAAAAAAAACTGTTCTCGTCTCTGACTCGGGGTAAAGAAAGAGTCAGTCGTCCTGTACGAATACAGGCCACATACACACTGCAGCTAATGTGGCAGATAGCATTTTTTTTTCTCTTTTGTAGCGTGTGGTGTGGTCAGGTGCGCGATTGTGACTGCATAGACCTAGACAGAGCTCCTCACTTTTTTCAGTTGAAAAAAGAAAATCAATTTTCAAAGAATTATTATTATTATTATAGTTTTATTTATTTGTGATGTTTTTTCGTTGTTGTTTTATAAATGCTCTATGACAATTGTTTAAAAAATGTTCAATCAAAACATAACGTTTTATTTGTTGTTGTTGTTGTTTTTTTAGTCGACTAATCGTTGCGCAGGACAAGACTTTGGTCGACTAAGGATTTCTTGGATGACTACAGCCCTACCGGACCCATATAATCCCTGGACCCACTCACTTTGAAGCAAGCTGAAAAGCAAACCGAGCTAAAGCGAATCAAGCCGTGCCATGCAGTGGAAAAGCGAACCGAGTCGAACCACACAGTGGAAAAGCGCCATAACAGCTAACACAGGTTAAACTTTTGATAGGTTTCTTTTCACAAGCCATAAATGCCAAAATGTCAACCACCAGGAGTGATTCCTATATGCCGTACAGGATTCAATACCCACAATTAATCACAGCCGTCACTCCTACAATTTTGCAGTGTGCATTATAAATCAGCTGAAAGAACTCAAAAGACTGACTCACGATTAGTCAGACTCAAAGAATAGGCAGCATGACCTGACTAAATAAATAGGAAAACAATGCTGTTTCTCTCTAACGGCTTATTATTCCAACACAGATGACACGCCGTAATCCGACAGCTCCGACTGTGTAGGTGGATCAGATATGCTGGAGTTCTTCACATACATTCCAAATGCTCTCTCGCGAGACGCTGAGCAGGATACACGTGCAAAACAGTGTACTAAAGCAGCAGTGCCGCACACCACATCACATCACATAACATCATCTTCACGAGACAGCCAGAAGTGAAGTGACAATGCCTTAGGTGAACATGTGCGTGGGCTGTCCGTCACAATCACACAACTGTAAACAAACCAGATGGTGATAAAACAGCAGCAAAAATACATATGCAACAACACCGCACACAGAGCAATGTCAGGATGATCAGATATCGTCAGAAGTTCATCAATCCCTCTCTGCCACAGGAGCGCACCTGCACAATCTCTCTCTCCATGCAGATGAGAGAGGATTCTCCTCTGTGTGTATGTGTGTTGATGTTGATTGGACATGGCAGAGAGCAGCGGCCTGATGCGGTGGGGGAAATTGCTCACTTTGAATACTGGAACCAGACAGTAATTACAGCCTGGAGGAGATGCCACCATTTTACTTCCTGTAGAGGGAGGAAAGGAGGCACGAGGGGAATGATAGAGGAGAAATACTATAGTTTTAAGACGACAGGATGAGAAAATGTCTTGACTTTATGGTGGCGTATCGTGTTTGTGAGAGAGTCTGAGAGGGGCAGAGATCAACCACAAAAAAGCCTGGAAAATTCCACCCTACCACCACAAACATCTGACATAAAAAAACAGGGCACTGTGTGTGTGAGTCACACATCTGCTCATTTAGTGATCTCACCAACAAGGAAAACCAATAAAATCTAGACAAGACAGAATGAAAAAAACAATTTGACCACTGCAGTTATTTATACAAGTTAAATGGATTCAAACTAATATTTTATTTTAGACAGATGAGGGGAAGAAATTAAAAGGAATAGCTGTGCCACCTTAAAAAAAAGATTTTTTTAAGTAAATAAAAGTTAATTGCCACAATCAGAGCTTAAAACATCCTCATAAACAAATCATTTATTTAATCAAGCTCCACAAACAGCTCATTTGGATATTACTTGGGACGTCACATGCTATTTGCACATGCCACATTTGCATATGACTGTATCCTAAGTGGGACATCGACAAATACTTTTGTATTGTTGCACAATAAGCCCCACAGACTGGCATTCAGTCACTTAATGACTGACACCAGATAAGAGCGTCACATCAAAAACAAATAGAAAGGTTGTCTGGATCCAGTATAGATGCCCATTCACTTTACTCTAAGTGCCTGAGTTTGCCGACAAAAGAACAAATGGAAGAGTAAATAGAATCGTAAAGGAACTTCGTTTTGTCTAACCACCGTTTTCATGCGCTTGCGTCTGTCGTTGCTATGCAACCATGAACAGAGGCACACCTGGAAAAAAAAAAAGAGCACGCCACACCACACGCATGTCACGACATGCGCCTACATTTGAAATAACGAATTTACGTGAAATAACGCAAAAACGCAACGTGAACAGCAACGGTCCCTAATGGGAACCTGACATTAGCCAAACTTCTCGTTAGTTGAGCAGGTAGTCGGAGGAGGAGGAGTAATGTCAGGCGTTTGGGGATATTTTAAGATAAATAAGCGGTGATGATAAAAGTAGAGCAGACTGCAAACTATGCTCTGCAAAATTGTCAAGTGGAAGGGTGAGAAATAGCCCCTTTAACATGCAATTTGATTATACAAGTTGTATAGGCCTATTTACTTAGTTACAGTCAGAAAGTGAAAAATATCTGTTGAAAATAAAACATTGTTAGAAGAACTGTAATGGTATTATTAAGTACTCGTATTGGTACTTGGTATCAGCAAGGATCCAAATGTAAGTACTTAGTCTGAAAAAAGTGTTATCGGTGCGTCCCTACCCACCTTCATATCAGACGAAACCAAGTGGAATGATTCTGAATGACTTTGAATGATTTGATGAACAAGGGTCCTAATAGAGGGTAAAGAGAGAATCAATGCCTTTCGTGAATCGTTCACGGGAGAGTGTGCGCAAGGCTGTCAGTGTTAAGCTGTAGGGATGTATAACAGACCAGCCTAAATGTGAGAGCAAGCAGAGAGTTGAGCAGTTCAGGGACGCAGCCAAGAGACCTGACAGAGACAAATGAGCAGCAACGATAACGCAACATTATACCTCCTACCCACCCGTTCCCTTCTCTCTTCTCTTACCTCGCTGTCCTCCATCACAATCACTCCACCCTGCTCCTAAGGTCACGACTCTTCATTGCTGAGCATTTAACACGTACTGGTAACGGCATTACCAAGTGCACGCATATGTCCTTCAGATATTTGATGAGAAAAATAATAACGTGGAGGAAGAGAGGAAAATGGGAGTATCAGAAAGTCTGTCACTCGTCGGGGATGGGAAAAGAGTGGTGTGAGGGAGGGATAGAGAAGGAACTGTAATATTAAGATATGTGAAGGTCAACGTTTAAAAGCTCAAGTGCTGAAATAGCCTGGTTAAAACCAGACCATTCTCAGTTGTAACCGAGTTATGGTCTGGTAAAGCTTCATAAACAAATCATTTCCAAAGGTGCATCACCAACGGATGTCGCTCAAATGCCTCTGGGCGCAATTGGATCAGAGCGATGAAGGAGATGACGTATGCAGAGCGACGTTCATCTATTATATGACCACTTGAATAAACAAGCAGACAGACTGATTAGCTACTTGCTCTACGTTTATTTAAAATTAACAGCAAGACAACTAGAAGTGAATGTGCTTTCCATTAAATAAATCACACACAGTAAACAAATCCAATTTTTTGCAATTTAGACGCACGCGCGGTGAGACGTACATGCTTGGGCAGATTCGGCTTGAATTCGTTCATCCACGGACGTGGCGGCACGCACGTATTTACAAAAAAAGCTGTGCACAGCTAAACGAAATGGGGTCTTGACGGTCTAGCGAACCGAAAAAATAATTTTTTCCTCGCGAACCTTCGTGCGGACACGTTGAGTATAAACAAGGCTCTCATCAGAAAAGGGGCAGAGATTTCAGACCTCCGTTTATTAATGAGATCTCCAAGATTTCTCTTCTTGTGAGGGGGTGCACAGACTCTCCCGAATCATCTCCAGCAGTAGCAGCCTTGAAAAAATATCCAAATAACATGGTTTTGGGGGTTGGAGTTCTCATGACGGTGTTCAACTATTACAGTCACACCCCTAGTTCCACGGCGGCATCCATCTTTGTAAATGTACAAAATCATCGAGTAAAGCCCGCCCCAACGTTTCCGGTTGTTGCCGCGATTTTGACGGATTAGAAATGGCCTTGAATGAGCTCTTTGCCAGACTAACTTGCAGAGCAAATCTAAATTAGTCCGAAGTTGTCTGGGTTTTCCTAGGCAAGTGCTGAAGATCACAGAGGGGCGTTCAGAATAAAATGTGCACCTGCGATCCGTTTGTCTAGTTTAACCGTAGGCTGTGCCATGTCTGGGAGTCTGTTTCTAAATTAGGCCTCGTCTTTTGATAGGGTGCATTCAGACACTCTCTCAGCTTCTCCACAGCCAATCAAAATGCAGCAGTCAGCATTCATGCCAATTCAGACTGCATCTGTCAGCATTTATTCAAATCAACCGGTTAAATGTTGACATTAAACATCAACACACAAAGCCAAAAGGTCAAACAACGTAGCAAATGAGCTGCAGTCTTAGATGTTAAGCTCAATGCTGACCACACATAGTGCAGTAATGTCTTAACTAGATCCAATGAAGTGACATATTTCTCTATTGATATGTCAGACTTTTCTAATTTTGTCCACATAAACCACATCTTTCTTTCAGCCCAAATGCAAGGTCAGATTCAAATCTGCCTCAATCCAATAGAACAAAAAATTATTTTCTCGGTTTCACTCAAATGTATATCACATTACATGTAAGAAAAGATGTCACTATCAGATACATTGTGCAAGGCTCTGTTGTTTATAGGGTATAAATACACATTTCTTGATTTGTTTTCAGTATAACTTACAGCATTATTCCCTCAGCTAATCGTATATCACACAGGGACCTTCTAACTTGGTTCATTAAAAATAATTGACAACAAGGACTAAACCATGCAGCTGAGCAAGTTAGTTCAGCAGAACTCAGAAAAAGAGTATTTGCTAACATCAATTCATCAGCTGAGCAGAAAGTGCAGTACTGCATTAAAAGTACTAGTAGAGGTTCTGAATAGTTGTGGACAGCACAAGAGAAATAGAAGAGAAAGCTCATGTAGAGTGGAGCAAGAGTGCTGAAAACAGCTAATCCAGCGTGTTGGAAAAGAAATTCTTAGGTAATGCATCCAACTGTGGCCTCCCAGTGGAGTGATACAAGACACGCTCTTCACACACACACACACCGAAATAACAATCTGCTTGCCACAGTATAAGCACATCTGTCACCGTTGTGAAGAAAAGAATTAGAAAACGGTCTTCTCTCTTCCACATCACTTCTGTATTCTGCTCTCTCCTCCGTTTTTCAGTTCGTTCTGTAAACAGGTGTCGACACACAGTGTCACCTCTGCCGCACCTCCCTCCTCTGCAGCTTTACACATCCTCTATTCAGCACTTCATTCCTTACCTTACTCATCTCTGTACACCGCCTCACTCTCTTTCTCTGCCCCATATTTGCATTATGTCTTACTCTGCATCACATTTAGTTCAATCCTCCAGAGGGGAGAAGGAAAACATTACAACCCATGATCATTCCGCTGCTGTCTCTGCAGTGTCTGCTATTATTTCAACACAAAAATGATATCTCAAAAGTTTCAGTATATCATTCAATTAATCTATATGCCATATATCTAAAAGAGAAACTGAGTGTAAGAGTGAGGGAGAGAGAGAGAAAAACAGAGATAACCTATCGGACGCCCTTGCTAATTACTAATTAACCTGTGCTAAGCAAGTGTGTGGTGTGGCAGAGCTGAGAAACAGTTTAATCTCCATTGGCAGCTGTGGACATCGGCAGTCGGGTTAGGAATAAAGATCAAATACTTTTTCAGAACTTGTCTTAAAATGCCAGAACTGACATTTATGACTATTAAATCAAGCTGGAGCTGTGAGCTTGCAGTCTGAATTTAAAAGTGCAGTGTGATTTTTAGTGACATCTAGCGGATCCGTTGCGAGTTTGTACTAAGGGCTCAGCCCACTGCTCACCCCCTCCCCAAGACCGACTTGCCGAACGCGATTACTGTAACATACTGTTTTACAGTCAATAACAAGAGTACTAATCAGCTGTTCACATGCTTCCTCTGCATGCGTAATTGCACGTAAACACGGAAAACGTCGCAGAAGTATAAATGAAATCCGACTCGTAGCCTTCAGTGGCATAGGTCCAATGCAGAAGTATAAATCAGCCTGTTACATTAAACAAATATGGCGGACGACCGGCATTAAAAATAAATTGCATATACAGTGTATTGACTGGTTTTTACAGAAAATTTGCATGGGAAAAAAATTGTTTATATGAAGTCGTGGAGACTTAGAACATGGACCTTACACGTTATAGAGCGATCTGGAGGTGAGTCGTTCGTAAGCTCACTTTCAGCTTACGTTGAAAGAATACGATTAGAGATCAGGGCGGCAAGCATCACACCACAGGAAAATCTCATAAGACCATCGGTAGAACCATCAAGATAATCGGGACTTTAACAAGATTGTTAGAGGGAGAGAAATCGGTTCAAAATCACCCCGGATATCTTGTAGTGTATGGCAGGTTTTAAACATTTCTACACACCAAAAGAAATGCACTCTCCATTTCCAAATTATCTCATCCAACAACACAAGTCACAAAATGACAGTCCACCAGTCCAAACCTTGAATAGCTGGTCTAAATTAGACTTCTATTCTCCACTCTTCTACATCCCTCACTCTCCTTCTCTATACGCGTGTGTGTGTGTATATAATTTGGAGGCCAGAAAATCCAATCTGAAAGATTATGACACAAGTCCTTAGAGAGCAAAGTAATTACTCTCTCTAAAGAGAATGAGAGATGGATGGATATATATGAGAGAGAGAGAGAGAGCTATGTTTTTGGCCTGTGTGTAGAGAGAGGCAGCCTGTTATACCTAATATAAATCATCTTTTTTCATCTAGTTACCTCTTTCTCTTGTTTAATCCTTTCTAAACACCAGGAGCAAAATCAATCTTTGTAAGCTCCAAGCATTTAGTACTGAGTGACACACAATAACAAAATATAAGCAAACAAAAGCCACATGAGCACAGCCACATGAGGGTGGTGTGGTAAATAAGTGGTTTAATAGATGACTAGTTACTAAAAACTACAGTTCCATTAACATTTAATCATTTAGCCGACACTTTAAACCAAAGCGACTTACAAATGAGAAAAGCATAAGCGATTTATCATTCGAGAGTCAGCAATATTGGTAGACAGTAGTACTGCAATATTGAATATACAGATATAAGTACAGACAAATATTACAAAACAGAGCATAAGTGCGAGTTATTAACTAAATTGTTTAATAAAGAACAAACAATTTACATCTATAACACAATATCCCGATAAGAAACAACAGGTGAATACTATTGGTGTTGTTAATAGGAAGTGCCTTATCAATATGCATCTTGATTTGAGAAGAGCCAGAGGATGAAACCTGTCACTTTTTACTTTGCTTGTCAGTCCTGCCCACTTTCTCTCTGAGCCAAATGTAATTTGTCTCTGAATTAACACGAGCATGCTGAACAGGGCAAAGGAGGAAGAGACGGTGTAATCTCTCCCTCTCTCTCACTCCGAGTGAGCCCATTGCACTGGACACACACACACACAATTTCATATGCATCCCTGAAGATGCTGTTGGCTTCTAGTCCACCTGGCAAGACTGTCTGCCGAGGCCCCCAATTACAGTCTCTGAAATTCATCAGGCTTACACAGTGGTTTAAAACCCTGCATGTTGCCTATAGACCAGTATTGTCACGGTACCAAAGTTTAATTTACATTAAATTTACATATATTAAAGTGTATATCACAGTTACAAAGATGGAAACTGTAGTATTAAAATACTTTACAATAAGATTCCAATTGTTAGATAACATTAAAAAGCATCAAAGAGTGTTCAAAAAGAAATGATGCTCACATTTAACAAGTTACATATTTGAAAATCAACCAATAAAACAAGCAACACTATGCAGTTTTTTAAGCAAGATTACATTCTGTGGCATTCCCTTTTTCTCTCCCAAGTTCTGTAGAATAACTGACATTAAAAAAAAAAATCCAAATGAGAAGCACCGCTATAATTTTTTAAACTGCACTTCTGAGAGCAGGCAGAAAATATGAAACATCTGCATGTACAAATGGCAATTAAGTGAAATGAAAAGGCGTGCATCTACAAAAAAAAGCATAAGTGGCAAATGAGGGGTCTGTGTGTGTGGGCGGGCCACCTCTGATGAATCTGTGAGCTTTTCAGAAACAACTCGATGTCATTTGTGAGGCTCAATTGGAGTCCTTTGGCTTCAAAAGCCCCAGTAATAACCTGCAAATTAAAACTGGGGGCTTTAGTATGATCTCCAACCTACCAAACCTTAATATTGCCTCACATAAAAAACAGCTTTCCATCCCCCAATAAGCCTATCAGACAGGGAAGAAAATCACTATGAAAAACCTTCAATAACAATCCCAGCAATAGACAGGAGACCCATCCGTTCTCAGTTCAAGGATGACTATTAATAGCTTGTTGCTTCGGTGAGCTGATTGCAGCAGAACAGCCGCGTCCCTGCCGTTAAGCGAGCCAGAACTCAACAGAGAGCCAGAACAGAAGAGGTGACCACTTCCTGAATCTCAGAGAAGAGATCAGATGGTTCAACCACACACACATGGCCTGAATAATGCCGTTATGTATCCATGAGAAAATTTAGCCGGAAAGGAACTGCCGGATCCCAGCACAATTGATGTGTGCTTATGCAGATGTGTCTGTGCGCACTCATTCAGGTGTTTGTACTGCATGTGAATGAAATTCCAATGTAACCAGCTAAATTAATCAGAATTATTCAGAGCCCCGTGGCCACATACACTACACCACAGACATACATATTCATAACAGTGTGTTTGGTCAGCAACACACACACACACACACACACACACACACACACACACACACACACACACACACACACACACACACACACACACACACAGAGAGACCACAATGTTACAGCAGAAAGCAGTTTGTAGACGACAGGTGAAGTAATAGGATTTTGTCCAAGGAGAGAGGGAGCTAAACGTCTTGCTGAAACTCACTGGCAGCACGAGAGGAAAGACAAAGATAGAGCGAGAGAGGGGGAGGAAACCTGTCACTTCCATATAGACCTGGTCTGTCAGCCACCTTTTTTTTTCTCCCAGACATACCAGTCAGTCTATTCCATCTGAAAAGCTCAGGAGAGAGACTGTTACTGTATATAGACAGAGGTTTATAAACAAGGCTACTACTAGTACGCTTAGAGAGGTTTTGAAGGTCATGGCTTGAACCTGGTGTTTGATATAGGGTTAGAATCTTTAGATTGGCCACACAACTGAGAACAAGCTCACAGATACATATACACTTGTAAACCAACAGTCATGTTCACAGGACAAGCTATTTTTAAATGGACATTCTGTGGTAAAGACAAAAGGAACCAAGTCATAATTACCTATAAGTTTGTGTTAGAAACCTGTTGAGAATATATCATTATTATTTTTCTACACGGTGTTGTAATTCCATTTCTGAGAATGAGTACATTTTTTGTCTTATATTTTCCATGTACCCCATGTTACTTTCTATGGCTCCTTTATTTTTATTTATTTTTGTTTTATTCCTATTTCCTTCAGAATTATGGAAATGTAAAAATATTTCATATTTATTAAAAAAACAACATGGAACTTTTCTTCTTTGGATGCCCTACTGGTTGGAAACAAAATTGTCCATTACCACTGATGTAATTTAGCCTACCGTCGCACATATTGTGCCATATTGTGGCCTAATGGTTAGATAGTCGGACTTGTAAACCGAAGGTCTCAGATTTGATAATCAATACCGACAGAAAATAACTGAGGTGCCCTTGAGGAAGGCTGCTCATAGCTCAGGGTGTGTGTGTGTCCACGTTTTGCAGTGTACGTGCGTGTTCACTACTCACTACACTAACTTGGATGGTTTAAATGGACAAATTCCAAGTTTGGGTTACCATACATGGGCTTCGCGTCCCTTCACTTCACTATATTAGTAATGACATTGCTTAGACTTTAATTGAATTTATATCAGGTCAATGATATTTGATATTATATCACCTCAACTCAACCCGTACTCCCAAACCTACCCATCACATGTGCAAAACATTAGATTTAAATAAAAGCATGTTTTGGCTAATTAAAAAGCCTTTTTGTGAGGACCAGTAAAGTTGTCAGTCAGCTGTCACAATATTTCACTATACAAGTGAGGACATTTGGCCGTCACAAGTATATCCAAACCTGGAGACACACACACAAACACACCCAGAGAGAAAAGACCATGACTGGGTCAGTTTACTCTAAAAGCATAGTCTGTTTTCTGTTTATTCTCAAAGCAGTAAACCGCGAACGGACGTTTAGTCTGGAATTATGGGTCTGACCTAGGCAAATGAGCCCACGTCTGTGGCTCTTCTTAGCGCACTTTCCAATAGACTTCTTTAAAATAACCTTTTACAATAGTAGTGCTAAAAAGTGCTAGAAGCATGAATTGAGCTAAAAAAAATGTAAAGGCTCCCTTTCTTCCTGAACTGTAATTAGATCAGGTGTCAAACCACAGTGTGTTTAATATACAGCCAGTTTACATTATAAAACACCAATAAAATTCTTTCCATCCAACTGAGAGGAAACTGAAAAACCATTATTTAAATATCAGCACCTCCGAATCACCAATCATGCACACTTTATTCTCAATCAAGCTGCAGATTGGATGGCCGAGACAATTCTCCTGTCTCAAAGAGCAAATCAGAGAGACTGTGACTGAAGTGCATGCTAGCATTGCCCCGCTCAATAAAGTAGTAACGGCTATAATTATTCTTTCTTGCTTTTCCTGCGTGGTTAGGACATTCGGGTGAAAACGTCTATGTGTGTGTGCATGTGTGTTTGAAACAATGACTCATGCTAACCACCAGGGGGAAGAATAATGAGGAGAGAACACAGTGAGAGAGAAACTGTTTTGAGGGGGTCAGCTGGGGATTCTAATGTACACTGGTGTGTGTGTGTGTCCCCTCCCACTTGCGTTGCTCGAAACACACAAACAGTTACTCTATATTTTCCATGGCATGATGGAGCTGTGGTGTTCATTCTATACTGGTCAGAAGTGTTTCCCAGTAGCTGTTCCTGCTATTCTGAGACGGAAGGTCACAAGAACACACTCCTAAGGTAGAGACACACCAAACAGACGCCAAAGACTTAGTGCTGATGAAAGCCAACCATGTCACATGTGTCGGAGAAGAAAAATCTGCTTGAACACATCGACAAGATTACAGTCAACTGTCAGCTAGCATGCACGTTCTGACGGTCTATTTAAGCAGATATATTTGTTTATTTTTGCCATTCAAAAAGGGAAAGCGAAACTGCATGTACACAAGCCATAAACAAAGCAGCACTTGCTTACCATTTTGAATATCAATCATCCCAATCCCATTCCGCTCTTTATTATGAAATTATTTGTGAATGGAATGCTCAGGTAAGGGTGTGACTGTTATTATAACCGTGAGACCGACAGTTAATTGAACACCTTCATTCGAACTCTATAACCATCAAAACAGTGTTTTTAAAATCTTGCAGATAAGGTTATATAGGCTATTATCAGTGTTGGGGAGTAACGGATTACATGTACCGTTATGTATTCATAATACAAATTATGAGTAGCCTAACTGTAGTCTCCACAGAACATAAAATATTTATTTTATTTTTCGTGTTTGCATTTATGAGGAAAAAACAATGTTACGGACGTGACCACTCTGAAAGCATTAAAACTTTTCACAGACAAACAAAAAGCACAAAACCTTTCTTTAAAGTGAATTTCATTTGATATTAATCGTATCTTAATTTTAATCAATTTTTCATCCACCAATTGCCTAGATTTAATGAATAAGAAGTAAATATATCAGACGATAGATAATCACGAAACAGAGGCGCCGGCGCGTGACCTGGAGCTCATCTCATAAATGAACAGAAACTCGCGTATAAGGTAGCCTACTGACCACAGTCACAGACAAGTCTACTTTTAAAGACATATTCAAGACAAAAGAAAACAGACTGCTCTCTACTTATGTGATCTCAATGAAATATGCATTTCTCTCTGGCGCGTTCACTACTGCGAAGATTGCGTGTTAGCATCATCAACATTTGGCAGACACTGACAAAAAAAACAAACAAAAAAAAACACTTGTTTAATAAACCATTAAAATATCTCCGTACTATATTTTACATACTCATAATCACTACTTTTGCCGGTTCTTTGTGGCAGCTTTTAGGTGCTTTATTAGCGGTGCCAGCATGTTGCATGAACACATAACCACTGCATCACCCTACTCACCAGAATAGGCCTGTTATTTTGGCTATCTTTGTTCTTTGCTAATTCACTGCTTGCTGTTAATTTTAAATCAACGTTGAGCAAGTAGCCAATCAGTGTCTGCTTGTTTATTCAAACTAAGTTATCCTATAACAGACGAACGTCGCAATTCACCTCATAATTGTGTATAAAAATATTTCTTAAGTAAAGCAGCAATCATTACACAAAGTGCTTAAAAGTAAAAGCCAATTTAAAAAGTAACATTCTGCACAAAATAAAGATAAGCAGAGCAGTAGTCTTCATCATAATTAACTCTGCTTCAAATTCTGAGAAACCTGGGGTTACGTGTGTGTGTGTGTGGGGGTCCGCTGGGACGGATGGGGTGGCCTTTATCGGGCCGTCAGAGGGAAAACGCATTTCATGCTCTGCTGACCCCCTCTTTTCTTTCTCTTCCCCTCTCCCTTGTCCACCTAGCAGAAGAATTAGGCAGCAAAATTGCTCCCTGTGTGACATGACCACCGATGTGTGTGTTTTTGTCTGAGAATATGAAAGAAATGTCAAACTACATTATGTGCTCTGGTGGAAACACTTCTCAAACATCTCAAACGCACAATACAAACTAAAAAGAAGATCCTACTCTACCACTAGAGCATGGCCTGTGGCATTCCGGCACCATTCCCAGCTCCCTACAGGGGACTGATACTGGAAAAACTACTATTGTTAAACTAGCTTATGACAGGGAGTCCTTATTTATTCCCAAATTTCATGTTTTCACCAGGAGTAAACCACCTCGCATATAGATTTCAACAGTCACTGTAACTGTCAATCACCAGTCACTATAGTAACAGTCAATCACTGTGCTTGATTCTAAAAGGAAGGGTAACATCTAGAGTTGTCAAGAAGTACAGACTTCGGTACTGAAATTAAAAAAAAAAAAAAAAAGTGTGTTGTGCCATTGTGTTGTCACGCTCAACATATGTCTGTGATTGGCCATTGTATTGACGCGCTCAACATACAGTATATGCCTGTGATTGGCAACAATGATCAATATATGTTGAGTGTGACAACACAACAGCCAATCAGAGGTGTTTTTAAGAATCTGTTCAACAACGCTCAAAATGCTAGAGGGAAATGCTGGTTTCGCCAGATTTTATAAACTTCAGTAACGACTTGGTACCGAAATAGTTACCTTTGACAACTCTAGTAATATCATTTGACAGACAAATTTAAAATGTAAAGTAAGTGAGACTCACATCTGGGTACTCTTTGACCGGTACAAAGAGTTTCTCCTGCAGATGTACGATGGGTCCCACTGGCTCGGGTAACTCCAGTGGGTGCTTGTCCACCAGACCGTTCACTGTGTCGTTATACATGTCTTTCCTCACTCTGGTTATCTCTGCAGGTAGACAAAGAAAAGACAAACAGATCAGAAACCGATGAATGAGAGAGAGGGGGAAAACAAGACGAACAGGCATGAAATGCAACATTCCGTTCATTAACATGAGATTCCAGCACATATCCCCTAAATTCAGTTGGCAAATTTCATTAAAAAAGTTACATTTTATATTTCACAGTAACAGGAACTTGCATGCATATTGAGATCTTTTAAACAGAGACTCTCTCAAAGCTGAGAGCCCCAGATGAGGTTAAACTTCTGCTGCCACAACATGATTAACCTCCGAATGTCCATTCCTTTCACGCATATACAAACACACGACCTCATGATTATTCCCTTCATCACACACAGAGGCTGTGTTTTTAAAAACTAGTGAGCTAAATGAGCTGATAGTTAGGGTTTGAAAGCCAGATGGTGAAGCAAACACACCTTAATAGAATTAAAAAGCTAAAAGGAAATCTGATACCCAGAAAAGTTATTGAATGATTGTGACCTTTTGAAACGGATTGAGAATCAGGCATGTAAATACAATACTAAGTGTAGTCATGGTGGTTCAAAAACATAAAATGACCAGTGTGCTATATTCCTAGCATTTTTAAGTTAAATGATAGCCTTGATTGATGAGCATGCAGGAATTCAGTCTGTTGCTCTCAAATGTCATTCACTTAAAACACACGTCATTCATTTAAAAGTGTGTTGAAAGTTTTGGTCACATGTCTACTGATGCAAACCCTTGCATTTTTACCTCTATGGCAGTCCTTACTGAAAATGCAACGGATTTGCAGCTTTCTCTGATAAGGTGCAAATGAGTGTGTGTCGGTGCATTGAAGGTGAACTGTGGAGAACTGACTTGAGGCGAACACTGAAAATGTGCGTTTGCGTGTTTCATGGGGCCACAGAATCCAGGAAGGGGGTTGAAGGGTGACGCAACACCCAGATCAGAACAACAGCAGCTCAAGGGCCATGTAAGGGTGAAACCTTTAACACAACGTATCTTGTCTCATACATGCAATGAGTCCCAGAGGAGGTGACACAACCGCTGCAAGTATATTAGTCACATTTACAGAATTCAATCCATCTTTCTCTCTCGACCTGAGAGCAACCTCATATTCCTCCACCCTTCTCTTTTTCCATCCCTCGGTCTCACCCTCCATCTTTCTCACACTGGAGAAGGAAGGATTTATCTCTGGTTCGCTGGAGTAAAAATGCTGCATGTCTGCATGTTTAATATTCTTGGACTGCTAGAGAGTAGGTTAGAGTAAAAGCAGGAATTAAAAAATTTAAATATCCTCGACTGAACTAGAAACTTGCTCATTTAAATCTCCTCCCAGGCTCACACAGTATACATGCCTGTACATGGGACCTTTTAATATACATCAGAAATAAACAGTGTAAATGACAATCTACATTACTTCATTTGTAACATTTTATTTTTGCCTGTCTTTGTCTCAGACATACACACACACACACATCCACAAACCTCTTCTAAAAGCACTCTTTTAGTGTGCACTTAAAAAAAAGCCAATGAAAAATAGAAACTAAAGTGTTTCTGTCCTTTGGCTGAACGAGAGAGGCACAGTGAAATGCCACATTACCATAAAGTAGCGGCAAGAGAGTGAGCGGGTGATAGAGCACATGCCATTAACAGGCACAAACTCTGAGGTGAGTCCTAATTTCAATGTCCAGGACGATGGTAGCCTAATGGTTAAGTACCTTGTTTGCCAGCACAACGGTCGCAGTTTAAACTCAACTAAGGGGTGAGGCAGGAATGTAGAGAAGTGGTGAGATCAGACCCGGGTCTATTAAGCAGTACACTGAACCCCACAATCGCTCAGTGTTCAGGCTGCTGGTCAGGGGTTGCAACATGTTTACTTATTTGATTATTACTTTACTCATTTGTTTATTTTAGTGGTCCACACGGATCACATTACAGTTTTTGAGACTTTTTTCGGGGTAACTTTGCTTTCCATTATTTTTATTTTTTATTTTTATTGTCGATATTGATAGATGTAATGCATCCTTGTTGAACAAAAAAAAAAAAAAAAACTTTTGAACAGTAGTGTATAAAGGGTAACACAGGGTGAATGCGAAAAGAAATTGTATGTGGCAAGAACAAAAGAGAACATTCACTGATCTAACATTGCACAATATTGAAAAGCAAGGAGGAAAGACAGGCTTTAAAAAACAAACAAAAAAAAACTATAAATGTAGGAATATCCGAAAAGGCTATTCTCTGTTTCTCCTCTCTCCAGTCTTTTCACTGGCAATCCATCCACCAAAAGACCACTGAAAATACTGCCACCATTTACTCACCCTCATGCAATTTCAATCAAACTACTTTTTCCAGATGAACAAGAGATACTGGAAAAAAACGTTGTTGTTTTTTTACTTTACATTTTCAGCTTTCTTTACCACATAATCTTGCTGTTTGAGCATGAAAAACTTTAAACCACAAAGTCCACTCCAAAAAGGAGTTATCAGTAAGCACTTTCTGAACTCCCCAAAACGCTTTGAGTTTTCTTCTGAAAACGTAAACATCCCAATATTCCTCATTTAAATAACTGACTAATATTCCATAATATTCCCTGCATTATGAATAAAGGGAGAATGAAGCAGAGAGTTTAAAGAAACAGTGATTTCACTGGAACTTTAGTAGATGCTATACAAAAGGATGGTGAGCACTCAAAGCTCTTTAAGATTAAAATGAAAGAGAGAGAGGTGCTTGAGAAGAATGCCTGCTGATGTACAAGTTTTTCCACTTTGAAGCAATGAACTTTAGCTATCATAAAGCACAGCTAGCCTCTGCAGCCACAAGATTCCCGCTTAATGCATTTGCAGCTTTATTCAACCTGCAAACGACTATCTCAACAGACAATATAATTCTGCACTTAAAACTTTCAGACAATGAAACAAAAGGATTCTTTTTTGGGGGGGGGGGGGGACAGTATGCTCGAGATAGGGCCTTCAGTCTTATCAAATGTCCACACCTTTTTTTTTTTTTTTTTAAGTGTAAAATCCTTTACAATTCAGTATATTTCACTGCTGATGGCCAGCAACTAAAACTTCTTTCAGAAATATTTGCATCATGCATGAATTCTATGAACTCAGCACTGCATTTCATGTTTTGGAGAGGAGAATATTTTCCTGCAGCATTAATGTGGCGCTTCCAGAGAAATATGCTGCGGAGTTTAAACAAGATGCAACAGCTTGTCAAAATCAGGTGATGGGAGCTTGTTTGCGCACGTACACATGCAAGAAATTCTGAATTTCCTTGAAGCAGTCCACGTTTCCCATGTCATGAATAAAGAATTAAACTTCTTTAAACCACTTGATAGGGCAAAACATCATTAAGGAAACATGCTACATAGAATATAAAGAATATAGTATATAAACTGGGACCTAAGGAACAAGGACCTAACTGGAGAGAGAAAAAAAAACATGATAGAATAGAGTAATATCCATTCTAATCTTAGCAGGGGCAAGAGAAGTAGTATATGTAATCTACTAATCAAATATTACCAGCATTGACTGGTCTCGGGATAATTAACGGATTAAAAAAAAATTGATTGCAGCTTCTTTCCTTTAAATGACTAGAGGGCCTAAAGTAAAAACTACTCAGAGAATCACAGTTTCGCAGAGACATATTAGAGCTGAATTTCATAAATAAACATTCATTATTTTGGGCATTGCCTCAGCTCCCTGTCAGGAGACAAAAAAAGAAAACATGAATTTAGCTTCTGAGAAAGAGGAAGGGAAAGGTGAAAGTCAAACAGAATAATAATAAAAAAAAAATCTCTCTCTCTCATTCAGAGCTTACATGATTGGTGTAACCACACACCAAGTCAAATGTATGACATGTTTTGAATGACATAAGGTTGAGTAAATAAATGCTAACAGTATTTTCATTTTTGGGTAAACTCAACAGTCCCTTTAAGTATTTATATTAGATGTTTAAGTGAACCGAACATCATAATCAGATAGGTAGGCGCAGAGTTTATGCAGAGTTCACTATTGTGACCCATGCAGCCAGTGCTCAATCTGGAACTGTGCAGGGTAATGTCTGCAACGTGTCACATTGTAATTGTTCAGCTCAATTCAGTGGAAATACAGGCCGATTCTAAGAGATCCCCTGGATGAGCACCAGCATCAGTTCAGTGTAAAAGGGTAAGTGATTGAAGGCAGTGGCGGGGGGCTCTCAAATAAATAAGCACACATTTATAGAACACTATACAATGTATAAGAGGTTGGTCAGTAAAGTTTAAACACACACACACACAATTCACCAAGTAAAATACTCTTAAACATAAGCAGACACTACATAAAAGGCCACACTACACTACAGTTTAGGCCAGATATTGCATGGAAACAGAGATGGATGTGTGTCTGAGTTGCCGTGAGGAGCCATGAGGAAACATCAACTGTATTAGAAACTACAACACGTGATCAGATGGAGAGGGAGGGGAGGAAAAAAGTCATTCCACAGGCAGAAGATCATTTCAGAGAGCACAAACATGTCCAACTACCAACAGGTTACAAAGTGTAGAGATCCCTGCCAACAAAAACAGGTGTTTCTAAGTTATATGATATCAGAAAGGCTGAGGATTAAAAGATTAGAATGCTGGACATTTGTACTAGAATTAACCTGATCCCTGACCAATACACTCTCCGATCTCTCTATCTTCTCCCTGCGCATTCCCAGATTGTCCTGCTGCAGTCCGGGTTTCCGCAGAGCCATTATGAGGAGCTAAATTTAGCAGGGAGGCTTGTCACACTTGATGATATGGTGCAGGGTTATAGAGTAGAGCTGTTAGGGAGGGGGTGGGTTTGGGTTATCATTCAGGACGAGAGCACAACAGTTACTGCGGTGGTTTAATGGCTGCCCAGCAGGGCACAGGGTCTAACCACAGCCTGTAGATACCTCTTACACCCAAGCCACATGCTATACAGGGAATCCAACAGCGTCAAGACGGCTCTGGTCACGAGAAGAGGCTGGTTACAGCTGGTCTGTTCAGAGGCAGGTGAGTTTGGGACACTAGGGAACAAAAGAACTGACACAGCCCAGCCGATCCAGCCAAATACACATGAATGCACAAGTGTTTCCTGTATCGCTACTCAGCCACGGTGCTGCTATTATTACCACAGCATAAAAAAAGAATTTAAAAAAATGATAATTGAGTTTAGTCTAAACTGAATGCAATGATTAAATAGACTGAATGAATATCATGAAATAACACCAAAAATATAAATAAACACGCCCATCTATTTAGGGCCCTATGATTTCTGCGCTCACGGAATGGCGGACAGAATTGCAGAATTGGCAAATTAACACAGAATCTAGTGTTAACGTGGAATTTCATGGAATTTTAGCTACATATTTGGTTTAAAATTCTGTTTTTGTGTGGGAGAAGAACTTATGTCTGGTGAAAATGCAGACCGGGGGAAGCAAATCTGAGTGACCCCCCCCCACTCCGTGAACGATAATGGGCGAGAGAGAGACAGAGTAAGACTTTATTTAAAGTTATATAAACTAATATATTTTATTTTAATGGACAGTTTAAAGGTTGTATCAGCGATTGTGGGTGACGACACTTCTGTTTGTGTTTGAAGCGAGATCCTAAGCAAACCAAGTTAGCTCGCCCCTCCCTCCAGTTTTGTGGATCATGAAAAAAAACAAAACATTTACGAAACATTTCTTAAAGCGACAAAAACACAGTTTATTTTCAGACTGACGTTCTACCTCAATGATGGCTCATTCTGTGAACTGTAAAATGTGAACTTGGCTCTTTGGATTACAAATTATAATGATGTATATAAAATCTGCAGTCGATGTCATATACAGCTAGTTTTGCTGGTGCTTCACTTTGAGCGCAAAAACAAACAACGATGTATGTGATAATTTTTCTTGGGCCTGAAATCGCTGATACAAGCTTTAAAGCTCTTAACCATATTTTGTTGTTACTTGAAGAGTGCAGTGTTATGTTGCATCATGCAGTATTTGAAAAGGCTACTGAGTAAATGTCTGTTACCTCAATAAATTTAAGGTCATTCCTATTTTATTTGTATATATTTTAATCATTAACTTTAAAAGCACACTCTTTTTATGATTAAAATAACAGTCAAGGGTAAAAAAAATAATAATAATTCCCAAAAATTAAAATGGAAAAAAACGGAATTTGGGGGAAAAAAAAAAATAGATTTCATAGGCCCCTATATTTAGTGGATGCATGGTCAACAAATCTTCACCATGAACACTGCAGTCTGATTTATGACCGCTTTTATTTATTTTTTGTTTAACTCCGTTAAATAAGTGATCAGTTAAATAAAAAATACATGTGCTCACCAAGGCTTTTCAGCCGTGTCAAAATAACTAAAATTCCAAATATCGGAATTACCAAAACTACAACCAACCTACTAAATTACAACAACTTTATTATCTAAGAGCTGCAAGTGAACCACAGCCAACGCTTTAATCTCTCTCACTCTCTCTCTCAGGAAGAACAGATGTTTCTGGAATTAAACAGGTTGTAGAAGTGAGATAAGAAAAACTGATTATACCATTTACAAATTTACAGATAATTCCCTCCATTTGCCATATGACTTGTTGACTGTACTCCATCTGTGCACGCACACACACCAACACAACGGCGCTAAAAGGATAACAGGAAGTAAACTGAGGATTTAGAACTTGTGCAGAAAGGAAAAGCCATTGATGTTTTAACAGACCATCAACAGTGTACAAGACTTCCTGAGAGTGTGTGACTGCTCAGAAAAGAGGATCCTGTGACATCTGTATGAGATACATACCATCTTAGATCACCCACAGGTTACACCACATGCAAAACATTTACTCATATTTTTTGTTTGTTTTTTGCAGATGCTGAAGTTAGGTATTAATTATCTATTAATTTCTCAAGAATGCTTTCAGTGGCCACACACACGCACACACACACAGAAAATGCAGTAAACATGCTGAACAATGACAGGAAGAACTGAATGCTCAAGCAGGAAGGAAGGAACCAGTCAGTAAATGTGCTAAGAGCAGATAACCAAACACCTCCTTCCTCCTGGACAGGACACCCGCCCTTATCCTCCTGAAACATGGTAACAAACTTGCTTAGTATGACAAACCAAAAACAAACAAGAAGAAAGTGAACATCTTTGTTCCCTTCTCCATTTAAAACCAAACTTATTCAAAGCCTTTCTTTAAAATAACTTGCTGTGGTGTTAAAAACACCAATATTAGCACTAATCACCAGAGGTGTGAAGGAGGGCAGAAGTGATCAGATTCTGTGGTTTCATCTCTGATGTGAGTGGACAAAAGCTAGCACTGGCGAAAACCGCCGGCTTGCATTGAACTGCTCTTCCTTTTCATCATCTCTTCTTTTTTCCTGTCCTCTATTAGCACGAGATGGAGTGGCAGAGCTGCATTCCACTGCTTTTAATTAGCAGGAAATGAGGGCAGCCAATGACAAGGACCATTTACACCAGTGAACGAGGGAGAAGAGAGAGTGAGTGAGATCTCAAGGTGCTAGTTTTACTATGTAACCGATCTCATAAGAGATGCCTGGGGACACAGGATGGCAGACAACACGAAGTGCCATCCTTCACGGGAGTAGTAATGACAGCAAAGCACTCTGGTTAACAGCACCACAACAACAGAAGCTTCCAGACAAGCCTGAGCACAACAGTGTACGACAGGAAGGAGACTGTCTGCCAGTCTTGAAGACATTTTGAACCAAATTCTATTAAATCAAAGCCTGATAGAGGACCATATTACAGAACTTATTTCTCACTCAGTCAATCTGGTAGTTCATTTTAGGTATCCTGGGCCACCCATGTCACAAGACGAAACCTGTAATAAGAGCGATACGGTATATTTATCAAGAAACTTTCCAGTCATGCAGTGCAGATCAGCAGATGTGTAAAACCAGTTCATTGGCATTCTGAAGTGAAAATCTGCTTCAAAATCCAAGGACCAATCAGAAAGCAGCTACCTGGAGGTTCAGTCATTAAAATTAGGTTGCCTACGGCAACTAGGGTAAAACAAATATTTACAGAAATTCTGTGTATGTGTGTGAGAGGGAATGAGGGGAAATGTGTACTGATCTGAACTCCAGGTGTTAGATGGACAAAAGTAAAGGGTGGTCTTGCTCTTCACACACGTTCATATATGAAGAAAAATGAAGTGCATATTAAAATGGATTCACAATGTCGGGACCAAATAGCTGTCACAATGAGTTTTGTCCAACAAAAACTTTCAGCTGATGGTCTTAAGGACAGGAAATGAAAGATGCAGAGAGAATGGAAAGAAAGTTTAACATAGAAAAGTAGCATCCACATTAGAGGTGTGCCGGTTTCAGAATTGGTGATATGAATTTTGCAATTGAGACGTGCAAACTGCGTGCCGGTGCGATGAGATGTACATGCTAGGGCAGATTCGGCTTGAAGTCGGTCATCCTCAGACGTGGCGCCGCGCGCACTGTTGCAAGCCGTGCACACAGCCAATCGAAATGGGGTCTTGCTGGTCTTGCGCACCGAACGTGTCATTTTTGCAAAGCATACCTTGCGCTCGTGCGGACGCGTCGAAGCACCAACTCCGCCTCCGTTTCCCTCGTAAGCTGATATTAGTATTTAAACATTCTCTTTGATTAAAAAAATGTTTTTAAACATTTTATTAGCACGGTTTCAGAATTCTAATGACAGGGTTCAACTATAGCCGTTGGTCACACAGTTATAATAACTGTCACACCCCTAGTCCACACTGGACTCTTGACTACGATAACAGACAGACTCTCTTGTAAACTTTAAAGGTGAGCAACAGTCTTTAGTTAGAGAGTAGATGTAGGCAAAGAAAGAGAAATGGAGGGAGAGACAGAAAAGACGCCTGGTAGAGATCTGTTTGTGACGAATAGGAACTAAGGCTCAAAATATTCTACACAACTCTAGACAAATGTTGAAAACAGTTGCTCTACTTAATATTTTTGTGGAAACAGTGACTTTTTACTACAAATTTCTAATGGACAGAAAGAACAGCATTTTTGTGAAGTAGAAATCTTTCATTACATTATAAATGTCACTTTCTTTACATTCTTTACATATGTCACTTTTGATCAAAATGAAGCATCCAAGCATTTCTTAAAATTTTTTTTTTTGGAGAGATAGAGCACTAAACGGCACTATTAATATTATATTGAACAATGAAATTTTATAGTCAGTTTTGTTTGTGTAATTTTCATACTGTGTTCATATAATTTAAATTCAATGTGAAACCTGGATCCTGTAGCAAAACAGTCACTATGTGCCAAATATTTTACCACCCCCAGGCCTAAGTCTGACGGTTTAAAGAGAATCTTACAGTTAGTTGGGTAAACTGTAGCAGTATTTTTTTGTTAGCTACCTGAACAAATTCCATTTATTTGTTCGGTCAACTGAAGGTCTGTGGTCTGTTAAACATATCAGGATGACCAAGAATGCATTTGTGTCCGTACACGTGTAGAATGTATTTTATCCCCTCCTTTTACAGTCACATGCTATCTAAACCACTTCAATCATAAAGCCAAATTAATTTATGGTCTCTAGCAATGCTTTGTGTGGCTACTGTTGGGAGGCTTTCTGAACGCTTAGAGAGTAAAAGAATGCAATGCCTCACACAATCAGTATTGTGTTGGTCACACCGGGTGCAAAAAAAAAAAAGCTCAAACAGGAAACTGTAACCGAGGTCACATCCCGTATGCCAAAGCAGTGATGTCATGTGTGTATGAGAGGGTTATGTTGAACTCATAATGCTTCATTGTTCGAGTACAGACGTGTCTGTGAGCCCACCCCCTCCATGCAGGCTGACCTCATTCACAACATACCATTTGTCTTTCCATGTCTCTTTCTCGCTCTTTTCTGCCACCCGGTTCTGTTCGACCCTGCCATCGCTCTCTCTGTGAACACAATCAATCTGTTGACCCCACTAGCATGCTAAACCTTCTCACAAAGTGCAGTCATGGCATGGTCTTTCTCTCCTATGATGCTTATTTTAAAACACACTTTTAAGAGCTAATTGAGCACAAATGCAGGAGTGTAACGAGGATCTGGCAGAAAAAAGAAAGCTTTGTGCAGCATGAGGGGACGGCAGTGGCATCTCTGTTGCATTTGACAGCGGAATTGATGGAGGCTGATCTACCATCCACAGTGAAACAGAAATTTACCTCTCACGCACACAGTTGGCTGTAGTGGAATGTTAAAATTACAACAGGTGACTAAGCTTCAGTGAATAGTTTCAGTTTAGCCTTTAGAACACACACAAAGACAACTACAAAAGCTTACACAAACGTAGAGTCATCTGCCCAGAATAAAACCACTGTTTGTTGTTAAGTGCTCTATAAACAGTCAATGGTTTGTTCTAGAATGTTGGTCTTGGTTTCACAATGTCAACCAGATTTTCTGAACAAACAAAAAGTGAAGAATTAGGAATCTCTCTCTTGCAGTGATTTTAAGTGTCTCAACATCACAATACGATTGGCCTTTTTTTTATTCTTTTACTTAAGGCTTTCATTCACATATAAACATTCATGTTTGTTTGACGTGCGAGAACCAAATGGGTTCATTCTCGAGTTACACAGCACATTTGAATTTACTCAAGAACCAATGAGGTTTGTTCTCGCACGTAAAGCAGGTTCGGTTGAGCTTCTCTATGTTTGCTTTTCAAAGATTATATGTCAATAAAAGCGTAAATTTAATCTGTTCATCATAAGCGATCATGAAAAATTTGGACTAATCCGCTCTTCAGAAAATTTGGACTAATCCGCTCAATTTAAATGGATTAGTTTTGCGATGTCTTTATAAACTTTTTGAAGTATCAAAGTGGTAGTTGCGTAGTTGTCAATGAAGAGTACAGAACTGGATCATATTTCATTAAACATTTAAATTGTCTTCTGAAGATGAACGAAAATCTTGCGGGTTTGGAACACCACATGGGTGAGTAAATTAAAAAAAATTGTGTGAACTAATTCTTTAAACAAAGAGCTAAATAAACAGGGATTGAAAAAGGGAAAGTAGACATGGGATACTAATACATAACTATTGCTACAAACGAGGACATAATCAGTAACCAACGAAACTGATGCTACACAAAACGGAGAAACAGGGACTCAAGAAAAACCGAACAAAATGTCAAAACAAGGGTCCGCATAAAAACATTAAGCTTGATGGGCTATTGTTTTACGTATAGCCTAACGGTTAGCCTAGTTCCGATCACTGAATTGGTCCTTGGCAATTAGTAAAGTAAGTACGGCTGAACGATTATGGAAAATAATCTAATTGCGAATTTTTTTTAACCAATATTGCGATTTAATACGAGATTAGTTTAAATTCTTTACCTTCTGTTTTAGTCGACAAAGACAAGCAGCCTTCTTGGTGATTTCCATATGTTTAATATATAAGCCAACTGCAGTGCATTCCAAAAGACAATAACGCCTTCATGGGGCATTTGTACGAAAAATTACACGCTCTTCAAGAGAAACGTTATAACATCAAGCAAAGCAGCAAAACCTGTGCAATGAAGCCCGCGAATGTCCTTGTAATTTGGTTAAACCCCGAACTTTATGAAATATTGTTTCGGAAGGTTCAAGTGGTGTCGTGTGTTTGTGTGAGAGAGAGAGAAATTAGAAGCAGAATACATTTGTTTCTAAAGAACGCACAGCGTCATCACGCATCTGTTTTTAAAAACTAAGCTCAGACTTGATTCTGAAATTCTCTGAATTGATCTAGAATTGTTGAAGAGAGAATAAATAACACAATATCACATACATTAAAAATAAACTGTTCTTTCGTGTATGCCAGACCAATATGCGTAGCGTGCAAAGTTAATGTTTGTCTTGCAGACTGCTTTTCTCACGCGTGTTACGTAACCAGTGTAATCTCAGCTTTTGCGTTTACAAAATTGCGCTTTATCATATCGCAAATGCAATTAATCGTTCAGTCCTAATAGTAAGGGCTAATAGTATCCAACATCAGCACTGCTAGTCACTGCATGCACAGGCTCTCAGTCAGTGCCGTTTACATTGTTATGCCACTAGATGGCAACAAAAGAGTGTCTTTGAGTGAGTCATTAAACCATTCAATCAACTAATATGTTCAAAAACGCTAAATCATGCTTTAATAAAAACAAGGTGTAGAAATTATTCTAACTTTGAGCTCCACAATCCACATTACAAGGCTCAACCGACCAGCAAAGCATTGCCAGGGTAACGCTGAAGGCCATGTTTCACTACATTGAGACCATTCATTGATTCAATGTATTGACCAGCGATGACGCCATTCAAATTAGTACAAATCTACAAAGCCTCTGTACAAAATAACAATGGTACACAGATTCCTCAGAAAAAAATAGCCAGCTATTGGAAACAATTACTTTCTTCACTCTTGTTATCATCATTAACGAATTTAACATTTAATACACATGCATGTAGTGTAAAACAAGAAGGGTTTAGCCTTATGAAAAAAGAAAAACATTGGCGGTTGGCTTGTCAGTATCACGTGTCCTGGAATGCTACTGCGTGTTCAGAGGAATTATGCAGTCCTAACCTTGCACAACTAGATTCCAACGGCAAGCGGTTTGGCTGTCCACAATGAACCCGAATATGCTGTGTGATGATGACACAATCACACTTGCAATGCACTGTGTAAAACATTCAAATTTTATGACTACAGAGATGTATACATTATTGTTTAAAAGTTTCTTGTCAGTATTTATTTTATTTTTGTTGTTGTTGTTGAAATAAATGAACACTAAATGGACCAAAGGTGCAAAAACCCTTGCGAGAGTGAGAAATATTCTATTAGCAAGTGAGAATTTGTCAAACACAAGTACAGATGATGTTCTGAACAGAATCAGTCTGACATTACTGTAGAAAAGACACAGACAAATAACCCATTTATATCACAATGACATCTGTGCTCTCCCACGAGGTTTGGTGCATGGTATGCTCTGATTGGCCAACACTCAGGCTCTATTAGTCAACACTCAAAACAGACAGAAACACATAGGTTTGGAGATGCCTATTTCTGCAGTAAAATAAAACCTGCAGTGTTGCCTATCTGCTGCTGAGAGCGAATTGGAGGTGAAGAGTTGAAATCGCAGGGTGAGACAGTCAAACAGAACCACCTCCGGCCGAGTGCCACGTCAACGTGGATCAATTCGAAGACCATTTTCCAGCCCAAACTAAATAAGAGTGATCATAATTATAGCATTTAAGGAGTCAGAATAAGCATTAAATGCATTCAATTGCTTAATAAATGTGTAAATGAGCACAAAGGAATACTGCTGTCTGCTTTAGCCAAACAATTCCTCTTGTTGCTCAATTAGGGAGAATGAGAAGTCCAGGAAATCACAAGCAAGCTGCTGGTTTTCAAACAGAAAAACAGCAAAGAAATGGCATGAAAGGGGAGTGTGAAGGGGTGTGGAGATATTTCAGGCAGTTCTGGAATGTAAAAGGGTGGGGCCCTTCCCCCATTCCAGAGAGAGAGGATAAACACAAACCGCTCCTGGATAGATTCTCCAGACCACATTAGAACTACTCTCAGTAAAACTACAGACACACATTGCCTCGTGCTATAAAATCATGACTTTTAGTTGAGAAACTGTTTTTTTGGTTCTTATGAAGAGGACTCCTCCCTTTCCAAAAACACTGAATCAGCCACTTCCTGTGCAAGCTGGCCCATGAAAGCCCTGCTGTTCTCCTACAGGGAGCACATGAGCGTGAGTGTAGGAATTTAGTGACCGTGTCAGAAACATTGCATCAGTTTCAGCCTTTCAGGATCCCAGCTACAATGGCAAAAAGAGAAGTTATAATCTGGCTCAACAAGAGCAAAAATGTTGCAGCTGTACCATCTAAATAAATTCTTCACTGTATGGTAAAGTTATTGAGGGGTGTGTGCCAGTGTCTATGCGGCGCCAGGTACTGGCAGGGCCGAGTCTGATAAGAACCCCCTGCACTTGTAAGAGAGACCCACAGATAACAGGGCACAGCCTGACGCACACAGACATGACTTTATCAGGGGCCACACAAGGGCCGAGTCAGGGGCCAGTCCACACACACACACACAACACCACTGGGGTGGAAGGGGGAGAGAAAATGAGCGAGACACCTCTGTTCTCAACACTAACCCTGTCAACCTCTTCCTGCTATCCAATTTATCACCGCCCAGCAGGACACAGAAAAATAGAGAGAAACAAAGATAGAGAGAATAAAATTATCTGCACCCTCACTCTACTGAACCCTGGCTCGAGCCGAGCACCTGAGCTAATGAATCCAGCTAGCTAATTAAACTAGATGCTGTAAAGGGGTCCCAAAGGTCCAAACCTATAAGAATCACTTCCTGTTAGCACCTGGAATGACCTCAAACACGCTGCATTCTAAATTATTATACTTTCAGAAAAGAATTAGAATAGATTTCTTTTTTAAGAAAAGAAATCTAAAGAAGAAATTAACTCCTGATCGCTGATGAACGAAATGTGTAACTTAAGTTCACACAAAAGAATCAAGTTTCTTATAGGATTATATTTATTTTAGAGAACTAATTAATATAGGTGCACTACCATTAAAAATCTAGGGCAATTAACATGTTATTGAGGAAGGATGCATTAATTTGGTCAAAAGTGACAGTAAAGACTAAGATTTCTATTTTAAATACTGTTCTTTTAAACTTCATATTCATCAAAAAAAGCCTTAAAAGCATCATAGTTTCAACAAAAATATCAAGCAGCACAACCCCTTTCAACATTGATAATAAATGTTTCTTGAGCAGCAAACCAACCTATTAGAATGATTTATGAAAAACCATGTGACTGAACACTGATGAATGATGCTGAAAATTCAGTTTTGCCTTCACTGTAAAAAAAAAATAGTTTAGGGCTTTTTAATTTAATTAGGCTTAGTTTAATTAGGGCTGTCAAACGATTAATCGCATCCAAAATAAAAGTTTGTGTTTACATAATATGTGGGTGCACTTTGTATAATTATTTTGTACATATATAAATACACACACATGCATGTAAATTTAAGAAAAAAATATTATTTATATATAAAATATTTGAAGTTATAAATAATAAATTATGTATAAATCTATATTCAGTGTATTTACATTTAATCTGTATTTACATGTATAAAATAATTATACAGAGTGCACCCACATATATTATGTAAACACAAACTTTTATTTTGGATGCGATTAATCGCGATTAATCGTTTGACAGCCCTATTTAAAATATATTAATTATATATCATTATATATTAATTAATTATCTTGAATCAAATTAATACAGGCTTGGTAAGCATAAGAGACTTTTTAAAAACATTCAGACCCCAAACTTTGGAACGGGGGTGTACGCATTTCTAAGAGCCACTGAAAACACAAACAACTTCCAGATCCTTTCCTAACAACCTGTATGAGCTTTAGAAATCAAGCTATTTAACCTTGACTCGTTCCTTCCATGTCTGTGTCCATTTCTGAACACCCATGTATTGAGCTGTAACACTGGACTCAGCTGCCACCGACTTATCAAAGACAGCTCTAAAAACACCCGCAGGGTCACCTCTGAAGATCACAAGCACGCTGCAAACCTGTCTTTCTCTCGTCAGCCTGACACACACTTGCGCAGTGCAGGGAGAGGGAGGGCGAGCAGTTGTCTTGTGCAGGGAACAGAGAGGGTGACGAGGGAGATGTAAGGGTGTTGGTTTTCCTTTGCCATGACGACAGCTGCAAACACACAATCCATTTGAGTTATGAGTGTTTGTGCGCAGCTGTCACGAGAACTCTTACGAGGAGACAACTCCGAGAGCGCTCCCACATTTCACCTCCAAAACCCCCACATGCCGTCTCTTTCATTCAGCAGTAAAGTGTGAAGCTGCAATGAACATTTTTAAGTCTGTGCTTTATTTACACATGAAACACTCCACAATAACAATAGCGGTGCTTAATAAAATACCTGAGATTCTATCATCTGTCTAACCTTCTCAGATAAATTTTTTGTCGAAAAACAACCACCACTTTTTCAACTGATCTGCAACATACCTCATCCTGTGAGTGATAGCACAGATCTGGAGTGAAACTTGATCTTGCATCGGTCAAGATGGAGCGCATGGCTCCCCCTAAAACTTGTGACAGACCAACACATCAGCCAATTTTTCCATTTTGCGATTATTCACATCAATAACTGTGTCCAATAAACAGAAGAAATCATTTGTCTAGTGTCAGCCCCATAATTTACCGCAAGCTTTGCCAATCAATATTGCACATTCAATTTCATCAAATACTTTTCCCTGATTTTAATTTATTGTTTATTTAATAAATATGTTTAAAATGGCACTATATCACCAGTATCAGCCATTTAAAACCCCATATCGGTCTGAAGCAGAGGTCAGGAGAGATAGCATACACTGTGCGTAGCGGTACAAATTTTCCTCCCCACAGATTAAGTCTGAGTATTTACCGTTACACGACTGGCCCACACCACCCTGAGCTGCTCATTTGCATAGACAAATCAGTATGCAAATGCAAGAGAGATTTTACACCTAGTCCAATCCATGTGTGTGTTCAAAGATTTGTGTGTGTCACAGGGAAAAAAAAGAAGGATGAAGTTGTCCTTGGCGGTTTCAGCATTTTTGAGTGGATTGAGGAGAACAGATTACAGCAAGAGAGGAGCAAAGTTCAGGTAAACAGAGCAGAATAAGAGCAGATACACAAACATGAGGCTGAATCACTGCAGAAGAAACCAACACCTCGCTGTTTGGTGTCAGAGCACACAGCTTCATGAGAAATCTCTCAAGGAGACACCAAGGGACAAAGTAGAAGACTTCTTAAGAAAACACATCTGTGCCATTTGCGTATAGAGACAGAGAGAGTGTGTTTACTCGTACAGTAAAATATACAAAATTAAATTCGTATTGAACATTTAAAAAAAGTCATCTCTGATGACAAGTCCCGTCATGAAGTTGGCATTCGCTCAAGCAGAAAAAGTTTTGGCGGCGCAACTAAACAAAGCCAAAATCAAACAACAAATCTGAAGTGTGGTTTCTGGGGTTGTGTCGGTATGTGGAGTCGTGATAATTCAAACACCAAACTAGTTTATCCAGTGACGTCCAGGGTGAGATTTTGCAACACACCGAGAGAATAGTAGCGCAAACAAAGCTGGTATTGCGGCAGATTTTGCGGTTGCTCGTTCCTCTTTGTTACAAGACAAACAGAGCCGCGTGTTTGCACGTCAACAGAGCAAGCATTTGTGCACTTCATGAAACTAATGCAGACGGATAACGTGTGTGTGTTGGAACAGAAGGAGATTAAAGCCCGAGTAGAAACTACATGGTATTCAAACACAAACAGCGCGTGTAAATAAACGTGTGAAGTGATACTTGCAATCCTGAGAGAAACCTGCTGCATATCACTGCTACGAAAAGTTTTTTTACCCTCTCAGATTGCATGGTAAAACTAAAAAAGCTTTACAAGCTGTCAGTGTCTAGAATAAACAGTCGTTTATGTTGTGCTATTGACACAGATGTGTCTAGGCATTTAGACATGCTGCACACTCTCACTCTCTCCATAGAGCGCATTCATGCAAAACTCATCCGAATGCCTCGGGGGGGAAATCTTAATCTGCAAACAAACAGCTAATTGTTCTGATTAATTCCTTTGTGTTCAGTACAGATACGAATATTTTAGTATGCCTGGGTAAATAAACACATACACATTATTAATTCGAAAGAAACACGTTAAGTTTCTTGTGTGCAGCTAACGTTAACGTTACCAACTTAGGCTAAAGCTCACTCACACCCTAAAATAAGTTTGGAACCGTTCAAACGCCTGGCGCTATATCATTTACAACATGAGGCAAAAACTTTGAAGAATAAACTCTTAAAAGATCTTAAAGTTAACAAAGAAGTTAAAGTTATCGAATATGACGACATGTAAAAAAAAAAGTTGTTGATTTAGCAGGCTGCTAACAGTGCTAGCGACCCACTCACGAAATGAAGGGGGTGGGTGTGGGGGGGGGGGCTACTTTTCAAATTCTATCTGTTAAAAACTGTCCAAACGTTTAAAAGTCGACATTAAAAGTAAGTCTACTAAAAAACAGAAACCCCAACCGAACCGTCGAGTTGAGTCTCCTTCGCTGAAGACAAATAGTTAGTGAAGTTGTGAAACACCACATACACACACTCGTGGTTCAAGTTTACACACACGTAACGTTAACTTACCTTCGTCCAAGAGTCTCTCCAGGTGTGTGAAGATGCCGCACAGGTTCGGTAAACTCGTCATGAGCTTCTTCTCGTTTAATAACTGCATGAGATAGTCGGGACTCGGCCTCGGTCTCTCCTTCACCTCCATCTCCCCGACCATCATCTTTGCACACAAACGCTCACAATCCTTCCCCCAGAAAAGAAAAAAAAGAAAACACAAAAGAAAAAAAATAACGGTGCTGATCAAATCCCTCGTTCCCCCTCCAAGTCGGCGGCAACCGCTTTCCAAATATAATATCTGATTTGAAGGCGCAGTCTCTCTCTGGCTTTCTCGCTTTCTCTCCCTTCGATAGAGTCGCGCGATGTGGACTCGTCTGGTTCTCTTCGTATAACTGAGCAAGCGCTACTGCTCCGGACTGCCACCAGTGCGCGTTCGCTGAGGAACCCCCGAGAGCACCCGACCCACCGCGCGCCCATTGGCTGCGTGTGCGACGCGGACGCGCGGGGTGGCCAATCAGCGCATAGTTTTGAAGAGGCGGGACTACTGCCTTAACCACATGATTCAGTGCCTGAGATGATGGACAGAGATCAGAGCCAATAGTCAGATGTCATCGCCAGTGGTGATGGTGAAACGTTGTGTCTGTGAGACAAGAAGTTTTGGACTTTTTGTGTTTTGATTGGGTTTGATATGTTGATGTTATAACTATATCGCGTTATGTTTATTTTGTGCCATGTAATGGGATTCTCTGTGTTTAAGCCAGGAAGGCACTTCACGCAAGAAGTCTAACGTTATGTTGCCTTCCAAAATGTTTCGGAACGCAACTCATAAACGAACGCGTAGAGGCATATGTTTCTGGCCTTAAACTGTAGGTATTTAAAAAAAAAAAAAAAATCAGTATTTTAAGTATTATACAATATGAAAATCCTTATGAAAACACGACGAAATACACTAAAGAACACATAAATATGTCAAGTTATATATAAACAATATAACACTGAATTATTATTACCCTAATGTTATTCCAACCTATTTATTTTCTTTTGTGAAACACACCAGGAAATATAATCAGAGAATAATGGCACAAATTTTCACATTTTCCTCGCGTATTCATTTTTATGGTAGCATATTTTTTGCTCACTAAGTAGATCAATCTAGTAGGAAGGTCATGTGGTATAACATTCAGCAGTTGTTTTTAGACATAGCTTGGTTCTTTTGACCAATCTTGACCATTTATCAAGTATCTCATTATTGAAAGAAAAAATGGATGTCGGATCAGTTTCACGTTCAACAAAACACAAGTGAACAGACGCTATATCAGGTTGTGACTTCATGCTTTTGACTTCTGACCTTCTCCAGCTCCTCCGTTATCCACATGGAAGATAACAGGTCACATTCCTTTAACTATTGACAGCAGAGCAGCTAATAATATCAGATTTCCAGGCCTGAAAAGGACATTATCACAATGATGTTTTCCTGTGGTTCCAAAGAGATTGGCTCCAAATACTTTCCAGAACTGGATGTACATGAGCAAAAAATTGTAGGTTGCATTTTGAGATGAATGGGAATGATCCACTTTTTATAGACCTCCTCATTTGTTGCAGCAAACAAACATATTCATTTGATTCACTATGCATCCTCCTATTCACTTGACTCATCATCTTTTCTTCATTTAATCTCATTTTTCAGCTCAGTCACCTATGTAACAGACTGAAAAAAAATCAACAATTCCTCAAGGCAGCACAAAAGATTTAGCATTTATCACAGATAAGAATCCTTATCAACACTGGCACATATGTTTTCATTTTATTAGGCACAGCGTCTAAGACAGGCCACACATGTGCTATGTGTGTGTGGTTTTTTTTTTTTTTTTTTTTTGTAGTGCAAGATTTTAATCCCCACCTAAACCCTGTATTTTCCTCTTCAGTTAATAACACGGGTTTAATTCTACAATTAATCCAATTAATGACACTCTAGATAAAACTGAACATGAAATCAAATGGTTGTGAAGCAGCAGACGGCAGAGAGACGTGAGCTTCAGAGGGGGCATCAGTCATGATCCCGTGGTCAGCTCCAACCGGCAGATGATTAGAAAAGCAGTAGGTGGCATGACTGTGTCTGGAATATGACGTGAGCTCCCTTAAAGCACACATTCTCTTGTGTTATTTTGTTTTAAGAAAGCTTGAATGCTTTGAGTATTAAAATAATCTACAAAAGCATAAAACAAAAGAGATTATGTGTAGGTGCAGGAACACCAGATCTGGGTCAATTGTGATATCTAAGAGAGAGAGAGAAATCACACACTGCTGAGGTGAAGTGAAGAGTGGTAAGAGAGTGTGTGCGTGAGTGTCATTGAGTATTTATGGGAGTGAGAGTAAAATCACATATAAACCTAAACTAAAAGAAAACATGAAATGGCTTTCTCTTGCTTGGTACGTGTATGGTCAGATGTTGGGTAGTGACAGCACTGATGGATCCTGTTCTCTCCACCCAGTCTGGTATAATCTCACCGTAGACCACCACGTCATCCATGGCTCTATGGCTCCCCAGGGGTCTGGAGTAAAGATTACGGCAAACACACTGTCCTTCATCACTCACTCAGGGACCACGGTCTTTACACCACACAATATATCCAAGACATACTTGAGTCAATGACATATAAGAATGTATAATACACATACACAAATTGTACTCTTTGTATTCATGTTGGTTTTTATTAAGTTTTGAAAAGAACTGTACCATTTTCGAGAAAAGTAAGTATAAGTAATAAAAATGTCACGTGGCTTAACCATCAAGTAAAAGTAAATCTTTATTTAATATATAAATTTAAATCTATATTTTTCAAGGTTCATTTTTTGTTTTACAAATGTCATATATTAATAATTCATAAATTATATAATTAGTATAATTTAAAGTCCATTTTATTATTTTAAATTATATAATTCTATATAATTTAAAGTAATAAAACGGAATCAAATTCAAAGGACTTCGTAGAACTGCTGTACAGGAAGTTTATGTCAAGGTGAATGTGCATGTTTATGTGTGTGTGATTGGTTCTCACGGTGGTCCAAAGGATAAGGACAGTGGTTGTACAGGCATTTGTGTGTGTGCAGAGTAACAGCAGATGTGTTTGAGTCTGATAAGAGCGTCTGGCTGAGGAAGAGGAGGAGCGAGGATCAGACAGCAGAACCCCACCAATCTGCAGCATGAGAGAGAAGAAGATCTCTTCAGACTCCTGCCGAAAAACCATCGGCCTCCTGTGAGCCTTCTTCAAAACACACCACGCTGCACACCAGCACTACTTTAAAGAGACACCGTTTTCAAAGAGGTCGATATTAGAAAAGACTGCTCAACGAAACAGTTCAATTCTGCTGCTTGGGGGAAAGGCAAGATGTTACAGAATTTTAGAATTGCTAAAACGCACTGACGTCAAGTTAAAACAACACATGCAACCCAGTTTACTGCAATAATCTGATGTACGTCTGAGTGAAACAGGATTTCAACTGAGAAAAAAATAGAGCGGGACTTGATACACACACACACCTACACACATATACTTTTTTACCTTCTTTATTACATCTCAGAGGCCAAATCACTAACATTTTTAAGAGCATTTTTTTGAATAAACACCAGAGCTCCTGTCCGGTCTGTGGAGTCGTGGTCTTGGGTTGAAAGGTGCGGGTGACACCTGAAACACGAAGTCACTCTGAAATAAATCTCCATTGAGCTCAGGGCTTTGCACATGCTCAGTGGCTGGCGTTGGGTTTCGTGCTGCCCCTGGCAGATGCGCTGAACAAGAAGAATAGGTCCCAGAGGGCTATTTATTCCTGCTGCTCCCTTCGTTTCCCTCCCTCCCCTCTGCACTGTTGCTCCTAACAATCTGGCATTCTTACAGTCTAATGTTTTTCCTTTCCTCTGCACTCACACCAATGTCTCCAATCCTGTTTTATACCGTAATATACGCCTGGATTTTTATACAATCGACGGAATTATAATATAAATAGAAAGGAGCCAAATCAGGCAAATGAGAACAGACATAAAGAAATAGTTCACCCCAAAATTCTGTCAACATTTATTCACCCTCATGTCATTCCAAACCCCGTATGACATTCTTTTTTTTTCTGCGAGACTAAAATGTCTCAGTGTATTTTGTCAATTCAATAAGAGTTGTTTTGGACACTAATGGCTTTCACTGTATGGGCAAAAACACTTCAAAATATCTTCTTTTGTGTTCCACAGAAGAAAGTAAGTCATATAAGTTTGGGGGAATAACAGTGAGTAAATGATTACTGAAGCTATTCCTCTCACCATCACAGTTTCTAGGACTCAAGCTGGGACTCCAGGTCTCTTTATTGACCCTGATTGTTGCAGTAAAACTAATTTGAGGGCAAATCCCATCTCAATTCCCACTTGTGTCTGTTCAGAGCTGTTATTTACAGGCGGTGTGATCAAATCTAGATTGAGTTCAAATGTTCCAGAAATCTCAGCTCACTGTAAACATCACCTCACGGGACTCGCATTTTAAAAAAAAAACTCCATACCAGCACAGTTTTTGTCTTTGTAGCTGATAAAGGAAATACATTGGCAAAACAATGTACATCCTTCCCGTATACTTTACTGTATTGCGGCATGATGCAGTATTAGAGCCAGAAGTAAGCAATAAGGTAGGAGAGCCTGTGCTGTATCGTGAATAAGTAACGGCTGAAGGGTGTTGTTAGGCACGACGCAAAGCGGAGGGTTCAGAAAAAGCGGCGACATTCAAATCTGAAAAATGAAGCCTATACCCGGAAGTGCGAAAAAAGCAATACATCGAAAATCCCAAAAGGGAGCAAATGTCCATAGACCCCATGTCAAAATGTCGGTTTACAGCATAAATTCATGTTTTTACAGGTTGGTCCAATGGATTTTTATTGTATTTTTCGACAGGTTCTGAGTGCATGACAACTGTAAAAAGTAGCCTAGTCTGCCAGCCGAGCTTGTAACGTTATAGATAGCTGGGGCTGCATGGCTGAAGAAGTGTGTCCACCGGCCGGCTCAGTCTTACACAAAGCCCTCCCTTTTACCCATATGTGGATTGGCCAGAAGGTGGGTGGGGTTAGGATTTCCCAAGATTCTCAAAAGATGGCGCCGCCCATACCCCCCATAAACGGCCTCAAAACCATTATTCAGAATATGGTTCAGAATCAAGGATTGTAACAAACCGTTTTGTAAAGTAATATACATGTAGTGATTTTGGGGGCCTGTTGTCCATAATAACACAGCTAGATGCTTAATCTGATTGCAAAAGCATAAAGTGAGAAGACTTAAAACATTAAATGCTACAAAATTACTATTTAGTGGGAAAAAAAACACACTTGAGGCATCCGATTTCACAGGTAGGAAAATATAGAAGTTGTTAAGCAGGGAAGGGAAAGCCCCTGACTGTGTGTGTGTGTGTGTGTGTGTGTGCACATATACTCTGATAAATTAATGTTTCATTTAGTTCCATTCAGCTCAGGTTCTGAATACTTGCTATACATGTCGTGTTATTCTGTGCACTCTCTGTCCCTTCAGGTTTAAGTGTACTCTTCATCTGAATGTAGTAGATATATGTCTGAATGAGTGTCAGATTTCTGTGCTTTATGTTTTTTTTTTAATTAGAAATTTTGGTATTCATTTATTTCATGTTCTTTTGAAGTTTTGTTTTTGGTCTTTGTAGTTCTTTTGTTATGATTGTCTAGTCTTTTGTGGATTATTGCTTCGTTGGAAGTAGCTGTGGCATTTCATGTGTTTCATTGATTATGTTTCATGTCAGGAGCACATATTTTAACTGCATCTAGATCCTGTATTCGTGCTTCATTTCAAGGCTATGTTACAATGTGAGAGATTTGTGCTTAGAAATCATCAAATCCATTGCTAAAATCATCATTACTTTTGGATCATTTTGGTAAAATCACTTTAACATCTCTGCACACACACAAGAACAAAGATTTAAAAATATTCAAATATGAAATAAAAAACGCCCCACAAAGAGCTGACCTGAAGAGACAGATAAAAAAGGAGAACTAGATAAAGAAAGCCGGAAGCTGGGGTGTTGAAATGATCTGTTAGTGGAAGTCATAAGTGGGAAGGTGTATTAAAAGCTCAAAGTCTTTAAAATCCCAGTTACCACGGATACACTCATTTAAAATATCATTTAAAAGTATGCTAACGTACTCGGTTACTAACGTAACCTTGAATCTCATGAAGAGGGAACGAGTACTGGGTAATATCTTATGGGAAAACCTCTTTTCACGAGATGAAGCCAAAAATTATCCTTAAATTTGAATTGATATAAAACACGTTTCTGCAGCATGCAGACATAGGCAAGACGGCTCGCGTGCTTATTGGCTGTCCGGCGGAAACTGCAGCAGACTATCGAGAGAGGCCCTTGGTGACGTCACATCCAATGGGGGAACTTTGCGCGTGGCCTGGGCCTATAAATATAGTTTGATAGCTCGGCTGATATAATCTGGTTTTGCATCGCCAATGAAAAGATGAAAGTTAACTCCACCCAAAGAGGAAATATTTTAGTTATTATGGGGCAAATGTATTCTCAATTACAATAGGTGGGAATTAATTGGTAGAAGAGATAATAATAAAACAACAAAAACAAATAATAAGAAGAGAGATTTCAGGTGGTGAGTGTTGGAAGGTGAGTGAACAGCCAGATGGGGAGACTCACTATTTATTTATTTTTTTCCCTAGAGGAACCGCTGAGAAAATTGGAAGAAAAAACAAGGAAATGTTCATTATATCAGGAAACAGAGCTATAGATCAGCGACTTTCTGTGAAAACTACCAGTAAGAGATTCTGTGGAATGATGAAGCTCTTTAACACAATTAAAAGATTCACATATGATGAAAATTATATGATCATATCAATATTATAGTGCAGTTTTAATATAATAATATAAAATTGTATTTAATTTTATATATATATATATATATATATATATATACCAATTATAATACTTATAAATATATTGTAATGATATTTTTGTAAATTTAGCATGTTTTTGTACATTTCTGTAAATATGTCAATTTTAGGCAGATTTTAAGGCAATTTAGGCAATTTAACTATATATATATAGACTGATCTAGATAACAACATGAATTGGATGTGTGTGGATTTTCTACATTCCTCTATGGATAATTCCTTACAGAATGAAAATGAAATGCAGGTTAGTTGCAACTGAGAGATTTATTGACCCCTGTGCTCCTTGTGTCTGTTTAGGAAGCTGTGTGTGTGTGAGAGTGTGAGTGTCTTCTCCGATTAAGGCAGCTGTGGTGCACAGACTCATAACATCTGCATTATGACTGAAATTAAAGTCAGAAATTAGGAATGTAACAAACAGTAAGGTGGGTGTGTTTACATGTTTGAATAAGAATGTGTGTGTGTGTGAGAGAGAGAGAGAGAGTTCTCCGCTCTTTTTAGTTGAGGAGGCAGGACTCGTAGGTGGGCACCATGTATTTGATGTTGATGAAGGCATCCTCGCCCCCGTAGCGCTCAAACACCTCAAGCGTCTCCTGGATCAGGTCTCCAATGTTCTCCCTTTTCTGCTGGCTGTAGTCAATACCGTCACCTGTGTTTCCTGCACACAACACACACACATATTGTTACATTAATTTTGTTAATTAATTTCATTAATTCATTTGTTAATTTGTGTATTTAATAATATAATATACAATAACAACAATTAAAGGGATACTCCACTTTTTTTTTTGGAAATAGGCTCATTTTAAAATTCCCCCAGAAGTAAACAGTTGAGTTTTACAGTTTTTGAATCCATTCAGCCGATTTTCTGATATTTAGAAGAATATCAGTAACCAGACAGTTTCTGGTCTTATTGACTTCTATATTAGGAAAAAAACATACTATGGAAGTCAATGAGACCAGAAATTGTCTGGTTACTGATATTCTTCTAAATATCAGAAAAACGTCTGAATACATTTGAAAACGGTAAAACCCAACGGTTTTCCTCTGGGGGAATTGTAAAATGAGCCTATTAGTAGTGGAGTATCCCTTAAAAATTACCATTTGTGACGTTTAAAGGTCTAAAAGCACTAATAAAGTGTATAAAACACACACATTCTGAATGAAGCAGCTCTGATGACTGTTCACCAGGAGTGTGTGTACCTCAGATACACTGAACAAATCTGTAATGATTTATCAGGAGGAGGAATATGTGTGTTTGGCGAATGTTCTTGTGCATATCTCTGCCACTCTCTGATGTCACATTAGAAAAACACATCAATCCCTGGGTAACCTACAGGACTCACACACACAAATCGATATATTCACACTCTGAGTCCTCCACCATCACACATACACACAGACTCCTCCTCATAAACACACAAGCCCTCCTGCTATACCAACCAAACAAACTTTCTTCCGAGGTCACACAGGCCCAATTACACCTGCACAAGCCTGAACACACACACACACACGCACCTTTCCGTCTCTCCTGCCTGCTTATTAAAGGAAAAGATGACAGGCACATGAAAGGAGAGCAGTTAAGTAGGGAGCTTCTCTCTTCTAGCGTGTGCGAGTGACTGTTGTCTGTTTAGAGTTTGTGTAACTGTATGTTTTCATCTGCTTTTCTTATTTACTGACTTGTGGATCATTTCCATCTACTCCGTACACCAACTCCTCTCACACAGGTCTCAAAACACACAGCTGTCAATAAAATATTAGTACAAAAGCAGAGTCTTGTGGTGTGTAAATATGCTCATCTGTACACAGACAGACCTTTTTTAAGCAGCCCGCAGGCAGTTGCCCAGCTAACAGGCAAGGTTCTCTCAAAGTTAAGAACGAATATTCTTCCAATAACTTAAAAATTAGCTTCTTATCAACAACACTGTAAAACAGTAATAATGCAAAATATTATAACTAAAAATGTTGTCTATTTTAAAGTGTAGTTTATTCTTGTGAACTTCCAGCGTCTTCAGTCTCACATTATCCTTCAGAAATCATTCTAATATGATGATTTGGTGCTCAAGAAACATTTATCATTACACTCAGGTACAAGAGCTGTCACTAGGATGATGATACCCTTTCAAAAGGTACACCTTTGTACCTAAAGAGTGGGTATTGAATAGACCAGCATTTTAAAACCTTCTTAAAGGGTACCATCCTTTCAAAGTTCAAAAGAGTAGCATTTATTTGAAACAGACATCTTTTGTAACCACTGAATGGGAGTATATTCATAATTAGAAAATAAAGGCTGTAAGGCTGCATGTGGTCCTCCTGTTGAGTAGATATTCTCTATATATAGTCAATCTGGATTGGATCCAAAAGTAGATGCAACAGACCACCCTATGCTGTCTGGAGTCTGGACCCCAGACACTCATTTCAATGGTGTGACCGACCGTCTGCTGTGGATCTGTACAGTTGTAAACGACAGGCTGCAAGTATCCTGTACTATCGTCCTCATGGGTCACACCAGAGAAACCTGTCAATCACACTGCAGGCCCTGCACTATTCGCACATCAGAAACACAGGAAAATAAAATCAGCTCTCTCCGGTAATCCTTCCTTCAGGTTTCCTTCACTTTCTCTCCCTCATTCAGCATCTTTTCACCAGAGCAGGATAGGGGGTTAGAATGAGCAGAGTTTTTAAAGCAAAGATATGGAGAATGCTTTGAAGAGGTAGGAGAGCTTCATTTGCCATCTGCACTTAAACCGCACAGATATGCTTCTGTTTGGAATCATGTGGAGTCCAGGCTCTGATCTATAGGGTTCAGGTGTGGTGTGAAGTTCAAGCAGGAAGGAGGATTCTGCATCTTTCAGAAACCAAAATCATACCAATAACCCCCCGTATAGAGGAAAACAAACAACAAGCGTAAAAAAAATGCATCTATTTCTGTATCAGTTATTAAGATTATTCTCAGCCTCAGATGGCACAATCACAAATATGGATTGCTCAATAACCATCTGATATAAATTGAACACAAAATGGCAAAAGCTCTCTGAAAGTAATTACAATCTGATTCATGCGAATTCTGGGAATCAGAGTCCACAGATTTGTCAGTCTACCAGGAATCGAAGCCGTGTTTCAAAGTTTCCATACAGTGAGCATCTCTGATCAATAATTATTTGCTGGTTTTATAGTTTACAAGGTTCATGGCATCCAAAAAAAAAAAAAAAAATGTTTGTAATTCCTCCACAAGATATCCAAGATTTATTTTCTCCATATTCCATTTTGTTCTGTTTGTATTCTGTTTAAAGATTAAAAATATACCATTCAAAAGTTTGGGGTCAGTAAGGTCTTGTTTTTGAAGTCTCATATACCAAGGCATGGTTATGGTTGACAAAAATAGTTAAAAACAGCAACATGGTGAAATAATATTATAACTATTAATATTTATAATAACTGTTTTTTGGGATTCTTTGATTAATAGAAAGTAAAAAACATAGTTTTGAACATTAGAAATGTCTCTACTGTCACTTTTAACAATTTCATGTTTCCATTCTTAATTTACTCACCCCAAACTTTTGAATGGTAATGTATCAAAAAGAAAATTGAGGATTAAAGATTAACAATTGAAGTAACACTGTGTGATATAGAAACGCAATAATGAGAAAGAAAGCCTACGGAGTGAGAAAGAATTTTCCCCTCTGAGGTGGAAAACAAGCTTCTATACATTTCAGATTTACTCTCATAAAAATATCCTTGGCTTGTTTTTGTCTTGGCTTGTTCACATAAAATGGTCAGACAGTCGCTTCCTGTGTAAGTAGGCAGCTCTTGGCCAGATTAAGTTGCAATATGGACCAAATGTTAGACACAATCCGGCAAAGCGACTGCATCCAAATTTTGAATCTGTGTGTAAACGGAGGGATGCTATTTTGTCTTGAACAAATGTTCTCTTTGATTTCTCTTTAAAATGTCAATCATAAGGAAACCCACTTCCATCTGTGCGAGTATATCTGTACTCTCTCTCTCTCTTTCTCTCTCATCTGTTCATTGTAAATGTGAGATGAGTTTCAACAGCTGTCTTTTTCATCCCCCCTCTTCGACTATTTATCCTCTATTCTCACACCTTGCACCATTCTTTCTCTCTTACTCCTCTTCGCATCTAGGCAGCCAGGTTGGCGTCAAGAGGGTTGTCATGTCAGAGCAACTAATCCTTCTCTCTTTCTCAGTATCTCTCTGGACATGTTCAGGGCTGGAGCTATGCTCTAGGGCAGCAGCTGGAGGACTCATGGTTCTTGTGTTTGGGTTTAACTGGACTGATCCAAGCACAGAATGTTGACATTGGATTACACTCCCGCTAATGGCCGACAGTAAAGAGAGTACAAACAGTGGAGCACTGTGAGGCAGGACATTTGCCAAATGACCAAACTGCTCATCACATTTAAAAAGAGAAAAGAACATACTGTACTTCTGAAAAAAAAAATTAAATGTAACATGTGTTTTCCAGTTAAAAATCTAGACCTAAGTCTTATTTTCAGAATTTTCATATTTTAAGTAATTCAACCCCATACAATTTTGTTAGTTTTAAGCTAAAAACAAAGTAACAACAACACCAAAACAATTCCAGTGGGTTAAAAAATACATTCAATTAATTTGAATACATTCAATTCAACATCATTATTATATAGAAAACACTGGCTTCTCAGGGAAAAAAAATCTGTTGTTTGAATAGTGTTTTTTTTATTCGAAAACAAGAAAAAAAATACTAATTTAGACGATAATATTTGCAGAAAACATTGTCTGAAATTGCTTGTTACCTAGCAAAAAAACAAACAAGTTATTGTTTTTTTTTTTCTTCAGTACAAACCAAATGACTGAAGCATTAAATTAAATGAGCTACCATTTAATGGGTGTGTGGGACGTGTACACACTCAAGCACACATCATCATCACTAACTCAGCACTGCATCATCTCGGTCTCTGCCATTTCTATCATGTAGCTCACACATACATACATTCTAATAAACACTTGTTGTTCTTTACATACATATGTACATATATCTAGCTCTGATGTACCCATCAGAAACCATTATACCCATCCTGTACTCACACACACACACACACACACACACACACACACACACACACACACACAGCGGGTGAGAACAAAGACGTCAAATCAGCGGCTAGTCTAAATAATACATAAAAATGTCCTTATTTTTTCTTTAAACATTCTCAGCAGTTCCTCTCACAGGTCCCGACCTTGCGTGAGCTCTGCAAATGGTGGTAGCATTAATATTCATGTCTAACAGCTTGATTAAATGTACCTTTGCACCGTGAACAGGTGTGCATGTGTGAATAGCTCATTTACACCTCATAATGGTGAGAGCAATTGTTCATGCAAAACAAATTTTGTGATCCGTCTCAGGGTTCATCACCTAGTTGGTTTGGTTCATAGTTTGGAATTCTTTGTTTGAAGAATTTAGTAACACTATACAATAATGTTTCATTTGTTAACATTAGTTACCAACATGAGCCACCTAACAAAGAACAACAGCTCTGCTTAATTCACGTTCTTGCATATGTTAAATAATGTTAACAAATGAGACCGTATAGTAAAGTGTTACCAAGAATTTTTGGAAAGCCCTGATTAGAAAATGTTTGAACCATTACTTTTAAGGTGTTGCATTTACAGAAGAAATGAAACTTTAAACCAATTATTTTGATGTTGAGCTACAAATGAAATGTAGAGCAAATATGTGGGCAAACGAAAGAATGAAGCAACGGCCTGACAAAGCAAAGAAATAGGGGGTGTATAAAGATGGTGTCTGAGTAATCATTGTTGTTAATATCCCTAGAAAAAAGAGGCGTTAAGCTGAAATACACACAGGCACATACAGAAATGGGAAAATGCTCCACGTGTAACACGAGTGCTGAGAGATTCTCTTGAGTTGCTGTTTGTGAAAGAGGAGCTGGGGGCCCAAGACAGCTGGGAATGAGATGAAGAGTTTTTACACCCAGACTACCCATCGTACTGAAGTGTAGGGGAAGAAGCGAGGTTGTTTCAGTGTTATTTAGTCATTTGCCAGGCCAAATTTAGCAGATGATACCTCAACTAGAGACAAGATCTTAGGGCATTTTCACACCTAGTTTGATTAATCACTCCAGGCGGTCTCGGGCCGATACAACATGCATATGTGATCGCACACCCCTTTTCCAGCAGAATGGTTTGTATTCTGAAGCCAGAGCCCGTCTTTGGCTAGGCGAAATGGAGAGCGTCACAAACCGGCCACGTGACTTTCACAGACTTGAAGAGCGAATGGTGACATAACGCTACATATGTATAGTTTATGCGACTATAACCACACAGAAAAAAAGCTAAACAAAACGTTACACATGTGTTTATGCAGACAGTGTGGCACTTCTGTTTTGCTGTTCACATTACTGGGAATGATTCCAGTAAACTGGCTATTCTCAGCTATCCTTTTTGGAGATAACATTGAAACCGTTGATTCACTTGCTCTCTCTGAAGTCTCTCTCTCACATAGTTTTAGATAGATATTTAGATATAAAGCGCAATATAGTGCACTGGGTTATTAGGTTACACATTTTTTGGGCCAGAGTTGATCAGATTTTTCTACCCTGGAACCCCCTTTTCTGCAGTGGATCTGCACAGACAGGTTCGAAAACGGACAAGGGCCAGAAACCAGCACCAGAACGAATCGTGTCGGTGAAAAAGGGGTATCAGACCACCCAAAAAGGATGCTATAAAGTTTATATAGCCCCTTTTGCACTGTTAGTTCTAGGAACATAGCCACCAGGGTTCCCCAAGGGTCATTTTCCTGGTTGCATCTGCACCACCAGTAGGAACTCTGAAGGGACGTGCTTATTGTTGTGACTTCTATTTTGATGGCGTGGAGGACATCCAAACACTGCTGCCAACAATCATATATCAACATTTGTTCAGTTTAGTATCTTGATTAATCCAAATAAATGAGGCATCACCTATACCAGTATGCCACATTCAGAGTGGTTAGCCAATCATAAAACTAAAGTAGTCACATATACAACTTTTAAAGGATGAGCAGCAAAACCAGTGTAAGAAAACGTCATATAAAAAGAGACGACATTACAAGTGAGTTTCAAAAAAAGTATACAAGATGGGTTCTTTAAGCCCATTAAGCACTTTCCTATTTAAGTGTATGAGATGTAATAAACACTAAAATGCCCATCGTTTATTCTCCCTGTTTGCTGTGATTGGTATTCCCTTACAGTGATCAGTTAGCTGCATGTCACGCTAATGAATTAATGGTCTGTAGCACTTATGCACCTCTCCTTGTGTGTCCAAGAGTTAAAATGCTCCCTGCTCCCTCCATTAGTGGGATGAAGAGCCTTCAGACGGAGCGTCTGATCCGTCTCTCCACTCCTTTACCTCCCCCATTGGGCCTATTAGCATTCCAATCCATTCCACTCCAGGGGTTTTCATTGGTGGAGGTTATTCATTTCTTTAATATGATTGGCTGAGGGGGAAAAGGGAGGGCGGGAAAGGAAACCATGGCCTGTCAGAGTGATTAAATGCATAACCCAACCATGACACCAGCACTCTGATAAGCTCTCACTTTCTTTGTATTTCTTTCACTCCCTCTTACTAAAATCCAAAGCTATGTGACACACAAAAAAAATCTGAGGGTTTGTGTTCTCTCTCTCACTATTACGAGAAGAGGTGCAGCTCTCCAGTAAATGAGCGTTTTATGGGTCTTCAGGCAGGAGCTCAGTGTGTTTATGAACAACACACCCCCTTAACAGAGTTTAAGAACACTATTTGCATAAAGCCCAGTGTGTGTGTGGCTCTTCTATAAATGATAATTAGTGTTCTGTAAAAGAGAGGCTGGTGAGCAGCGGCTTTCAAGGATCACATAGGAAATCATGGGGATGGGGTAGCTTCTGAGAGCAAAACAACATACAGTATGACTCGAAGTCAAAACAAACCAGTTACACTGACAGCTCCCATATCACTTGATAGATCAGAGATCAGATGTCTTCGTTCTCATTCATGCGGACCCGATTCAGGAAACCATCAGGCCAAATTCCCAAAGCAAAAACTGCTAAAACAAATATCTTTCATTCAGTGCGAGCATGTTAGAGAGCTAGTGAACCATGTCAGAGTGTTAAGCGCATATGTTGGTTTATTGCTAGCAGATGGCCTTTATTTAAAAGTAAGAGGAAATTGAGGTTACTCACATTGTGGTTTTCTATAAGCTAGAGTACTAAGTCTGTACACTTATCATAAATTTAGTTTAAGGAAACTTCATGTCATCATGTCTTTGCAAATCCATATGACTTTCTTCTGGGGAACACGAAAGTCGGCATAGAAGAATGTTCAAACTCACACATATTTAAAACAGAATGTTCTCATATATTAATTCAGGGCTCCAGACTGTAAAATAGTAAAATAAAGCCCTGAACTTGCCAGTCGCGGGCCGATCTCGATCATGCGACACTGTTACGAGGAGAACCAGTGAAGAAATCCATTGAATTCGCCTCAGAATTAATAACATCATTGCTACGAGATCCAGTGAGAAACATTACAAACATTGAGAAACACTTATAGAAGGCTTTCAATCCACAAATCAACAACATTCACCATGGATTTAGGCTAATGTAGTAACTCTAACTATAAATTTGATATTGTGACAGAAATAGTCAAATGCTTACAAGTACTACACATCTTTTTCCAGCAATTCAAAACTATAACTATTGGCTATTTTTACTCGTTAATATACATTTTTTTCACTCCCTTTGTTTTTTTCTATTAATATTAAGACATTATGAATGATAATAACTATAATAAGTTAATTTCATCTACACCCTAAACTAAGCTTAGTGATTTATTGTCAGCCCCAGTGCTAGCAGATAATTTTTTTTTTTAGAACTCAGTGGCTCTGGTGATGCTGCCCTCAAATTTGAGTCTGGAGCCATGCACCTAAAATAAAACTCCAATATCTGTAATATAATATTGTAATATCTGTATTTTAAGTCAATTTATTATTAAAGAATTTGGGGGAAATTTAAATAATTGCACTGCAAGCTGACCCCTAAATGTTCTGCTTGCGCTCCTAAAATTTTCAGTCAGGAGCTACAGCGCTCCTAGTAAAAAAAAAATAAAAAAAAAATAGCCTGGAGTCCTGTTATTCTATTATATTTTATTCAAATTTTTTTTTTTTTTCAATCTTATTTGTGCTGCCCAATAATTTAAACTTGGCACAACATGAACAGTTACGATACTCTAAAGCAATGCTGTTCAATGCAAAGTTTGACATCACTGACAAAATGTTTTAACATAAAATACAGACTTTCAGTGCTTATTTGACAGTGTGACAAAAATCTCTGTTCTCTTAAGCCCAGCAACGACATTGTGCTGAACCAATACTTTTTACTTCTAAAACTGGACATCATTACATAACAAATACATGCACATTAAATGAGTTAATCTGCTGAAAAATTGCAAACCAAATGTTAAAAATAAATATATAGAGAGAGAAACCACTAGCAAGAAAACGAAAGTACGGTAAGACAAAGAGAGCTAGAAAGACAGGAAGGGAGAGAAAGACCTGCTTTTTCACTTCGTCCCACATGACTACCCTCCTCATCAGTGGTGTAGTGGTAAAGGAATAGCCTCTCGCTGCTCACCTCATTACCGTCTGTATACATGACACAGACTCGCTTCTTCCTCTCTCTTCTCCCTCAGGGTGGATGCTTAAATGACAGCTATTAGCCAAACACAGGGCTATTTGTTTTCATATTTCCTGGGCCCGTGCTATCTGACATGATTCTATTTGTGCCTGCAGTGTTGCACTGCATGTGTGATGACTGATGGGGCGCCAGGCAGAGCTGGTTTTGCTTGGCTGCTAAACTGGGGCATTCGCGAAGGTGAGAGGGCACAAGATATGATATACCTCATTCATCATATGGAAAGATGGCGAAAGAGACCATTTGTACATTCCATTTTTAGGAAATATTGTGATTTGTTCAGACAAACTAATAAAATTTGATTTTGACTATAAGACAGAAAGATATAGCACCAAAAAGAGAGCCATAACATGGTAGAGATCGACATCATTACAAATATTCAGATAAGTGGTCGAATGATATTAAAGGGGCACTTGGCAACTCTAGTCATTTCTTCCCTGATTTTTACTTTTGTTTTGGTGGGTTTTGGTTTTACTTTTGACAGCTGGATGAACATAACACACTTTCGACGAGCCGCAGAAATACGGCCATGCCCTTTTTTTTTGTATATTCCAGAGGGAGGGTTGATGCAAATGTATGGGTTAGTAACATATAAAACCCGTTGTAGTCCCAATCGAGTCGTTTTTGTAGGCAATGAACTTCCTGATTTTTAAAAGACGATATCTCTGTTTACACTGAACTATCATAGCTGCAACTTTGCAGATACTGTTCATGCACCAACAGCAACATTACACACTATTTAAAATGAAACAAGTGAAATCGCAATCAACCAAAGTTGTAAGATGAGTTTCCTCTGAAAGTTTCTTGAGCACCAAATCAGCATATTAGAATGATTTCTGGAGAATCATGTGACAGTGCAGACTGAGGTAATGATGCTGAATATTCAGTATCATCACAGGAATAAGTTACATTAAAAAGAATATAGGGAAATAAAAATGCTAATACGCATCAAGCTATCTATACAGCTTAAATCTAAACTGGCACATCTGGTGTTGACAGCTCTAAAAGCAGTTGGACATGAGGAATATTTGAATCTCCAACATTTATATGAGAATTGCACACTGAATCAGGTACAGAAAATCGTGGGGGATCAAACTCACTTTTTGTATTCACAGTATGAAATGCTCCCCTCCGGTAGAAGATATAGAGTCCCATTGTGCAAACTAAATCGGTGAGAATTCCTTTGTTCCTGTGTCTGTACGAATGCTGAATAACAGCCTATCTGATCAATTTAAAATTTGTAAAATCAACTGTCTTTCCTATATTTTTTATATTTTATATTTATATGTAAATGCAGCAACATGCAGTCCAAAACTAATTTTCTTTCGAGGACAATAAAGTATACTACTACTACTATGTATGCTTCATGCTAACATTATTTTATTATTATTATCTTAATTTAAATGGCTTTAAACAAGGAAATAACATCAAAGTTATTGGCCACTGGTTTTATTTCCTCACCAAATCCCAGTTTCAATCACAAACAGCACAACTTGGCAAGTATTCATTTTGGCTCCTGTAATTGAGGCACCGCACTTCACACAGGAACAAAACACACACATTTAAACATGAATGCATGAACAGGTTCAGTAAAATGATCTAGCATGCATAGAACTACAGAGCTTCCCTGAGGACCTGACCTCTGTAACTATCTCAGGGGTCACATGACTAATGTTACCTGTCATTTCATGCTTTCTAAACTCTGTTTTTTTCTTCCTGTATGTGCCTCATGAGTGCAATCAGAGCTGCAACATTAAACAGAAGCCTGAATAAGGAGCAGTCAAGTTTACTACATCAGTCTGAATGTGTGAGACAGAATGATGGGGCACCAGAGGCTGCCACACACTTCCTCTCTATCTCTCTCCCTACACACACTCACCTCTCTTATCCACTCTGTTTATGCTTTATCTCTTACATCACATTGATTCCTACTTTGTCATGCAAGTGTGTGAGAGCAAGTAGATGTGTGTGCAGGTTAATGTGTGGGTGGTTTGCATGTGGGTGTTTCTGTAATGGGCACATTTATATTATAGGTGTTGGTTTTTAAGAAAACTAACAGATTTAGCCCATTTATTAAAAAAATGTAGGTATATGAAAGTTACATTAAAATGGTCCTGGAACTTTTTAGCATGAAACAAATTACAACTGCACCACAATTGTGTCATCATCTCCACAAGTGACAAGTTAGAGTGTTAAATATCCCTGCTGAAAAATTCAGAGCACAAACCAGATTTCCGTGTTGGTTTCCATGTTGCATTCCAGCATAGTCATTTTGTTCTCAAGCAAAACTGAGCTGGTGTAGCTGGTCCAACAGCTCTACTGCTTCCAATGCTGGTCCCAGCATGCAAAACATTATGCTGATGACCAGCAGTGTGGAATTTTTCAGCAGGATTGTGAAGAAATCGAAAAAATCCCACAAAATAGCACCTGTCAACTGAACCTCAAGCTGAAAGTATAACATTATGCAAAACGGAAAACAAGTTATTTAAATGTGTACTTAAGATAAATTAAATGTTAGCGAATTTGCCTTTGCAAGAAAAAGGAGTGTGACATTGTATTACGAAAAAGTCACCATCATTGTTAGTGAATGGAATGGAGAATGGAAGCACTGATGTCTTTGGAAACGAAAAATGAATAAAGTAAATAAAGATATAAAAGATGAAACCTCACCACTGTTCATAAACTGATCCTGTCCATCAACACCACCAGAGAGTGAAGTGAAAAATAGCAGAGAGGGTATTGACAGAATCGAGAGGATCAGAAGGACGGCAGAAGAAAAGCAATGTTCTTGTGAGTAAACAACACACAATCAAACACAATGACACGACATGCTCTACCGAACACAGTTAAAAGTGATTTTTTTAAAGCAACAGAACACAAAACATATCCACTTCTATCTCACAGATCTACAACCCCAGGCTTTAGCCATTTTTCTGCAAAATGATATTACGTTCCACCTTTAAAGTGAAATGAGAAGAGAGTGGATCTAAAAGCATTGTCTAGTTTTATCGGAAACAAATAAATGTAAATCTGGCAACATTTTATCAAGTTGTTGTACGTATCACGGCTCTTCAGAAATGAAATGTCTTGTGAGTATCGCTAAAAGGTTAATGCTCTATCGTATTTGAACCGCACACTTAAACCTAACCGATAGTGTTGACAAAAGGAAACATGAGTTCAAAAAGCATTTGCTGAAACAGCCATTCCATTTCAGCTTGCCTATAGCTTAAAAGTCTTTGAACTGTTTTATCGTGACCCATATTTTACAGGACTTCACAGTATTAGTATCAGCATCCCATGTTTGTGCTTGGTTTTGAGAGAGGAAGTTAGCGAAATGGTTAGCATCACTAAAAGCACTTCAAGTAAGATGACAGCAGGTCAAACATGTTTGTGCATCTGAGCATGTGACCATGTCAAGCTATCATGTAAAACAGCCTTAACTGACATAAACAGGTTTAAAGGCTTAATTTACCCAAAAATGAAAATTCTCATATTGTTCCAACCCCGCAATGTTTCGTTCACACCAAATGCGAATAGAGTGTCTGGCACAAGTGATTTCCATGTTAAATCAATGTAAAGAATTGCTTCAATGTGACTCTCTCGATATGCTCAATCAACAACAGTCGTCTTCCAACATCAACATCAGGCATTGCTTTGGATGCACGAATGGATTCAAAATGTTCAAGCGTCCAAGATGCGGTAGGCATGAATTTGACCCTCTGTTCGTGGCTGCATAAGACTTTTGTTCATCTTGGGAACACAAATTAAAATATTTTTGATGAAATCTGAGAGCTTTCTGACTTCTCAGTTCTCATGTATGTGTCATGGTGCTCTCATGAACTCACGTCAGAGGCCCACACAGAAGAAAATAAATAGCCGAATAAAGTTTTTGTTGTTTGTTTTTTTGCGCACAAAACGTATTCTCGTCGCTTGATCAACTTAAGGTTGGTTGAGCCACTGAAGTCACTTGGGCTATTTTATCGATTTTTTCAATAACTTTTCTGGGCGCCAGAATGAGAAGCCTATGAAGGAGTCGGACACAAACATCTTAGTTTGTGTTCCGAAGATGAATGAAAGTCTTACGGGGTTGGAACAACATGAGGGTGAGTAATTACCGACATCATTTAAATTTTCGGGTCAACTAAACCTTTAAACCAAGATTTTGAGCCCGGGTCACCATGCACCAAAACTTTATATTTTACCACCATCAGTGTGAAACAGTATTTAACTCGCATGAATTATCGAACCCAACTGAAATTCAGTTTAGTCACTAGTGAAACCAGTTTGAGAAGCTTTTGAAATCAGTGCCAATCTACATGTTCAAACACATACACACACAATTGATGGGGAACATTGATTAAAGAGCAAAGATAAACACACACTCGCTACTCACGCTTCAGAGTCATTAGTATTCAGCAAACCATCTACTCCCTAGTGTATGTCTCAGCAATGGCTGCAGGTAACAGTTTTATGAAAGCGAAGGATGAGAGATGGGGGGAGAGAGAGAGAGGGAGAGAGAGAGAGGGAGGGAGGGAGGTAGAGAGGGAAACGCTTGCCTCTTTTTCTCCAAGAGAGAGAGAAAGAGAGAGAGAACAGATTAATCCTGTGATTTCAGCTGCCTGTATCTGCTCAATAGGGGAAATTACGGCTGGCACAAGGCTCCATTTTCATTAGAGTCCAGACTACATATATATTCAGCCTCTAATTGAGGCCAGGGCCCTCCTGCTCTATAATCGGGCCCTCCATAACTGTCTGTTTAGTTCTTTCTGCTCCTTTCCCTGCGTTTTAATGATTTCTGTGTGTAGCGGCCCATGGCTGTTTAACGGATCACTTCCTGCTTGGCTTGCCTGTTCGTTCCAAACAAAGTTCGATGGAATGGAGACGATTCATCACTTTTGGATTCGCCTTTGAGAGATTGAAAAAAAATAAAGAGAATGTGGATAGCTTGCACATCATCCGTATGCCAGATTTAATGAGTAATGTTTAGCGGAATGGGAGAGATGCATGCTGGGAGAATTTTCGAAAGGCATGTTTTTGTGCTTTCAAGACTGTGTGGATGTCAAAATGATTAGTTCTAGTTAAGCGAAAGACTCAACGTACACAAAAAGCACACATCACATATACGCACTGTACAGAAATACCAAGGAAAGAGCTGAAAACCAACCAAAGCTGTACATAGACAGCTCAGGGACTCAAGAGAGAAAGGGTACCTTTGTAAAATCTGAATGTGTGTGTAGGTCTGAGTGCAGGGGTCATGGTTTGAACTGTGTGTACAGAGCTTGGGGGTCTGAGTGTGCCATACCAACAAAACCTCTGAACTGAATATCCAACCCAGTTCAAAAGATTAGATAAGGTATTTTAAACGTTTTTGAAATGAGGCTCTTGCACAAAGACTGCATTTGGTTCCAAATGCTTTTAATTTAAGAAGATAATAGTTTGTTTTAATCTAGTTTTCAGTTTCCCCTATTAAATCTAGTCACACAGCTGGATGTTTTGCCACTCGACATGTTCCAGAGGGAAAGTGACATCAATGCATACCCTCTATACTAGAAACAGCATGTAAGCATGCTAAATATAACTTTCTGTTACATGTACTATAAAGCCAGAAAAGACTGGACTGACATGGTCTGACTACCTATAACTCTCCAAAAACAGACTTTATTAAAGTGATCCAATTATTTTAAAGGATCCTAATTTTGAAGAAATGTTCTATCAGTGCTACGTATTTGGAATGCCTAAAAGGTTCTATACAGAACCCTTTTTAAGGGTTCAATAATAAGAACCCTTTAGGGTTCTTTGAAACCAGGAAAAAGGATCTATATGGACCCTTTTGGGTTCATTCATTATCATTTGTTTTGTCCTTTCCAGATTAAAAATGTCATATTATTGACAAACATCAAGACCCTAAATGAATGCAAAATTCAAGATATGGGGGTAAGAAAATGTATATATTCATATCATTTTATGTAGTTAATGAATATCACAAGAAGAGTGCATTTCAGTTTTTCCCCTCCAAAAATCAGCTTGATTAAAATGTGATTTTACTACAACAGTTTAATAAACAATAATTTAATTGCAACTACAAAATGTTGCAGAATAATGTAATATATGAATGAATAACAGTCTATAAAGAACCTCTGTGCCAAAAGGGTTCTTTCTTATCATTATAGAACCTTTTTTAGTATAAAAGGCTCTTTGGACTTGAGTAAAGAATATGCTTCATATATAAAACCCAGATTAACCCTTTTTATCTAAGAGTGTATAATAGATTTACATGCATTCAAGGTAAAAATAAAACACTTTAATTTTCTCACAATACATACTTCACCTCTTTTCTCACAGTGTCTGAAACAGCTCGATAGAGGATTCGGTCTCTCTCTTTAACCCCCTCCTTTCTGAGAGCCTACCCTGCTCTGATTGGTCAGATGGCCCAGTCTGTTGTGATTGGACTTCCACTTAAAGCGCATGTCAGAAAATTAAACACCCATTCGCCAATATAAATTTCAGCCTCTGGCTTAATCACAACTTGTTTAACACAGTGATACAAACAGTAAAAATGGTGTTACTGTAATTATGTTTCTGTATCAAATCAAGTCCGAGTCCTCATCCTTTAGAAGAGCATGTAAAGTGGTTTTGCTTTCGCAGCGCAGAAAACAGGGTCTTCTCGACATGTCAACAATACGAACAGAACTCTTTCAGGCTTCATCTATAACTACAGTGTTCAAGGCCAAGGCAAAGTAGACATATTTTTTTCGCAGACAGCCAGTGAAGACCAAAGGCCTGCATTATGCAGATTTGTTACAAACCTATGTGGGTTTGTGGACTGACAAGAATGACTGACGTTGCAATCATTCCTTTTTGGGGGGGACAATAACTCCATTTATCGTGCACTTTGATTTTAGAAACCTTTTACATTCACAAACAGCTACACTACAATGAAGGTAATGTCCGAAAAAGCATGGTAGGGGTCCTCAGAGACGGAGAAAAAAGGATGAGAGGGAAGGTAAATTAGCCTACCCGACTCCAAGCGACTTAACAATTTACAACTTCCAATTACAAATTTAAGTGGACTGAAAGTGATTATATTAAGTTATAAAATAATGTAGCTCATTTCAATTAAGAAAACTGAACAAGCACAGAGAAAACCACAGAGAACCCATAAGAGGATTGTGGGAGATGTAGTTTTTGGGCTCAAGTGACTTGAGTGCTAAAATAGGAAGAAAGAGAAAAGAAGAGCAGCGTCTGCAGAGCAAAAAAGAAGAAGAGAAATGTGTCTAATAGTTTGAGGCTGTAACTAGCCAAAGATGCAAGCCATACACCAGCCTGTTCACAGTAGTGTGCAGCTTCACACATGTGTGTGTGTGTGTGTGCGTGTGTAGACGGGAGGCTGAGGGATTGGTTGCCACGGAGATTCTGACACATTGGACCCCACTCCCTGCTGCCCTCAGTTTAGCCTTGACAAGGCAGAGAAAAAGCTTGGAGCCGGATAGGCTAATTTACCATCCCTCTCTCCCTTTTTTCCTCCGTCTCTGTTTTCCCCCCACCTTTCCCGTTTCATTCTCTCTTTCTCTCGCTCTTGCTGTGAGGTCTCGTTACAGAGTTAGAGGGTACTTGAGTAATTAATGTGGAATTCAAATGAGCTTATCAGGTCAAAAGCAGCTTTGCTCCTTTAGGATACTCTCCACTCATGAAAAACAGCTCTGACAAGCTTACAGTACAATACCACATTGTGAATACTGATGACAGCCCCAGATTCATTACAAAACAAAACTTACACACATTCTTTCTTCTTCTCAGGGAAAAGGGGATTAACCAGCTTAACTTTATAGTGTAACAAAAATGCATTATTAACTGAAACGGGCAGAACAACAGCTGAAAATAACACTCTCGCACAAGCCTCTGGGACAACTTCAGGTTTATCATTTTATCGGGTTTGTTCCTTTGAAAGATTTATGGTATGACAGCTGGGATGGGCAAAATTCTCTTTCGATTCATGAGCTGGAATTTGAATTGGCTACACTACACAGGATGCAATGAATAAAAGAATTGACAGAATTGCCACTTACAGACATTGAACAGTAACAAATCAGAGGAATTGTATTAGTGCAATGCAAGCTGCAACAAACCACTGATGGATGCATATTTTTGACTGATTAGCTTATTGGTTCACTGAACATTTTTTTTTCCTGTTATTGCAGATATTTACACTAACATTTAAACGTTTGGGGTCAGAAAGATTTGTTCATGCTTTTAATGAATACTTGTGTGCTCACAAAGGCAAAAAAGTACAAATAAAAGAGTAAAGTAAAAAAAATACAAGTTTGTGAAATATCGAAACAATTTAAAAGACCTTGTTTCTGTTTTAATATATTTTAAAATGTAACTCATTCCTGTGATGCCAAAGCTAAATTTTCAGATTCATTACTCCATCATTACCTTCAGAAATAATATATTCTATAACCATAAGAACAATTAATATATTTTACAAATACTATCAAATTATTATGGAATGTTTTGCAAGCAAATATTTACATATGAAAATGTTTATGGGTAAATCATGAACGACTACATTATCTGCAGCCTACCTCAATTCAAATGACAAATCTATTTAATCTGAATTTAAAAGGCATTCTAAATTAAATCCTGCAAGTTACACAACCCTAAACCAGGAGGAGATGGTAGTAGAGATGGTACAGACAAGGTATACTAACTCCTTCTCACACTAACTCATGACAAAAATATTGGTTCGTCCATTCTGGGGAAGCTCAAGCTGTCCAGAAAATGCAACAGCTGCAGAAATGGGATATTTCATTACAGCATGAGAATGTGTGTAATAGTGAAAACCGGCGATGGGATGAGAGAAGAAAATGGGAGTTGTGAGGGAGGCAGAAAATGAGAGAATGACAGAGAGGGGTGGGAGATAGACCCCTCGAACCCTCTGCTGCATGCATTTCATGTTTCATTGAAGCTTTCCATCTGTTTCACTGCTTCATTTGAAAAGCCGTCATACAACTTGATTTAAATCCAATCGGTTAGAGTGGCCTCGGTGTGTGCGTGCGCGTGTGTGTGCTGTGCTTTTCCAGGAAAACAAAAAACATTTCAAACACATCATTTACTGTCATCCACACAGATACCAAAGAAAAACTGTAAGCCAATATTCCTTTTAGTCAGAAAATGCACACACACACACACACACACCAAACGTCTGGTTCGCTATCTTTGTGGGGACTCTCCATAGATGTAATGGGATTTATACAGTACAAACTGTATATTCTATCTCTTTACACTAACCCTACCCATCACAGAAAACTTTCTGCATTTTTAAATTTTAATTAAAAAACTTCAATTACTTGACTTTTATACCAGATTTACAAATGAAGACATCCCTAAAGCGAAGGTTTTGTTGGGTTTTAGTCACTTCTGGGAACAAATTTCCCCCCAAAATATATATAAAGACACAAAAACACACGCACACACACACAGAGAGAGAGAGAGAGAGAGAGAGAGAGAGAGAGAGAGGGGGGGGGGGAGTATTGAGTGTTCCTCAAGGCAAACACATACAGGGCACCTTTCACACAAAGTTTGCAAAACAGGAAGTTAGCCATGACCATCTTGGCATGGAATTGTGGGACTTGGATTCCTTTGACTACTGATCAAATTTCATTTTCTCATTTCAGCTCCATTAACTGCTGGTGTCGTATCAGATGAGTTCTGTTTACTCTAATCAGAGCTGAGGTTCAGCCCTATTACGCACCGAAATCAAATCAGCCTGTAAACACAGCAGTACCTCATAAATGGCAGTGTGTTTAATTCCGTTACTTTGTTTGTGAACGTACAGATGCTGTCTTAACTTTCAAGCAGCCACATATGGTGTTGATGAATTAATCTCTCTCTCTTCCGTTCTCTGTAATTTCCTCGTTCTTCCTGTGCTTAACACCTGTCAGAAGAATCTGAACCCTCATCTGACAACCTCAATACAAGATGGCACGCAGACATGGATGGGACCCTCAGCGAGCGCGGGCAAGTTGGACATATGCACGCAAACAAACATGCCATGTGCTCGTGTTCCCCGCCAGAAGAAGATTTTCTGGAGTACCCTGAAGTTTGAGTGCAAAAAGTGCAGAAAAAAACAAAACAGATGTCCAGCGTAAGGGAATACGGCCAGAACGGACCGTCTTTCTAATGGATCCATTTGTCATGAAAATAGTGGAACGCTCAGATGGAAGTTGTCTGTGAAGCACATGCACCAGAGAGCCTGAGGGGGTGCGGCAGTTTGGCTGGTTACTAAGAGACATTAGAGTGTCTGAGACAACAGGAGTTCCCCCTCCCTCCCTCATTCCTCTCCCAACGAGGGTTTCCCGTCAAACTGAGATTGTAAGCCAGAGGAGTTTAACTAAATCTCCATTCATGTCCACATCTGGAATCAGGAGTAGTTCTGCATTTCATTTTATCAACATCACCCCTAAAAAAAGGCTAATCTTGTTCTCTCTTGTATTGCCAGACACAAAACTCTCTATTTTCTCAATTTTTGGTAACTTTTAAACATTCATTGGATGCCTGATTTTCGTTTGGCAATAAAAGACCCATAAACTTGCTTTAAAAATGAGGCAAAATAAAATCTTGAGATCAGAATAGCAGAGTGACTTGGGGGTGGGCACTTTCCAATTGGACCCCAAAGCAACCACCTAGCAACCTCAACACTTCGAACACATTAGCAACCGCATATGAACACTCTGGCAACCAGCAAAGACAGCATTTTAGATTTGTACAACAAACCTTGCTTTACCATCAGGACTCAACAGTAAGGATCTCTGGTCAGGCCTATAGTTTAGATTTCAACTTGCTCTACCAATGGTTTCAATGGTCCCAACAAACACACAAAACATTACATCTTGCATCAAAGGTACATCAAATTACATTTTTATGAATTTAAATTCATAATTTTAAATTTATATTTTTAATATTTCTAATTTGGACTTATTTTAATGTTTAAAGCAGTCTCTAATGCTAGCCTATAGGCTGCATTTATTTGATAAGTAAAAAACAGCAAACAATTAATATTAATATTGTAATATTGTGAAATATTATTACAATTTAAAATAATTTTTTTTTCTATTTTAATATATGTATTTATATATAAATATAAATGTATTCCTGTGATGGCGAAGCTGAATTTTCAAAGCAGCCATTACTCCAGTCTTCAGAGTCACATAATCCTTCTGAAATCACCTGATTTGGTTCTTTTGAACAGTTTTGTATATTTTAAAATTGTTTAAAATATCTCTATTTTCAAAATCAAATGTTGCTAAAAAAATATATGCAGTTATTATAATTATACAAGAAGCTCAAGGAGAGCAATAAATTCATGATTTATTTTAGGGCTGTCAAACGATTAATCGCGATTAATCGCATCCAAAATAAAAGTTTGTGTTTACATAATATATGTGGGTGTAGTGTGTATAATTATTTTGTACATATAAATACACACACATGCATGTATATATTTAAGAAAAATGTGTTCTTAATATATCAAATATTTATATTTATACATAATATTAATTATGTATAAATATATATAAAGTATATTTTCAGATTTTTCTTAAATATATATATGCATGTGTGTGTATTTATATATGCAAAATAATTATACACACTACGCCCACATATATTACGTAAACACAAACTTTTATTTTGAATGCGATTAATCGCGATTAATCGTTTGACAGCCCTAATTTATTTATAACATTCAATCTATTCCTAATGATGCAACCAAGTCATTGCTATTTGAAAAAAAAAAAAAAGTTAGTGTTCAGCTGTTAGATCATTTTAGCTGACACGTTAAAAAGTTGACAAGCAGAATTCACAACAATAGTTCTGTCAAGGTACTGTTACTGTAAACAACATTATTATCAGTTCCCTGCTGATAATATTTATAGTGAAGTCATAAATATCTCACAGTGCATCATAACTGCACACCAGATGGTTCGCTACAGCTTATATCAGCACAAGAACCTGTACATTAACGACAAACGTTCTCTCTCTCTCTTTCATAATTTGTCAATCCAGGTACATTTAATGAGCTCACATTAGTTTCTGATTACAAACGTCTCCCGCATGTTCAAACCTCAACCATGCACTGTAGAGAGAGAGAAAAATACTGTGTGTGTGATAACTTAATATTTAATATAATCATGATTGAAGAAATATCAAGTGGGGGAAAAAAAATCAATGGCGATATTCCCTGAAAGATGTGAGGCGGAGTGGGAAAATGTCACAGGCGACAGCTAATGAAGGGAAATAAGTTAGATAAATTATTTAAAGGTTGTCATTAAAATATGTCCAGAAAGAACAGAGGGTTGATACTGGAAAGGTCAGAGCGATGAAGGAGAGATTCATTAACCTCCGTCCACCCCAACCATGCAATTATCACAGCGACTGAGCTCTCTCTCTTTTTCACTTTCTCTTTTGTTATAGCAGAAAAATGCAAGTCAGGTTGCTTCTCAAAGAGAAACCTCACCTATACTGTCCTCATCTCCAGAGTCTTTATGTGATCATGAACAAACCAGATCTTTCCATATTGGTCTTTTCAGCAGGGAGGTCCTCCATCTTTGTGGCAGGTTTAGAAAGAGGAAAGGAGGCGAGAGAATTTTATTTGCCCTTCAACCTGCTTTCTCATTTTTTTCTTTACTCTCAGGGGTTAGTCTTGCATGTATGTGAGAGTGTTTTATGTCTGGATCAAATTGAAGAGGTTTGGGGAGGCGTTCCCAGTGCAGGAATGTTCTCTGGCATTCACGCTCAGCCCATGGATTTTGGTTTGTAATTGCCAGGTCGTTCAGCTAATTCTTCATTTGTGGGTCAGGGGCCAGCTGTGGGCCTCGGGGAATTGAGCTCTGGTCAGCTCTCACCAGGCCAGACATACATTCCGATGGAATTCTTGTTTTTATTATGTTATTATTCTTTGCCCAGTCTCTCTTTCGCTCGCTCTCTTTCTCAGAGAAAACAGGAAATGAAAGTGAAACACAGGATGGGTGGGCAATGGTACGCGCTTGAGTCATGTTTGTACTGTTTAAATATGGCTCTAGTCTTAAACAGAACATTACCAGAAAGATTTTTTTTCTGGATTTTCCCTTAAAATCCTTAATGGGCTCTATGCACAACTGCACTACTTCCTGAACTTCAGCCAGCTCCTTGTTTCCTGTCTATCATTATTGGACAATTTGATTAATTCAGGTGTGCTTGACCTCAGTAGTCACGGCAACAATAATCAAACACACCTGAATTAATCAATGTGTCCAATAATGATGGACAGGAAACAAGAAGCTGGCTGAAGTTCAGGAAGTAGTGGAGCTGTGCATAGAGCCTATTTCTTTCTCTATTAAGTTTCAATGTAGTGTATTTGTGCCAAAGCACAACTAAAAGCACAATGAAAAAACAAACAAAAGAAAATGAAATGAAACAAAAGCAAAATAAAAACTGCATTGTGTAAAGCAGGCTTAAAGTGATAATTCACCCAAAAATGAAAATTAGCCCATGATTAACTCACCCTCAAGTCATCCTAGGGGTGTATAACGAATACAATCGGAGTTATATTAAAAAAAAAAAAAGTGAAGTACATAAAAGTTACGCAACTTGTGACGTATACAGCTGATTTTATGCTACGCCATGACCCACTACGCTACTTCCGACGTCATAAGTTGAGCATAACCCCCCAGAGCCGTGAGTCAGAACTCTTGATTCAAACCACACTGCTGTGTGACAGATGAAGGAACCATGCTGATTTTAAATGAGATCTTTCACGGGTTCACCAGAGGCCTGGTCATCAAAGCACACTCTGAAACTTCTGAACACTATCCTTACCATACACACTCAGATTAAAAACTCATCCAAATGTATTTAGGTCACATTCCTGTGGGAGTGGCACAAAGGTGAGAGATTAATTGGCTGTAATCTGTGTGATTGAGGATACATGATGAGAACAAGAACACTGAAGTGAAGCAGTGCTTTAACATTAAACTGGTCTGCTTATATTGTACTTATCAGAAGGTTACAATTTTGTCTGTTTAAATGGGAAAAAATAGAAGATAACGTCAGTAGACTATGGTGTGCCGCAAGGATCGGTGTTAGGCCCTCTGCTATTCTCAATATGCTGCATATGCATATACATGCACTTGGTAATATTATAAAAAACATGGAATAGGCTTTATGCACAACTTACTTCCGCATTCTCTGTAAAACGGGTGTCATCGCTTCCGGTCCAGATCTTTTGTATGTGCTTCATGATTTTTTTTGCGGTTTTAATCAAGATAACTTAAAAGGAGCGATCAAAGATTAGCATAACCAATATCCCTCACATGTGCAGATTGATATTTAAACGTTTTATATTTTTTATTCCTCACAGAAATGTTTAGATATTTAAATGGAATAAAACGCCAATAACAACGTGAAATAGGTAGATTAGCTGATTACCCTACAAATCCATAGATATCGTAATCAGTTCTAACGGCCGTTAACACTTTCTCTGACAAGCGGATGCGATGAGACCAGTTTTCCGGTTTGGTCACGTGACGCTCGACATAAAGCCTATTAATTTCCACTGCTGATGACACTCAATTATATATTTTATCATAACCATAGAATTGACAGAGTGTCTTAAAGAAAATGCTGGATGACGTGTAATTGCCATTAAATCAGATAAAACGGAGGTATTACTTATTGGTCCAAAAAACTACCAACAAAATCTCTTACAATACACCTTTTTTATTTAGAAGGATGTCCTGTAACTTTATCCACGACAGTAAAAGACCTGAGTGTTACACCAGGCAACTTATCATTTTTTCACCATATTTCACAAGTTAAAAGAGCAGCCTTTTTCCACCTTAGAAACATTTCTAAGCCACGTTACATGCTATCTGTTTCTGATGCAGAAAAGTTAGTTGAATTCATGACCTTGAGACTAGATTACTGTAATGCTTTATTAGCTGTTTGTCCTGCATCCTTAAAAAAAGCTACAGTGCAAAATGCAGTTGCTAGAGTTCCAGAATATATGATCATATAACACCAATTTTATAATCTCTACACTGGTTCCTTAAGTTCCATATCAATTACAAAGTATACCTACTGACCTAATAAAACCCTAAATGGTCTAGCACCTATTTAATGGACCTTCCATCGCCCTACAATCCATCGCGTTCTTTAATATAACTTAATTCGAGGCTTCTGGTCATATCTAAGTCCACTAAAGGAGGGCGGAGGGTGTTCTCACATTTAGCCCCTAAACTCTGGAATAGCCTTCCTGATACTGTTCGAGGCTTAGACTCGCTGTCCCAGTTTAAAACTAGATTAAAGATGCATCTCTTTAGCCAAGCATTCATATAATGCTGACCTTTTATACCACTGTTGAATCAGATCGAATGTATTCATATTATGAACAGCAGCTATGCTAATCATTTCCCATTTGCTTTTCTGCTGTTATCTTGGGACGCTAGTCCCGAGGTAAATAGCGTTCATCAGCTCCCGTTTGTATCCAACCGCTCACGGTGACTTCAGATGCCCCAACACCTGCGATGAGACAACTAAACGCCTGTGAAGAGACGACTCAACGCCAGCAATATGTTATGCCCTAAATTAATACATGATTAACCGTTTTTTTCTATGTACATTTTTGAAATGCACTTTCTGCAAAGCTGGTTTGAAACAATATGTATTGTGAAAAGCTCAATACAAATAAATTTGAATCTACCCTATCTCACGACCAACTCGTACGAATTCGTACGAGTGATTCAAAAGTGGCTAATTCGTACTAATTCATACGACCTCACTCGTACGAATTCGTACGAATTGCCTAAACCCACGTGACGGTTATGTTTAGGGGCGGGGTTAGGGGTAGGTCAATCGTATGAATTCATACGAATTGGCCAATTCGTAAAATATGTACGATTTCACAAAAATCGTACTAATTCGTACAAGTGAGGTCGTTCGAATTGTTACGAATTAGCCACCTCGTAAAATTCGTACGAATTCCCGTGAGATCGGGTTGATTTGAATTGAATTGAATTCAATCTCCTCGGTTCCAAAACCTGTTAACGAGTTTACACCAAAGATCCAGGCAAAACAAGATTAAACATGTAATTCCTTGCAAAATAACTGCCTACAACATTCTAAAATCTGCCAGTTTAATGCGACATGTAAACTAGGTATCGTTTCTTTTGCAACAACTCTTATTTTTCCAGTCATAGACCAGCACTCAAGCACTGACTAGAATCCAGAGATGACAAGAATCAGCATTCACATGCTCAAAAATGTGTTTTGCGCTGACAACAATCCGGTGGTGGCTAGAATCCAGCGCTCACTAGAATCACGCAGCGGAGGAATGGAAAGTTGACAAGCTATTAAAAAAAGTCTTGAGAACCACTTATATATTTTCAAATATTTTCAATAAATCATGTTCCCATTCACTCCGGCGACGAATTTTAAAATGAATTCAACTAAATTCTATTTATAAGGTAAAACTTTTTCATGTTTATTTACCTATAATGCCAAAATGTTTTCTTTGTTCACAAGTAATTTAATGGTCAGGCATTATTGTTAAAGCCTGTAAGGAGAAAATGAGGAATGTTTCTCCTTTGAGGCATATGAGGCATCAAATATGTCTAAGACTTTTACACAACTAAATACACCAGGTTTAAACAGTGATCTGTCTCGGCTGTCCATTTGCTATGAGATTTTAATAGGAGGTGTGAACAGGGCCTATCTTCTCCAGTCACTATTACAGAGCCAAGCTCAGCTCTCAGCGAGGGTCTTGCGTTCAGCAGGGCTGGCGAGAGATCGGTAGTCTATTAAACCAAACTCTGCTCAACTCAGAAATAGAAACCACGGCATGAAGAAGTCAATCCAGCCGATTAAAAGAGTCCCTGCTGCGGAGTACAGCTAGACGGAAAACCCACAAATCTAATCTACAGGCCTCAACCCTGTGGATGAGATGCTATTTGCATTGAAATAGAACCATCTTCAGCTGCCTGGTGTCAGGGGTGTGTGTGTGTCTGGGTCTCAGGTGGCAGTGAGTGAGGAAGCATTCGACTGGAGGGCTAACACTGAATTAAGGATACACACAGGTGCTGTAGAGTGTAAATGAAGTCTGGATAGTAGCCGCACAGATTTAAGAGCTTTGTCACACAAGACACAGTGTGTGTGTGTGTGTGTGTGTGTGGTTTATGTGATTGTGTGCATATGATAGCATAGCCACAGATGGAGTTGTCAGTGGTGACCGATGAGTTCACTAGCTTAGCACAAGAACAGCAGTCGTCTATAATGAAGTACATGTGTTTCTGTCTGGTTGTGTGTGTTTGTGTGTGTAATTCTCTAGTGTGCTCATGCATATGCTGCATCATGAGACTTAACATAAGTCTAGACACTATAGGGATTTGCGCTCCACCCCTAAACACTACACATTAATTACCGCACCAGAGAGGAAGGAAATACTCATGTAAGTAAATCACGTGACAATGACATTTGATGCTTCATATGGGGTTTATAAAATTAAATATTTCTTGAGCAGCAAATCAGCATAAGAATGATTTCTAAAGGATCCCTAAAGCCTTGAGCAACCACTGCTAAAAATTCAGCTGTCAAAACAAGATAAAATGACATATTACAGTTTTTTTTTATATTGTATTCCTATGAAGGCAGGTCTAGTCAGGTGCCTGTGCTCGCTCAGAGGAGGACAGTAATAAAGTACATTCACTTGAGAACTGTACACTTTTTGAGTATTATTTAGACATTTACTTTAACTTAATACACTACTTCTGAAAGACAAAAATATCCCACTTTTTACTCCACTACATTTCTGTCAAGGTCCTTCAGTAGAAAGCAGTAACGTCAGTCAGGGCATGATTTTTGTTTTCCATCTCTAAAACGAGATTGTTTATTTATTTTTATTTTTTTGCAGGTGACAGACAGCCTATCAGAAATCACTCTTCAAGTGTCGTGAAGTTCGGCATTTTCCCATCATTTTCATGGAACACTTATCAAGTGGTGGCAAAATGGACAAAGACAGATCATCTGCGCAGTGCGTGCAGCCATTGCAAATAGGTCTTTCTGTTTTGCTGTTTGTTAAAGCAGTATTGCTGTTGGCCAGTTATACAGCTATAGTTCTGATGCTGGGTTTTAAAGCAGGTTGGATTTTTACAGACCACTTTATTTAAATGTGCATGAATGGATACACATAGATGTGTGCTTCTTTTGTTTTGTGGTAGGAGTGTTAAATAAAACAACAGTTATTTAATTTCTATATAGGTTTTATAAAATTCTAAAAGCTTAATTCCACACATACTACTACATAATGTGTATTTAGGTTGCTGGAAGTATTACATACAACAATGCAAAAATAATAAAACAATGCATTGACATTTACTTTTTACTTTTGATAATTTATGCTTTTAAAAATGAGTACTTCTGTATTTTTACTTAAGTAAATAATTACAACTTTTAATTATAACGGATTAATATTTGACCAGTATCTTTCACTCAAGTAAGGAAGTTGTGTACTTTGTGCACCTCTCTCTTTCTCTTTTTCTCTCTCTGTGATGCCATGATTAGCTGTTTTATTGGGTCACAGAAGAACTCAAGTTTTACTGTATCTGCATCAGTGCGTACATAAACTGCAGCCATCCCACCACCCAAACTAACATGCAAACTAACCTGCTGTCGACACTAAATGCCTGAAGTAAATGTAATGCTACGTGGAATATTATTTTCAAGCTGTTATATTGATATCTTTCCGCAATTGAATCACTGGTTGAGAAATTACAAGTGAACATATCAATACTGGGGTGGTGATGGCGCAGTGGATAAGATACATGCCTTGGGTGTGAGAGACCCGGGTTTAAATCCACTGTAGCCCCTTTTCCACCAAAGCATTTTGAGAGCCGGTTCGGAGCCGGTGCCTGCGCGCGAACCAGTTCTTTGTGTTTCGACAGCCAAAGAACCGGTTCGCGGCCGCGAGATCTGGTTCCAAAGCGGCACCAACTCTTTGCTGGACTAGAACCGTTCTTTTAGCACGTCATGTTTACGGGGCGGGTTTAGACGCGTTCTTCTCGGTTCTTTTAAACATATTTTCTGACCATCGCAAAGCCAGGAGAAACTGCAGAAACACGCAAGCGTTTTATTTATTTATTTATTTATTTTTTTTAAACATAAACAAAGAAGAAAACAGTCACGATAACAAATAAATGGAAAGAAAAAAAGACACAAGACATGGGTACATAACTTATCCGAAAAGATTACATATCAAACGAAAAGATTAAAAGACTTACATATTTCAATTGTTTTTAAAGTTTTCTCGGTACACGAGTTAGAGATAATCCCAAACAATGTACGCAAGCGACGTAAACAGTGACGTAACGACGTCGTTCCCTGGGCGCTCTAGTCAGTGGAAAAGCAAACAGGTTCTGAACGGGTTCGCAAGTTGAACCAGCTCCGAACCAACTTTGAACCAGCACCAGTTCCGAACCAGTTCTTTTTTCGGTGGAAAAGGGGTATGTGAGACACCAATCCGTCCCTGAGCAAGACACTTAACCCCTAGTTGTTCCAGAGGTGTGCGACCTCTGACATATATAGCAATTGTAAGTCACTTTGGATAAAAGTGTCAGTTAAATGAATATATATATATGAAGAGTTCAGATGCAAAAGCCTCTAAATGCCATTTGAAATTTTCATCTAAAATGACCATTTTTATCAAGCTTGTATATTTAAGTTCAGTAATTTCACTTTAATGACAATTAATAGGTAATCTTCATTGCCATTTAAGTGAAATTAATGAACTTAAATATACAAGCTTGATAAAAATGATCATTTTAGAAGAAAATTTCAAGTGGCATTTAGAGGCTTTTGCATCTGAACTCTTCATATATACTTTTTACTGGTGACAAACAGTGTTGCATACCAGGTGCGCCCCCTTCTGGATTGGAGTGTGGATCGCCTGTGGTTGACTGTATTCGTTGTGCGACGACATGCACCCAACCGTGACGTATCATACGGTTCGGGACAAATACACGTATCGTTTCACGCTAATGATTATACAGTTATATACATATGATGAAATTACATTGCAATAAAAAAATAGTTTTTAATAAATAATGTTATCCACAGGCCATAATTTGTTATTTTCCTAAGGTTCCCTCTCCCTCTTTCTTTCTCTAAAAAAAGAAAAAAAAAAAAGAAAATCTCAAGATTATAGAGATAGACAATACTTTAAATAATAGTAGTGCATGGCCTTTAAATGCGCCATTATGAACTTTACGCCTTTGTCCTTTTATGTGGTCTTTATCTCGAAAAATGCATCAGCCTTGTTTCCACACAACATTTCTCACAGCCTTAGATCCGTAGTAAAAATCAATGGACATGCAAATAGACTCAGTTAAAATACTGCCCATTTATTTCACTGAAAATAAAGCACTAGCTATTTCCCCACATATGTGAGTCTAAATGGGAGCTACATCAGAAGTACGTGGTCATGCATAGGCACAGCTTGGATGGAGCATTAAAGAAAAGGTGTGAGTAAAACGGAAAAAAAAGAGAGAAGCTTTTTAATTTGTCTGTGAGAAGATATCTGTTATCAGCTCAAGAGGATCCTCAAAAAAGTGCTGCTACAAACATTAGGGTTAAAGCACAACAGTTGATGGAAGATCACTGTTTCTACTGATTAATACACAGACAGATCACAAGTCATAAAACTTGAGCGATCAATAGAGTGAGCAAGAGAAAGTGAATTAGGTCATCTGTCATTTCTAAGATCGTAGAATTTAAGTCAGTGTTTGAAAGCATATTATAGAGAATGTTTAATGCACACACTCAGTCCTGTAACTAATCGTCCAGATCCAGACATAATGTCTGTCAGATAATTGGACAACTGAGAGCCCTGAAGTCGCACTCAAAAATAATTGTAGAATAACAACTAGAATGGATTTAGTCTGTATACTAGCACAGCTAACTAGAGAGAGCAGTTAACACTTGGCATTAACACAATTAATCTAATGATGTGCCGATATTCAAATTCTGGCCATTATCTCTAAAAACTAAATTAGTCGCTTCCCAAGCTGCGAGTGAATTTAAGCATCACATTGTTAAATTGCAAAGTGTGAAAAATGGTAAAGATCACATTTAAAAGTTTGATTAAATTATTAGTGCTATAACTGAAAGTGAACTTTAGATGACAGCAAAGATAATCTAAATGAAAAAAAAAACAACCCAGAAAATATGCATGACAATGAAATATTCCACTCTACATATCCAATATGATACATTTATATATAACATGTATATCCCTAACTGAAAAAAACCCCAAACATTTAGGCTATTAGTTACATGTCAAAAACTATGACCACTGTTTAACCTCTACAGTGCCTTTGCTGTCCTTTGAAAAACACTCTTTGCAAAGACTTTCATGGAGAATGTCTTACAAAAGAGAGAGAAATAATAAAAAATAAAATAATTGTATTCAGAGAGGTCATGCAGATACTAAAAGCATAGTCTGGAAGAGAGAGAGAGACTAGACATACAGGTGCATGAGGTTGTCCGTGTGTATGTGAGTGATAGCCAGATGTATGGAGAGAGAGGCATGTGGGAGAATGTCTTAGGGTATTCATGAGCCTGTGCCGTTATCAGTTGACCTTTAAATTGGAGCCGCTGCTCGGCAGGAAACCCAGGGGGCCCGTCTCAAATTTGACTGATTTGGAGCCCCCAACCTGCTGATGATAAACAGTGTGGAAGCCGACTGGCAAATCCACACCGTATGCTTCTATGCATATATATATATAAATATATATATATATATATATATATATATCTTTTATATATCTTCTTAAAAGTTGCTTAAGAAAAAAAAAAAAACTACATCCTCCCTCAATTAGGCTTACAAGAACTGTTGCCAAACATGCTAGAAAAAAAATGACATAATCAGGCCATTTGCCAAGCTATTCAGTTTTGAATAGAAAAAACTTTTTGAAAAAAAAATGTAGCTTACGAGTGGACGGATAGAACCACTGATCATATAGATATTCCTATTTCACGATCGTACGTCGCGTCTGGCCTCTGAAAACGGCTAGACTGCCTGGCCTGGCTATATTCAAAACATCTCTCAATCGTTCTTTGTTTAGGTCTAAATTACAGCCGTTTAGACGATGTTGTTTTAGGATTAGTTCACTTTTTTAAAAAAAACTTTTGCTGATAATTTACTCACCCCCATATCATCCAAGATCTCCATGTCTTTCTTTCTTCAGTCGAAAAGAAATGAAGGTTTTTGATGAAAACACTACAGGATTTTTCTCCATATAATGGACTTCAATGGACCCAGATGTTTCAAGGTCCAAATGACAGTTTCATTGCAGCTTCAAAATGCTTTAAACGACACCAGACGATGAATAAGGGTCTTATCTAGCGAAACGATCCGTCATTTAAAAAAAAGGTTAAGTTTTATAAGCACAAATGCTCGCCTGGCTCTGTTCTGTGATACGCATTTGTGACTCTCCTGTTCAAACTCGTTCATAAAAACGAACAAATCTTTTTTCGAGTCATTTCGAGTCATTCAACGAACGAAATGAACAAAATGACTTGAAAAATCATTTGTTGAAGCAAGTAGAAAAAGCCTACATCAACAGGATAAAAAAAAATCCAGTTTAATAAGAATCTTGTAGTTTACCTCGTCTTGCTGCGCTGCATGTGAGGAATAATAATATCGTAATAATCCTGGAAAAGTTACCTCAGAAGTGCTGGAAGTTTCATTTTCAACTGGCTTGCTTCAACATTTGCATTTGAATAGCACACGCTCTCCGTGGGCACGGTCAGATTGAAGGCCATTGCACAGTGAGTCCGAGTTTTTTTGTATTCGTGATTCGGTGACTCTGAATTTTCAAAACACCATTCAAACTGCTCGCTACGGATGTGAAAAACGCAGAAAATCGAACCCGATTGGATTTTTTTTATTACAGACGAAAGTTTCAGAGGTTAACAGGATCTAAAGATGTACAAAAATTATAGTAATTTGAGTCTCTTTTGCACTGATAAGGAAAAAAGATTGTCGTGCCGGCGCGATTGCAGACTCCAGAGGGTTAATAACTTTCAAACGGTAGAGACTGTTCCTTTATAACATAGCCAAAGGTCAATGTATTTTTGCTTTATACTTTTTAGGCTTATTCTCAAATTCATATTGTGTTAGGGGGGGGGGGGGATTATTAAGCAATTAATTAATCGGACAATTTGACCGTAGAGATTTAAATTTGTCTGACTTTTTTTTTTCGGCAACCCTGATATATATATATATATATATATATATATATATATATATATATATACACAAACACACCCACAAACAATACGATATAAAAATTGTCTGTCTGTGTGAAAGCACCGTCATTAAGGGCATATTAAGGATGTTGAGACACAGAGAGAGAGCCGTTTGTACAATGGGCTTTGCAGAGCTGTTCTCTTCTCTCTGGGGGCAGCAGTGGCTGAAGTGATAAATTCATCACTGCTTTAAGAGTCCTGCAGGAGGCCAGATTGGCTTAAATCCCCCATAAGAGGAAGGCGTGTGACACCGACAGGAAAATGACAAGCCTATAGGGAGCAGGGTATGAAACTTATATTGCGTTGCATTGTGTTTGTGCAAGCAGGTTCTTATGAATACACTTTTACAGGAGAGGAGGGTCTCGTATCAGCAGTGGTAAACCAGAATTTATTAAGAAATCTCTCAAAAACATGGACTGGCACAAAGATACTCTAGCAATAAGAGCATATGTTCTCTAGTGTACAAGTTTATACACACTAAACACAAGCAAGATATTAATTTGGTCGCTATTGCAATGGTTAGAATATTGCAGTTTGATAAAGACAGTATTCAAGACGCTACTATAAGTTGCTGTGTTAATGGGACATTTCGACAGTGTGAATGTAGCCTTAAAAAGTCCACGTTGCTGTGTGTCATTCATTGTTGCCCTCCAGAGCCAATCGCACAATAGGAGGAGACGCTAAGTGGAGGTACAAAGCACAACTGACAACATGATAAGGAACAACTGATGCTAATAGCACCTCTGCCATGGACACATCTCCAGATCGCCACAACAATACCACCTGACCCTGTACAACTAGCACTCCACGGACAGAAATATTTTTTGTTTTAAAATAAAATGCTGAAGAAATTCCTCCATCTGCCTCGGGTATAGGCTATGTTTCTGTGTGGGTGTGTCAGCGCTTAGAGTTGAAGAAGATTCATAGGACCAACAGGAGTGTATCACAGCAGGTCTGGTGCAGATTAATGTGGAAAGCAGACTAACAGCACAAAGATAATGCAGGCCAATAAAAAGACTCGCACACGCACGCGGAGCACAGGAGTGAAACAGGGGCTAACGGCAGAACAGCTCGGGGTCGTTAAGCATCATTAGCGGGACATTTGTTCACACACATTTGTCAGGAAGCGTCCTGCTAAGCAGAGTGTGTTCTCCTCAAGGAGTGTGTACTGGACAGAGGCAAGCAGGCAGGAAATGAAGTTACTGCCGCGTGTGTGTGTGTAATCTACTGCATGATGGAGCAGATCTGTCCCTCGTATGAGACGTCACCGTGTTTGATTAACAACAGGACTCATCCCAGCCGGAAAACAAGAGAAGCGTGTAAACTGCATCTGTGATTCGCATGCATTTACAGTTTGAGCATATTCGGTAGTTTCAAGTACAGGAGCACACAAACACACTCACTCAAGTGCACACACAAGCGAAAATGCAGCACAGCTATAATCAGGAAAAAGTTTATCTGAAGCTCAAGAGACCACAAAAGCCATAGAAAGTGGGGAAAAGCAGTGCTACATATTGATTGAATTATGAAAGGTTAAACCTCCTTACTCTTAATGATTTAAACAGACTGAAATAACAGTGGGAAAATTGCACACTGAAGCAGTTCGTTTATGACTACTTCGGGGTTAAAGGGTTCTGTCTAGAACACATTTACCACTAATTTTATATTTAAAGGAATAGTCCGCTCAAAAATTGTAACGTTTAGCCTAGCCTATCTCAGAATGCCAAGGTCATTTGGTTTGATTCACAAATTGATAAAACGTATGTTTTAAATTTACTGTTGGAGAAAAGCATCTACGAATGGGGAAAGTGAGAAAACAGTAGTTAAGAAAGTGTCTGATCAGGACAGTGGATATATTAGCACCATCTCCGCAATTGACCGGCAACAGATGAGATAACTGGAAATGCAACACTGTTATGTTATTTTCTTGGAAACAAATGTCCTGAGTCCTTTACATAAAAAAAATCAGTCAAGCTTTTTACAACTCAGGAAGTCAGGGAATGTCTAGTAATTTAAGTTTCATTACAAGCTGGTCACACATTGGCAATACAAAAAGCAATTAATATATGAAAATTCTTACATATAGCTCCTTTAAGAAACATTTCTAATGATTTATGAATCACCGATCAATAGAAAGTTCAAAAGAACAACATTTCTTTTAAAATAGAAAAGTAATATAAAAGTCATTACTGTCTATTACTATCAATTTAATGAAACCTTGCTCAATAAAAATGTTAATGCATTTAAAAAAGGAAGAAAACTTACTGCCCCCAAACTTTTAAACAGAATATTAGGCTATTTAACAGCAACAAATGTGGACAAATGTGACCTTGTGGAAAAAAAAAAAGATTTGAAAAGCACAAAAAGCAGGACGAATCACACGGACACATAACACCACAAGCGCCAACAGCTGCATCCTGGGGAACAAAAGACCACTATGTAGACACAAATTCTCTCTGGCCACTCTGCCACAAGGCATACAACACACACAGTACACATAGTGGCCCATGACATACTCTGAGAGTGATCCGGTTCAGGATATTCACAATCTACCCCCAGAGGAATCCAAAAGAAAAATCTCTCTCTCATACAATCAGACTATTTAAAGGGATAGTTCACCCAAAAATAAATCTACTCACCCTCAGGTTGTTCCAAACATTTATCTCTCTGCTGAACACAAAAGAAGATACTTTGAAGAACGTCGGAAACCAAATAGTTGATGGACCCCATTGACTTCCATAGTATTTTTTTCCCCATACTATGAAAGGTAATGGGGTCCATCAACTGTTTTGTTACCCATGTTCTTCAAAATATCTTCTTTAGTGTTCAGCAAAAGAAAGAAATTCAAACAGGTTTGGAACAACTTGAGGGTAAGTATATAACGACAGAATTTTTGGTGAACCATCCCTTTAACTACACTTTAACGAAAGACTATGAATTTCTCAAGTTGACAAGATGCACAATGATTTCTGAAACTGATATTTTGATCTAACCAGTTCTGACCTGTACCTGTAAACCAGGCATTAAACACTTATCAGCCTTTACCTACCGGTAATTCCCAGAGGAGATTAGCATGGAGCCTGGAGCTAATGAGAGGAGCTTTTTCTGTTCCTCCAGTGCTCCTTCTTTTGCTCAAACAAAACATTAGCAGATAATGTAACGGAATTAAGAAGACAAAAGATTCAAATTGGATATTGATCAGAGGAATGAGGTGGCAGCATTTCGGCTGGTTAAGCCTGTGATGAGGTGATTGATCCACAATGCTTGTCCTCACGTCTGAAGATGTCTGGCAGGCCCATAGTCTGCCTGACAAAGGCGGTGAAAAGAACCGTGAACTCGTCCGACACCAGGACACAATGAATACAGAACGGTCATGACAGTCCACAGAATCATATTTGAAAGGATGGCAGACATTAGATGACAAAGAGAGACAAATAAAACGACACAATAAATGGAAATACAGGCACTGGTGGACTTGTATTGGGATTGGCATGTAAAAAGTCGGTATAAGCATTCAGTAATGATGTAGAATGTTCAATAAGAGTGACTCAGAACAGTGCCGATGCCTGCTGATCTGAGAACAGCTTTAAAGATCAGAGCTGAAGGCTTGGGTCCTAAAAGACAAGCACTGATCTAGCAAGACAAGGGCCTCAGGGATCAATGTAAAATCAATGTTAATTGCCAGTGTTTTTCTATGTGACCAGATCAGAGATACAAAAAACGGTTAAATATGCTACATCAAAGCAACAGAAAAAGTAAAGAATGTAGTCATTAAAAAACATAATATAAGCTTTGACAGTTTCGACATCAGATTGAATGAGCCATATTCAAAACTGGCAATACACATACCTGTAACCGCACACCTGAAATCTACACCACACTCATGGTGCATTCATGTAGTTTTGGAATTATCTTAGTTATGTATTTCAGAAACATTTACTACATCAGGAAGCTCTGTTGAGACATCATGTGAAAATAAATTATTTTGTTATAAAAGATATGGGCCTGTAATTTTTTTTTAAAGCATATATTTCTGATAAGTCACCAAGGCTGCATTTATTTGATTAAAAAAATAATAAATAAATAAATAAATAAATCAGTAATATTTGGAAATATTATTACAATTTAAAATAACTATTTTCTATTTTAATATATTTTAAAATTTAATCAATTCATGTGTTGGCAAAGCTACATTTTCTGAAGTCATTAATTAATTAATCTTCAATTAATCATTAAACTTCAGTGTCACATAATGGCACAACTGCGTACAATATTTTTATGGAATATTTGTGATATTTGACCTTTTTTCCAGGTATCTAATTAATAGAAATCTCAAAACAGCATTTATATAAAACAGAAAAATCTTTTGGAATGTAATACATGTCTCTACTGTCGCTTTTGATCGAAATCAATGTATATTTTGCAGAATAAAAGTATTAATTTCTTTAAAAAAAAGACCCCAAATTTTAGAATGGTGTATATATTTTATATGTTTTCTAACAACCCAAATTTGTTGTAGAGGTGTAGTATTAGTTGTAGAGTTGCTTACTGTTCATGTTCTTGAAGATATTCAGGATGGGGAGGATCTGTCTGTAGTACGGGACCAGCGCCTCACCCACCATCTCTGCTGAAACAACCAGGTGCTGCAGAACCTTCAGCGTGGTGCAGATGACCTGCCTGCACCTCGTGTTGAGGGCATCTGTAGACAAACACAGACAGATGTAGAGACAGAAAGAGTCTCCAAAAACCAGAAACACTTTGAGGTCATGAGTATTTTCACAATGTGTGACATTTTTTGCCATTTGTTACAACCCTTACTGGGGTGTTATATTTGCACTTTTTTGCTCTCAGACTATGTCCAAAACCTGACAAATGCTTTCTTTACTGGCTCTAAATGGAGGGTACATTACATTATTAGACATGATGTAATGATGTATCTCAAGCCTGCCTGAACAAGGTTTTTATGAGGTATCTTCATAAAAAAAAAAAAAAAAATGGGCGATACTTTACCCAAAAATGAATTTATTTATACAGCTTTAGAAATTTTCAAGCCAAGCCTGTATGACATTCTTCCTTCGGTGGAACATAAAAAAAGACTTTTGTGTTACGCAGAATAAAGACATTTATTTTGAGTGGCAGCTGTGTGCTGTACTTTAACAATAATTTCCATCTACTTCCTGCTCTCCTATATCTGAACAGCACACTATGAAATTCTAATTACCAAACAAACACGGCAAACTGTTTTCTAGCGGTGTGACATTTGCACCGAAAGAGTGTTCAATAATTCATGATGTGTGACTTGTCTAGAGGAGTGAAGATCTGTTTCTAAATCTCTCTAAATAAAGGAACCATTAATTCCTTCTTCATATTAGGCTCTAAAAATGAATGACCTCATATACCTTTTCCTTCTCTAAATACCACAGGATCATGACATTTACACACTTCAGTAATTGCATTAGTTTATCTCCTGATACAAACACATCTGCAGTCATTCCTGTGAGAGAGGGGGAAACTGTTCTCATTTATCCATCCATCTACCCATCCATCCATCCATCCATCCATAGTTCAACTGTAGTTCAAACTTCAGTCAAGCAGAAGGAGGATTGTTTTATTTAATCATCCCACAAGAGCTCATTTATTTTTTGAATCCGGGCTTTGATCGGGCCAGTGCAGAACATCGACCTTCTGGTTTTCACTCTCTTCAGTTTGACCTTTCCTGAATGTATACGGTCAATTTTTTTTTCATCTTCTTTTTTTAAAATTAACTTAATTCATTCTTTTTTTCTATCCATGACCTTCTAGTATATCCAAAGTTTTCATGGTCTATTGCAAAGAAAAGTGTATTTTGTCAGTGCACTGTGTTATTTTGTTATGCTTACAATAGGGCCAGTTGTGCTCTTAAAATGAAGTATATAATACCATTTTTTATGAAAAGGAAAACAAACAAATATTAACCATTAAAAAAACAACACACTGTCACGTGTCGGTGTTTGTTTGGACATTCAATTTGTATTTTGATTGGTTCCTGTTCTCCTTTGTTCTTTTCCCGCCACTCCCCGAATCCATGATTACTGTCATTATCAGTTCAGTTGTGTCACCTGTTTAATCATCATCTGTGTCACCTGTGATCTATTAATCAGTGTCATCTGTGTTTGTATTTAAGTTCAATCTGTTCAGTCAGTGGAACGATCTCCGTTTTATTTAGTGTGTGTTGCTACCTGTTCTGTCATCCTGTGTTTAATTACAAATAAACCTTTGTTTGGAAATACATCCTTGTCTCCGTCTGCCTTCCCGCAACCCACCATGACACATACAAAATGACAAAAGTTTTAAAATTTGGTATTACATTAATTTAAAAGGGGTCTTTTTGCTTTGCTTTTACAGTAAATAAAAAAAATAACAACAGTAAGTTTAATTACATAATTGTAACACCTTCACAACAACCCTTGGCTAACAATAAAGCATTAATGGCCAATTTTGCTCTCATCATACTGTTTTCTCCTTTAAATTGCTGTTTCCTTCACATGACTTTGGCCAAACTCCAGCTTTGATATGCATTTTCAGCATTTCAAAGTTTGCTTCACCACCCATTCCATAAACCAGATTTATTTATCTGCTGGTGTATTAATTCTACATATTAATTATATATATTTTTAATTTTTTGGCTTCGGAATGCTTCTTATATTCTTATAAGAAGAATATAAGAGGAGTACTATGTGGGACATATTAACCACCACTAAATGATTTTGACTAACAAAAAATAAATAAATAAATAAACGAATAAGTTACTTTGGACAGGAATTAGAACTAGAAAGGGAGTAGGTGTCATTTTAATGCCACTCACTCTTGATGGGTATGATGACCTGTGGAATAACAGGGAGGACCTTACTGCCACCGTGCTCCAACATGTCATGGATGCCCTGTCGAGCGAAGAACTCATAGGGGTGAACTGTCTCACACAGACCATCAAAGAACAGGGGGAGGTAGTGATGGTAGTCCAGTTTTTCAATCTCCACCTGTTTAAAACACACAAACACACATGCAGGGTCAGTGTTATTCTGAGGTATGGAAGGCCAAAGGGTTTGTGTGTTTTTAAATAACCCCTCTTTGCGTCTGTCCTTATATTAGCCTCAACAAATACTCACAGGCTTCAAGCTACATAAAGACCAGCCCCTGTTTTAGTGCCCCCAAGCATGCCGACACACATTCTGGAGGGAAGACTGGGGGGGACAGCTGTTCAGGGGCTTTGGAACACTCAAACATGTGACTTCCTGTTGGATCACACGTTCGCACCTGTTCTCATTGGGTTATGAGCATGGAAACAGACGTGAATAGACCAGGACTTTTTCCTGTCCTTGAGTATTGAACAAAATCGGAACACACTGCTGTCTTTTTCTTTCTTTTCTTTTTTTCTGTCACAATTATTTGTTAAGTAGGTTTCATAAAAAATAGTAAGAATAGCTGAAAATGGCATATATATATATATATATATATATACAATAATTTATCTTTATCTATTATTTTAGAAAAGTTTATTAAAGATGCATATCTATTTTATTATGTATATTTGTTCAAAGAGAAAAAAAGACCTTGATAGATCTTGACTTCATTATTTTCCATATTCTATTGGCATATTATCTTCCCTTTTTTAAAGCATAAACATCACTATGTTAGATTTCTGTTTTAAACATTAAAAAAAATGACAACAGGGTAAAGGAAATCTAAAAATCTTAAAATTGTTTAAATATTTGATTGGGGGGAAATATATATTGATTAAGAACCCAATACTTTTTTTGTCAGTGTGGGGTTGTTTATGATGTTTTTCTTCTATTGACCAATTTAAGGATGGTGTAGTTGGTGAAGTGCATGACTCCTTTACAACTGTTCTTTGTAATCGTACTGTCACTGATACCAGGAGCTGTAAGGTTGAAAGTGGCCAGACCTCATCAAACCCCGCCTCAGATATCAAAGCAGCACGCACAAAGAGAGAGAGAGAGAGAGAGAGAGAGAGAGAGAGAGAGAGAGAGAGAGAGAGAGAGAGAGAGAGAGAGAGAGAGACTGAGAGAGAGAGCGAGAGAGAGCATCATAAGCTTAGCAAGAGGGCGGATTGCTTAGAGCCAATTTACTGGCTAACCTTGACCTTTTCTGACTTGGTCAAGATCATCTTGGTGAGTCATACAGCAAAACTCAAGTACAAAAGCAAACGTGCAGTGTGGATGATACTCACACAAACACACGCACACACGCACACACACACACACACACACACACACACACAGAGAGAGAGAGAGAGAGAGAGAGAGAGAGAGAGAGAGAGAGAGAGAGAGAGAGAGAGAGAGAGAGAGCCATAGTGATTCAAAACATGTAAAGCAAGAGGAGACTCATGCAGCTAACCACAGACAGATGTCTTGCATCACTGGGGTGATGTCTGTGGGACACAATCTCTGCCTGTAGCATTAATCACTGGAACACTGCGAGTGTATGTGTGGGTGGATCAGCTTTTGCCCATATTGAGAAGGAATAAATGTCCCAACATGGATATTAAATACCAACATTGTGGCAACAACAATGGCTTTACTAAATTGTATAAGGAAAATCTGAACATGCAGAAGTGTTACTGTGAGGTTAGGTTTAAAGGGGCCATATAATGATGCCTGTATACAATCATCATAATGATAATATATCCAGTGTTTTTGTCACGTTCGACGTCACACGGTCGGATGCTTTGTCGTTGCTTTTTTTTTTGCAACGATTTGCGTGATTCGCGAATATTTTCGCAGACTGCTTTATAAATGAGGATCAGTAAAGCTGGTTTTGCTGAGAAGCTGCTCCTGAAAAAAGAATCGGTACCAACTATTCATGTCCCTGCTGCACCTCCAGAAGAAGTGAGTGTAAAATTGAATCGTACATCTCACTAAGTTACTCAAACGTTACTCTGCCAGTTCATACAAAGATAGATCTAAGTGACATTACGTTAACCAAACATTTAGAAACGTCCTGTTCGAGCCTGTAATGTCTGGACCAATCAGACACAAATGACTCATTATATTTAAGAATATTGAAGAATCCAACAAACTCACCCTTCCAACAAAGTTCTATAAAACTTTCCCCACAAATGAAGCTGGCAGAACCTGGTGTCCAAGGCACATTTAGACTGATAACAAGCTTTACGACTCAACAGGATTTCCACAGAGTTGTGACACTCTCTTAATTCTTGCTGAGAAGAAGAAATGAACCCTTTTAATCCTATATTCTATATATATAACCATGTGATAAATGTCTTAACGTGTATCTAATTTTCCATCTCATCATTTTCTTTTTATGTGGTTTGGCCTATGTTTCATTCTTTCTTATAAAACTATGTTGGTCTGATTCATGACTTTATTTACACTCTTCCAGGGGGGTGACATCTTCACCCTTTAAAAATCACTGATCACAAGATCAGCCCTCTCTCTTGTTCTTTAAGCTTGTTCGCTTGCCCTCTCTGTTCCTCTTAGCCTCTTGCTCTCTCACTCTCTTGGTCCTTCTTGAGAAGTCATAACGTGAAGATGAGGCTGAACTATAGAAGCCCCTCAAGGACTCCCAAGCTTGCGGCAGGCTACGGCCTTGTCTTTCCATTCACCAAAGATCCTCTGACTACCACTGGTTCCAGAGGTGGAAAGAGTAATAAAATATTCTATTCTTTTCTAAGGTAAATATTGGATTTCTCTCGTCTCAGGGGAAAATGAGAGTGTTGCACGACCATTCAATAGTATGACTGGATGTCTAACAATGGAAATCTTAATGCAAATGGGTGGAGTGTCGCTTTAATTATTGTATTTTATCATCATTTAATTAAATATGTATGTATATTATTTTTATGTTAATAATTAAAATTAATTGTATGTAATTAATGCATACATACATTAATTAATAAAATTAACACATAGTTATAAAAATAGAATACACTTCCTGTCACTCAGTCTCCCTCACACAGCCTCGATGTGTCATCATCATCTTCCAGCAGAACATTGATAAATGTGCCTAGCATGTCTAACATCTTATAAAAGCAATAATGCTCTGAAGGCTGTCCTATATTGTGTCTGCATCATGTCTTTAACCTTCAGGCCTGTTTCACGAATTACAACACACAATAACAGACTGTTTTCATTTTACCGCACACTCTAAAACATTGCAGCATTCACACGTTCACTAATTCAATAAATTCCACTTGTTGTTATTCATTTTGCTTTTCAATATCCTGTGGGGTGTGGCAAATTGAAATTTTGTGCTCATCTTGGCGAAAACCGAGTACAAATCAGCATGAAGTTTTAACATCTACTCTTGTGCAACGGAAATCAATCAATAGAACTGAGAGAGAGACAATTCTAAAATTTGGAACTGTGCTTGTTCCTGATTTGTGAGAAAGATTTTGATAGCTTACGTCTGTCAAACTATTTGTGCAACATATTAAGGGTTGCCAGAGATGTTAAAGGGAAGACAAATGGTTTGTCACCACTGCAAAAACAAAGAAATATGAGAAGTGTCACACATGCCGCGTCATAAACCACAGAATGATACTGAACGGCAGAATGGCTAAGAAGAGACACCTTTGTGTGTTTCTAATGCAATCTGTACGATTTATTTCAAACCCATTCTTTACTACATTATTTCATTTGCTGTCTGTTCAAAAGACATGAGTGAAATGTCAAGTGGGATTTGAATAGAGCGAGTCTGATCCTAATGGGTCAGTCAGACGGAGGCCAGAGCCACATAGCAGTCACTATGACGACACGTAAAGATTTCAGAGGCAAATAAGTGAGCACTGAAACTACAGGTGCAGGGAAATAGTCAAATATGAGGATCAGTGAAACGTGTAAAGTGCTGGTTTCGCTGAAAGAGTTTCTGTTGAATGGTTGCAATTATGATCCTTTTGGAAGCCATTAAAACTGTATCTGCCCATGAGCAGGGCTGTTGAAAGCTCTTAATGCCTGACAGATTGGGCAGAAAGACAGGCAGGTGTGGTTTGAGCTTGTATGGCTGCCGTGGAATGGATGAGACAAAGCTGAAATAACTGTCGGCAGTCCAGACACGCTCTAGCATTGAGGTGAGACATACAGTAAGGCTTGATGTGAGCACCAGCAGCACATTTCTCCCAGCATGCCGAGCACAAAGACACCTGTAGGGGTGAATGGCTATCATGAAGATGAATGACCAAACTGGCCACTTGAGTTTATACCATCACAGGCTCTCGATGTAGACAGGAGGAACTCAATGACACTTTCTGAGTACCAGAGGACGTGTGAGATTGTCGTGAACGCGATATAGACACAAACTATACAAGAAATACAACACAAATTTCAAGTTGTACAGTCAGCCTGACACACATTATGCCAGTTTGAAATTTGCCCTCCATGTGAGAAGGAGGTAAATGCTCAAAGCAATATCCTGGCTATGAGAGTGTGACCTGTGCAATTGAAATATGTCATTGCATTTCAGAGGGAGGAAAATAACTTGACATTCTCTCTTTCCCAGACTGTGGCTGTACGATAGAGGAGTGTTTTTTCAAGCATGAGAGGAGGGGGGGTATACATTTAGAGACTCATTCTGAAAGGAAATCAGATTTTTTTTTTTTTTCTGAGATGGTTGTGATGAAATCACCAGCTGAAATGCAGGGCATATGGAAGGACAATGAAAAAGCTGTGACAGTCACATTGTAAGAACTGTTTACATATTTTATGGATTAAATTATTTTATTGCACGACAACTGCATCCTCGTAATAATAATGGTTAATTATTACTGTAACTTGAGTAATGATTGTCATTTAAATGGCTTTATAATAAAATAAAATTAATACAAACATACATTATGTATGGTATAATATTCCAGTTTTTTTTCAATCGCTAACAAGCGCTTACCCATACTTCAGATACTTTTTCTAAACTTAAAGGGATACTCCACTTTTTTTGGGAAATAGGCTCATTTTACAACTCCCCCAGAGTTAAATAGTTGGGTCTTACCGTTTTCGAATGTATTCAGACGATTTTTTGATATTTAGAAGAATATCAGTAACTGGACAGTTTCTGGTCTCATTGACTTCCATAGTAGGAAAAAAATATATACTATGGAAGTCAATGAGACCAGAAACTGTCTGTTTACTGACTCGGTTTGTTTTTGCTATTGTGGGATGGTGTGTGTTAACATTTGTAAATACTACAAAAACAATCCATAATTTTGCTGGGAGGTAGGTTGTCTGTTAAGAAAATGTAAGCAATGAGGAAATGTGTTGCATATTGTGTTAAAACAACATTAAATGTGTGAATGGTATGGCCACAAAAGGTTGATGCTGTGCTAATTGTGTTTAGAGTTTTGAAAATGTGACAACTGGTTGGACAAATGCTTGTTAACGACTGAAAAAAACTGTAATGTAATATAATAATATATAAAAAAGTTTCTACCTTACTACAGATTCCAAGAACACAAAATGAGATGTTACTATCCTTTATGCAAGCACTTCCAAGAGTTTAAGAACAGTGAGCCTGATGAAATTTGGGGAGCGCATCGTCAGTAGTGTACCTTTGGTTCCTAGGGTGTTTCAGCCTTTCACACTATACACCCTCCCCACAGGCGGCCAGCGACAGGGTGATCAATCCTACCTATGCTTGCGTCCCATTCCCAATTAGTCATAGGAGTCGCCTTGTTGTCAATAGCCAACATCCCATGGGACTATGCACGGCCGGGACATCCTCCTCCCTGAGTCAAGCATTGTTGACGGCATACCTCCTGTCCCTCTCACTTCGGGGCCCAGCTGGGGTCTTTCCTCTTCCTCCAGAGCTACCTTCTGCTACCTTCTGCCGCCTCCGATACAGCTCTGATTGCCGAACGCTGGCTCTAGCATTTAAGCAGTCTGGTTGTAGATGTTGCCAAAAAACCTCTGCAACCCTCCTCCACTGGTCGGACTTCTGTGTTCCAACCATGATGTCGTGCTTTGGTAGCTAGATCGCCATAGCGCAGATGTTTAAGCTAATAAGCTTCACCTAATGAGTCCTCCCAGGGTACTGTGAGCTCAATAATGAAGACCTTCCTGAGTGAACTGGACCAGAGCACCATGTCAGGTCTTAGGGAGGTGGTTACGATCTCCAGAGGAAACACAAGTTGCCGACCAATGTCAGCAAGCATTTTCCAGTCGCGGGCCAAGAGCACCTTGTCTCGCTATGATGGTGTAATGCTGCTCTTCTGTGGTTTTACGCATTCACAGACAAAAGCCGTCTTTAAGGGGTGTGATGCTGGGGGTGGAAGGGAGTTGGTGGCAGCTCGCTTGTCCTCCAGGGCGGACACAAGGTTTTTTAGGACTTGGTTGTGACGCCAAGTGTAGCGCCCTTGGGTGAGGCTTGTTTTACACCCTGTGAGAATATGCCTGAGGTTGGCTGGCATGGTACAGAGGGCACAGTCCGGCTAAAGCTATATTCTCTGAGCAAACATAAACATAAAGCAGAATAAATCATTAGGATATATAGGAACAAGAAAATCGTACATAGAAGAGGCTTTTCTACTTCTCCGGTCACCTAAGGTAAATAAATCTAAAGCCAGTGATAATGTGTGCATCGTATAGTTGGCCTGGATAACTGTAATTCTGTGTGACTCACCCCCAGCTTTCAATCTCCAAACAAAAACACTTCCTCATGTACTTAAGCAAATGTCAAGAGAGACCACCAGCACACATCAGCTCTGAAGAGCTCTAGGATGGTGATGGCTTGTAACGGCAGCGCTCCAGAGCAGACAGGCTGGAGTTGCAGCCATGAGGCTATGAGAGGTAGGAGAGAGCTGACAGGTATTGTCAGGAAACTCAGTGAGTGCCCAGTAGACGGAGACGCGTTTGTCTCTGACGGGTTTATTGAAAAAGCAGCAGGCGCAAACAGCTTGAGCCAACACGGCTCTACGACACACACACACATAATACAGACATTCTTATTTCTCATTCTGTTTCTAAGTCACTGTTTTCCTCTCATTTCTTTAGACACTAAATATATTCAGAAGGGGGAAGAGCATGCACACAAACACACACTGAGGGAGAGAGAGAAAGAAAGAAATACGCGTAAATATTGACTGAGCTATGGTCTATTTATTGGTTAGTACATGAACTCCAACCTACTGAACTGGTCAGTAAAGGTCCTGACTTATATAGTGTCCTAAATCAGATATTAGGTACGCTGATAAAAAAATTACCGCAAATTGCTGGCAAACTGTTTTTCAGATTTATTTATTTATTTATTTGTAGAAGCGTACTCCAATAGCCTAATCTTTGTATTATTTACAAATTTGAAAAATCTTTTTTAATGTGTTTCCCCCACCAAGAAGAAACAATTACCAATGTACTGTACACCAAAAACAAAACAAAAATACTAAATTAAATGAAGTTTGAAAATAAAATATGAACGAAAATTAAGAAGTTTCAAACATGCAATTAAAAACGGTTACATTCATTTAAATAAAAAGTGTCAGCAATAAAAGTCTTGAGTTCAGATCTCAGAGAAATACACTTTTTAATAAAGCAAGTAAGCTCAAAACTTTAAACGAGAGGGGCAGGCAGAACGGAGAGTGTGAAACTGCTGTGGATGAGTGAGAGAAGTGAAGTGCATGTTTGAGAGTTGTGTGCGGAACACCGCTGCCCTAGGCAACTGCCAATATTACCTATGCCAGGATCCAGCTCTTGAACTAGTACTCATATGGGCCATGTGAGTTTAAATATGGCTTAACATTTCTCAGCCCCCTTCCTCCACTTTCTCCGTCATTTCCTGTCACTTCTTTGTGTCTGTCTTCCAAAGTTGAGTTTCTCAAGCTGAATTGTTCAATGAAACACGTTTAGAAATGATTGGTAAAACCAAAACTCAAACTTTTTCTCTTCTAGTAACTTAGAACAGTGCCAATCCCTGTCTATAGTCAGGAGGAAGATAAAGAGAATAAGGAGGGTGCGGAGAGAGGTGGAAGTGGAATTCACTTTTGGGCTTTGCTAATCACTTTTGGGCTTAGAGAAAGATTGGCAGAAATGGAAAAGGAGTGAGTTAATGAGAAAATATGAGGATTCTTGTGAGGCCTTAGAATGAAATATGGCTGATATTCTCTGTGTGCGGTGGAGACAGGGCTGTCTGTCATTAGCACACTGAGGGCAGAGAATCTAGGCTAAGTGTCCAGGCCATTTCTGTTGCCTTTCCAACCGACTGCATAGATATGAGGATTTCACAGCCTATTACACATGATAATTGGAGAACATATTGAACTGAAGGCAATTTTCTCTTCTTCTTTGTAAGCATAAATGTTTACAGTATTCACTGTAAAGCCTTTTCTGGAAGCTTGTGACAGAGCATGCTATAAGACGGATCCAGTCACGTATCCAATATGTGTTTTTACAAATGTGCTTGCCACTCAAATGATAAATAATAATAAAAAATAAATAACGCATAATAGAGAAGGCTATTTAAATTATTAATGCTTTGTTTACACGGTTTATTAGTAATTCCTGGCACGTATGGATGGATCTTCAATAACAGCACTTTACTGAAGGCCTACCTTTATCTAATTTTCTAAAATTATCTAACTCATTGTTGTTAAGAGTATACTTTTATTAGCTGACATAAAAGTGCAGTTACATTGGCGAAATTTTGCAGGAAAAAAAGGGTCTATAGTCATTATGATGTATGAAGCCTATAACTCACAAAGAAGTCACTTCAAAACCAAGTAGCTTTCTGTATGTCAACACAGTGATATCTGAGGAAATCTTTTGTCCTTGTTGTGAAATCCCCTATCACGTGAATACCCATTAAAATGACCCACCAAAATCCGGTGAACAATGGTAAATGTGACCGCACATTTAGGGCCTGTTCACATATCATGTCTTTTACGCGCTCAAGTTCGTTATTTCAAATGTAGGCACACGGTATGCACGCTCAAAATGGAAGCGTCGCGGTCGCGGTGTGACGCGCTCATTTTTTCCATGCGCGTCCGAGATAAAAACAAGATAGAAAGATGAGAGAAATAGAAGATCTTGATAGAAAGAAACAAGATGAGATAAAAAGCACAACCAGCCTAGCGCTTTGGAAAAAGGAGAATGCGGCACGCCCAGCGTTTTCTACGCATCTTTAGGGGCTATATGTGAATCTGGCCAAAGACAAGCAACTAGACCTTATTTCTGTATCTACTTCTAAGTTTAACGCTGCTCCATGCTGAACACAGTACATCCCTCGGTTTAAGGGCTCTAAATCAGTGTCCAGTAGACGGGGGATACTGATCCCTGGCTAAAGTGGCATGGTCATAAAACAGAAGAAATAAAAAGAAAGATGGGAAGACATGAAAGAGTGTATAAAATATTAAGTGCTGACTAAATGTCATCATCACATCCATCTGTCATCATTTTAATAAGATGTAATCACAGTTGTCAGTCGGCTGACACACACATCCGTACAACTGACAGCACTCTGATCCCATCTAAGGAGTCTTGATATGAGAGAGAGACAGACTGGGAGACCAAAGAGACATAAACCTGGTTACCAAAAGATTTAAAGCACTGAGATTTCATCAGCACAGAAGCTATATAGCCTTTTAACGTGACTTGAATAGTTGCTAAAATGTGCTAATGTGAATTATACAAACATAATCATTTCAAGTCCTAATAAGCTTGCTTCCTATGCAGCATTATAACCATTATAACTAAATAGGATGTGATCGATTTGGAACACTCTACATAATCAAATGATATACACAAATAGTGTTTTGCACAGGAGACCTGACCCATAATTAATTTGAATAATTTGTTGTTAGCATGATGCTAAGCTAAAAGTGAGTACCAGTATCATTAAAGGGGTGGTTGATTGCGATTTCACTTTTTTCATTTTAAATAGTGTGTTGCTGTTGGTGCATGAACAGTATCTGCAAAGTTGCAGCTATGAAAGTTGAATGTAAGCAGAGATATCGTCTTTTAAAAAGAAAGCGGCTTACAATAAAGGTGAAATGTATGAAAAATAAGACTTTAAAAAAGAAAAACCACGAATACATGTTATATTGCACCCATAAACACAATCATCCAAAGAAAAAAAGCAGTAAACCACCCTTTAAACCATGTAGTAAATAACTATGCCAAACCATTTTAATGCTCTTCAGTGTTGAGTTAAATGTTAATATTATTAATCAACATTTTTCTCTCCTCATCTGTCATCTAGGATTTGAAACAAATATATGCTCTTTTAGTTACCATAATGGTGTCTAAAGAAAGCAACAGCCCTATGTATAAATGTAAATGCAATTATCACTTCATTCCTGATTAGGTCTGAGTTCATTAGCAACACTCTCTTTAACAAAAAATAGCTTTTCCCTGAGCATTACCAATGAGGAGCATTAAGAGGTCTGGACTTGATTCCCTCAGTGGCTGGTTTAATGCTTAGAGGCAAAAAGGTATACTGAGTTATCAGTTCTGTTCTCTCCCTGTGAGGATGATTTTAATAAGTACCAGACCAGGAATGCCCGGAGACTCTAGCCAAACACATTACACATGCTGATCTGATTGCCTTCATTCATTATTAAATCAAAATGCTGTGTGGCCTTCATGTCGGCCACTTTATGAGACTTTAAAATTTAAACACTTGGAAACTGAATGGTAATTTTGACTAAACCATGCAGTAAAAGGAGCAGGAAGTGCTACGCCCATTCCACTCCCAGATGCAATTGGTGATGCTGATACTTCAAACACAACCTACTCCCATCAACAACAGCTCAGAGACTAATTAAACTGAGCATGATGCTGACCAATTATACACAAAACAACCTCATTAGAACACTGTACGCCTGTTTTATTAATAACCCCATTTATTTCCATAATTAGTTCACTTTTATCTGTAAACATCAAAGAGATAAACTGACATCTCTAATAAAATAACTAATCTATCTATCTATCTATCTATCTATCTATCTATCTATCTATCTATCTATCTATCTATCTATCTATCTATCTATCTATCTATCTATCTATCTATCTATCTATCTATCTATCTATCTATCTATCTATCTATCTATCTATCTATCTATCTATCGTAGAGATAGAAAGGTGAATGTGTGTATTGTGTCTGACCTTTTTCCCAACGGTCTACCCCAGTGACCCTTATTAGAGTGTGTGTGTGCATGTTCTAAATTGTTACACTGTTTATATAAATTCAAGTATGCATGTGGATGTATGGGTGGGTGGGTGGGTGTATGGATGAATGGGTGGGTGGGTGGATGGATGAATGGGTGGGTGGATGGATGGGTGGGTGGGTTTTTGGGTGGATGGATGGATGGATGGATGGATGGATGGATGGATGGATGGATGGATGGATGGATGGATGGTTGGGTGGATGGATGGATGGATGGATGGATGGATGGATGGATGGATGGATGGATGGATGGATGGATGGATGGATGGGTGGATGGATGGATGGATGGATGGGTGGATGGATGGGTGGGTGGATGGGTGGGTGGATGGATGCGTGGGTGGATGGATGCGTGGGTGGATGGATGGATGTGTGGGTGGGTGGGTGGGTTTTTGGGTGGGTGGATGGATGGATGGATGGATGGATGGATGGATGGATGGATGGATGGATTTGTGGGTGGGTTTTTGGGTGGGTGGATGGATGGATGGATGGATTTGTGGGTGGGTTTTTGGGTGGGTGGATGGATGGGTGGGTGGGTTTTTGGGTCGGTGGATGGATGGATGGATGGATGGAACTGTAAATGAATGACTTCCTATTGCTTCCCAGCTGCGAATCAGTGTGACCACCCTGTAAGTCTGACCACTTTAAATAGGCCTCAATTATGTGTAGCAGTTTTAATGAGCAGATGAGTGAGAGTGCAGCTGCAGGCAGAGCCTCAAAGAGACCTGCTCTCCACCACTCCAGATTGGCCAGACGGCGACCACTGCTGTGCCCGGGGCTCAATCTGCACACTCAGCTGCTCTTAATACACCTTTATTAGACTCTCCCTTTCTGTCTGCCTGTCTCTATCCCTTCCCCTAAGCTCTCCGGGCTCTTTTGCAATGTTTTAATTAAATCATAATCAGAGGAGAAGTTTTCTGACAGATGTTTGTGTTAATGTGTAAGAACAGCTCGCCGAGGTATTGCATTGAGGTCACACCTCAGCTGCTCTCATACATCCTGTGAGCACAACGGTTTCTCAACATGACTGACTAGAAGAATATCTAATTCTGCAGAAATGTATAGCACACTTCGTATTATGAAAGCTAGTGTATCATTTTTATAATGCTATATAAAAACTGAAATGACAGCATGGAGAGCAACATTGTGCCTTTTTTCAGTCTGTGAATCAGCACAGTCTGAGATCCTGAGACATGCTACATAAAGCCCTCATTGTTCCTACAGGCACCCGGCGGCACATGCATGATGTCATTACTCCATAATTTCCCCTCTCTCTATCTTTGTCCCAGTTATTTATTACATTTTATGGCACACATAAAACAACAAAAGAATCAAGGTGATAGGATGTGAATCAGGTCTATTTACTGTACTGTCATATATCAGATGTGTAGAAGAGACCTGAGGACTTTTTCCTTTTTTTTAGATTTTGCTTCATAACTCACAGGCTACTACAAATCTACTCATCATCATTTGGTATATGAAATGTATGTCGCCAGTCAGTATTTACATTGGGAAAGACTAGAAAATAATAATGAATTTAAATACAATATCACCCACTTACAAAACAATATCATTTTTTTAATACTGATTAAAATTCAAGTGATGGTTCCAAATCGCTGTACAGCACAAGACGTGAAGATCATTCCTCATAAAATCGTGTGTGTTTGCTGTAGTGATCCACAAATAGCTTTGATTGAAAAAGACTACCATTCCACACTGCCAGTTTACTAATGGCTGCCACAACCTTGGTTCATTATTATCAAAGATCTGTGTCCAGGGTGCTGGTAGGGAAAAAAATATGACTTAAAAGTGTAAACAAATCCGAACGCTGAGAGAATGTCAGAGACATCTGGGAGACAACGGCTTCAACACGAATAAAACAACAGCAATGGATGTGTGAAATTATTAGTATGTTTATGCAAATAGAGAGAATGTGAAGGGTAAACGCACAGTTTGAGATGCCACATGCAGTACTGCCCAGAAAGAGCAATAACTAAGCAACACTGCCTACATCACAGGCGTGCTAAAATGCCGGTGCGCAAAAACACCCAACAGGGAGCTATTCCTGCGTCTTCAACCATAAAATGGTGGTTTTGATAAGCTGCTTTGTCAGGCAAGCTTTGATGATTTGGTCATTTGGATATGATTAGTCCACTATCAGCAATAAACAAGCTAAAACCACACAGCCGATGGCAGCAGAGTCGTAAAAACACCTTGACGGGAAGACTTTACGATCTAAATGCTTTTGTATCCTCGTAAATCTGTGCCAGTTCAATCCAGAGCATCGGACGCCTATAGAAACATGCAACTGCATACAGCACATACATACTACAGACTTCTTTAAATAAAGCTAACTACAAGTACTAGAGTAACATTAAAGGGATAGTTCTCCCAAAAACGAAAATGGTATCATTCATTTACTCACTCATGCAATTCTAAACATGTAGGCTATGGCTTTTTTCTTCTGTGGAACAGAATACTTCCGCGAAGAACAGTATGCCAACAAATGTCCGAATATGTAGTGTATGTAGTAAAATAGGTAAAAAGTACCTGGAGGACCTACTACTTTCGTTGAGATTCTAAAGTGTGCATTCGATGGAATTGTGAACGGCAACTGACGCTGTAGTAGGTCACATGACAGTGACAATATGGCGAATGTCCAAATTTCATTCATACTACTCACATTCATATGTAGAACATATATTTTTAATGGAAAAAGGTTTCAAACAAAATGCATACCTTCACAACAGTATATGATTTCTGATGCAGCGACCTAAAATTGTTTCAAAATATCTTATTTTGAGTTCCACATAAAAACTAAAGCCAGGGTTTGGAACAATGATGCTCACATGAGGGTGAGTAAATTATCACAGAAATGTCATTTTTGCATGACACCTCGCTATCTATACTGACTACAAAGACAGCCTCCTAACTAAAATGGCAGATTTGGGGCAGACTCAGCACACCTAAATTTGGTTAAACTGTCCGATAACACTGTGATTTTATTACTTTTGTTGAAACTACCTGGTATTAAATGATTATGAGCAAATTTATAATCAGCATTTGTCAAATGCAAATCAAGAATTTCTCCCGCATTGTCCATCAACCTTTTACTGAGCTCGTTATGGGATTGTCTTTTCCACAAATTATACAAAGGGTATACAGCCTAAAAAGATGCCTTAAAATGCTGACTATGAATGTTGGAAAAACAATGGACATGGACTGACAAAAAAAAAAAAAAAACGTTTGAAGGGAAGACCCAGATCATCAGTCAAAAATCTGTATTTCTATAGGAAGTAAGAGGAAGGACTCTTAAGTTTGTATCTCACTCCAGGTGAAGCTCATCTTCTCTCATGTACAGCTGCCACATGAAAGTATTAGCAGGTAGCCTGAGGCCATACATGCTGGGCCGGCTCTGAAACCTTAATGTACTCACAAACTCCTCTACTACAGAGTCCTTATCATCTTCTTCATTTTCTTGCACCCTCTCTCTCTCTAAGACATATAGAGAATTCTCTTTGTACTGATTTGTAATGGTACTGTTATATTGCTCACAAGGAGTCATACACATTTAAAGTTATTATTGCTTCTGATGATTGTGTGTGTGTGTGAGTGAGAGAGAGAGAGAGAATAAGTGTGTGTGTGTGTGTGTGTGTGTCTGTGAGTGTGTAAATGCCCACACCTCATTTCACAGGAGAGTTTGACTCTTTCACCCCTCTAGCAGATATGAGGCGTTTCATGTTCTAAGAGGCTGTTTTGAGGACAGAGAGTGGTTTGTACCCTTGAGATTCAAACCCTGTGTTATCATTATATTGCCTTCTGTCTCACACACATACTTGTTAAACTGATCTTTCACATGTAATCAGTTCTGTTTTGTTTCACAGTGAGAACGTGTATGTGTACACTGCAAAATTCAAACTTCAGAAGTCTGAGGTCGGTGTAATTTTTTTATGTTTTTGAAGGAAGTCTCTTATTCTCACCAAGGCTGTATTTATTTGATCAAAAATGCAGTAAAACAGTAATATAATTCAATATTATTACAATTTAAAACAACTGTTTTCTATGTTAATATATTTTGAAAATGTAATTTACTCCTGTGCTCCAGTCTTGTCACAAGATCCATCAAAAATCATTCTAAAAACTTGATTCGATTTGGAACATTTATTATGATTAGTATTTTTGTGGAAACAAGAACATTGAAAGAGGAACCCAATGCATATCAAGGCATATGGGATTTAAGCCAATAACAAACTCAAACTACCTAAAACACCCAAGCAACTGCTTAACAAAAGCTAAAAACCACACAAAACACCTTAGCAACTGCATCGTAACACCTTAAAAACCATCTACAATATTGTGGCAGGGAGTTTTGAGCAGTCAATTGCCACAAAAACTCTATAAAACTCAAGGCTTGCTATAATGACAGCTTTGCGTAGCCTAATCATCGCATAACTTCCTCCCATCTTGGTCTTTCTCTCTCAATCTCACAACGTCCAGTGACATAGCCAGAGAGAATCCATGTTCAGTGGTTTATGAGATGCATGATGCCTGCATTCAGATATCCAGCAAAAGTTTGCACGTTTGCATTAGCACTAACTGTCTTTTGAGAACTTAAAATGGCAGAAAAGATTACAGCCATTTGTGGAACCTTGACGCTGTGTGGAGAGGGGTGAAGTTTAGTTTAGCTTTTTAGTATGAAACAGGGCTGACAGCCCAAAAGCATGAAATTAAAAACGTCCTCAGCAATAACAAACGCAGCTTATGAGCAGACTCACAGCTTGCAGTTTACAGTACACTCACATCTAAAAGAGATGCACACATGAATATTTATGAAGCTTTGTTGAAGTCATGACTTCATGATTATCTCACCAGGCTGTGTTAAAGGGGACATATGCTAAATCCACTTTTTTGGCCCTTAGATGTATTTTGTTGTATATTTGGAGTGTTTATAAGTACAGAAAAGTTGAAATTATTCTCTGCAGGTGCTTCGTTTATATCGTCATATTCTGTTTTGGTCATATTTTGCAACCTGTTCTGATTTTTCTGTTCTTTATGATGTATTTTAAACAATTACATCACAGTATTTGCAGCTGAACTGCCAAATACTGCAGTGAGCTAGATTGATGGTATAGTAAAACATGGTATTCATGATAAATCATGAAAATTTAAACAATAAGACTAACTGTACACATAATATAAACACATAAAGCATCTTTGGTGTTTCCGTCGTTTCTAAATAAAACTAATAAAATTGAGGGTAACGCGGGTATTATGTCATTGACATGCGACACACGGACAGTCGGTGTCCTGGTTAAAATTGCTTATTTCTCTGGATTTAAACATTCTTGGAAACATTTGGGATAATGTAAGTAAGTCAACAAAATATCTAACACTGGTCTAGAGTTTTTTGGGGTTTTTTTTATTTTAATCCAAAAATTTTACATATTGTGTCTTTAAACTGTCAAACTGTCAGACAAACTACAATAATAAAGACACCAATAATGTAATAGTCTGCATTCAGGGGGCCTCGCTCCAAGGGTTAATAAACCACTTGGATACAGGGCCCAAAATTGGGAGGATTTGCAAATAGTTAATTTTGGACCTTGCCTGAATGTATTCATCCAGAAATACTGTATGTCTGAAAGCACTAAAGGTCGTCTAATCCAGCTCTGGGCTTCCTGATTTCCTTAAGTACATTCCTCTCATGCAGGCTGCTGCCTCTGAGGGAAAGGTTATCCTCGTTAGCCAGATTAAACCTTTAAATGCCCTGTCATGGGCTTAATCGATGGGCCACTTCATTGCTGTGCTGTATCGATCCATGTCGTCAGGGGGTCGGCCTCAGCGCGGGGTTATAACACAGCAGGCAGGGATGCTGTCAGGCCCCTCTGGAGACCAAACACCCACACATCTACACGGGATGCAGGATCTGTCTGAGCTCTCCAGCCAGGGGAAAGAGGCCGAGAATGCAAAGAGACTGAGTGAGAGAGAGGAGAAAACCAAACTCAGCAGAAACCTCTCACCTTTGGCCAGAATGTTGGATGCTGAAATCTCTGCCAGCATAGCTGATAAAGCAAAGAAACAAACTACCTTAGCACAGACAGTATTATAGATGGGAGTTCAGACTGTTGTATGTTTTTAAAGAAAAATCCAATAATACAGTTTTTACTGTAAAACAACAAATGTCAAAGAGATCAGCAATCTCAGTGGGGGCCTGTACACAGTTTTCTCTCTGCTGCAAGAGATCTGAAAGGTCCAGAAAAACATTGATTCTTATTCATTGTCATAGCTTAACTATTGCAATATCTATACAAAAATTGGAAACATTCAACATTTTAATGTTTTTTTTTTAAAGAAGCCCATTATACACTGAAGAAACTATTGTTGGTTTAACTTAAAAAATGAATTAACCTGGCTGCCTTAAAATTTTAAGTTCATTGAAATGGAAAAATTGAGTGAATACAATGAAGGAGATTGATTTAATCATTAGAAACTCAAAATATTATGTTATCTGAACCACATAAATAATTTAAGTTGATTTGACAAAAGAAAAAATGTTGTTGTAAAACAGTAATATTACTGTTTTGTTTTTACTGTAATTTTGATTGCAGCTTTTGTGGGCATTTGTATCAAAAACTTTAAAACATTTTAATGTTTCCAAACATTTGACAGGTACTGTATCTAGAATGGTCCCTTCATGCATTTCGATGAAATGTATGCAGCCTTGGCGAGCATAAGAGACTTCTTTAAAAAACATTAAAAATCTTTTGAACAGTAGTGAACTATATATATATTTTTTATTTAATATATGTATGCATGTACAAAAATGTGCCAGAATCAATCAATTTCAGGGGCAATAACACACACAAAACTCAGATCATTGAAAAAATGCATTTCCTCTAGACCACATCTAACCGCAGCTGAGCTCTTTACTCAGCCAGACCCAGACTAGAGGGGCAATGCAGTGAAGAGGAACCATGCGCTGAAGAAAAAAACTCCACTGATGTGTCATTTTGCTCTTAATCAGAATATAAATGAGGAGGAGGAAGAAAAGGCTCCTCTCTGTGTCTGCTCCAGACACCTGCTCGACTCTTAAGGAGAAAGGGATTGTGGAGGAAGTGTAAAGGAATGTGAGCACATTAAATGCTGTGAATGAAGCACTTTTCCTCCCTGAATGGACTAAAAGGCTCACTTGTGCTCTTTCCTCTCTCTCCCGATCACTCATTCAACATCTCTCTCACCTCTGATAAAAGCACTGCAATATCGTAGAACTAATGCAGGAATTCATTTACAAAGCTCTAAAATTTGACCTCATGCATATCTGCCAGTTCCCAGCATCATTTAGTTTATTGTAACCTCTCTTGTATTTGAAGAATGAACAGCAATCAGTGAACATGCACGCACACACACAAACACGGGGTGTACATGTCCTTGCCATCCAGAAGAAATATTACTTATATTATCACATTACACAATTAAATACAGGAGAAAATCAAAATCATTTTGACTTTAAGGAATGGCTTTTTTTATATAGACTTAAGGAATAGTTCATCTGAAATGTAAAACTGTTGATGTTCCAAACATGTATGGAGATATTTATGGAACACAAAGAAAGAATATTCATGCAGTTCTTTTCCATACTATAAAAAAATGCAGATTAAAACATCTAAAAATATAATATCGGCCAATAACTGATATGGTGGTGAAATAAAAATATACTAAATAAATATTCTGCAAAAAAAAAAACTCCTTTTGTGTTCCCAAAATTAAAAAATAGGTGAGAAAAATAATGACAGAATTTCGTGTGGATGTGCCAGCTCTCACATTAATCAAACATGTCCTTGTAATTGTCCTTATAATTTCAAGGTAGTGAAGAGAAAAAAATAACAGTCTTGTGTTCAAGTGCATAAGTCCTAACTGCTAGCAACAAATAAAAACATGTCAACGTGTAGCAGCGCACACTATTTCCCGTCAGAAATTATTAGTACAAAATGTATCAGTAGCTGTAACTGATTTGACTGAAGCTGATATGTTCAGTCTATCTGTGGGACGCTGGTCTTAACTTTTCTCTCTAGATTGCCCCCTTTACTTTATTACTTCAATTTGCATTTGTCCTCGTCATGCCCTCTGATCGTAAATGAGCTGAGCCATGTCCTCAGCCCCAGTGCCTTTAATAAAATCACATCTGCATGGAAACATGAGGAGGGGACGAAATACACGAGCATCAGGTGGACAGGCTGTCAGAGTCCGGCGTGAGAAGGGTCAACCTATCTTCATTTAGACTCAAAATAATACAGCACTTCATCTCACCTCTAACTGTCAGGGGAGAGAATGGGAAAAAGATGCTAAGCAGTATGGCAGAACCACCAAGGCTTAGGACCAGAACATTTCTGTCCACTTAGGAAGTGATTTAGCGTTGCTTGAGCACTGGAGCTGCCGCAGACCCCAGCCTTTGGGGGAGGATGGGTAACAACAAGCGTCCTCACGTGAGACTCAAACCCTGCAATGCGTACTCTTGTCTGGGCCAAGGGTCATTTATTGTGAAAGCCATTACGGTTATTAAAGTGCTTAGACAGGAAGATGAAAGTGGTGCTTGTGACTCAGAGGTGGCACAGGAGATTCTGGACTCGGCACTGACGTTCATTGAGACAGAGGAGTAGACTATAAGATGGTAAACACACTCAATCCTCTACCGACCAATCAAATGCATCTCTGATTGCCCACCAGTTCAAATAAACATCTTTATACAGCCCTACCCAATCCCATCCTACTTTGATCCTCTCTAAAATGCAACTTAATTTCATTAAAGCTCAAATTTACTCATAGATTGTTTTTATTGTTATTATTTCGAGACGGAAAGCAACACTACCATGTTTCTCATAATGGAGTCTCCCTTAGTGCGCCCATTTCTTATAAACGCCATCACCTCCCAGACTGACAGATTGCATTGAATTTTGTCATAAATAAAAGCCCTGACAAAGAGCCATTATGAAAGGTCATTAAGACTGTGGAAAATGGAGGCCATTTCTCCAAGCGGGGGAGAGGGCGGGCCGGCTCTGAGGACTGAATGAACACTTTGCTTCTAATTTTCCTCCAACAAATTCGAGCTCCAGGGTTTCCTGTCATCCCATCAGAGACCAGAGAGAGTGAAAAAAAAATGATTTTGTCTAGGCTGTGAAGCCCTAGCACATCTGAAAAGTAAACTGAATCGGGTGTGACATCAAGTAACCGCTCTTTAACTAGTCACCCCTGCTCTAAAAGCCATGATCAAAGATGAAGAAATCAAGGATGACCAACGGATATGTTCGAGCACTTCAAAGTCTCGGATGCAACATCAAAGTGCTTGCTTCACAAAGATACACAATTTTACATAAATACACGGAGAGTCTAAAAAATGCTGAGAGTTCAGAGCAGGGGCTTGTAGATTCACATAAAAAGTCGAAAAACAAAGGGAAAACGTTGAGTGCAGAATGGTTAATAATGAAGCTCAACTACAGTGTGTAAACCTCGCGGGTTGTCGGATGCCACGAGGCCCCCTTGAACGCGACCGTGACAGAGAGCCGGTGGACACCATTTGTAGTGCTGATGAATTGAAGTCGACAGAAAAAGCATCAAGGATGTGCAGTCATCAAAAAAAAGGTCATTTCTTATGGATCAATCTAGCATTTTGCTTCACATATGTTTCACAATAGCTGTACGTTCACAAAATCACAAAACGTGATATTTCAACAAAACAATCTTGGTATTTGTGAACTAATCCAGGAGATTAAAGGGGTGAACACACTTTTAGGCTGAATCCCAATTCACCCCTTGGCCCTACCCCTTGTTTTCGAGTGTACCCCTTGGCCCTTAAAACGGAGTTACAAGGGCCAAGGGGTTGAAATATTCCCCTACGAAATGGAACAACACTTCGTGAACCCGATTCGTCATCAGTCGTCGACGATGGCTCTGCCGTTACAGAGTTTGTACAGGATTTCTCCATGACAACAACTGACAATCAGCGCTGCTGCTCTTAACTTTGAATAAACATGATGATTATAACATCCCTTCGTCCAAAATGTATGTCTTTTCTGATCGGAAAGGTAATTTATTATACCATTTCTTAAGTTAAACGACTATAGTGTTATTATAAGAGTAAATAAAGTGCGTCGTGGAATCATCTAGCGCTAAATTCAAATGTTTAACCGTTTGCAATCCATCTCTCCGGTGATTTCCGATGCATTCCGTGAACTTTTCTCTTAGCCCTCCGTTTGGAGTGTGCCTCTGAGAAATCTCCGTTTCGAGGGCTATGTAGCCCTACCCCTTCGCCCTACCCCTCGATCTCAACAAGAATCGGGACACCCTACCCCTAGACGTGAACGCGCAAAACGGAGGGGTATGGCTAAGGGGTAGGGCCAAGGGGTGAATTGGGATTGAGCCTTATTCTCATATGCATGCAAATTCGGGAGACCAGAAACACAAGTTCATTTGGATCATGTGAAGATGCATGACCAATCGAAGAAAAATATATCATATTATGACCTCTTAGATGAATTAAAGAACATGGAATTTAAAGCTGAATGAATGAATAAAATGAATGAATTTAAAAGCAACATGCTAGTTAAAGGGAAGAGTTCCTGCCTATGTAGAGGATTTCATATCAGTCGTTAATGAGTTTCCATATCAGTTATGATACTGCCTACTGTAGTTAGCCAACAAGCCATTTTACTAGGCTTTGTAACAGAGCTTGGTACTTGGTACAGAGATGATGGAAACCCACACAGAGGCTGTTCAAACCTCCTGTGAACAGGTCTGTGGGGGGTCTGTGTCTCTCACACATGCTGTAAGCAGTTTAATGGGGTCTCACACACACAAAAGTAAATAGTGTGGGGGGAGGGGGGGTCTGTGTCTCAGAGGACCTCTGTGACAAAGAGAAAAATATGCTGATATGTGGAATTTAAGGGAGGAGACAAAAACAACAGCTCAGCGCTTTAGGAACCTGGCTACTTCTCTGCCTCATGGTAGTGACAACAAAGCACACATACCCCTACATTATGAGACACAAAACAAACACTTACTGTACAGCCACACATCGCAATACAAACTCACATACGCTGGCCGTAGTCAGAGGTGCTCTGGGGGCTGTAATAAGATTTAGTCACAGTGCTGGGTCAGTTCTCAGCCATATTGGGGTCAGAGATGTGGTTGTCACCTTGGCCCCTCATAAATAATTCAGCGTTTTAATAAAGCGCCACCTCCTCTGCCCCACTCTTGCAGGCTTACAAGCCACCATTCGCATCTCTCCCTCTGTTTTTCCCTCAACCTCGCTTTCCTTTTGTTTTGCCCTTTTTTTCTGTGACACAGACTGACAGTAGCTGTCTGTTTGTTGAGAGCAGTTGGTGTGAAAGGAGGTATTTGATACAGCCGGCAGGACGTCGCGTCATTCCCTGGCCTACCCAGTCGTTCTGCCTTTTATGCACGGCGAGAACAAAGCAAGGTGACACTTTGACAACATCGGTCGCTGTCTACTCCATCACTCTCACATTATCACAAAAGAAAGGAAAAGAAAGACGAACGCAGTCAGCAACTCCTCCCCTCTCTCTCCTCCATCCCCTCTCTATATTCATCTCCATCCTGCATGTTTGTGTGTGTTAGGTGGGGAGATAAGGACTCAGGGGCAGGATCATCAGTTCTGATGTAGTGACTCAAAGCCACATCCATCAGGACACAAAGGCCGTCAGACCCCATAATGGAAGAAAGTGTGACAAATTCGCTAATGAGCTTTACAATGTGACCTAGACAGAAATTCAGTGGCATCCACTCAGGATGAGACAGATCTATACAGCTGCTAATGTAGGTAATCATGGGTAGGGTGGTGCAGTGGACAGATCTGGGCTGGAAAGCAAAAGGTTGAAGGTTCATGGTCATCCCTGTGCTTCAAATGATCTAGAACAATTTCAAATGAGCAGTAATCATGATCAAGGGCTTAGTAATTGAATACAATGCTTATTATTTTTATTTGAAATAGGTTATAAGTCACACACACACACACACACACAAAATGTTATGATTGTTTACCCAAAAATTACAATTCTGTCATCATTTACTCGCACACCTGCATGGATTTCTGTCTTCTGCCAAATACAAAAGAAGACGTTTTGAAGAATGTTTCAACACACACAATAAAGGCATCTTGTAAAAACATCAGGATCGGGCATGCCCCGATGCCTTCCACCTCTGTGAATTCCGTATGCCATTTTCCAGGTTTCAGCATTTTTCAGGGTTCTTAGTCTAAACCAACCATACAAATCACATCCTACAATAGCTAAACTGACTGAAGATCAGTCACTGTTCTACAAATGTCTGGGGGTTCTCAGAACACCCTAGAGCACCAGAAATAGGTGATTGTGCCTATCTCATCTACCTTTAAATGTCATTTGTGTAACAGAAAGAGAGATAAAAAAGAAAAAAATAAGGAAGAAAAAAGTGATAGTGGTGAGGCTACAGCCTACTTTTTCATTCAGCATGTGGCATTGCCAGAGCATTAGTTATTAGAGGTCGACCGATAGTGGATGTTACCGATACCGATATTTAGGTTTGACCATCCATGTCGATAAAAAAATATTCAACCGATATTGTTTTAAATGGATTAAAAAAACAAACATAACACTCACAATAAAACAGTGCTGAACTGAAATGTGCTAAATTAAATAAATATAAAAAAAAAATAATATATTAAAATGAGAAGTTCTACAGAACAAACTCTACAGAAAATAATTTAAACACTAAAATATTACAGGTCAAATATGTTTTTTTTTTCTTTAACATTTGTAAATTTCATAGGTAACACTTTGCAAGTCTCATTTGTTAACAAGGATGTTCCATGAACCAGGCATTATGCAATATACAATATACAGTTTTACTGCATGCATTGTTATTTGAGCAATACAATTGAACTTTGATCGTTCATGTTAGTTTATAGTACATTAACTATGGTAATAACAGATCAAATTAAAATTAAAACTCAATTTAAAATGTATTAAATGTTGAAATTAACAAACAGTGAATAATACTTATACAAAACTTATTAACCTTAGTTAATGCTAAAAAATGGAATCTTATTGTAAAGTGTTACCATATAAATCCAAAGAGTCATGCTTAAAAATGGCCATATTTTAATAACTGCAATGTGCAAAGGCATAGCATTAAAATGACATAAATGTAGACCTATATTATAGTCTCTCACTTTATTTGCTTCTCTTTTAGAACACTTGATGATTTTCTAATCAAAATAACAATATATATTGAAGTGATAAAAAAAATAACTGAAATCAAATATGTTTCTAATTTGTTTGTTCCTGTCAGTTGCATGAACATATCAGTGTTGAGAAAGCAATCACGTCACCAGCTTTAAATATGCAACTTTGCCGGAAAATGAATGCATAAAAGTGACCAGCCAGATATAAACTAATGGAAATAGATGGTAACAATTGCGACATAAAACATTTGGGTCAGGTCTGCGTGTGTTTTTGTCTCATTGCTTTAATCGCTTGAGGTAGCCGTTAATGTTATTCCTCTCAGATTCGACAGCAAACATACTGCTTTTATTTCTCTGCTAATGCAGCATCTAGTCAATAAATTATTTAGTTTATAATGATATGGCAATATGTTCTTCAGTGTTCTGTATTCATATTGTTTCGCTGTCTGTGTTTTAAATGCGCAATCTGAAGTGCCGCTCTCGCTCTGTATAATGCCAGCAGTCTCTTCTGAGCGCTCTCGTGCAGTGTAATGACCGTGCACACTTTTCAGCCGCTCCAGCAACGGACGCATCCCATAAAAACTATCGTTGCGGATTTTTGCAACTATCGTTGCGGAACTATCGATACCGATATATCGGCAAAACCGATCAATCGGTGGTCTTCTATTAGTTATCTCCATAAATATATTCACAGAATAAAGAAAAATTGTTCTATAAATCACAAACGGATGAGGTACATAGGTTACTGTAGCATCCGATATAGTCCATAAGGCTTATGTATGGATGGATGGATGGATGGATGGATGGATGGATGGATGGATGGATGGATGGATGGATGGATGGATGGATGGATGGATGGAGGTACTCAGAGAGATAGATATACAGGCAGGCAGATAGACAGATGGATGGATGAAGACAGAGAGGAAATGGATGGCTGAATGAACACAGACCGGCAGGTAGATATGCCGACAAACAAACAGGTGGATCAACGGACGGATGGATGGATAGATAGAAAATGGATAGAAACCGTCAGACTGACAGACCAACAGTTCAGTATTATTAGTTCAGCTTGAGATGGAATGGCGAGTAGGTGCATGTGAGGACAGAGACAAAGCATTTGCAGAGAGAGAAAGACAATCAGAGAGGCTGTAGACAGAGAAAACAGCTGTAAGGTGACTGCAGAGCAGTAGGAAGACAGGAACCGCCAGAGAGACAGTCAGTGAGACAGGCAGTCATCATCTGAGCAGCTGCAGGGAGAGAGAAGGTCAGATCAGTCGCAGAAAGTTACAGAGCAGCCATTTGGGAGACAGACAGGGAAAGAAGCCAGATAGAGATGCACCCAGGGAAGAGGTGTCGCTACACCTGGGAGACATGAACAACCCTGTGGGTGTCTGAATTTGAATATGAATGTCTTTCCTGATTCGGAACAAGGGCAGTGACAGGGGCACTTTCAGCTGCGGCAAGCGCATATGTGCCTGCGCATCCTACAGTGCATTAATCACAGGGACGCCAATCCAAACACGCCGACCTTGAGGTTACAAGAAAGACATTAGGACCGTCTATCCTCTCAAAAGAGGGAGGAGAAAAAGCTTTCAAGGTAATGAAATTCTGCCATAAGTTAAATAAAACACTTGTGGGCACAGGCCGGGGCGAAATATATTTAAAAAAAAAATAGATTAAATTGGATTTCTTTCTCTCCTCCACCCCCCACCCATCCTTTCTTTTAAATTAGGCTTAAGTGCGTGTGTGGCGTATTTCTTCCTTCTCAGGATAACAGCATTACGGTCCAGAATGAATAGAATCATTTCCAAACCAATTAACCTCTGACAGAACGGATGAGTGGACAGGAATGAGAGCAAGTGGGGAGAGAGAGAGAGTGCGGTGGAGAAAGAGGCTGATATCTTTTAGAAAAAAAAGAAGAAAAAGGGGAAAAGCTCTGCGCAAGGGGACGAAGTGAGTGACAGGGGTCTAAGATAGTGACGCGACCAGCATGACAGCGACAGTTAGACTGCCGAGTGAGGCAGACGGAGGTAGAACATCAAATGGCTGACTCCCCCTAATCCGTTTCCCCTCCGCCATCTCCGGTGTGCTGCTAGCATTAGTATTTGACATTAGTGCGTGCCCTGCTCATTCTCTATGCTGAGGAGTGTTTGGCATCCAGCTGCTTTGGCTCCATTTAGTTAATTAAAGGCTTCATTTAGATCTGCAGCCTGCTGGCTATGAGAATGTCAATCAATTGCAGCTCTGTGGCTCAATGTGGGGCACCTACCCCCGGTGTGTCTCGCTCCTTCGGCCAAAGTCTAGGCTCTCAAAGGCACCCATATTTAAGTTCAGATACATCAAAGCCTGCAACTCAGAGCAACTTCCAAATTTATCTTTATAGTGCATGGCATAGACAGACTTTCTTTATTCAGGACTGGAAGACAGAGAGTGCTGGAAAGAGAATCATTAGTGATTTGACAAATCCAATTTTAAACTTCCCAGCATTTCACATTCTTTTGCCTTTGCTCTAAACCCCAGCAGATTTGGACACTGTTGCCATCCATACAAACAATACATCAGTTTGAGGTTTCTGACATCAAAATCTTCAAATGTCCTTCCATAAATTGCCACAATGTCTTTCTGGAGTTATTCCAGGCCATTACATTAGGTAGGGCTACGAGCAAATGTACAGTAGTTGATCGATAAAACATATTTCTAGTTGCAGCCCATAAGTAAAATTAATTAAGCACTTTCTCTCCATTCTCGAGAGAGTGGTTTTTCATTTTCATTCCTCTCTTTTTATTTTTTGCCCTCTCTGCTGATTGCGGTTGAGTTATGTGATTAGTTACAGGCTACTGGTGGGGCAAGATTTGGCAAGTTAGCATGGGTAGTTAGCCTCTGCAGGCAGATGCCGTATTATAATGTGGTTATAACTTTCTCCGCTGACGGACATTCAAAAGCAGTTAAAACATTAATTATAAAATATACAGAACCAACATGAAACTTAAAAAAAATCACTGTCATAAAAAAGTGGCAGTGGTGCCCCTTTCACACATACAGTCTTTACTGGTAATTGCTGGCGTAGGCAGAAATTGTATTATGGGTGGGCCAATGAAAATGTGAGTGGGCCTGAAGTTTTTCCTAGAAAAAAATGACAATAATAATTAACCTTAGAGAGTAGAAAAATTAATAGACAAACTATCATGTTCAACCAACAAAGCTCAATAAAGGCTGGACAAACCAGTATAGACAATAACCTGTCTATTTTATTCAGGCTAGTCAGCAGTGCAAATACAGTTCACCCAAAAATAAAGTAAGCTAAAATAATAATATCGCAGTTAGATCGGTGGGTAAACCCGTGTCAGGTTGACCGGAAGAGAGGGAGCAAGAAGTGGCCGCCACCAGCACCTGACTAGCCTTCTCTTGGGGTAATGAGTCTGAAGAACTGGGCTGGGTGAACTTGGTAGATCAAGGCAGTGGCGTGTCTTCTTCCTCAACTCTTGCTTTTTTCAAATAGCACATTAAAAAAGTTGTTTAGCCATTATTGTGGTGCCGGTGCCGCTGAGAGGTTTCCTGTCGGAACCCCCAGCAACCATAGCAACCAATGACGTTCCGGAGGCTTTCTACAACTTGCTTCAACAGTTCCATTTTATTCGGGAAACAAATTAAACACACACGGCAGTCAACAATAAATCAGGTATATATTAATTTTCTTAAATACATTTGAATAATAAAAATAAAATAAAATGTATTTTTATCAAACTTGCCTGGGCGGGCCAGTGAGTAATGTGGGCAGGCCAGGGCCGCCCTGGCCCAATACTGGCTACGCCTCTGGGTAAGAGATTATGTGTAACAGGACCTTTTCTAAAATACCGGTAAATTGGTTCCGGCAGTTTACCAGTAAATGAAGTTTTAACATTACCGGCAAAAAAAATATTATTTTGTGTTTTTTTGTTTTTGTTTTTTTTTTTGGGGTCAGGTTTGGAATAACATAAGGGTGAGTAAATGAGGACTATATTCCTTGTCTGCTTTAACATCACAGCCCAGGACAGTCATAGTGCTGCCATCAACTAATCAAAATGTAATTGATTAATGGCATGGCATTTATGGCTCAGTTGATTGACTCAAAACAGTGTTCCAAACTTAGTGCCCATGCCAAAAATGGCATTAGCATTTGAAAACGACACTGTAAATATGCTTTCGCCTTTTTCCATATAAACTCTCAATATATCCCTTTGAAGGGCAAGAGGTTGTTATTGGACTGCCTGATCTGTACAAAAATCCATGCTGGAAACTACCAGTGACAGGGTATTTTGCAAAAAGATTGAAGGCGTCTGGGAGGAGCAGGTCTTCTTTTCTCTCTGTATTTAAACAGGTGTACACCCTGCCAGGTCTATAATGAGGCTGCTCTCGGATTCCAAAGTGGACCATGGGATTAACTCCTGAGAGTAATGCTTCTCCTTGGACGGGTCATATAGCTGTCAGGAGAGGGTCTGTGCTCACATAAGGTACCGCCCATTAAAATGCTAATGTGCAGATGGAGATAAAATAGAAGGGAAATAAAAACACCCCACCTCAGCACTGTGTCTGCAGTGTTACACACACTAATACACTTACGGGTACAGGTCTTCTCCTCCCCCTCCTCATGGCATAATTCAATCAGGGGATTGAATGAATGAGATCGCTTACCCTCTCCGTTTCCTAAAGCACTTGATCAGATTAATTGATTCCCAGTCACTCCACTCCACTCCCCATCCCCAGTCAGTAGCATATAGCAAGTTTATATTGATGTTTGCTATGAAATGCTTCTTTAATTTTACACCCATCTCACAACTCTAGACGGACAGACGGATGGATGGATTTAAGAAATGGAGAGGGTAAAGGCCCTGAAACTTGGTAAAGTCTGAAATTTTCGTATTCGTTTTTTCATATTCGTGATTCGCTAGCTCTGAATTGTCAAAACACCATTCAAACAGCTTGCTACGGATGCAAAAAACGTAGAAAATTTAACCCAATCCGTTTTTTTTATGGTGGATGAAAGTTTCTGAGGCAGTGTGCAAACATGATTGACATAACGTGAGGTTGTATTAACTTTTTAAGTGTGCAAATTTTGGACGCAGCGTCCAAGGTCCTAAGGCGATCTGTATGGATGGATGGATGGATGGATGGATGGATGGATGGATGGATGGATGGATGGATGGATGGATGGATGGATGGATGGATGGATGGATGGATGGATGGATGGATGGGTTAATCAATGGATGGAGAACCTGTTCTTAGTCAAGTCAAGTCAAGTCAAATATATTTTTATAGCGCTTTTCACAATACAGATTGTATCAAAGCTGCTTCACAGTATCAATCAAGACAACGTAACAGTGTTTATTCATGAAAAAAAGACAATCAAGTTTGGTAGAGCTGATCAATGGTATGATGGGTCATTTAATTTGAATATCCCCAACTGAGCAAGCCAAAGGCAACAGTGGCAAGGAACTGAAAAACTTAGTCAGAAGAGTCTGTGGATTGAATCATGAATCAAGACTCTTCTGAGCTACTTTATTTGAATGAACCTCTTAGGCTCAAACTCAAATGTATGATTTAAGGATTTGCATCAGTATAATGACTCAGTCACAGACTGACTCAGTTCTTGAATTGTACTCTGAGCCTCAAGTCATTCACAGAACAAAGCATAGGGAACCAGTATTGTTAAGTGGAAACAGAATCCTTACATTCCCCAAAAGCCTGTTTAGAACAACATGTTTGGCACAAAAAAATCTGTCAATTCAGTCACAAATCCTATTGGTTGGCCAGTATCACAAGTTTGATGGCAAAGAGATTAAAACACCTCTTTGTAAAAGAATTGTCACATTCACAGCATGCAGATTTTCATGTCGCTCTGAACAGATGCATTAACGGCATTAACATTCATTCAAATTCAAATGTATTGGAACCGAATTTTCACACTGAATATCTGTCTTAGTGTGAAACAGGCATTAGCCTAAAGCTAGTTCGCAATGCCCCAACCAACACCATTGTTTTTAAATCAGTGTTGTCTTGCCTTTTGCTGCAGTCTGTTATAACACGATCAATTGTTGTTTGTTGAGTTTTGGGAAGTTTGAGAAGTCATTTTAAAAAAATGCTGAGGTAATCTGACTTCATTGCTAATCATTGCCATGGCAATGAGAACAAATTAATAGAAGTTCATACTCAGCTATTTTGTGTGTGTGTGTGTGTGTGTGTGTGTGTGTGTGTGTGTGAGAGAGAGAGAGAGAGAGAGAGAGAGATAGAGAGAGAGAATGTTTTTTATAGTGAATGGATTCAAGCATTTAGTTTTTTTTTAGTACACAACAAAATATGGGCTCAAGTATTTAGCATTAAACTTTTGATCACTAAAGCGTTTAATCTACAATCTCATTCTTTGCAATTGGCATTTAGAAGCGAGCAGCATGTAGAAATACTTTTTTGGGGAGGACTGGCCAGATTCTCATCTCTAGCAGTGACCAGGTCATCAGATAAACCCCCCCACCACCCCACTTTGGAGCACCATAAAATTGATGGACTGTTCTGATAGCAACAGGGCCAAATGCGAGAGATGCACAAACACACAGAGAGAGAAAAAGAGTGTAAGAGAGAAAGAGAGAGACCTCCTGCTTACTGTTATCAGTCCACCGCACATGTTCTTAACACACCACATGTCAAAGCTTTAACTGCGGAGACAGCACGAGAGAATTGTGAGGACTCTAAAAATATCAGTTCTCTACTTCACATCCCTGTGCATTCAAACGCTGCCCTTGACATTTAAACAGGAGCGTCTGTCCTCATACATCACACACACATACATCTCCTTTCTGAATGCACACATCTGAAGGCTCACACATGAGCAAAAGTTTCAAACTCAATGTTTAAAGATGCAAACGCACACAGTAATAACTAACTCAGGGGCCTTCTGAAGGACCATGTTTACCTTGAAGCAGAAAGACAGGGAGGTACATAGGAGAGTAGAAGGGGAAACACTTTGAAACGCCTGCAGGAATGCACTGCTGCTCCCTACTGCACAGAGAGGGGGATACACACTCAACAGAGGACATGAGACGAAATGAGATGACAAGAGATATACAGATAAAGTTAAAAGGCATTGGATGCATCATCTTTGGCCATCAAAAAGGTCAATTCTTACAAATTCATTCACTCTTTTTCACTTGTTGGTTTTGAAAAACTTGAATACGATTTTAAAGAAAAGTTTAAAGTTAATAACTCTAAATGTCATTTCAAATGTCAAACTCATAACATTTCCAAGCACATATCTTAACATTTTTAAATATATATATATATGTTTAAATATATTATTCAAGGTATCATGAATAATTCAAATTTCATGAATTACTCATTCATAAACATCATTTTTTAAATATCCAGAATTTGAAGTCACACCACATGACATTTTATATCTTAAACATACCTTGCTTTGTAAAAAGTCCAATTATTGAATGCTTTAACATATTCTTCAGGGGGCCCATGTATAATTATTTTTTATTATATATATATATATATATATATATATATATATATATATATATATATATATATATATATATATATAATCTCCATCTCACAGGAATACTCAACCGTGTTATCATTACTAAATGATTCAGCATTTTGAACGAATCGGTTGAGTCAAAGATTCAATGACCCATTCATAAACATCTGTCTCATTCTTGAATGAATCAGCCGTTTGATCGAATCTTTTGAATGAATGATTAAATGACTTACTCATTAAGACGGTCACCACCCACCACCTACTGCCAGTTTAGTGTAATGTTTAAAAGTAGTATCATTCTTTCCAACGTTTCTTATTTGTATACTTAAATCAATTTCATAACATTATTTTATGGAATTGTAATTTTTAAATGTACATGATTTAATTTGATCAGCCCTACCTAGCGTAACAGCCGTATAGTGTCTTATTACTCTAAATAATTTAATTTATCGATCAAATGTAGCAAATTTAAAATGAAAGATGAAGCTTTCATTTTAATAAGATTGGGGGAGGGGATGCCCTTTAAAAGTGCAGATATTACAATATGCCGATTTAAATATATCAAAGTTGATTGAACACTGATGAGAATATTAATAAACACACCAAAAAAATCTTTTTACTTGGACAAGTGAATGATAGATTTAAAAAAGCTTAATGTCGAGCCATGCAAATTGCATTTTTTTGTGTATTTTTTTTTAATGAATGAATAGAGCCGGAGTGTCTTATCATTGACCCAATGACAGATCTGGAGCGTGTTGATCTGACATCACATGATTAAACCAGCTAGACGAAAACAAGACTCTATTACTGCTTTCTCTCCCTCTATTTTAGACAGATTGATCTGGTCACCTCATCTTGAACTATTGCCCCAAGGGTTCATCTGCACTAACACTTCACGTAATAAAGTCTTTCATATGCACATGTGCTGCTACCACTTAAACTAACCTAAACCTAATGAAACACTTACAAATGCTCTCAGCCACAGCATGACCTCTAGGTGACCTGTTACCCCTTATTTCAACAGGGGTCGATGGGGGCATGATTTTACTCATGGATACGCATTTTATATTTATGGAGCGAAGGCGTGTAAATACTGCGTGTGAAAAGCAGAATCAAATCAACGGCAGCATGAGAAAGAAAATCAATAAGCATTACAGATGCATTAGATGTGACAGCTACAATTTCATACACCACTTCCTGTCGGCTCCCAGCAATTTCATAACAACACAAAGAAAAAGAGACGTTCTTTTTTCAAAACGTAGGAAAATTCATTTTGAAATTTGCTTTAAATAATTCATGCCGAGGCTTTGAGTTTTTCAACCTGGAAAAGGAGAAATACTCTTGAAGGGGAGAGAGGTGAACGTCTGTTTTTTGTAAGTTGTGCTTGTCTGGGGCCGTTCTTCTGATCCCTCTGAATTTGAGTGAACACAGCAGGTTAACACTGATAACACTACTGCCAACCTTCATAAAATAAACACAATGTCTAACCTGCAGGCATACACAGACTAGCAACAGTCCACTATTAGGTCAACCAGCCACAAACTGTAAGACTGCAGTACAGTGGGGACAATGAACATCAGAGCTCTGATCAATGATTGAACAGAGCTCTTTTACTTTCCTATCAAGATGGGGATCGTTCAAACATTTGGGGTCAGTTCGATTTTTTTTTTTATACCTTTGAAAAAGTCTCTAAGGCCGTGTGTCCACCAAAGCGTTTTTCCACGCGCCTGGCGTATGTTTTCAATTGATTTCAATGGGAGCGCCGCGTTTTTTAAACGCCATGAGTGTACCGAGGCGCTGAGCGTTTTTTTTCACGCTGAAGCGCCGAGCGCCCAGCGTTTTTACTGGTCGCTAGGAGTTGAAAAATGTTCAACTTTGGATAAAATGCAGCGCTCATCACTGTCGCTTTTACCCAGCCGTCCAATCACAGTGGAGGAGGGGCGAGACTATACCACACCGACTGTCACAACATTCAAACTGCTGCGGATATTCTGTATCATAGCAACGAAACGTCTCAACGGAAATAACGCTGCGCTGCCAAAACGCTCTCAAGAGCCCAAAGCACGGCGTCTTTAGCAGAGCGTCTAGCGTTTTCAGCTGGCTAAAAACGCCACACGGCGTGTGGTGGACACACGGCCTAATACTTGCCATGCGTTTAATGGATGAAAAAAAGTAAAAAATAAAACTGAAATTTTATTACTAGTGCTGTACAATTGATGAATCGCATCTAACATAAAAGTTTTTGTTTTGTGTGGGTATGTGTATGTCTATATAGACACCATGCACACACATGAAATATACATACAAAAATAATAATATATACACACACGGATCTGGGAAATGCTAACTTTAGCCTGCTAGCATTGAAAACGTATGATCCCACCCTCCCTGGAAATCGCTGTCCAAAGCCACGCCTCCTCCAAAACACATGAACACGCACAGGCCAGAAGTGAAACAACCAAGGACAACGTTATTGGACAACATCCAGTACCGCTGCTAGTCATTTTTGTGCCATAAGAATAATTCCATTATTGTATACAGTATGTAATTGTGAAATAACTCCAGTTCAGAAGTTGACAGAGAAAAGAATGCACTGTATTTCACCTTGAGTCATATGCGATTTCAGGACATAGCGGCAACAAAGCCGAATCTCACTGAATTTTCTGCATAGGGCGTTGTCAGCAGTACATAAACCTGTACTGTCAAACATGAAATGTAGATACTTGCCACTTGTTGTCGGTTCAGAAGGAAAGTTAGGTTGTTTGCCAGCCATTCTCGCTCTGTCTGCACAACGTACGTGAAATGCACTGATGACAAATGAATGATGTCTGCACGAACAGGCTGTGCAGTAGTATGTAAACACACGTTGACTGACAGGGAACACATGCTATCATTTAATATATATTTTTAAAAACACATTTAGACTGCTTAACATAGTGATATCAGCATATAACAAGACTTTCAACCAGTGTAAAAAAAAGTTTCTGTAGAGAATCACCTATTGCACCTTTAAAATGCAATTCATACATGAAGGGTTTTGACTTGAAAACACCTCTTCTGAGATAAAATTGATAAATTACTAATTTAAGTAGAGAAAAGAAATCAATCTTTCATTGTCATGTGCTAAAATAATATTTTAAAATAAAGTAAAATAAAATAATAAGCATTAATGCGTGTAATTAATGTAAATCAAGCAAGCTAGTATGCATAGGCTCCGAAGTGTTGGCAAAATAACACATTAGCGCAGCGGAGGGTGTAATGTGGAATTTTTTCCAGAAAATGTCTTGCACAAAATAAATTCAAGCACTTTCAAGGACCTGCATGTGTATTTTCAAAAACTTTCCAGGTCTTGAAAAAAAAAAATCTGATTCACAAACTTTCAAGGATTTCAATGGCCCGGGGGGAACCCTGAGTTATATTTGACTGTTTGTTGCTTTAGTCAAATGTAATTGAATAATTCAAGAAAGTGGAATCTAAAAGAAGAAATCATCTACAGGTTGTTTAATGTGTGAATTTTAGAAGGTGTGTCTGAATATCTGAATAGCGATACACAACAAACTAGAAAGACAACAGAAGCACAAGCCATTTTTTCATCTACCTTCCATGCAATGCGGTTGCCTTTAGTATCATGTTCCAGGGCGATGGGGAAGTCTCCACGCTCGTAGAACTTACGGAAGGCCGTGGGTTTAGCTGGCCTCTCTCTGAAAGCCCCTGCAGCCGGAGGGCCCAACACCTAAAGAACACACAGAGAAAGAAAGCCTGTCAGATACCGTCTCATCAGAGGGAATGGCAGTCCTAAAACCATCACAGAAAATGAAATACATTTGATCCTCTTTCATCTCAATGTAAATCTGCTTTCATTCTGAAGTCTGAGGAAGCATTTATCTGTTTTATAGCGACACACAACAAACCATAAATGATGCCTGATGCCTGCCTCATTAAATCTAATCTACCAGATCACACAAAGCATGAATAAACTGATGCATTCGCCACAACATCCGGGATACTGAGTACGTGACAAACTAAAGAAAATGAAATAAGAGATGTTTATTTCAGGAACACAGTTGAACTCATGAAGGCCCCTGCAGTGAGAATGTGGCAGCCTGGGGCTTTGCTCCAGGCCTTGGTGTTAAACTCTGACTTCATCTGAATAAAATCATGCAGCAAGTCACACACTGGTGCTGTTTTGCTTAATTGCAATGGTTGTTCGAATTTAAATTAATGCATTAAGCTAATGGTTAACAATGCAAATATGCTAATGTGTTTATATGAGAATCATGCTCTTGGCACATTCATGCATGCATATCTCTGTGGCCACAAACAAACTTTTGCAGGAGGGAATCGAGTCATCTAATGAAATATAGGATTTGGACCTACTATCCTAAATTAGTGATTGATGTATTCTTGCTGTAAACATGAATTACAAACGCCAGCTAGGCTATTTAACCATTAGCTGGTTGAGCTCATTAAATCAGTGAGTTGAACTTGAAAACAAACCAAACCAAAAAATTTTGGCAAGCAAAAACTTTCTCAAGCAAAAAATGTCAGTTGTCAAGTGTAGACTCTTTTGCTAATGCAAAACCCCAGACTAAAGGAACTTTTAAATAAATGACTGGAACTTACCACACTTTTAGGAGGCATTTACACAGGATGGATTTTTCCATTTGAATTTCCATAGTTTCTTCTATGGAAACATCTTTAATAAAATCAAAACTTCGTTCTGTGTGATTGGCCCTTTAGATTATTCTTTGCAAACTGAATCAAGTGATCCAGTAAGAGATCAGATAGCAATTCATTTACTGTAATTCTCTCAGGAACTTTCATGAACGCTTCGAAAATTGCATGGATTTCTATTGAAATGACTGGATTTCGATTGTGAAAATTCTGTGATCAACAGTAAATATGACTACCCATGTTTAACCATTGCGATTGTGTCCCGCATCTCACTTCTTTTGCAGCATCTCACACATATTCTAAAGAAATGTGTCTCTTTTTTCATTCCCCTACCATGCAGGAATGCTCCAAAAACATTTAGGGCAGATGTCAACATTTTCAGAAGACTGAATAAAACAGAATATTCATTATTGGACAAACTATTTCATTTGAGAAAAAAAAAAATCATAAAATGAATATATAGCTGCACCAATGCCTGTGAGAAGATGCAGTCTACTACAGGAGACTCCCTAGTACACAATTAAAATCTTTCATTTAGATGGCAGCAGAATTTTAACGGATGTCATTCAGCCTGTGATGACCAGGCAGGAAGTAAATGTTCACCACACAGTAAGGGTCAAGTGAGCTATTCCTGTAAGTGAAGGAAGATGATGACAGCACAGTCCATTCTATCTGCCGTTGACCTGAGAACACACACACACTCATCTGGGAAGTGAGTTGTGAGTCCTCAGCCATCTCTTTCTATGAAAGCTGTGTTTCAATCACTGAAAACCGCTCTACCTCAGGGAGAGAGAGCAGCTCATTAATCCTCGGGCTGACTTCGCATTGGAGAAGGTGTAATTCCGCGAAGGTGATCAATCACCTGCCCAAGCTGAGGCCACATCTCTCTAGCTCTCTCTGGGCGCCTAAACTGCTTCTGAGAGCATCTGATGGATGCTTGGTGAGTGGCTGCAGCTCTCCGCTTGGGCAGGTGAAACCCGCATTAACATTTCCACTGCTCTCTCTCTCGCCTACTTCTCTCATAGGACACATTCCCCTGACAATATCATTCAATTTCTTATAATGTGTGTGTGGCTGGTGACTCACTAGGTTTAGCAGAAAAAACAGAGGCTGCTCTGATAAGGTCAGAATGCACACAACTGCTGCAGGCAACTAAATTACCTCCCTTTATTCATGGAGCATTCACCTCCATACTTCACACACACACTCACCCATCCACCCACTAATATGCAGTCATACACACACACAATCTAAACGGAAGGTCCTCAGAAAAGTCACCCAGCACCAAACTTATCTGTCTAATCTGGAATGAGTAGTACAATTCATTGTAGAAGCAATTGGGCAAATGTGAGTGTAAGCTGTTTGATATGGTGTTATGTCCATAAAACCATAGAGGATTTAATCTTATTTTACAACTTTCCTAAATAATGATCCAATTTATACAACACAGACAGACATTATATAACGTTTTCACTGCAAGTGTGAGATTTTAAATGAGTAGCCTTCTGTGATGGTGATAAAATGTGAAATATCACTGTCTGGTTTGTTTCGGATAGGACGCCTGCTTTCGACTTTCTTCGGTTACGTGCGAAACATGTACAGCCATTCAAAAGTTTGTGGTCAGTATGATTTTTAAAAACGAAATAAATACTTTTATTCAGCAATTGCGTGCTTAATTGATTAAAAGTGACAGTAAATACATGTAGGCCTATGTAACAAAGTATGTTGATTTCAAATAAGTGAAGGTCAATTGAACTTTCTATTCATCAAAGAATCCTTAAAAAAATCTATCACAGTTTCCACAAAAATGTTTTCAATATTGATAATGATAATAAATTGTTTTTGAGTCCCAAATCCGCATATGAGAACGATTCCTGAAGGATCATGCAACCCGATCACACTAAATGCGTCTTTATAGCACGCATGTGTATTGTCGTGTAATATGTACGCTAAAGTGAGTTTTTACGTGCATATGATACGCATTGGTTGGTTATGTTAAGTTTAGGGTGCGTGTGTATTGTACGTTTGGCTAGAATTAGTGGTGTGGGGTGCGTGTGTATTATACGCAAATGAACTGCGTATCAATTGCACGCGAAAAACTGCGTCTCATATGCACGTAAAAACTCATTTTCGCATATAAATTACACGATAAAACACGATGCGTGTTATAGAGACGCATTTACGTGAGAACAGGCTGGATCATGTAACACTAAAGACTGGTGCATGATGCAACTTGCAGTCAAGGTGAGCTTAAGAGACTTCTCATACCCACTTCAAACTTTTGAATAGCCTCGGTAGGCCTATTAAAAAATCTAATACATTTACATTTGTTGTTTGTTAACTGTTTGTTGCAATTAGTTAATCACTTTTAGCTCCTCTATTATCAAGTTTGTGCAAGCAAAATCTGACATTTGAGATTTCCTTCTCTGGGTAGAATACGAAATATGCAAATAAGAGAAATTCTTTGCCATCAGGGGAACTGGAGCCTAAAGTCGTGTTTACAGCTTGATTTAACATTCATCCCCGCTGGTAGCCTGCTGAATTCGAGTCAGTGTGTTGCCCCTGTGAGGAGACTGCGAGCTCAACTGAGTCACTCCTGATTCTGAGGAAAAATGACAACATGCAGGCAATAACGCCAACGCTCACTGCGGAGAACAAAAGACAACAAGGGATGAAACAAACATGATTTCAATTATGAAAAACAGTCAGTGTTAAAAGGTTGAAAACGGTTACTTAATGGTTATTTTCTTTAGACTGCAGCTCTACTCTTGCACATAACCTAAATGCATTTGGACTGGCAACTCAGTGGGGCAATAGGCTTCTGTACAAAAAGGCAACCAGCTTTCAGCCTTAATATATCAGCCTGATCATATAAGAGCATGAAGATCACAAGCATTTCCACAGCACTACAAAAACACAAATACAACAAAGCTGAGTAAAAGAAATAAAGAAGTAAAATAAAAAAAAACACCCCTCTGACAACCCTCATTTGCATTTTTCAGCCTTCCCAGTAAAACTCTCCTCCATAATCTCATAATCCTATAAGCATCACATTCACTCAGTTACGGCACAAAAGTTTGCTGAAAAAGATGTTGTTGTTTAGAGTTTAATAGTTTTTATCTAAACCTGGATGAGCAATGTGCTGTTGGAAAAGAGATAAAATTTGCATTTTAAAAATCTGTATGTCATTCCAATTTTTATATCAGAGAGAGTACACTGTCCATACACTTAACCACTATCATGAGAAACTTACAAGTGTTCAAGGCAAAAATGTTAAGTGATAATATTGCCCCAAACATTTCAAATCAGGGAGTAAAAAATGTGAAATATTTATCTAGGGCTGGGTAAAATGAAGTGAGTTTTAAGGCCTTTATTTACCCCCCAGAGCCGTGTGGAACACTTTTTTCATGGGTAGATGCACTTTAAAGAACCCGATGGATAACTGTCATTATAAAGCTTGGAAGAGCAATGACATTTCTAAATATAACTCAGATTGTGTGTGTCTGAGAGAAGAATGTCATATACACCTGGGATGACTTGAGGCTAAGAAGTAAAAAATGGGCTAATATTAATTTTTGGGTGAACTTTCCCTTTAAGCCTGGTTTGAGAAATCAGGGGTAAATAAATTAGAGGACATAGTGGTCGTTTCTCAATATGCCTTCTTGTCTGTACTTGTGTTCTTGTCGACTTGTAAAACGTCATCAGTCGCGGCCCAAGTACTGTCCCAAAACACAAGTTTGCATTTAGGCAAGAACGGTTAAAAATCCCGGATGTGTTCTTGACACTCCCATTTTACCGAGGATGCATCGGTTGGTAACTTGTGTGAACTTGACGGCAGAAATATCCCATAATTCATTTCGGCATTCGCGGAAGGAGCGGGAAGCAGAGAGAGGCAGGTGAAAAGTTACCTGAAGATTACCGAATATTACCGGCGTTTTTCCCCGCCGTTGGCTAGTGATGTACACAAACAACAGAAGCAGAATTAAAATGAGACATGTGTTGCTTTATTGTTGTGAATACATTACATTGTAGTGTATGTAGAGTAATCCCTTAGGCTTGGGCGATAAAGCCTGTCTGTATAACAATTCTCGTTGTGTTTAGGCACTGCAGACGGCATCTGTGCGGGGGTAACGTTACTATTGCGCAATACCAGCAAGAACACATCGTCTCAAACTGTCAGCAGCGTTCTGTGTTCTCGTCACCTCGTGAGTTCGTTCTTCCGAGAACAACTAGCAAGAGCTTTCTTCCCAAGAACACAAGTCCGTTCTTTGCATTCTTGGTTTTGAGAAACGGCCAGTGTTTAACACTCTAAAAGCAGTGCTGGTATGTGGATAGAGAACGTCTCGTAGCACACACGCATCTGGTCACCAGTGCTGATTTTTGCTTAGCCAGCTCAATGAATCAAGCACATTGATCAGTTTTGCCAGGCTTTGCATTTACTGCCATGAGCAGTAATCAGCCTGCATCTATTCAGCCCCGTGCAAACCAATTTAACAGCACTCCAAAGAATAACACCCATGGCCATGAACGTCGGACATGTTCCATTAGCACACTCTCTGCAATCTACAAAGGCATCTGGACACATTTAAGAGTGTGTATACATCCAGATGTGTGAAAGCTGAGAGATTTTGACTCTTGGATAGCAGCTGTTCAGATTGTCGCCGCATTATAGGAGGCAGACTTTGAGACTCGTGCTATGCTGTCAGCAACTAGCCTACTGTAGACTACTTTATAATGGTTCAAGTTTCCAGTTATGCTTCTAGCTCCTTTGGAAGAAAATGTTCTTAACACCAGGAGATTATCAAGCTACAGCTGCATTTATAATCACAATAAGCTCATAACATTAGTCATCTTAAACAGAGATGTCTTTTGGCTGACAAACACTTAAACAACATCCCATTGCTTTCAAGCTTGACAGCCACCACAATATTGTCTATAAACAAGTTTCATGCAAGGGATATTGTCAACATATGGTGCTTGGTATCGTTGGAAAGGGGGTCTTTTAGGCTTTCATTTAAGCCTAGTACTGAAACTGTCTGACAAACACAGAAGTTCACATGACTTCTTTAAACCAGAAATAACACATTTTTAAAATTTTTTTCCCCTCCATGCTTTCTTTTATCCCAGTGCCATGAAAGAACACCAGGGACACAAAACTCAACAACTTCAATACTCAAGACACTCTGATGACTCAGAAAATGTATAATATACCCATACTATTTATTTGTGAGAACCTAAAATTAGAATTGTGCAGCCAGCACAGGTCTTCAAAATAGAATAGAGCCAAAAATGGACAAATAGAATACCCTATTTGTCCAGGACCAAATGGCCTATTTATTCATGTAAGATTGTAATAAAAAGTAATTGTTTCAATAGTGTTGTCAACACAACACTTCTAAGTGGTTTAACAAAACGTTTCTATCATGTATTTTAATATTCACCCACTTTCAGTTAGAATGTCAGAAAGTAGCTCATGCACGGAATGTTGATGAATTTTGACAGTTTGACAAGGTTTTGTCAGTTTTGTGAAAAGATTGTTGGTTCAATTGACTGGTTATAACAAAACTACCAATTATGCCATCTTCAATCAACTTCCATTGAGCTCCAGGGGTATTAAATGTAAGTACAAATACTTTCTCTAGTGCTTGTGAGTTGGTGGGGAATAGTAGCTAATTTAAGCTTGGTGGTTTTAGCAGGCTAGCTATCTAACAGGCTAGCTATTTTGCAGGTTAACTGGGGATTAAGCCCTTTTTGGTCCGTTTTCTCTATTTTTACATTTGGGCTTATAAACCATGTAATGGAGATGGAACACCATGTGTTTGGTATCTATTCAAATGACCCTACGCTAGCATGTAGATCCATTTATCCTCCTCAACCCAGCTCCTCCAGCAGTGCCACAGAGCCACCAAGATCGTCTGCAACCCCTGCCTTGAGGTCGTGTCATAGGGGAAGGTGAAAGGGAAGGAGGAAGTCACTTTCACCAGTCAGATGTCCAACACCACCAGACCAGCTGGAACAAGGGTGGAAGACCGAAAAGGATCCTGATGTGGACCCCATTCCACATAGGTTCTGCCCCAGACTGGAATGGACACCTCCGTAAAGCAAAGCCCCCTCTGCCTTTTCAAGCAACTTTTTAGTGCTGATTCAATCAGGACATTGTGTGCCAACACAAACAAGCTGACAGAGAGAAACATTTCTGCTGGGAAAAGGTACAAGTGTACAATCATCAACCCTGCAGAGATTCATTGACTTAGTTTTGTACATGGGCGTTCTAAAGCTCCCAGAAGTAAATTACTATTTGAAGAGAGAAAATATTTTTTCTGTGAATTTTCCAAACACGGTCATGACAAGGGATAGATCCTGTGCCATATCCTGGAATATATTTATATGAGTGACCCAGAGGAAGATGCTGTGAATGACAAAAAGAAGCCAGATGAGTATGACACACTCTTTCGTTTGAAGCCATTGATGACTGAGATAAAGGTCGCCTGTCAGTCGGCTTACCATCCCAGGAAGCAGCTTTCTATTGATGAGAGGATGGAGGCCACCAAGGCAAGAACTGGGATGACCCAGTACATGAAAGCGAAACCAACCAAGGCTTGGGCTCTCATTTGACTAAGTGGTGGAATTGATAAGGCCATCTGATTATCACCTCTACTGTGATCATTTTTACACCAGCCCAAAACACCTGATGTCCCTCAATTTTGGAGCCTGTGGTACCATACGTGAAGGGAAGAAGGAGGCTCCAAAATCAAAAATAAGCCAACTGACCAAGAAATCCCCCGGAGGAACTCTTGGGTGGATAAGAGAAGATAATCTTCTCTTCACCAAGTGGATGGACAACAGGGTGGTGGCAATGAGCAGAAGTGTCCGTGTTGCTTATGATGGGGACACTGTCAAGAAGAAGCAGAAAAAGAGGGATGGATCCTGGGAGGAGACAAACATATCAGTACCAAAACCTATTGTGGACTACAACATCTAAATGGGGCGAGTGGACTTATCAGACCAGCTGATACAGTACTACTGAGCACACGACACAATGAGAAGATGGTACAGAATGTACAGAGAAATTCAAAAGCTCAGGAACAACCCAGCCAACCAGCTCACCACCCACAGGGCCAACGTGGAGCATATTGTGGCTGAGCTGTGTGGTATCACAGTCAGGGGCATGCCTCTGTACAGAGGAGAACTGGACATACATCTGTGCCAATCTCAGCTCCAGTTGCAAGGCTCATCAATTACTTTTTCCAGTAAAAAGCACATCAATCTTTCAAGTCTTTCAAATGCAGTGCACAGTGCCATCTAAGAGTGTTTTTTTATATTTAGTAAAGTGAGACAGAATGGTCCATTCTAATGAACATTTTGTTCCCTTTATATTCTTATGTCTGGGTTTTTCACACAAAAAAGTATGATGACTAGTCACAGAAATGTAAATAGTTGTTTTGTTTCTTTATATTTTTTCACCAATTTATTATTGGTTATATTCCTTTATTCAGTTGTTTAATATTTTTATATAATAAAAACAAAAAAATAACTTCTGTTTTTGTATTTCTTGGTGATGTCACACACTGAAACACAAGTGTCTCAAGAAGTGTATTGTCAATGATTTTGTAGCTGATTGTAGCTGAGAATCTATAGAATCCAGAAATATGACTCTCTTTAGTTTACTTTAATTGCTATGAAAATTGTCCATTCCAGATACCAAAATATCAACATAGTGCCAGGTGGACTTAAAACCCTTTAGACTTTGAAGGGTTAAAGAAGAATGTCAGAGAAAGGACATTTTTACAGTATATTGGCATGATGTGACTTCTAGAGTGTACTGATTTCCACCCAACCGTGTCTCCTCATATACTAACAGCAAGTGGATGGTCACAAGGCCTTGAGTTAAATAACAGTCCATGACACCTGGTTCATCCTTTGGCTGTGACCCTGAACCAAGGACACTCTCTTTTATCTCAAAACTATTTCAGCTAAATCATCTCAGTTAAACGATTCGTCAGCTAAATCATCACATATCCATCTTCAGCAACAGGCTCATCTCATTTTAACTCTGCATTTCCTTTTGCTCATTATTGTTTTATTAGCCTTTTACTCGTAGTTCTACTTCTAATTTGTTTCCTCCAGAATCCTATTAACTGTGAAACCTAAAACAAATTGGTTAGTTTTATTTTTTCATCTGAGAATTTATTTTCTAATTTTTATTTTGAAAAGCTCATATTGATGTCTTCCCTTCCTGCCAAATGGTTGTAAGTCGTCTTATCTCCAGAACGGCTAGCATATGTTACGTATTGATTGTCTTTTGTCTGGCTTGCGCTAACCGATATTGACAAACACATCCAATCATACTTTCCTAAGCCTGCTGTCCATGAAGACACAGAATCGAACCCCAATCATGGGTCACAGATGCTATCTAACAGCTTTATCTGAGTCGTGCTCTGACAATCACCATTTCCTTTCTATGCTTCTGTCACTCATGTCTGCCTCATCTTGGGCTTCACCATCATACTCACTGAGACACCTAACCTGTTGAAAACCATCTGTCTAAATTTTGAGGACTGTCCCAGTCACTCTTTCCCACACAATGGCAGTGTATGGGTATTGTCCTTCAAGGGCCCGAAAAAGCAAAAATAATAAAAGAAAAGCGGAGACAAATAATGCACAGCAAAGTTTTTGCTAAACAATTATTTAAAATTAAAGTTGCAATGTAACGGACATGATGTAATTGTGATATATACCTGAGTTAACCTGATAATCCAGATTATTAAAAAGAAAGAAAATGCTAAATCCATTGGATGTTGTTGTTTGGTTGGAAGCAGATCTGAATGTGAGATTGCAGTCAATTAGCAGACTAAATCATTGGAGAAGTCCGACATACGCCACCAAAGCAAAGTCATTTCTCAAAATATTAATAGCAAAGAACTTCAATAATCGATGAATCGGATTAAAAAAAACTGGAAACAAAACAGCATTAATTTCCGACCCTTTATTCAAAAACAGAACTGACAGTGTAAATTCAGTGAAAAAAACAACAAAAAACGGGTTGCTCCTTTAAACATCCCTGCGCTGTTATAATTGCCTTGAATTGCCATCCCTGAGTATAATAATTGCGCTGTGCCGCATTGAGCACAACTCAATGACTGCAATGGCAGATTTCGAACGGCGATGGCGACAAAAAGGGGAAAACTGCGGACTGCATCTTTAAGACAAAACCCCATCCATTGCCACTATATGGGAAAATGTGACCAGTACATTCATAGAAATTTCTCCTCATATTACAAAGAAAAATGATTTACAGTAATCTAAAATTAAATATGTGATAAAGCTGACTATAATATCAGCCATTAAATACTGAGTTTCGACCCCGTACATTTACATAGACGTCATTTTAAAAGAACCAAATTTAAAAGGGCAACTGTCTTCCAGTTCCACTTTTTCTCAACACCACGGAAAAGGTCAAAGAGAGCCTGAGAGTGACAAATGCAAACATTCTTCTGAGTTCTGCCCATTATCCATTCATCTTTAAAGCAGCTTTTTCATAACAAGGCGCTTTTGGAGATAAACTATAAAGTGCAGAAATATCCAGTTATCTAATTTTAAAGAAAGAGCGCATTTAGAAGTTAGCGTGCATATGCAGCCTCTAAAGTCCTAATCCACAGTTTCATGTTGCTGTTTGAAATGTGAAATGCACAAGAAAAGTGCCAAGGGAAAGGGGAGAAAGGTGAAAAATTATGCAGGCAATAACATTTCCAGATGCTATGTGTTCAGTCAAAGACCTTCAGAGCAGAGAGTTTTATTCGATCAATCGAGAGCCAGTGCTGAAATGCAGCCCTGCAACTGACACTAGCACTCTGTCTCCCATATCCATTTCTCCATCAGCCATGACAAACGGACGAATGGATGGATGAAGAAACTAGAAGAGAGACACTGGGGCGCAGGTGGCAGTAGCTCCAAATGAGTGGGCCTCAGAGCCCTTGGGCAGTAGCATTCTACCAAATTTGAGGAGACTTCTCATCCCCCCAAGTTTAAAGCTCAGTCTCCCAACCACTGAGATATAAGTGGGACTCCCCCCACGAGCTCTCCAGCGGACGGATAAAGGTGGGGTATAGGGTAGGATTAGGGGTTAGTATTTGTTGTAGCACTGTGTAAGAAATCAGCACTGTGACTGACATGACCAATGAAATATTTGGGCGAGGGAAAATGTATGCATGCATTGTTTGTCTGTCAATTGGAAAAAGCCACGCAGAGTTTTGGAGTTCCCACCCCCATTTAGAGATCTCCGGGCGGCAGCTTTGTCCTTCTCCAAAAAGACGGGCTTTGAGGTGTTTTTCATTCAGCGAGTCTTCAGCAATGCCCCCTTCAATCAAATAACACCAAAGCATGCATTTCTTCTTAAGAAGATGTTCTTAAGAAAATATTTGAGAACTTCTTATGAGTTTTTCAAGAATTGCACTTAGTAACATTCTTACAAACTTACAGCAGATACTTCTTAAGCCCCTTTCACACAGAGATTCCGGAAAATGCGCGGATAATGTGACCCGGCATTTGTCCCGGGATTGTTTGATTTCGGTTCATTCACACTGCCAGTGATTTGCCGGGATCTGTGAGTGCGTTCACACACAACCCGTAAAGATCCCGGAAAGACACGTGACGTCAGGATGAGACGTGTAACATACGCGTCGAAAACATGTATACGCACACACCGTTCCACAAAGCTGGTGAACGATCTCAGCTTCAGCGCGGATAGTGAGGAGCTCCTGGTCACTGCTTCGTTCCAGTTTGCAAACATTTGTTCGTATTTTCTTTGTTGATGACGAACACAAACTTTCTTCTAAAAGCGGCGCGCGATGGCACGAGCGTCATCACTATGACACACCCCTTACGGCATTGGTCCTGGCTTTTGTTCACGCAGCGTGTGTTTCGGGACTGATTCTGACAATGTTACTAGGTCCCCAACCCGGCATCGATGCCGGTATCAATCCCGGGTTGTGTTTGCGTTCACACAGAAGGCGTTCTGGCAATTTCCCGGGATCAACGCGATTTTTCGTATGTTTCTTTCCCTTCCGTCCCCCAGAAACATCTTCACACTGTCTTTCCCCATGCATGGATAAGAATGATGCGTTTCCCACTCTAAAGGGAGATGAAGACCATGTGAAAATATAAAATGCTCTTCCACACATTGTCTGAGGCAGGATAAATGGGAGAGAAGAGGGTGATGCGAGGCCTTGTATTGATTCAGTTTCTATGGACACAAATATCTGGCAGCATAATAAGCCCGTGTGCTTCAAGATTCACAGCTTTTAAGGCATCAAATGGCCTTGCTGTTATCAGCAAATCATGCTGCTCACCACACAGGCTGGCTATACATCAGTGAACGCATGAAAAGACCAGAGAGAGGTAGATAATAGTTATAGAGGCAGATCTCAGGTCAGTGGTGTGTTGAAGCGATGCTTAATGTCCAGGAATGTAAGTAGATGGGTTATGGAGGGCCCTTCATAGGGGCTTTGTTTATGACCTGCAGAAAGCAATGAAGTCACAGGCTGTGTCCAAGAGCGAAGGCACCTGCCTTACTTCCTAGTCAATCATTGACTCAAAAGACAGCATTTTTATATGAAATAATTTTTGTGTGAATTTTTTTGAAGTGGCTACAGAAAAAAAGAAACTGCAACCGGCCCATGCGAAAACAAGGACACATATCGGAAGGACATTACATGTAGTCACGCAATACTGCTGACATGTTAACATTATCAATTTGAGAACAAATTATAATTTGCACGGTTTTGCGTGATATGATAACTTATAAGCGATTTGAATAAAAATAAACACGATTTTTTGTTGATGCAATATAGTGCTAAATGGCACCTAATGGTTCTATATAGGACCAAAACTGGTTCCCCTATGATTACGAGCCAATTAACCACTTTTAGTGTCCTATAGGATGGCTTGAGGGTGAGTAAAATGGGGTAATTTTCATTTTTGGGTGAACTATTCCTTTAATTTACACAGCGAACAAACATAAAATGAAGGAGAATATAGCAGGATGTGAAAAAATATTTGAGTCTGCCTTCCTATCCTTCTCTTTTCTTTCTGGTGCTGACAGTAATGAAAGGCATTGTGTTATCGAAAAGACAACACTTGAAGATTAACTGCTGGGGAGTTTGACAGGAGACGTACGTGTATGTAGCCTAGATTTTAAAATTTTTGAAAACCTGTGTGCACATGGAAGTGCACGCTGCAAAGACTGTCTGACACGCTTTGTTGTATAACGAACTAAGCAGAGCGTTTCCCCGCCTTGCATTTCTAAGCACACAGAGCACTGCTCTCTGAGAGCAGTATGGGAGATATTAATCGTCTCCCGGTGATGAGCTTACCATCAGAGAGAGGATGTGACTGTTGGATGAATCATCCAGTGACTCTTACCTCTTATACACATAATGAGCAACACACCTCTAAATGTTTAATGCAGCCAGTAGGATATGTGGGCTGCTGTGTCAAAAGCAGAACTGTGTCGATGTGCAGATGATGATAATCTCCACACATTTACAGACAGCAAGTTATGTATGCCATGTCCTACATTCCACAAACAAATCGATGTATTTTGATTAATATGTGCAAGGGAGAGAGAGCAAGACCGTGGAGGAGCAAGACCAAGGAAGGAGACGGTGAAGCCTTGTTTATACTTTCGCCTGGCTCCAAAGAGAAAGAGTGCATGTGCGATCGGGGCTCTCACTCTGCTCGTTCTTCGGTTTCACCCTGTAACACACACAGCAGTTCATCTACATTACTATACATTACTATAGTGAGAAGAGGTGGAGGAGGGCTGATACCAGAGCTAGAAGAAGCCTCGTGGTGCAAAGAGTCCGTGAGGCATCAGAGGAGGAGCGTCAGGTGAAGGCGATTGGACTTGTTTCTTAGGGTCGATGGACGCAGTGGGACCTGGCACAAGAGCCTGGAACTTCTCTTGGAAGGAACTGTGGCAAACGGACCAGGGGAAGTTAAGCTTTCGCTTGACCTCAGTGACAGACCTGTTGCCAACACCAAGAAATATAAAGATCTGGGGCAGAGAGGAAGACCCATCTTGCAACCAATGTGGAGCAGCCTCCTGGACGCTGAACCACATCCTGGCCGGTTATCCAAGGGCATTGGCAGAAGGCCGGTATAGATGAAGGCACGACAAGGTCCTTGCGGAAATTGCTAAATGGGTGGAACAGCAGCGAGTTTAAGCCAACAACAAGCAGGCCTACTCACCCTAAGCCACAACTTTTGTGAGGGAAGGGACAAGGCTCATATGACTGGTATAGTGGTCAAGAACCCACCCTCTACCTTGCAACGAACCTCCGACTAGGAGTTGAGAGTGGACGTGAAGAAGAAGGGTCCTGAAGCTTGTCTTCCCACAGGACGTGGCAGCGACATCCCTCCAAACATATATGGTGCTGCTATCCAGGAGCACGAAATCCATCATTGCTGAGCTCACGGTGCCCTGGGAAGAAAGGCTAAGCGTAGGCTGATGACACAGTGATGAGCTGAATGATGGGATTTGCTGTCAAGCTGATGGATCTAATAATGTTACAAAGTTTTTTAACATTACAGTGATATGAAGCACGTCGCGATAGCTAAAGAGACAGAAACCACACGCGAGTCGCGCAAATATAAAGGAATAAGTCCATTTAATTCTACCAAACTACCCCCAAACTTGCTGGTTTAATCACACAGCTCAGTTTATTAGACGAATTAAACGCAGCGCTGCTTCACTTGGTCTAACGTTACACTATCACACTAAACTGTATTTAAATGTGTGTTGTTTGCTATATGAAAAATCTAGTAGTAAGTTTGATCAACATTAGAATAATAAACTGACCATATTCTAATATTTCATCATGTTGAGGGAATATTAACATTATATAATGTTAATTTGTTTTATGTACATTTGCTCAGCTGTCTAATAAAGCTGTAAAGCCGTGACTCGTGAAGCTCGGTCAAGTCAAAGTTAGTCGCAGACGTGGAGCTCTCGGCATTTAAAAAACGCCACGCTGATTTTGATCCTCATGTTAGTTCTCCTTGTTTGTCCCAAAAAAAAAGCTTGCCATTGGTCTATGTTTGAAAGAACCAAGCACTGCATGCTGCTAAACATCACGCACTATGCCATGGCTATGGCAGTATGAACGGAAACCGAGGATAGATCGGATATTGCGTCATTGACAGGTGAAATTTTTTTCCGGGACGGACACTTATTTAAAATTGGAATTTCAATGAAATAAAAAATCTTTTGAGACTTTTGGGATATTGCAAGTACACAACAGCAGGAAATATATCACACTTTTGGGATATTTTATTACAAAATTTTTACATATTGGACCTTTAAACTTACTTTTAAACTTGGGGTTAGTTGGTTGTCATATAATAGTGATGTAATAGTATAATAGTGATGTGAGTTGATGGCTGTAATGACAAACAGTCATAAATTAATAGACATGCCCTAAACACAGCATCTCCTGTGAGAGACCACGCTTTAGATCACAACCTTAATTAGCACATGGGGGAAATTTAGGTCAGTTTAAGCACAGGAGCGAGGGTTTAGCCATGAGTTAAGGAGGGTAATTAATTAGTCACATACAGATGCTAAACAGGCTCATTAGTGAAAAAAGACTGAGGGCTAAATGACATGTGTGTGTCTGTGCATGTGTTAATAGTTGTGAACATCAATACACACAATCCATGTTGTGAAATTGTTAATTTCATGGTATGTGGCTGTTACAAATCCATCTCTGGTTTAGGACACAAAACTGAGGCCTCCATGAATGTAGTTTTTTTTATAATCTGTCAGATTATTTATATAATCTACGGTGGCCCAGTAGTGCACAACACAAAGAAATTTAAAAAGCAAATATAAGTTCACCACGAAATTAAGCCACAACACAAACGGAATGAATCCTACCACTGAGCCCGGCGAGACGTCACGTCCAATAAAGGGCACTCGCGTCCTCATTGCATCAAGGTCCAGCAGATTGGCCATGGTTTAGCGTATATAAGCGGGGCTCGGAGGCTGTCTCCCTGATTTTCATCTCTTAAGCGAAGCTCTCCGCATCGCTGGACTCCGAGAGAAGGCGCCGCTGTCTGAGGAGCGAACAGCCAGCTTAGGAAAGCGCCTGAAGAAGCTGGCCGTCTTCAAGCCATCCGTGCGAGCTACGCTATTCTGTAACTTGTCCTTTTCTTCTCAGAGCTCTATATTCCTGTGTGTGTTCGCCTCTGCGACAGCACTTTTCTAAAAGAGCAGCGAGACGTCTTTTTCAAGATGATCAATCATGTATCCAATGTTATTTTACATTTGATACAATGACTGTACCTGAAATCTAATGTTAGACCTACCTGAAAAGCATTGTTTATTTTATTAGTATCTTTACCCTATTGTTTATATTTGTGCTTTTGCTTGTGGTTAGATTATTTTTACAAATTTCCTTTATTTTATTTGACAGTAGTCTTTTTTTTCCCCTGAACATAGCACATACCAAACCCGTAAACCTAAAACCGTGATACAAACTGAACCGTGAGCTATTTGAAACGTTGCAGCTAGTAACATACAGTGTTAGAGTTGGAAGATGATTCAGATTGACAGTTTTTTGGGGGCAAAAAAAGGCCAAACCCACCACAGCTGGTTATGGTAGTACTTTAAGGAGACGAATTCCATGACCTGCGGTCGCTACCCCATAACTGCGGGGAACACAGAGTTTGCCGACAATACGTGTCGTGGTTTCAGTCTTTTTATGAAATCATTTCTCAAGAATCTTAGATGCCAGAAATATTAGGGGATCACTCCCTCCCGCATGCAATCACTCTCGATTTTAGCTTGGTTATATACATCCTTTTCCAAAGATGGTCATACATATAGATATTTTGGGGTAAAGGTCTTGTACCATGTGACTTCTGAGAATAGAATTTTCTGCTGCATCAACATTCAAGGTCTTTTTACAGGCTTCCAGACACACACCGTGGACATAATGGTGTACTAATATAGAGCTAAATTACTAATTTTCTAAATAATAAAATCTTTAACATACGCTATAGTTAAACACAATCTTAGCCTGAAGCATTGAGTACGCGGAGTGACATGTTAACAAATCAAAAAGCAACGCCACTGCTGGTTGATTTTAGAAGACAAGAGGTTGTAGCGTTAGGAACCTACCACAAGCTTTGGAACATGAAAAAACCTTTAGGTGAATTACAGTGATGTTTTTATTTTAAAAAAAAATGCAAATTGTGTACTGTGCATACAGGGAGCTATTTGGCACAAGTTTAACTGTAGTCTGTAGTAAGTCAGTCTGGTTACTTGGTTACCAACGCTGACCAATAGTGAGCCTACGTGTGACATACGACAGTATTCTCGTCGCTTGATAAACTTAAGAATGAACCACTGTAGTCACTTGGACTGTTTCAACGATGTCTAACTTTTCTGGGCCAGCATGTTTCGAACCCTTAGAAGCCTAAGGAGGAGTGATCCAGCTTTCAGATTTCATCAAAATCTTAATTTGTGTTCCGAAGATAAACGAAAGTCTTATGGGGCTGGGACAATATGAGGGTGAGTAATTCTTGACAGAATTTTCATTTAGTGGTGAACTAACTTTACTGCGCTCCAAGAGCCCTCTGGTAGTCAGGTGCATTTCCGTTGTGTTGCGGCTTTATTTCGTTGTGTTGTACATTTTCTGTTGTGTTGTGGCTTATTTCCATTGTGTTGTACATTTTCCGTTGTGTTGTGGCTTATTTCCGTTCTGTTGAACATTTTCGGTTGTAGTGAATTTATTTCATTGTGTTGTGAAATTATGTTTGCGTTTTAAATTTCGTTGTGTTGTGCACTCTTTTGCCACGATAATAATCCATCTTTATGTCCTTATTTTTGAAAATGCTCTCCTCAACTATTGCACAGATTCAGTCTAAAATAAGAAAATCAACAGGGCGATAAGAGCTGCCAGTTTAAACTGATGGGCTTAATTTATACTTGTTACAGCATCTAATACATCTTCATCTCTCGCCAACAAGTAGACGCTATCAAGAGATGAGCCCATTTTAAGCAATTATACCCCAGCCTGCACTGATGGGGGTTATGTTGTGGGGCATGAGAATGATGGGTAACTGTCAGTTCAGCTGTCTAGTGAAAAAATGGGATCCACATTGTAATGAAATATGTGTAAAGCAAGCAGAAACTCCATTTTGAAGAGACTGTTTGTTTATGGATGATAAAAGGGTGATATGAGTGAAAAGAAAAGAAAAGAAAAGAAAAGAAAAGAAAAGAAAAGAAAAGAAAAGAAAAGAAAAGAAAAGAAAAGAAGAAATAGCCTACAGAAGAATGTAGCACATCCAGGACAATGCTACACATCATGACCAACCTGGTTAATTTAGCAAATGTCCGCTTTACAATAATACAACTGTTCCATAGGAATGTCAACAACTATTCTCTGATTAAAGGGTTAGTTCCCCCAAAAAGAAAAATAATTCATTTTCAAAAAATAATGAATTTAGGCTTTTATTCACATAAACATTGATCAGAGAACATAGACGCTCAACCGAACCTGCTTGACACGCGATAACAAAACTCTTGTGGAAGCTCAAACGCACTGCGTAACACACAAAAATTAACCTCATTGGTTCTCGCACATCAAGCAAACATGCTTAAAGTTGCCATCTGGCACATAAAATCAAATCATATTCCATATTCCATAACAGATGGGGGCAGTATACCTCCAGAAAGTGAGTTGTGCCGCGGCCACGCGCACTCTCACGTCTTCAAACAACACAAGGGAGCGCTGTTTTACTCTCTCTTTCTTGCGCATATTATTCAAATCATTTGACATAGTGAAAGGTTGGAAGACCGCAGTTTCACGTGGAGCATTTGGAGATTTTTAGAGATAAGAGACTCAATGAACAACATCTCAACACTAAATGATGAAGACCGTCTCATAAACGCCTGTCTCAAAAACAAGCTGGTGCATTTTGACGATATGGGAAAATAAAAGGGCTATTATTTTAAGTTCACTGTGTTTGTTTTGTTCATATTACACTTTTATTGTTAGTTTGAATTAATTTGACAGACAGCATTCGCTGATGTTGATCAAGCTAGCGCCATTCAGAGCTGCCAACCTCACAAATTCACCGTGAGACACACGCAACTGACACTTAGCAAGCAGGTTAGTTAAGCTCTCAGATTCTGTCAATTTTATTACGCAATTCAAACAATAAATACCGTTTTGGCACTTGTACATGTTACACCACAGATCCCTAGCGCACATGAACCGATCATCTCTACTAGCTAATGGAAAAAGAACATGAACAGATTGAAAGATACAGTATGCTAAAACTTACCAAAACGTATTCCTCATGCATAATGGCGACCAATCATTTTTTGAACTCTTCCCTGAACTGAAATGTAGTAGTGGGCTGTATTTTCTCACGACTGACATCAGGTTCAAGTACACACACAAGCCGCGCGAGTTACTCGTCTATTGCAGTTTGGTTGGTGGTTGCCCGCCCGCATACCGCCTCCCATGGCCGAAACTGGTATTACGACACCTGGCTAGTAATTTAGCATGCTAATTTAGGTTATATCTCAGCAGCACTATAACTTGTCAGTCTTTTTAATGACATCATTGCACTTATTTCTTCTCATTCTTTTGATGCGTGCAGTTCATTTTTTGGATATTTTTACCTCAATTATTACATATGGCACCTTTAAGCTTCTGTTGGTTTGCCACAACTAATGTGTGAGTCAAAATTTTATTTGCATAGCTGTCTGAGGGACAGAAAGCTTCTCAGAATTAATGAAGTAGACAGAATAATTCTTCCTTTAATAATATGACTGATGCTAAAATTATATATCACACAAACGTCTGAATCATTTCATTAAATCACAGGTGACCTGTGACTGCAGCTTCATTTTCAAAACAAGTCTCAGTCGCATGCGGTTTTTAAGTCAGAGAGTAGGACATTAACCCAGTCACAAATAACGTTACATTAAAACAGGCACTAGGAACCATTAACACAGATTTGTAGAAGCAAAAGATTACAGAACGAAACGTACTAAGCCTTTAACACAACGAATCCTTTACAATGATTAGGCCTAAGTTAACGTACATGAGCAAACATCCCACCTTGAAAAAAAAACCCTAATTTCTAGGAGATAGCACAAGTGTCCTGTCTAGCTTAACGCTAAATAAATAAATAAATAAAATAACAACTTCAAGTAACTAAATAAAATTGTTCAAAACAAGAAAACAAACCATGAACTTACCACGGAATTTCTCATGGTGGATTTTACCGTAAATCCCTCCGTTTGCATGTTAGTACACATGACCAAACGTTAAACCGCACGGAGAACGCCAGCGTCTGTTTGGGTTGCCAAGGACTCACTAGAGGACGCGCTGCGGTTGCTATGGAGGGTTAAAAAAAACCCGGATGTTCATCTTGCTATGGAAACACAACATCGGCACCACTGCACAACCACGCACTCCGTTGTCGTTTATCAAACGTCGTCATTTAAAAATAAAAGGAAAAAAGGAAATTATAGTGTAGCAAAATGATAATCAATACCGGAAAGTGTGATTATGTTCCAGTGATATATGTGCGTGCATAAGGTATAGATTTTCTCAGCACATCTATCTTTTATTCAGTCTAATAAGATTTTTGTTTTTCCAATAATTATTTTAGCGTTTTTGGTTTGGCTCTCCTTTGTATTATTAAAAGTAAACATGTGAGACCAGTAGTAAGTAACATCCTTAGGATCATTTTTAAAGGTCTAATACAGGCTATAATTACAGTGGTTCTCAACTGACAAGGTTTTACCATTTAATTTAAATATAAAATGCAGCCATCCATATGTTTTGAAATGTAATTTATTGCTCTTAAAGTAGGAAATATAATCTACAGTAAATATTATTGTATGTTATGTTCTTTTTTAAATTATATTGAAAAAAATAAACTGCATTTCGTACACTACATATTAAAATAACTAAATACAGTAGTTAAAACAATTTTTTTAAATGTCTCCAAATTCATTACAGACATATATTTGTAAATAATGTTATATTGATAACCCCCACTAAGGTTGAGACCCACTGATCACCTTGGGGCCTCCACCTCCCTCATCACAGTGCCTGAAGGAAAGGTTCCCCGTTCCCCTGCTTTGATGATGGCACCGTGTCCATCCTGCATCATGTGCTTAAGCACTGATGCTGTATCCTCAGGTTTACTAGCACATTGTCTGCTAAATCTAGAGAATTCCACTGTACTAAATCATTCCACTATAAGAGTTTGGCACTTTTAATCTCTGGTGTGTCTTTGCCTCTGGACTCTTCGCAACAGTAGGCTACAGTAATTAATCTTCAGTGTGGTGTGCAAGCAGTTTCTCTGAAAACTCCTATTTGGTTTTTATGACTCCACTGAGGAAGGAAATGTTGTGTGTGTGTGTGTGTGTGTGTGTGTGTTTGAGGGGACAATTTTGCAATGCTATTCTACTAGAGCCATTTGTGGTCATTTAATGCATCAAAAATATTTTACAACACAATAACGTTAAGAGTCCCTAGTAACCAAATCAACTAGCCATGGTTTTTATATTATCTGCCATCTTGGTTTGCTTGTCCAATCAAAACGACAGTGGAGAGTTTCACATATTTTTACTGTTATCATGGTGTTTTTCCATATGACATCGCTAAAAGAATTGCCCCCAGACACAAACCATTAGGTGCTGAGTGTGTGGGCCTCATTTATGCCATTCTCGACACTAATGATGTGTATGAGTGAGCCCCATTTTGATGTGCCAAGACTGATTCCCACTGCTTCCGCCGCACACACATGATATGTAATGAGTAAACAGCCGACCTTCATCTTCATCATCACGGCCTCCGCTCGCGTTTGATGCGCGTCTCATTTGGCCGCTTCTCTCGGGGCTGATGCAGCATCCCACTGACATAGGCAGCAATTAGACAGCGATCACCAGAAAGTTTGGTGCTGCAGGCCATTAACAGAGGAAAATGCACGCCTCAGACTAACAGAAGCTGGAGCTGGGCTGGACACAGAGAAAACAACCGACAGGACTCGTCGGATATGCCAATCAGCATCCCCCAAACGGCCCATTAGGGCTGCGGGTTTGAGTTTCTCTGCCGGACAGCCGCAGATACGACACATAAGCATCTTGACTGTCAGGAAGTGAAACTGTGCAACTGTAATGAAGAGAAAATGGAATAGTAAACAATGCATCTGAAAGCACATTTTTGTACAGGATCACGAAAGTTCATCAGCACAAGAGTTTACTTCAGATTCACAGAGCACTTAGCAATATTCCCTCAAACTCGGTTTCATTGTTTACTTGTCTTTTCCCTTCTGCCACTTGCATTTGCTGTTTTGTGAGAGTATGCTAATAATTCAGAAGCTCAAAAGCAGATACAGTCACCTTACGCATCATATTCCGGTGAATATCTGCACTAGTGCAAGAACAAATAGGCTACCACAGAGTTAAGAGTAAATATATGTGTAAATATATTACACACACCACCTTTGGAGAGTTTGGAAAGTCTCTTACCCTCACTAAGATTACTAACACCTTGCACCAGCACAAACCCTCTTTTGGGCGAAAACTACTGTCAAGATTTACTAAAGACACTCTGAAATGCGTTGAAAAAGCATGGATAAGGTGATTTTTGCTGTTGACCTTATTGCATATGCATTTATAGGAGTTTCCCTTTCAAATGCAAAATTTAAGGGAGGAGATTATTTACATGAATCACACAAGGTGATTTACTAAGGTCTTGGCCCCTAAATTTAAATTTCTCAGCAAATGGCTAAATTATAAAAGCTGTTTTAAGTCAGTGTTCATTTAAAGGCTGTGGAAAACAACGCACTCCTAGATAATATTCCAAGGATCAGATCCATACAGCAATCAATACTCCAGGGACATATTAAGGCCTTGTAATTTGTTTTGTTTTCTGTTGTCATCCATGGTTGGCGTGTTTTATATTTTAAAATCCAAATTCAGACCTCTTATCCGACTGACTTTCCCTTTTGACTTTTTTTCTTTTGCCTGAGAATTATTAACTGAGCTTAATTTAAATGTCATACAATAAAACACCAATTTAGTCAGGATTTTTAATCAGATTGGGCTGCTTTTTCTGTGAATCCCACGGAAAAACTGGTTTAAACAGCACATGAAATCTATTATTTTAGTCTATGCAATTTCATTATTTTATTGCCTTTTTCTATATCAAGTCAACATCAAATACTATTTGAAACTCATTTTTCTTTCATAATGTAATGAATGATAGAAACAGGTTGGATAGGACTTTATGTTATCCATCTGGAATTAGGTGGTGAAATGTGTTGCATTACAGAATTTGCCAAAACCGATGACTGAGCAGCTATCTGGCTATTGATTTACAACATCCAAATTCCTGGCATAAGTGATTTCAGCAACAAAAAAAAGTTGTTTTTGTGATGTACATTTCGATGAAGATTTTTTTTTTAAAAAAGTAAATGGTGTAATTTCAATATTGTAAATGGTGATTCGTATTGACTTTACAGAGTGATATTACCTGGTGAATCTCATTCTCTGACAGTTTGAGATCTTCTGTGGGGACTATATTCTTCATCAATCTCCATGGTGACTGGCACATGTTTTCTCCAGGTTAATCTTCAGGAGATCAAATGGGCCTCCACACACATATTACGTTCCTTTGCGTGACACCTGAAAGTTCAATAGCAACAGACTGGACTTTATACACTTCAGTATGCGTTTACTCTCCTAGAACACTTAACATTGCAGTTGTGAAAACCCACACATATTTTCAAAACAACTGGCTTTAAATTAAGACAAAAATGTGATGCAAATCTTTCAGAAACTTGCATGTACAGTAAGTTTCACCATTAGAATAATGTTTCTCTCTCTCTCTCTCCCTCTCTATCTCTTTTTCTCTTCCCTCTCTCTCCGCCTCTGCAGTCTGAGCAGATGGCGTTTAAGTAAAATATTATTAACACCTCATTACAATCACACACAGCAGCAGACTCTCTTTGCCCAGCGCACAGGTGAGAATGATTAACAATGAAATCAAAGACTTACACAAGTTGAGGCTGCTCATAGTTTTAGCATAAACAACAATTCCCTTTCGATATGGTTCACTCGTATCGTGAGTGACAATCAAATGAGGTTACTCGCTATATTTCACTTGCAGGTCCCCCACTTCAGGGATGTCATCTCCACCTTGGTTTAGAGCAGCGTGGCTTACGTTCTTCTCACCGAAGCATCTAAATCGCACCCTTATGAAACAGACGTTCAAAACGTTAACAATGAAATGGATCTTCTCGCAGGTGTTCCAGGGGATTTTTTTTTTTCATATCCAAATAGCCCCCCATCACAGGCCGTTCTTGAGATCCGCATTCGAGGGGGTGGCTTACTAATGTTCGGACTGTTTCACGAAGTGCATGGATGCGGCTCTCTCCCCTCTGAGACAGAAGTGAGTACGAGTCCTAAATGTTCTCTATGACTGGCTCATACTGGCCCAGTCGCAGCCCAAATACGGGCCATGCTCACACCAGAGCAAATCTTTAAACAGCTTACGGCGTCTTTCAGGGTTGGGGTCTCAGCCTCTCTCAGAATGTTTCAGAGGATACTGGGCCTCATGGTCTCTACGTCACCAGTACTTAATCTGGTTCTGCTTCCCATGCTGCCCCATACAGTAGTGGTTGAAACACCAAGTTTCATCACATCCACATAAGGGTGGATCACGGCTACATCATGGTTCTGACCCCTTGGAAGTACCCTCATTGGTTCCAATACGGCGTGGATCTGGTAGTAGCCTCCAGAAGGAAAGTGGTCTTGACAGATGCTTCCAACACCGTTTGGGGAGCTCTGTTCGAGGGCAGGCTGACTTGGTTGAGCATGGAAAAAAAAGGCTTCATATCGACTACCTGGAAATGCTGGCAGTCTTTCTGGCCCTCAGAACCTTCCTGCCAGATCTGAAAGGGCACCATATCTTAGTCCGGTCAGGCAACATGGCAGTGGTGTCCTACACAAACCACCAAGGTGGACTCAGATCGAGGCCTCTGTTCAAACTGGTGAGAGGCCTCGATCTGAGTCCACCTTGGTGGTTCTCTTATAAGCACTTTGGTCCACCTTGGTGGAGCTTATATAGGCACCACCCAACCTGCGCTCACTGAGAGTGGCGCACATGCCAGGCAGATTGAACCAAGGGGCAGACATGCTGTCCTGGGGCAATGTGTCCTCGGAAGAGTGGACACTTCTCCCCCAGAAGTTCGTATGAGCTTCAGTATCTCCGGGAAGTCACAGGTCGACCTCTTTGCCTAAGAAGACAACTCTCACTGCCCAATATATTTCTCAAAAGACATGTACTGGCACATGAAATGGCCCAGACTTCCACTATATGCCATTCCTCCAGTCTCACTGCTCCTTCAGGTCATCAGACATCAGCCCTCTAGCGGAACCAACCGTGGTTCCCAGAGTTGACACAGCTGCTATCAGCAGCCCCGTGGCCAATTCCCCTGAGGAAGGACCTCCTTTCCCAAGTGAAAGGAACAATCTGTCATCCGCAACCAGAGTTGTGGGCCATTCACCCCTGGCCCTGACTGGAGCCGAAGGACCTCTGTCCTGAACACTGTTTCTAAGTCTAGAGCCCCATCCACAAGATGCCTCTACACCCCTAAATGGTCTGTTTTCTACAGCTGGTGCGCAGTTAAGAGTGAATACCCAGCATCCTAATAAGAAATGTTTCATAATAAGAAATGTTTCTTGAGCACCAAATCAGCATATTAGAATGATTACTGAAGGATCATGTGCGTCTGAAGACTGGAGTAATGGCTGCTTTTCCATCACAGGAATAAATTACATTTTAAAATATATTAAAAATAGAAAACAGTTATTCTAAAATGCAATAATGTTTCACAATATTACTGTTTTTACTGTAGTTTTGATCAAATAAATGCAGCCTTTGTGAACCTTTAAACAGAACTGAATGTTTTGCTAGCAAGACAAGTACATACTTCACAATGAAGAACTACAGCACTGCAAGATAAACATAAAAATATCAGAAAAAGAATACTATCCATGAAATGTTGTAGTGATTTTGTTAATAAATACCAGCTGCTTTGTAATGCACAAACGCATAATCATGTCTCAGTCAAACTGTTTAGATCAAAGTCCTTGCTAGTGCCTGAATTGATGTTCACAATCTACTAATTCACAAAGGGAACTAGGGAGCAGAATGACTTACAGCCAGAGAGATGGAGAGGGACAGCAGATGAATATGAAGAGAGAGGTGGAGTGAGAAAGCAAAAAAATGGGCTGAGCTACATTCTGAGCTGATATTTCAGCATGCCAGTGTTGGTGTGGGTGACAAACACATGAAAAAGCTTTAATATAAAGGGAATAAAACAATACACTTGTAGGTCATTCACATCCATACTGTCCAGAATCCCCCACTTTTCTGACCTTTGACCTTCTCTCTCCTATCTCATCTGGATAAAGAAAGCATTTAAACTTTGTTCTCTACATGAAAGCACCAGTCAAAAAAAACCCGACTAGTGTCTCCTCGAAATCCATATCTCAGCAAACACAGAGGAAATTATATCATTAAAAAACGTCTCGGTTACAGATGTAACCCTCGTTCCCTGAGTAGGGAACGGAGACGTTACGTCAAGGAGTGACGGAGAATGGGGGTTTCGCATAGAAAGCCAATCCTCTTCGAGTATTTAACAACGAGCCAATGGCATGAAAATGCCATGGGTCTGCGGAATTTGCATAGCGTACTCCGCCCACCCATGTGGGTATAAAAGGAGGAAGCAAACGCACCGCAGTATGTCTTTGCTGAGGAGCCAAGACTGATCTCAGGCGTCACCCAGCGGTACAGCAGAAGTGGCAAGGAGACGTAACGTCTCCGTTCCCTACTCAGGGAACGAGGGTTACATCTGTAACCGAGACGTTCCCTTTCGTAGTCACTCCGAGTTACGTCAAGGAGTGACGGAGAATGGGGGTCTATGCCATCACGCCATCTTCCAGCTGTCTTCCAGTGCTCTGCGAAAGTCTAGACCTCTAACACAAAATTACACAAAGGTCCCACTTTGACACAGAATTACCAAGGTACACTGGGAAACATATCCCGGGAGGGACATGCTACCAGATGCCTACCGAAGGGAGGACTTACAAAAACACATATGGCCACTGGGGCTGCATATGGAGAATACTGGAGCGCCAACCGCAGGTGGCAATTAGCTCCAGGGGTGGCAGATGGCTTGCCAAGGGAAGACACATGCTCAGAGAGACTTACAGTGGATAATACACATGAGACAGTTACCAAAGGGGAACCGTGCACATGGAGGCACTTAGCCGGCACCAGAGCAAGCGCAGTGGTGCCCGCATCATAAGTGCTGGAGGACTCAGGGCTTCAACGAAGGACAACTGAGGAATATCGCACTTATCCAATCTGAGGAGTGGAGTGGCGAGCAAGCGAAGACACTCAAGCGGTTCCAGCACTAGCGGAGGCGAATACGTGAGAGGAAACCGGCTCGATTCGCAAATTATAAAATCTTGCGAAGGTGTTAGGTGTCGCCCAGCCTGCAGCTCTGCAGATGTCTGTTAGCGAGGCGCCATACGCTAAAGCCCAAGAGGAAGCCACACTCCGAGTGGAGTGGGCTGTCACACCAAGGGGGCACGGTCGACCTTGCTGCTGGTAAGACAAAACAATGGCGTCCACTAACCAGTGAGACAGCCGCTGTTTTGAGAGAGCCCTTCCCTTCTGGCTCCCCCCATAACAAACAAAGAGCTGATCTGAGGTCCTGAAACACCGCGTTCTGTCAACGTAGGTGCGGAGTGCACGCACCGGACAGAGCAGTGCCAAGGCTGGGTCTGCCTCCTCCAGGGGCAGCGCTTGCAAGGTCACCACCTGATCCCGGAAGGGAGTTGTGGGAACCTTGGGCACGTAACCGGGCCGGGGTCTCAGAACAACGTGAGAGTAAGCCGGCCCGAACTCTAGGCACGCTTCGTCAACGGAGAATGCGTGCAGGTCCCCTACCCTCTTGATGGAGGCCAATGCAACCAGGAGAGCTGTCTTCAAAGACAGGAACTTAAACTCAACCGATTGCAAAGGCTCAAAGGGAGGCCTCTGCAGAGCATTTAACACTACCGAGAGGTCCCAAGAGGGCACGAGGGGAGGACGAGACGGATTTAGCCTCCTCGCTCCCCTCAGGAACCTGATGACCAGGTCGTGCTTCCCAACGGACTTACCTTCAACTGCATCATGAGAGGCGGAAATAGCCGCAACGTAAACTTTGAGGGTGGAGGGCGACAGCCTACGCTCCAACCCGTCCTGCAGGAAGGAAAGCACAACACCGATCGAGCATCTCCTGGGGTCTTCTCGACGAGAAGAGCACCAGTTGACGAAGAGGTTCCACTTCAACGCATACAGGTGTCTAGTAGACGACGCTCTGGCGGAAGTGATGGTTGCTGCCACCGCAGGTGGTAGCGAACTCAAACCTGCCTCGTGCCGTCCAGGAGCCACACATGTAGCCTCCATAGATCGGGACGAGGGTGCCACAGAGTGCCCCGTCTCTGAGTGAGCAGATCTTGTCTCAGAGGAATAGCCCAAGGAGGTGCTGTCGCGAGGAGCATGAGTTCGGAGAACCACGTCTTGGTGGGCCAATAAGGGGCTACCAGCAGGACCTGCTCCTCGTCCTCCTTGATCTTGCACAACACCCGTGCAAGGAGGCTCACTGGGGGAAACGCATACTTGCGTGGGCCCCGCGGCCAGCTGTGCGCCAGCGCATCTGTACCGAGCGTGCCCTCGGACAGGGAATAAAACTGGACGCAGTGGGACGAGTCCCGGGAGGCAAACAGATCTATCTGAGCTTCCCCGAACTGGTCCCAAATCAGCTGGACCGTCTGGGGATGGAGTCGCCATTCGCCGGAGACAGGGCGGATCCGTGACAGCTCGTCGGCTGCCAGGTTCCGGGCTCCAGGAATGTACACAGCACGAAGGGACCTCAGGTGCTTCTGACTCCATAATAGGAGGTGGCGAGCGAGCTGCGACATCCGACGTGAGCGTAGACCCCCCTGGTGGTTGATGTACGCTACTGCAGCGGTATTGTCTGAGCGGACAAGTACGTGTTGACCCCTGAGCAGTGCTCGAAAGCGGTGCAGGGCCAGGCGTACTGCCAGCAGCTCGAGGCAATTGATGTGCATGAGGCGCTGGGGACCTGTCCAGGAACCCGCGGCTGCATGCCCATTGCACATGGCACCCCAACCCGTGGTAGACGCATCCGTGGAGACAACGAGATGCCTGGAAACTCGCTGGAGAGGGACACCTGCCCGAAGAAAGCTGAGGTTCAACCACGGGAAGAAGGTTCGGCGGCACGCTGGAGTTACTGGAACCCGGAGCGAGCCACGATGCCATGCCCACCTCGGGACTCGATCGCGAAGCCAGAGCTGAAGCGGTCTCATATGAAGCAATCCGAGTGGCGTAGCCGCGGCTGCGGATGCCATATGCCCCAGGAGCCTCTGAAAGAGTTTCAGTGGAACCGCACTCTTGCCGTCGAACTGTCGAAGACAAGTCAGCAGTGAGTGTGCGCGCTCGCTCGTAAGCTGCGCGGACATGGCGACCGAGTCTATCTCCATGCCAAGAAAAGAGATCCTCTGCACGGGGCAAAGTTTGCTCTTCTCCCGGTTGACCCGAAGGCCCAGACGGGCTAAGTGCTGAAGCACTAGATCTCTGTGTTCGCAAACCTGTTCTCGAGAGTGAGCCAAAATTAGCCAATCGTCGAGATAGTTCAGGATGCGAACCCCGTGTTCGCGAAGGGGAACAAGGGCTGCCTCGGCGATCTTCGTGAAGACGCGAGGGGACAGAGCTAACCCGAATGGGAGAACCGCGTACTGATATGCCTGGCCTTCGAAAGCGAACCGAAGAAACGGTCTGTGTCGAGGCAATATGGAGACATGAAAGTACGCATCCTTCAGGTCGATCGCTGCAAACCAATCCTGATGACGAACACATTCGAAAATGCGTTTGGCCGTGAGCATTTTGAACGGCATTCGATGCAGAGTGCGGTTCAAAACGCGCAGGTCGAGGATCGGTCGTAACCCACCGGTCTTCTTGGGGACAATGAAGTAGGGGCTGTAAAAACCGGACTTCACCTCGGCTGGAGGGACCGTCTCGATTGCACCCTTCGCCAGCAGGGTCGCAATCTCCGCTCTCAAAACCGGGGCATTGCCACCGATTATAGTGGAGCGAACTCCCCTGAAACGGGGAGGAGATCGTGCGAACTGAATCGCGTAGCCGAATCTGATCGTTCTGATGACCCAGCGGGACAGACCGGGGAGCTCGAGCCAAGCTCCGAGGAACCGAACCAGCGGGGTCATACGAGCCACAGACGTCCCCCCGGAGGGGCAGCGGGGCGGAGTGACTGGCATGCGCACGGGAGATACCACATGCGGGTGCGTAGTCGAGCTCCGCTCCCCGACAGAAGAGACCAGGGAAGGACCAGCGTTCCACGGGGGTCTGTTCTGCCGGGGGTCTGACGACAGAGGGGGAGAGGAGCGGTGCGGTCCGGGGACGACGCACGCTCCTCTCCGCGCCCTCAGAGACAGAGAGGAATGAGCGGGGCGACACTCTGGAGCATCGTGCGCGCTCATCCCGGTCTGTGTGCTCAGTGATAGTGTCAAGTCTTTCTTTAACCAACTCAGGGTGCTGCCCACCCGTGGGTGAGCAGCGGGGAGCGGAGAACAAAAGATTCTCCCCCGGCCCTCCACCGGGGGAAGGAGGGGGCCTGCTACCTCCTCCTGGGAAAAACTCGAAACCATCACTGAGCAGCCCGTCTCAGGAACGCCGCTTAGCCCGGCGTTTAGCGGGGGGCGGGGCCTGAGGGGGCTGTGACGTTCCTCTGCGACCGCCTCTACGGCGCGACCCGGGTGGAGGCTGCTGCTGGGGTCGCTCCGGAGGGAGGGGGGCCGCAGTGGAACGTCTTCGGCGGCGAGCAGGCTGAGGCGGCTGCGGCGACGGCTGGGTGGAGGCAGCAGCTGGCCGTCGGGGCAGGATATGTTTAATCGCCTCTGTCTGCTTCTGGGCGGTCGAGAACTGCTGGGCAAAGTCCTCAACCGCACCGCCGAAAAGGCCAGCCTGGGAAAGGGGGGCGTCGAGCAGACGGGTCCGCTCAGCGTCCCGCACTTCCGCCAGGTTGAGCCAAAGATGACGCTCCTGGACCACACTAGTGGCCATCACCTGACCAAGGGAACGAGCCGCCACTTTCGTCGCCCGGAGAGCGAGGTCAGTGGCCGCTCGCAGTTCATTGAACGACCCTTGATCAGTCCCGCCCTCGTGCATATCTCTGAGCAGTTTGGCTTGGAAAACCTGCAAAGTGCTCATCGCATGCAGAGCGGCGGCCGCCCGCCCCGCCGCGCTATAGGATCGCGCCACCATAGATGACGAGAACCTACAGGCTTTGGAGGGATGCTTGGGTGGTCCCCGGGAGGAGGCGCTCTGCGGACACAGTTGCATCGCAACAGAGCGCTCCACCGGAGGCACCCCAGCATACCCACGGGCAGCTGCGCCGTCGAGGGGAGGAAAGGCGGGGGAAGCTGACGGACGAACGCGGGAAGACAAAGGAGCCTGCCACGTCTTCGTCAGTTCCGCATGCAGCTCGGGAAAGAATGGTATTGGGGTCGGCTGTGGCTTTGCAGCGGCGGCTTTGCCCAAAAACCATTCGTCCATCCGCGAGTGATCGGGGTGGGCCGGAGGATTCCAATCCAACCCGATACTCACGGCGGCCCGAGACAGCATAGCCGTCATCTCGGGATCCGAGACGGGCGGCGCTGGCACTCCCGAGGGAGGCAGCGCCGCCACATCTTCAGACCCCGAAGAATCCAGCTCGCCTTGTGATGCCGCGATCGACATCGCATCCTCCTCTGGAGCGCCGAACGAAACAGACGGTACCTGCGAACAGGCAGACGTCTGCACCGTTTCGGCGCTCGCTGGCTGCAACACTGTTGCGGTGGGTGGGACCCGAGGAGCTAGCGTCGGGGGTTTGTTCCACACCGTCACCGTCAGATCACCCTGGCCGCGAGCCGAAGAGCTTCCCCGGGTAGAGGAAGCTGAACGGGTAGCGGGGACGGGGACTCTCACTGTAAGATCATTGAGTCTCGATCTAAGTGTTGAGATGGTCATGTTACCACAATGAGCACATGACTCATCCACGACCGCTGCTTTAGCATGACGAAGACCCAGACATACAAAGCAGCGATCGTGCCCATCAGAGGAGGACAGATATCGACCGCACCCAGAAGAACACGGGCGAACCATCTTTAAAAAGACGTGCCGCGTGCAGCTCTTTCAATGGAGAGGAGGAAATTCACTCTTTCAGCGCCGAGGCGACCAGGGAGAAGCGCAAAGTCTGGCAGACCACTGCACAGATCGCAGGCAATGCAGAATCTCGCTGGGTACCGCCGTCACACCAACACTGAAGAGGACGCTCGTCTCGAAGAGGCTTAGTGATATGGCTTGTGGAGAGAAGAATGCTCTTGGCTCCGAAGCGAAAACATACTGCGGTGCGTTTGCTTCCTCCTTTTATACCCACATGGGTGGGCGGAGTACGCTATGCAAATTCCGCAGACCCATGGCATTTTCATGCCATTGGCTCGTTGTTAAATACTCGAAGAGGATTGGCTTTCTATGCGAAACCCCCATTCTCCGTCACTCCTTGACGTAACTCGGAGTGACTACGAAAGGGAACAAGGCATAACTTTGGCATAGTACACATACAAAATACTGATACACATATACAGTAGTAGGGCATTACTAGGCTGAATATTTGCATTTTCAATCCTAGGAGAAATAAAGAGGAAGAGTGTTCAGGATTCAGGCACTGTCAGCTTTCCCAGTATTAAGTGCTCAGAGGGGAAACGGTGTTACCCAGGAAACCACAGGAGAAAAATTTTTTTTTTCTCTTTTTTATTTTTTCCCCACACTGCTTACCATAGCGACATGGTCTCACTCATGATCTGTCTTATCTTTGGCCAAGAGGTCACAGGGTCAAGTTCAAAATGGAAGTCACACTCATAGCTTGTGTGTGGAACAAAATGCTCGGTGCATGTCTGGGTGTTTGTGTGTGTCGAGCTGCTGTGCTGTGTGTGTTTTAGCTGATGTTCCTGCTCTCAACCAGCTCACTCTGAGATGAATGTGTCTGAATGTGATAAATGCTCTCTCTCCCGGAAGAATGTGTCTTCTGTCCCTCTTTGCAGGATGGACAGTTTGCTACTTAATTCTCATATAGAAGAAATCTGTCATTTGTGTTTTTTTTTTTTAACTAATTCAAAATACTATAGTATAATAGCATAAAAATCAAATAACCCTGACTAGGAGTTTTAAGACGGGCAGTGAATCTGTTTTATACTGGGCCACACTAGACGATTTTCAAATCTTAACCTATTTTAAAACTGTGGGAGACCACAGAAAAGGGTCAGTTTCAACCGATTTTTAGGATTATAATTCTCCAAATGCAAAATATACTAGAAAATGCATCCAGACCGTGGCGTGAGATCACACAATGTCGATTGTAGTAACATTTTCACAGTGAGAGACGAGATCTTACAAAGACTCACTTGAGAAGAAAAACAAATAGAGGGCAATCAACTGTAAGACCCAGAAGATTACTCTCTGAGAAAACAAAGGAAATTAACATTTGAACTGCCTTGCAATATTACCATCCCCATTCAAGACACAATCACACTTTAGTTGATCACCTCTCAATTTACACATAATTCCCTTAAACTATGAGGACTTCAAAGATTCGCTCACACTTAATGTCGTTCAGATATCATAAAAACCTTTTTCATTTATGGAGTCAGATGAAATAACCGTTTAATCTTGTTGTGTTGCGTAAAAGGAACGACAGGAACGCGCAAAAAACTTCACCCGTTCTATCGGATACCGCCATTGGACAGATTTGGATCTATTCTTCAGAAAATCGGCTGTGATTGCTTGCTACAAATGTGCTCGGTTAACAAATGAATTCTTGCTCTATTTTTTGTCCTTGTATGAATATTCATTTGTAATAGTGACTAAACAACAAATGCCAAGAATTCACTGACAGGCAGGATCAGGGTGCATAAGACCAAATAATGGATGCCGACAGGATTTTCTCCAGCAAACTGCATAAGAAGACAGAGGAAGAGAGTGAGATATAGAGAGAGTGAGTGCCTCACAGATTTGTCTGCATTTATACTGAATGCTTGAATGATAACTGGCATTACCCTCACCAGTGAGGATAAAAAGACTGCATTAGACTTGTGCTAAAAACACCCACACACAACCATATTCAGTGCCTGCCTGAGTTTCAGACGGTATGTTTTGTCTAATATCAGACTACACAAGACTACAATGGATTAGACCGTTTTTCAGTAAAGTGGTCAGGGAAATAGAGAAAAACAACCAGAAAAAAATACAAATTGAAAGAATCAGACAGGATGGCTGCAAAACTGCTATCAAGATGATCAGATAATTTGTTTTTGTTGGGTTTTTTTTTTGCCATCAGCAGCAATCTGTCTCTGAGCAGGGGTCCACTAAAGTCGAATTGTTCAGACGGCGTGTTGATTTCACTTGTGCACCGGTCTAACATAACACAGGCTTTCTTGTAGATCAAAAAGTAGAGCATTGGCCTTTGCAACACCAAGGTCATCATAGGTTCAATTCCCATGGAAAGTAAGAACTGATAAGAATGCAAATGTGTACCTTGAAATGCAATGTAAGTCACTTCGGATAAAAGCGTCAGCCAAATGCATAAATGGAAATATGCTTTTCGCTGGAGAAAGCCAACACTGCTCTCCTCAAGTGATGCATTCAGCAACGCCATTATAGACTTGGCTGCAACATGACAACAAGCAGACTGAACATAGGTAAACGCATAGTATGACTATTTATCTCATAACTCTGAGCTGTGTATCCAACTGTGACATCATTTGAATGAGCTTTTAATCGTCTAAATTACAACAGGTATCATCCAGCAATATATAAATATTCACACATTTTTTTAAAGTCACAGGCTACTAAATATAGCCTATATCTAAACATTTCTAATGGTTCGTGAATCAGAATACATTTGCGCTGTAAGTTTTTACCCTGTCTATTTTTTAGATTTATTACTTTTAACAATGACACAAATCAGTTTAGCAGATTTTAGCCTTTTTAAACAAGCTAAAAATATGACTCATTCTGATTACTCATCCAAGATTTTTGACTAATCAAATTCAATTTTTGCCAGTTCATGGAGTCTTTTCAGCTCATCTTTTTTAGCAGCCCAGCACAAACTCTCAGACATCTGCCTGTGACTCATAACCTCCCAGTATTTACATATTAAAAACTAATGTGCTTATAACTTCTCATTTTCCTCTCTGCACCCTCTTTTATAGAGCCCAAAGACTAAACCTTTGTGACACCCAATGGACTAGTGCTTTTATTGTGTTTTCCTTATAAAATGAAAGTGCTGACAGGGATTTAAAAACATGGCTTATTGTTCTCGCTTGAGATGCACAGCTTTAATGTTTGTCCTCCAGCAGGGTTTATCAGCTGCAGAATGAGCTAAATAATATTTATTCTCTTTAAATAAGGAGAATGTCAGCATGCACGAGTCAAGGTCAGAATGACTTCTCTGAACAAAACATGTTCAGTGTTTAGATGGAGGAATATGTTTTGTTTCTTTTTCCATGTTTCAAAATTTCACCATATCAGATACTGCAGCCAAAAAGGTTTTAGGCGAAAACTCACTCCAGCAAACCTTGATGATATTTCTAACTTTCCTATGGACATTGACATGGTATTAGTGCTCCTGAGGCAGTTTCAGATTATCTGGGGATGTTGTTAGTTTGCAGTGCTGGTCTAACAATTCTAGGTTTGCTGACCATAACTTCACCCGTGGGAGCTAAAACTAATCTGAGAAACTTCTTGAAGTAGTAACAACACTGTTCACAACGACAGCGAGAATGATTCTCTCTTTCATCTTTACGCTGTGTACACAAAATACACCTGCCAGGACCGTGGTGATGTACATTCTGTTTGATTTAAGTTCTACTGAAACCACATCAGAGCAGTTTAATATTTTCATTCAGCAATTTCCCAGTAAACAGCATTTTAATAAATCTTGCCGAGATCAGCTGTTATGAAGAGTCAGCTAGGTTTGCCTCAGGGGGATAAATTGTCTGAGAGCATCACAGAGCTCTTATTCAGTCAAAGTCCAAGCAGGAGAACTCAAGTCGCGACTGTTTCTGCACTGCATGTGGAATCATTATCTCTGTCAAAGATCATTTCTACTCTCTATTCATAAGCTACACAATGTTTTTAACATTTAAAAAAGGTAAACATTTACTCAACCCTCAGACCTGCTTGAGATTCACTCAGGACAGGACAATCTACCAGTCCACCATTTAAAATTATCTTAATTATTAACTGCATTTATGTTTTTTACAGTTTGAACAGTTTTAAAGATAAGAATCTTTATAGATAAGAAGATAAGATAAGATCCTACACCCATGATATAGCCTCACCTGATTAAATTATGTTTTTATATTTCATTTTCACCTGCTTTTAATGACTGCAGGATTGCACCGTATATACATGAAAATTACTGTTCTTCCAGTTTCACCTCTAATATTAAAACAGTTGGGTAATTTACTCTGAAATAGTTATTAATTACGAACTTGAAACGACATCTTCAACAGTGTAATTAGATTAATGTAATAATTTCTATCTCTATTGGTTTAAGTATTATTAAATCAACCTCAACCACTTGAACAATACAAGGATAGACAAGACACGGCACTTTTAATGCTTTCAAATTAACAATACACAATTGCATGAATTATTTTTGAATTGACCAAAGTGTGTAGAGAGAGAAAGTACTTAATTATACTTTTTAAAAATATATGTTAAATCCATTATTGTTTTACTATAGGACAGAATTGTTCTATAGCCTATGCAGTATTTAATGCAATTACTTTGTATTACAGATTTTACTTTATATTCCCTTTAATTGAATTACTGTATTTAGGTTACTTGGTAATTAATTACACCCAACACAATATAATAGTAATTAAAGTGTAAACTTAAGCATTGACTCGAGCAACTATTTCTCCGAAGCTAAAACAGTTCTGCTGATGAGAAATATGCAGACCTCTTTTAGTCTGGTGCTGTTGCCATGGTGACTCATAATATCTGCGGTCTATTGATAATGGCTTTTTATAGTTGTGGTGAACGCACTTAACTAAATTAAGTCAGTGAACTTAGAGTTGATTGAACTAACTATTTCAGCTTCCCATCTCCCATCCCATCTCAGAGGTCAAGTTTTAACTCAGAGTTGGTTGAACCTCCGTATTGAAATGAGTCCCTGGTGTATATGTACCTATCTGCATACCTGTCATGTAAATGCTTACCCTTTCTGGTCATCTTCTTCAGTGCTTTGGCAACAACCTTTATTGTCCTCGATTGGTGACAATCACATAGGTGTATACCACCGCTTTATGCACAGCTGCACTACTTCCTGAACTTAAGCCAGCTCATTGTTTCCTGTCTGCCATTATTGGCCAAATTGATTAATTCAGGTGTGTCTGATTATTGTTGCCGTGACTACTGAGGTCAGGCACACCTGAACTAATCAATTTGGCCAATAATGGCAGACAGGAAACAAGGAGCTGGCTTAAGTTCAGGAAGCAGTGCAGCTGTGCATAAAGCCCATTGTCAAAATTTAATTGGAGATTAAATGAACAAATATGAAGTTTGTGAAGATACTTAAAGTGGAAGAGTAATTCAAAACACTTTTGATAAAGTTTGTTTGCATTGGGCCACCCAAGGCACTTATCCACTGAAGCAAAGCCATGAAGAGTGTGCACACTTCATAATGAAAATGATTATTAAAACTTTAAACAGTTCCCCTCAGGTGGATGTATTTCAAAATTTAACTGCTAAACCCTGCAGCTGTTCATTAAAATTGTAAGGTTAATTGCTCCCTTTGGAGCTCTCTTCTTAGAGATTTGTTAAATTTGTCCATTTGTTGAAGCTTTGTACAAACCATGTTTGCGTCTTCATCGCTTCCCTCAGTAAAAATCCTTCACGAGCGATTACACAGATAAAAGGGCTCAAATTAATAAACACTCACTTTTCATTCGGCTGCTTTCTCTTTGCCTTGGCGTGAACTCAGCGCAGTGTTTCCTCTGTTCTCTCTTTCTCTTTCAATTTCTGCCCAATCCCAGAATGCTCCACTTCCTCTGTTCTTTATTTATTTACTTCTCTCTGCATCATGAAGCCTTTAAAATATTAATTATCATTTCCACAAAAGACTTTCGGGAGGCCTGGACTGACTCCATTATAATAGCTTATTTGCTGAAATAGAACCTCTTGTGTCTAGACGTATAAAATTAGAAATTACAGCACACTTTCTATTGACTAAAATGATAAACGTTTGTTTAGTTGAAAGGAAAATCATAAAAGACAATATAAATTTGATAACAGTCTTGACTATGAGGGAGGACTTCAATAATTCACTCAAGCGAGCGATCGCTTGTTCAAGGTTACTATTATCGAATATAATTGTATAGAGGCAGGACTGTCTTTGTGAACGAGTCATTGAATCATTCACTCATGAACTGATTGGTTGAAAGACTGATTCATTCAGGAACTAAACTGTGCTTGTTGCTCGGAGGCGCACAGCGGCTTTATGGCATCGTTTGGAAATATTTTCCAGGGGAAAGCATAAATAAGTAATGCAAATACTGTATATAAAATGTAAAAAACTAGTTTTTTAAACTGTAAAAGCAGTCCTTTCCTCTTTTGAGAACAATGAGATTTCATTAGCCCTGGTGAAAGGCTGTAACTACACCTGTTTTATTCAGAACATCTGTTAAATAATTTGCAGTCAAACCTCAGGCTTACTCATTTCTGTCGGTAAATAATGGGTTACACCCATTTGAGACTTAGAACTGCTGGATGGGATTGATATTCCAATCACGTACCCTTTTATTGTCTTGTTTTCCTTTGATTTCATTTGGTGGATCTATCATAATTAACCATTAAAAACATCTTTTGCCTGTTGGCTAGTCTTTTACTGCAGTAAACATTTTAATTGTTCGGTTTAATGGATGCATTTTGATTAACGTTGTGAGTATCACCGGCATTTTTGTTATGCTCGTTTCATTTATTTGCTTTTGTTTAAAGTGTGAAGAAGAGGGAAGGTAACACTTTATTTTGATGCTCCCTTTTGAACATGCAGTTGACTATAAGTAACTTTGCAACTATATGTCAACTAACTCTCATTAGAGTATTAGTAGACTGTCTGCTTAATATCTGCAAACACTTTATTGTCATGCTCCTCTAACATTCTACTGACTATAAGTAACATTATTCTATCAACAACTTATTGTATCCCTAACCCTATACTCTACTAATACTCTAATGAGAGTTAGTCGACATGTACTGTAGGTGCAATGTTACTTATAGACAACAGAATGTGTTAAAGGGACCATCCAAATAAGTGAAAAGTGAAACGTAAATTATATATATATATATACTTTTGCAGTTGAATTCAAAAGCATTTTTACATTGCACACACAAATGGCCGGAAGTCCAACTTCAGCTAACTTTATGTCTAACCCTTTAGGTTTCCAGTAGCTATTGTGGATTGGTCTCTGATCTACACCTCACGGGGCTCAGGGCCATGGGCCGGATAAGACAGCATCCTACCTGCTGCTCCTGTTTTGTTTTGTATTTTCTGTTTCAGGTTCCTCCAACCCAATGCCACTCCTAGCGATTAATCTCCTTACTTCTGCTTTGTTTACAGCTAAGTCAGACCACCACCTGACAGGGTCATCCCTCTCCTTCTATGAGATAAAACTTTTACAGGGCTGCAAAGATAACAAACTGCAGCTACTGCCATGGGAGGACAGAGCGAGAGAGGGAGAGAAGGATAGAACAGGATAAATAGCTGCTTGTAAATTTGTCCTGGCAGCCTGTCTTCTTAGTTCCAGCCATTTTGAAGCTAACTGCATATGTTTCAGTTATATGAAATACTGCATAGTCTTAATAGTTCTATAAAAAAGTAATTAACATATGTCTGTTTTTCAAATGTAGGTGTGTACTTCCATTGACATCTTTTGTTTTAAAAACTGAACTAATGCCATTTTCTACTGCCTGACCTAAATGTAACCTCACAGAAACCCTTTTGCATTTTTGTGAACTCATTATTTAATATTTTAAGCCATTCCCCTTCAACATGTATAATTTGAGGCTTTCCTATCTTTGTGCAGACAATAAGCAAAACACTCACTTCATCCCTTTGAGATTACTCACATCAGTAAAGTGCATTAATATGCAAAGTAATGAGTGGTTTTGGGTTGCTCTAAAATCAGACATTTGGGGTGATTATCTTTTTCATGGCCCAATAAAAGCTTCTGCATCCCGGTGCTGCCTTGTTTCCATCTGCTAAAATGGCATCTCAAATCTTCGCCACTGCGTTGTACTAAAATAAAGCTCAATAAATACCATAAAGCCCCCCCGACACTCACACTAAATTTATACCCACAAGGCAAAATACAAAAACAACAGCTGAGCTTGTGTTGTAATTAAAACGTATTATCATAACCGCACCTTTATGATGTTTGTTCGAAGGAGTTTTGGGAGTTTGTTTTCCATCTCTTTGTACTTTCTGTCTTTTAGATGGTTCATTGGTGCCACTATGCAAAGAAATTAATGTTGACTGATGTGCCAAAACATTATGACCACCTGCATAATAAGCTGTTGGTCCTCCTCGTGCTGCCAGAATAGTGTTGTTCTGCTGAGGCATGGACCCTACAAGATCCCTAAAGGTGTCCTGTGTTATCTGGCACCCAAGACATTAGCAGCAGATCTTTCAAGTCATGTAGGTTGCGAGGAGGAGATGCCGTGGAACAAACGTGTTGATGTGTTGGTCCAACACATCACACAGAGGCTCATCCCTCTTGAGATATGGGGAAATGGGTGCCAGGGCAACACCCTAAAGTCTTCATCTTATTTCTCAATCCATTCCTGAAAAATGTGTGCAATGTGACATCCTGCTGAAGGCTACTTCCACCAGGGAACACCATTTTCTTGAAGGCCTTGAAGGTCAGCAACAACATTAAGATAAGTGGAACTTGTCAAATTCACGTCCATATGAATGGCCGGCCCCCCAGCAGAACATCTCCCAGAGGCTCCTTCCACGGGCTTGTTGTCGTCTCACAGTGCATCCTGGTGCCATCACTTCCCTGAGTAAAAGGCACATATGGCCGTCCACGTGATGTAAAAGAAAACAGGTCTCATCGGATCAGGCAATATATTCTTCAACTGCTCCAAGGTCCACTTCCGAGGCTCGCGTGCCCATTGCATGCTCCATTACTTTGTATCTTACGTTACGGCCCCATAGAAGCTGTTTTTTTTTAAATAAGCCAAAGATTGCATCATAACCACGGGAATTTCTGTCGCACAATAGAGACATTACCGTATAGACAGGAGGAGAAGCTCGCAGGCAATCTTTTACTGTCTATGAGGCAATCGGGGGGACATGAAGGCCGAGGTAGAAGCCCATAAATAGGTAGTCCATTAGAAAAAATGAGAAAAAAAATATTTTAACAACGTTTTTGAGGAATTAGGGATTCAGATTTGTCTTGGCACAGCTACTAGAAGATTTACAATGGCCAGACTGTCGTCACGCTCAGTTTGAGCCTGCGTAGTTTCTTAGGCATCAGACAGAAAGTGCTATAATCGGGCTTCAGTCTTCTCCGTTGAAATCAATGGGGTCACTGTGTCCATTTCTTATACTGTCTTCGGGGTTACTGGCGGCTTCACTTCTGACCAATGGAAGACAGCGAAGGGGCGTCGTCCATCTTTTTTTACAATCTATGTTGCCCTCTAATGGCCTGGCAGCAGAATACAGCTTTTTTAGACGTTTCTGCGGATCCGTGTGAATGAGGATCGTTTTGACAATGGTGTTGTCTGTACGCAGAAGGAAAAACTTCTCAGTTTTAAACAGTTGTCGTGTAGACGTAGGCTACCCTTAGACAGACTGTAAAATATCTGTTCTCTGAGGAAGTGCCCACTCCACACATGAACACCACAGGTCACACTCACTTGTGACAACAAGATGTTACAGCCCTCTCTCTCATCCACTTTACCCCCTAACACCCTCTTTTCTCAATCTATTATTTGTATTTATTTATTAATATTTTATTAATTTTACATTTATTTATTTATTTTTTATTTAGCGTTAAGTATTCCATGATGTCCAATTGTTTGGTCCAGGGAAATCATATTTTCCCCCTCTCCACTTTCCTTTAGCAAATTAAATTTGCTCCTAACTGTCCCACTGCAGTTAATTAACTGCCTGTGGTACCAAATTGCAAATTTACATTTTTATAGTTTTTCAAGTTAATTAGCGTGCTCACTCAGACAGACACATCCTGTTTGTGTGTCTTCTGTTTTGGACCACCTGTTTCGAAACTATTCTGACAAAACAATGTCTCTTGGTGACAAATCTACTACAAACCCTCAGCATTTGCAAAATTCCTCAAATTGATGTCATGAATGATATAATAACATTAAACTAAGCTTCTTTAGAACGTTGATTAATGATTGAATATTTAACAAACTCATTTATTTATCTGTACCTCTCTGTATTGCTCCCTTTTTTTGGCAGACCCTCAGTGATAGATTGGCAAGGTGACAAGGCTCAATCTACTACTTTGTAGAGTCAAGCACACCTGTTGGTCAGCAGGATAAAACTATAAAGGAGAGTTGTTGAATATATGCCCATTCTGCAAGTCAGAATATTGTCACCAAATACCAAACTGAATCACAAAATTATTGTTTTATAACTTGAGAAGTAACTTCTCAAACCAATAGAATAATATGTGATCACCCCTCTGTGACCCCATTGCAAAAGACAGCCAGAATGTGTCTGTTTATCACAAAAGGAAAGAGAAAAATCCTTTTGATGAGTCACATGACCTGTCAACCCAGAGCAATGCGTTTTAGCAAGATACCTCTGGGTGACAGATACTTCACACTCATTTCATCTGTTTTACAGTTCTGTCATCATTCATTAAACATTCAGATTGAATTTACAATGTGTTTTTTTATGTCCTATATGTTTTGTTTTTTGATTTATTGATTGTTATACAGTAGTGGCCAAAATGATGTTCGGCCTTGGAAAATTCTACCCTTTTATTATTATTATTATTTTAAAGACATTGTAAGCATATTGTTTATCAGTGTAAAGCTCAATGCTTCTGTCTAATGCATCCCTCCTGATCTCTCACAGGCCTTGCTATGCCTGTCTTGGACCTGCTGTTCCCCATATCTCCCCTTCTCTTAGTTAGCGGCATTCACAAGCCAGCTGTTTATAATTAAATTTATACGCAATGGTGAATAGCCAGATAAAGGGAGCAAATAGTTCTGTGTGCTTCAACTGCAATGCAGAAAGTAGACAAGCATATGTATAATACCACTAATTAAGAGGGTTGTTAGGAAAGGGCAAGCTTTAGGTGATCCTGCTGTGATGGAAAGCCAGGATGTACTTCTCATATTTGCTGCATCCTTACTTTTTTTTATACAATATATGTGTGCGTGTGCGTTTGTCTCTCAGTGCTTTTGTAAAATTATCCGAAACCCCTGGAGAGGATCTAGCCAGATTGAACGAGCTTGTTTTTTGATGTACTTTTATCATTTTGTTTGGCTCTTTGCCTCTTTTAAGAGTGTGATAGATAGAGTGAGTAAATGTTCCCTGCGTATACTGTTGCTGTAAGGTCCCTTTCCAGTATGGGGGTAATGATTTCTCAGTGGGTAAACAAATAAGAAATATTCTTTTTTTTTTTTTTAATGTAGAGCAAGAAAAAAAAAAAATTTACTTGCTACACAGATAATTACAGTTAATTAAAAATAAGATTATCATTCAAATTAAAATCATCCTGTCAACATATATAGGGAGCAAGGATGCAAATCAGCGAATGTGAGTGAACAATCGTGGATGGTTCAACTAATGAAAGACACACAGCACAATAACACGCTGTATGTCTGTTATATTCACATTATTTTCTTTTTCCTCACAAAGTCTTACATTTTGAAGTGGAACAGTTCGTTGGTGAGCGTGCGACTGAATCACAGAATTGCTGTGAACTAATGCTTTATCTCTGAGGACAGAGATCAGTTAAAATAAACATCAACGGACTGCCATTGCTACCTTGGGGATGGTCCTCCATATGGTTCGATGACACTATGGTGTATTCAAGCAGAAATATACTTAATAACAGCTTTAATTAAACTCTGAATGACAGATTGAGACTTAACCGTGGCCCTAAAACTGCAACTATAAGCACTCTAAAATTAATGTAATTGCATTAGATATAAAATATTAAATCAAGTGCCATCTGCAAACAAATTGTACCCTTTTTATAACTTTTTATAACTTTTATGTAACATTTTTGCAATGACTTTTGCCCATCTGTTGTCGAGGTGTATTAATATATGTATATGGAAGCCCATTTCTGAGGAAAGAATTGCGTGACCCTCAATTAAGAGAAAATAATTCTGAATAGCAAGTTATATAAAGTCCAATTCTGAGGAAAAATCTTTCTTCAGTGAATGTTTATTTCTCACAATTCTGACTTTATAACTCAAAATTGTAAATGTAAACTTGAAATTGTGAAAAGGGAAAAAAAAGCAATTGCCTTTTTTATTATTATTCTGTGGCGGAAACAATCTTCTATACATCACAATGTTCCACTAACATGTGACAATCAAAAACATTTTTGACTTGATTTTAAACAACAGGCTATCAATTATTTTATAATAATTATTTTTTCTTTTATTCTTTGAAATACGTTTAGTCACAACAAGTCACAATATGTGCTAAGATGCAGATGAGAAAGTCGCTGCTGTGAAGACACGAAATGAGAATCTGGCACGGTCACATTTCCTCTGCTTGTTACTCATCAGCCACAGATGTCAGCACTCCTTTTGTCCTTGTACTTGATGAGCGTCAAGAGACTGCAGCTGTGATTGGTTGACATCCAACCAACCAAGCTGCTTAACTGTGGTGCTGTCCATGGTGCTGCAGCACAAGAGACAAGAATCAAGGGTTTAGGGATTTTATCTTTTGCTAATCTTGTCATTTCTGCACTGATTGCAGTTTTTATTGGATGAATACAATATCTAACATCCTTTTATCAAACCTCCTGTTCTACTTTTTAAATAAAGTCCTCAACTAAAATGTTCTGGGGATGAGTCTACTGTCCAATAATTCCTGTGGGTATTAATAAAGTTGCATTGTTTATTGTATCACAAGCATATTTATATATTTAAAAATATACCTCTCTTTAATGAAAACATAAATGAACATGTTCATTTAGCGTAAAAAAAAATCCCATTTAAAAGGCTAATGTGCGGGAATGTGATCTGTCTCCTTAAAACCTGTTGACTGATGATGAACTATCTGAACTAACATAGACACACGCCACACCAGTCACACCTCAAAAGAAAAGCATTTAGTTAACATACAGTAAAGGCCTATAAAGAGATGTCCGGCCTTGGAAAATTGACCTAAATTTGTATATATATTGCATATTGATAGACATAGACTGAAGTGCTGACCAGCAGGTAACTGGAGTGGCCCCCAGGTTACTGTTTGAACTGCTTATAAATTCATTGGACTTCATCCCATCTGATAGAACAAACAGAGCCAGACCTATAAACTGAGCTTATGGGCCCATTAACTCCTCTCCGGGTCCATGTTTATCACAATATTGGAAGTGCAGGATAGTCCCTACGGACACAAAACAGCAGCGTAATCCACTCTGGCAAACCTCTGTGATCGTTTACAGCTCATTCTCATGCACTAAACAGCTTTCAAATGGGCGTGTAGGAATCACTGGTGAACGGGACACCCTCATAGAGCGGTCTCAACCCATCTCAAAATATGAGGCAATTACATTATGGCTAATTTGCCTATTTAGAGCAATTTTACTTCACATATATGGCACATTAAAGCGACAAATATACAGGAATCTCGGTCACAGAATAACATGTCTAGCGTTCCTGAATTCTCATTAATGATAACTACTTTTTGAGAGTTATCTTTAGGACAATTCAGCTTGTGTCATTCACACCCAAAGCGTTTTTGTGTTGACCCGCACTGTTTTTCAGGTGCCTCCCTGCGTGGCCTATCCTGGGTAGCCCGGATGTTACCATGTTAATATTTTACTTGAATTTTTCGATCTGAATTTGAGCAGGCGAATTTAATCAACCTGAATGTATTTTATCTGAAATTCTATAAGTTGATTTTTTTTTTTTGAGCATTGAAAAAATTTTAATCGAAATTCAGGTTTTTAAAATAGAAATCAAGAATTTGCATAGGCCTATTTAAATTTCAGAGGTAAATCTGAAACAAATAAATTTAGATGCATGGTTTCCAAAGTAAAATAATTTCAAAGGGGTGAATTCAGAGCAAATAACTTAATAAAATAAAATATTTCAAAACTAAGTATTCAGTGGCTGTTAAATTTCAAATGGTTGTGTCTCTTATTTGCTCTCTTATAGTTAGCTAGACATATTCAGGTTTTTAACATGAGCATATATATCGATTTTTTTGTACTCTCCTTTGTGCGTATACAGTCAGATAAATTCCTGCAGGAACTCATGATTCATGTTGAAGCCTATGTCATATAAAAAAAAACTGTGAGCGTTCGACTTACTGTCTGTACACATCTCAGTTCAATTTAATTTCTAAAGGAACATGCCCTCAATCTTATACAATCATATCAGGCATTCACACTCCCTTGTTGTGCGTTTAAGTGACACAAGACAGCTCAAAATCCTCATTTCCTGTCAGTTATCAACACAAATAAGCTGCAGTGTCACAGGTGCTAGTGGGTTGAAGTGTTAATGTGGGTGAGTTATTTGAGCCTGATGTGTGTGTATGTGTGTGGAGGGGATTTATATATCCTCACGTCTGGATTTTCATTTGGGAGAGAATAATAACAGATCAGATATGGGAGTTAATCACAGCTTTTCTTCTTTATATCACCCATGAGAATTAGACACTGCTCTCTCTCCGTTTCTGTCTCACTTTGTCTCTATCTCTTTCTCCTTCACCTTTTCTATTGTCATCGCTCCCTTTTTTTCCCTGTGTAAATGCCTCATAAATCAGGTTCATATAAAGCAGCCATCATAGTGAAGGCAGCTGTTGTCCCCCAGAAACTCATTAAAGAAAAAAGAGAAGCACTCTTCACTAATGAAAGTGAAGTGATGTCTAGGTCTTAACACACATTATTCTGCAAGGTCTTATTGGGACAGTGAGAAGGAAGTGTTGGAATATGATAAAGAGGCATGGAAAGGAGGAGAAGAAAAGAGAGGAGACATTATATTGGAGTGTTATGATGATTAATAAGATTCTACGAGGGGTAGAGAAAAGACGAGCTGAAAGTTAGTGATACAAAGCCGTCAGATAACAGAGGGGAAATGAGCAGCATGTCTGTTCTCACATAGGCTATAAATACTAACACAATAAAACAGATGGAATAAAAAATCAACTTGTGTTGAGGGACATATTAGCAAGAAATTTTTTGCTTTGTTTGGCTAGTCAGATGTTTAGGCCTTTTGTAGTATAATTTTTCTGTGCTGCTGTTTTTAATTGTTCCTATGGGAAAGATTGTAGGACTGCACATGCACATTGGCTGGCCTAGTCTGAAGAATAAGCGTTTTATTGCTATTTGAGCATAAGCAACTACATTTATGGGACAGTTCATGTCAGATTTTGTTGCTGATTTGAAGTGTTATTTAAATGTGAGTTTGGCAGGCAGGTTTTGAGGTTTCGGGATTTCCCCGTTCTGGGACTTGGTCGTGGATGCCTGAAATATCTGCCTGTTGTTGCAAATGCAGACAGTGAGTGAACAGATTTTCCTTGAAAGAGAATTTGACTACGGAGTTAACATGCTAAGTGCAGATGTTTCATGTGTTTATTTAGATTTATTAAAAAAAAAAAAACGTAGCCTGGATATTTTAAACACAAACCAATTTTATATGAATTTGTTTAGGCTAAAGTGTTTTGTACATAAAATGCAACACATTCTCATCCTAGGGCGTCATCTAACTTACGCTTTTGACCATGCGTCTAAATCACACATGGCACCCTTTAGTGTCAGTTAGATGACGCTTCCCTTATGGGTGGGTTTAGGTGTGGGGTAAGGTTTTAGACCACTAGGGGGCGCTTTCTAGCCCATATATATCTGCGTCTCATATTGAGGGTACCATGTGCGTCGAATGTTGACGCATGGTCAAAAGCGTCAGTCAGATGACACCTTGGGAGAAAAAAACATTAGCATGAAGGTCAACCTCTAACTCTATATAACAAACGAATACTTTAACGCATTTCAAAAATTCTGAAAATATCAATAAAAAAGACATCTAAACAAAACAAGGAAAAGGGGCTATAAATAATATATTAATTCATACATATATATGCAAAAAGTTCAATACTAATACTAATTCATATATATGCAAAAAGTTCAATATTATGTGTCCATTTGTATATGTAAGTGTGTAGGCCTGTAAACGATTACGCTTCAAGCTATTTTTGTTCAGGTGGCTGATATATGTCAAGAGAAAAAGAGGTGTACCACTATTATCAATAGAAATGTTGTGTGTGTCAGAGACAGAGAAAAAAAAAAGAAATATGCGGTCTTGAGGCACAAATGTGTTAGACTCTTGAGTGATGCCCAGTCCGGCTGCAGTTTTGACACTTCTGTGGATGTTTATGTGTGTGTGTGTGCGTGTGTGTATGTGAGCGTGTACGAGTGGGTCTAACAGAGTCACTTGAGCCTCTATGGACCCTGTTGGAGAGAAAGTGGCAGGCTGGTCAGCTGTGTGAGTGAGCTGAACGAATAAAACAGACTCTCTATTCATTCTGGTGAAATCACAAAGTAAAATGCACACAAACGTGTCCCTGCTTGATATACAACCTCTAATAGACATAATCGGTTTTAATGAGGAAAAAAACTATTTGATTGTGGATGATTGTGGATTAGAACCCAAGTCCCCAGCACATTTCAAACCAAACTGACGTCCTTGATAAATTCTTTAGTGAACTATCCAGCATAGTGGTTACTGAATCAACATCAAACTCACGATTGATTCTGAACGAGTCACATATACAGTGGAATTGCTTTGCTGTTTTGGCTGTGCAGCGTGCATGTTTTCTTTAATAATTTGAATAAACCATTGTTTACTGAGTGGAAAACCACAGTGCATGGGAAGATATGTGAGAGAAATAATGAAATAATGAGGAGGATACAGGTTTAGGGAAGAAGTAAAAGAAAGGGAAGGCTGGGAAATGAGCAAGACTGATGTTCAGCACTCTAGAGGACTGACATGTTTGAACACTCCGCTGGCATGCAAATATAGATCAAAAAATGGTTTACCATATTTAACACCAACTTAACTATCCATGTGAGATTTATACGTTATGCAAGAAAATTAGCACTCATTAATTGAAACCACGTGGCGTTTTGTCAAACACACAGACGGGAAGACAGTCACAAACTGAAATGTATAACCGATCTAACATGTGAAAGTTTGGGGTCAGTAAGATAACAAGAAAAATTTTGTTTCATTAATGCTTTCTTTTCATCAAAGAAACCTGAAAAAAATATAGTTGTTTTCAACAAAACATTAAGCAGCAAAAAAAACTCTTCAAGAATGATGACTGATGATATGATGATTGACTATTAAATGTTTGTTGAGCAAATCAGCATATTAGAATGGTTTCTGAAGGATCATGACACTGAAGTAATGATGCTGAAAATCCAGCTTTGCCAACACAGGAATAAATTGCATTTTAAAATATATTAAAATAGAAAACAGTAACTCTAAATTGAAATATTTCACAAAATGAGGACTTTGCCTGATCACCCTACCAGTAACTCATTGACATTCGTCTGCTGTCGAGATACTGTAAGAGCATTGTAACACATCCACCCCTCTACACTCCTGTCTGTTGACACATCAGTTTATGATCTCATTACACAGTCCATTAATTAACAGTGAATTAGTAAGAGAGAGCAGCCAACAGTGAACACCTGTCCACACACACTCATGGGTCCTCTCCTCTCTGGTATGTTTGCTCAGCTCATGTTTTAACCGTATGCCATTCTTTTCATTTAACCGTCTGCCTGATGCCATGCATTTTCAGGGCCCTGTGCCATGCCATATAATGCCTCTGTGGGATGCTGAGCAGCTTTTTTCTCAGGCACTCAGGAGGCCACCTAATCACATTGGCAATACAGCACAGCCTATCACTTAACTACCATGTCATTCATCACCATGGCGGATAATTGACAGGTTCTGCTGTAACTGGAAGAGCTGTGTCAGCACAGATAAATGCAGGGCGGGCATACAAATGAAAGCCACTGTATCAGTTTAGATGTTTATCAATGCGAGGCGCTCTAGGGGTCTATTTTACTGCAAATCGTTTTCGATATAAAATTGTAAATGTGAATATAATACAATAGAGCGTGAGAGGGCCATGAGTAAGACACAATATGGAGATCCATTAGCCAAATATAGGATGCTGGCTGTCATTATCTACGTCAAAGACCCCAAAATAAAAATGCTCTCGTCATTTATTCATGCCTCGTGTCTCTGTAGGACCTATTTCTTCTGTGAAATTCAAAAGGAGATATTTAAATCAGAATTTCTAAGCTGCTTTTTCTATACAATGAAACGAGTGGTCACAGCACCATGGCTGTCAAGCATGTTTAAGGCACGATTTTCAGTGAATAACAAATTAAATTTACACAATCTCGCAAAAAGACTTCAGGAGACATATACTGCAAAAACCATATAGAAATGCTTTTACGGTTCTTTTTGGATCCTGACCGCCTGGTCCCCATCCACTTTCATTATATTGAAGAGATAAGTGTGATGATTCTACAAAACAGCTCCATTTGTGCTCCACATTGGCACTTTAAACTACTCTACTTAAGTGAATGTGCAATATTTTTGGACACGTAACTGTATGTTATTTGCAGTTAAATGAAAATGTATTCATCGTCTGGTGTTGTTTAAAGCCCTTTGAAGCTGCACTGAAACTCTCATTTGGACCTTGAACCATTTGGTTCCCAATGAAGTTTATTATATGGAGAAAATCCTGGAATGTTTTCATCAAAAACCTTAATTTCTTTTCGACTGAAGAAAGAAATACGTGGACATGGATGACATGGGGGTGAGTAAATTACCAGCAATTTTTTTTTAAAGTGAACTACTCCTTTAAGTGTGTTAAGTAACAGTTATGGAAGTGTACTCTCTTTAAGTGGCCTTTTTAATTAATATTATATAAGTAGTTTTTTTAATGTAGGCCTACTTTTAAGATTAGAAGTATTACAGATGCACATAGAATACAATCAAGCACACTTCTTTTTCACAAGGGTCTTAAAACTGTTTTGTTTTCTCCTCCCAAAAGGTCACCTCTAACATCATTAAAAAATATATATATAACAACTGTGTTACTATAAACAAGGAGCTGAACTCGGCAGTGTGGTCAGGTTTTAAATTATTGCTTTCCAAAGATCACTGAATCCAAGATGTGACTCAGATAGATTAGTCCTTCTGTCCGATCAATAAGTAATCAATAGCCGTACCTGCTGGAACAAACCTGGTGGGCTTTTGACAGGCAGAGGTGACACAGAGACATCAGACACAGTGCAGGGCCGGGACCCTTCATTAGCAGCCAAAGGCCACAAGGTCAAGTCCTGCCTGAGGGAGTTCTGTGACACAAGCCTCAAGAAACGAGGGGAGGATTTGGTAAATCTTTCTGTCTGTTTGAAGGTCTGAATAAGAACAGGCACCGGGGGGAAAGACAGAAAGAAAAAGAGACGGGTCAAAGCGGGTTCACGGAAGAGAGAGAGAAAAGTGTACTCTGATTGTCTGGGTGCTTCTCTCACAGTGTCAGACACACTGAGAATACCAATAACATCATTTCAAAACACTTACAAACAATTACGGCCCATGACAACAGCTAACAGACCTGATCACATTCACGCTGACACGTTAACTGGAAAGCAAAATATTATCATTTTCTCATCCCTCACGTTGTGAAACTTTCCTGAACATTTTGAATGTGTTGGTTGCATCTTTCTTTTTCCACATCGTTAATAGTGTCCAATACTGTTAAATATGAGGCACAAATCATTCGCATATAATAACCAATTTCGCTTCCTTTTCATTTCTTCCCTGTTAATAAGTTGAGCGTGCTGTGTGCTGAAGACCTCTTCCTATCTAACTAAAATTTTTCTCTTTGTGCTCTCAGTTAATTTCATTTAAGTGCTTTAATTAAATGCTGTTTTGACGAGGCTGGCATGGAGAGACATGCACCGAAAACGGATCAAAGCATATTAAGGAATCTCCCCTCTTCTCGGGAGGTTAATATTTCATTTTCAGCCTAATTTGCACCAAATCAAAAAGACATTGGAAAGCCGGGCAACAGCACGCAGCGGCTGTGAGCTTGGACCAGACATATCTCATTCCCTCTTATGTAGCAGAGGGAATTATATTTACCATCCATTTGAGCGAGAATGACCATTGTCTGGCCATGGCTATACGTGAGTGGTACACATTTGCTATTGTTTGTATATATATATATATATATATATATATATATATATATATATATATATATATATATATATATATATATATATATATATATATAATAAACTAGATGAAAATAAGAAAAATATAATTTGAATAAGAAAATGCTGTTAATAAATATGCAAGCATTGCAGATTTGGAGCAGAGATGATTGTGCCCAGAGGTGGTTTGAAGGTGTCTATATCTTCTCTCGCTCCTGGATTGTTTCTCTCATCAATGGAAAAACTTGGAGTGGACCTGGAGCAATTCCTTCAGAATTGCTGTCACACCAGTCCACACACACATACTTTGTTCCAGTCTGCATTACTGCATGGCAACACAAAACATTTATTCATTTGGCTTCTTTTGGAACTATTTTTGCTGGCAAAGAAGAAGATACACTTACTTACTGCCCAGATTTTATTTGAAACATAAGTTACTTGTTATTAACTTCCGTGTTATAAAGGGATTACTGACAATACATCTCACATCCCTCCACCTCCCCAACTCCAATCAAACACATCAACTTGGCATTGCTTGCTCCATGAATCTACTGTTTGCGCTACAGGAAATGCCATCTCTTTTTCTATTCATTTCCATTACGGATAAATATTTTAGTCTTCATGAATTCTGTAGTCTGTGAGAGTATTTATCCCTAGACTTTCACCTCACACACAAGTATTAAATAAAAATGTGAACTCATGAATAAGAGAAAAACAGCCCTCGAAAGAATTCTCAAGACCAAGAGACCAAGACCAGCCATTGAATTTAGCCGTAAAACTCAAGACATTTTTAACATTTTAAATCAGACAACAATGAAATCATAAATTGTGGTTCATAATTTTTAAACTGTAAACTGATAATGGCTATACAGTATTTAACAGCTGCCACATTTAGCAGCATGATTTCTACACACACATAGGACACGCTCTCTAATCATGTCACAATGTGAAATCATCCAAAACATCTGGTTTGTAGCACCCCCTAGAGGAGTGTGTTTTTTGCGTTTGTATTTGAAAGAGGCAGATGATAGCATTCAGATTACAACTCTTACTTTACGTTTGGTAATCTGGATTAAATCCTGTAGGGACAGCATTAAACAACACTGGCTGAGAATCTGTATGTGTGTGGAAATGAGTATTAGTTTTGATTGGATTGAGGCTGGGGATTTGTGTATTTCAACTGAGATTACCAATGCGATCCAGCCTTGAGAGCTCTCTACACACACTGACAGTGACACGGGGAAGGGAGGTTAGTGTACCTGACCCTATCGCTATAGCCTTCTTTCTGAAGCGCGCTTGCTTGAATAATCTGCTCTGTAGGCTATCTCGTATACGTGCTCTGAAACGTGGGAGTTACAGAAGAGTGACATTTCAAAAACCTGACAGCAGGGATGTGAATATGTGTGTTCGTTCATATGTGTGAATTTAAGTGTGTGAGGTGAGAATTTCACTCCGGACCGCCTCACTGATACTGTTTTAATAGTGCCCTCTGCTGTCTGACGTACCAATACACAACTCTCATTCACTCACTCCATTAACAGAATTTAATAGAAAAAAATTACAGGTGCTCCTTGGTGATCAGATTAAGCAACTAAAGAAATGAAGAAGTCCTTGAGATATGTTGTGGTGTCGACCGGTAACTTCAGCACTCAGGTGAGTTCAGTATGCGCTATCAGCCAATTGTGGTGGTTCTACTCATTGATTTTATGTCAGTCTTATCTCTGAAGGCCCATTACAGTAAACAAAGCCAGATGAATGCACGAGCACAACCAAAAACACACGTATTATTAGTTACATTGTTTGTTTTATTTGTGTGTGTGTGTGTGTGTGTGTGTGTGTTTCAGAATGCTTTACCAACTGATGTTATTTAGCATGCACATAATCATATGGTGTCACCACATGGTTAAGGTTTTGCCACTTTTTCAAGGATACATTGATAGCGCTGGAGTAGCTAAATAAATTAGCAAAACTGCTAACTTTAGGCATAAATTGCAAGGTATACTTCAGTTCATCAGCATAGTAAGTAGGTATGCTTTGGTTAGCAACAATGAGGCTAGTGTTGTGGCTTTACAACAAGCTAGTGTGCTAAAATGCTACAATGACCTGCACAGAATTAAGTGAATATTTTGCAAATGTGTTGTCGTTTCTTATGGTAGTTCTATAAATTAGTTGTTTGTTTTGTTGTTTTGTTATATTTTTAATATCGCTATTAAGTAGTTTTAACTGCTTTTTGTTAGTAGCTTGGTTTATTATTGTAGCTAATAAACTTTGCATTTCTTATCTCCGTATGTCGCTAGTAACCACACTCAATGTATTTTTTTTTCAACACATCCCATAATTTTTAAAACATACCTCAACCAGATGGTAGAGATGGCTCAATCAGTTACTTAAGTTAAGTGACTTAATAAATATATAGTTACTCAAAAATGTGCTCAATCATTTGGTCGAGCAGACAGTACCTCCATCCAATCAACAACTGATGGATTGAACCAAGTGACTTTAAGATTCATTTTTCAATCTGAACTGATGCTACATATAAATTTGTGTTCTGACAGAGAATGACATCTGTCCTAACTGACACTTTTTTCCACTCGAGAAACATGCTGTGATGCTTTTGTTCGGAGTGTCACATGCTCCATTGATCTTCATTCACTTCAGCATTATTTGAGTACGTACACGTCAGCAGCGTCTTACATCACCAGCGTCACTGCGGACTCGTGAACGCAGAACCGGAAAAGAATTTAATAAAGTCGTAGTTTTTGATATTTTTGGACCAAAATGTATTTTCGATGCTTCAAAAGAATCTAACTAACCCACTGATGTCACATGGACTACTTTGATTATGTCTTTATTTCCTTTCTGGTCAAGGACAGTATACCATACACATTTTCAAAGGAGGGACAGAAAACTCATGGACTAAATCTAAAATATCTTGATATTTTATATCTCCGAAGATGAACGGAAGTCTTACAGGCTTGGAACCACATGAGGGTGAGTCACCCACTAATGACATAATTTTAATTTTTGGGTTAAACTAACCCTTTAAGAGGTTAACTCTTACATTCCAATTACATGTACAATCAAGGCACCAGATGAACGCTTATCTTCCACTCGTTTGAAAGGTGCGCTCAGTTTGTTTCTAGCATAAAGTATTAAAGGGAGATATGGCTCAGGATTCATGAATATAATTAAACCTTATTAGCATGTTTGGGTGATTCTGGGGAGTTAAAGCAGAATTTGAGGTAGCATTCTTTTGAACCTAATTACAAGTTTCCAGCAGCTTGTTGACCGGGTTGTTCACCCAGGTTGTGATCCTCAGACAGATTTCAGTTTTATATGACAACCTTTTACAGCAGCTCATGTCTGATTTCCTTAAAAACAGTTTTGCTCCCTGGGTATTAAGACATGTGGGCAGAGCTTCACACATGTGCCCAGTAATTAACCATGTGGATCGTCGGGCAACTCTGGCAATCTGTGGGCACAGCAGGGATGGGTCCTTTTCTTACTAATAGCTGGAGGCGTGTTTGTGTGTGTGTGTGTGTGTGTGTTCACTACTCGCTACTCCTAATGTACTAACTTGGATGGGTTAAAGGGTTAGTTCACTCAAAAATGAAAATTATGTCATTAATGCCTCACCCTCATGTTGTTCCAAGCCCATAAGACCTCCGAACACAGTTTAAGATGTTTTAGATTTAGTCCGAGAGCTTTCTGTCCCTCCTTTGAAAATGTGTACGGTATACTGTCCTTGTCCAGAAAGGAAATAAAGACATCATCAAAGTAGTCCATGTAGTCAAAGTTATCATCATATATATTGTTGCCATCAAAAATTTTTGTCATCAAAAACTCCTAAACTACATAAAGATGTTTCAAAAAAGAAACTCATGTCTCGGTGTAGCTACAAGCACAGAAAACCCTTCCTTCCCACCAACATTAGTTTGGGTAATTAATCTTTTCTTCTTTCACTTGCCACAAATATCGCTCTGTATTTTTGGAAGAGCAAAAAAAAAATCTTTTTCATCACAACCACCACTGAAAATGAGAGCTGAGAGTCTCATTAACCAACAGCTGTGTGGTGATGATGAGATTCACAGAGAGGAAAAGAGGAAGGAAGGAAAGAGAAAATGATGGAGGTTGAATATAGTATATCAAATCTGTGGAAATTGAGACTATGTGCATGTGTTCATGATGCAAATTCATCATTCAGAGGTTTATTTAGCATTACAAGGGCTCACAACACTCCTAAACAATATGCTGCAATTTCAATATATTTCTTATTAAATGCCTTGATTTTGGCAGTATCATTATTAGCTCAATATAAAGCAAAAGAAGTCAATGTTGAGTCCCACCCATGGCAGAAAATCAAATGTATGTGTGTGTTTATGATACAAGAGTGAGTCTGTGGGTGTTAATCGCACATTAATCTTGGCTAGGATGCTGCAGCTTTTTATTCCCGCACAAATATTAAAGGGCAACTCCACCCATTTGCATTAAGCTTTCCATTGTTAGAAACCCAGTTATAGACCATTTCAAAAGATGTAAACAACACTGGTCCAGAAGCACTTCCTGTTTCAGTTTGTAACTGTTTTCTTTATTTCACATGTAAAGAGAACATCTTAAAGATGTTTGTTTAACTTTTTGATTCAGTTTTAAATGTTCTGTTAGTTGTATTTTATCCCAGCTTTTATGTAGAGTTAAAAAACTGAAACAGGAAGTGCTTCTGGGCCAGTGTTGTTTACATCTTTTGAAATGGTCTATACTACTGAATGGTTGTGCAACACTTTCTCATTTTCTCCTGAGACGAGAGAAATCTGCTATTTACCTTTTTTCACTTCCTGCTACAATGACGCAAAAATCGTCTTTTTACGTCATTGTTGGCGGAAGTGTAAGAGAGGGGGATTTCGGGAAAAACTACAAGCACAAGGGCCCTGTCCCAAATGGCACACTCCGGACTTGTGGACTTCCTCAGAGTCCACACTTCGGTGACGTCATGCAGTGCAGACCTATAGGGCCCTTAGCGCGAGTCCGCGAGGGTGCATTGAGAGGTATTTTTGGGACAGACTCGATCGTCACGCCGGAAACAGGAACTCGTTCCTCACGCCTCTGAAAGCCCTAACAGTTATCCCTCTCCATACGGAGCTGAATAAACTTAAAGATCATCTCATCAGTCCCTTTATTAGAAATATATAATATTTATTTTTTAAATGACACAAACATGTCATTAAAAAAATTCCATTCTTTAGCATCGAAAACAGGACTTATTTTATTTTCCAAAATCGTATCCATGTGAACTACATAATATTCAATTTAACACAAAATGAAGACGAGTTTAATAAAAATGTATAGGTTTCAAAATTTACACTATGTTTATATGACGGTTCTATTTATGTAATGAATCATAATGCAATCGTATATTCAACAGCTATTACGTTTGAGATACAACCACTGGTTGATAATATGTTTGTATAAACTGTAAGTAACAACTGGTAAAATGTTCGCCTATGTCATAAAAAAACATAATTAAACTCTTAAATGTTCTCTTCTCAGTCATGTTTACAGTCCGTGAGTGAAATCTCCTCCCATCTGTTGTCTGATTGGCCTTTCGCAAGGATTCCTGGGTAGTTGAAGTGCGCGGAGCCTGCATCTATGCGGGCTTCGCGGAAGACCGCTTCAAGGGTACAAAGGGGGCGCTGCTGAGCACACTTCAGAGCGTTAAAATGCCAAATGGGACACCCTACGGACTCGTGGACTCGGCGAGCACGCGCAATCAAAGTCCACGAGACCGCAAGTCCGCGTGAAGTGCGCGATTTGGGACAGGGCCAAGATCTCACCCTTTCAAACCCGCCCATAGGGGGTTGGACCTAATGCGCTAACAGACCTATCACAGATCAGTGCCAGTGCGTTCGATTTCACCGCAGAAATGTTTTGAAAATATAGACGAAGGTACTGAATACGCAGACGGATGCATTATGGAGGATTGGGATTACACATCTGTTTTGGAAGCTAAACTAAGCTAGTAGGCTGTTGTCCTGTGTAGAAAGCTGAGTTGTAGCTTTAGGTGTTACCATCCTCTTTTTCCCAGATATGTCCGGCCGTCGATGTCCGGGATTCAGCTTTTGCATTGTTTACATGTAAGTTACAGCTTTTGTTTTAATCTAACTGAATTCATTCTGATTGCTGAATCTGAATGTAGTGTTTACATGAACGCTAAACAAGTGATCTGTTAATATGGGTTTTAACATTGCTAAGAAAATTCCCGCTCCTTCATGAGAGATACAAGACCAGTAACTTACGTCTCAGTTGCCGCTCATCGGTAATCACGCCACCGGCCTCGCACATAGCTCTCACTCGTTCCCGCTCCTCGCGCCGCGCCGTTATCCAGTCCACACAGCTCTCACTCGTCCCCGCTCGCTCGCCACAGTAAACATGACTCGCGCCGCGCCGGTATCCAGTCCACACAGCTCTCACTCGTCCCCGCTCGCCACAGTAAACATGACTCGCGCCGCGCCGGTATCCAGTCCACACAGCTCTCACTCGTCCCCGTTGCCAGAGTAATCATGACTCGCGTCGCGTCATTCTCCAGTCCACACGGCCCTCACTTGTTCCGCTCGCCACAGTAATCATGGTGAATGACGACTGTAGAACGCAAAAGCCGAATCCCGAAATGCATTTTCAGGCAGACGCATCACGGAGACTCACTAGCCTAGTCTTGTTTACCTACTGCACGTTTACCGGTAGGCGTGGCCTCCTAGGGCAGCGAACCAAGAGCAGTCTGGGAAATGATGTTTTTCATCCACACTAGCCAAAAATACATTTTCTGTCTTTTCTCAGTCTAGAAAGCTCTAAATTCAAAAATAATTTCACATTTCTTCTACATAAATTACCCATTTTAAATGCACATCATATTTCCAGGGGTGGAATTGCCCTTTAAGATCAGCAGTATGAGATTGAATGACTCTGAACTAGTAAATCAAGAAGAGGTGAATTACAGAAAGTTTTTTTTTATTATTATTATTATTCTCTTATGATTCAATCCATCGCCGCCTCCTATGGTTATCAACATGAGAGGGAGGGTCATTATCATTATTATTGCATGTGACACTCCAACGAAACGCCATCATCAATCTTGTAACTGCTTCTCAGTAGCTTGTTATAGCATTCGAATGTTGTATGTAAAATGTTGGACTAGATTATGGCTAAAGTCACTGCCAAAAAATAGATATTTTACCTATAAATTCATAATTTCTTCCACTTGCAAATAATAATGTGTAGGGACTAGTTTTAAAATCCAAAAAATTAAATCATGAGACTATATAGAGGCGAAAGCTCACCTTAATCCCACACAACAGCATAGAAACTATAAGCAACAGCACATTACAAAGGTACTGCAAGTTTAGGACTGTTTCGCCATCCTGTGGTTAAAAGCACAAACTGCATTTTTTAAGCACTTCTCTTTTCATCAAGTTAATTTCAGATATAAATAACATGTGACATAAAATAAACAAAACAAGATAATATAAAGGAAAAATACTAAAAACAGAAAGTATTATTATTGATTGCTATCAGGATGTGAAGAGAGTTTCAGCCAGAATAACATAAAGTGTTTATTAAAAAAAAATGGCCTACCTCAGATTGAACAAGAGGAATAAACATGTATTTGATGATTAAGCCTGTTTTAGAAGCTAACATCAAGAGTTTTTGTGACACATGACTAGTTTTCCACGCCAAATAAATCTAATTCTCTGTACTGGCATTTGAATTAAATAATAATATATTATTTTAATCTTAAATACTTACACATCATGGTAATATTCCTTAAACTGTCTTAAATATATATTTGTATTAGGCTACTTTTTACGGCAATGTTGTCATGTTATGAGAATCTAAGGAGATGAATGCAAAGTACTTTTTTTAGGTCAATTGTGACAAGGAAGATTTTTTTTTTTTTCACTCAGTTTGCACATACTGCTGATATATGTACAGTACATAGCTGTGGCAATGTGCCTGGAATGCAGGAAAATGTGCAAGGTCATTTTCTGTAAAGTAATTTTGACAATATGTTTGAAATCAGGAAATGTGGAATTATTGCCAAAAACAAACTGTTAAAAACTGTAAAACATTAAAAATAAATCATGCATTCAAAAACATAAATAATTATATATTTTAAAGGACCAAAATCCATAGTTAATATGCTGTCAAAATAAATATTAAAGTCAAGCAAGACAATTCATAATGTCATAAAAATATCCATAAGTGTTTTAACTGTGTAAAATAAAGATACAAACTCTCTCATAAATCCTGGGGGGGGGGGGGGGGTGAACCGTAATGGGTTCATGTCATTTTCTTTCACACCACTAGAGGGCATAAAATGTATTTGTGTTGTCAAGTTCACAAAGGTCTCCTCGAAGGTCAAATAAACTTTTTGATTGTGATTGACTTAAATGGATTGTTTTGAGGACGCACGATTCCTTTATTTATTTTTGTTTAATTTGGAAAGACAGGCACAAAAAAGGGATTGAAATATCCAATTATATTTGCAAAGGTATGGACATTGCATTTTATATTAATCTGTCTTAATCTTTAATCTAATTAATCTTTAATCTAAAAAATAGAACAAACGCGTGCCTACAGGGAGAAATGAACTCAATATAGGTGGTATTTGTGAGAGCATAAACTGATGTACCAAAAAGAGCCACTGAAAATGTGTATTTGAAAATTAGATTATGAATGAACATATGCTACTTAATGTTTAAGGTTGCTCAAAGCCACTAATAATAACAATAAATGGTTTCACTTTATTTGGATGGTCCCTTTAACACATTCAGTTGACTATAAGTAACGTTGCACCTACATCTCTACTAACTCTCACTAGAGTGTTAATAGGATTATTAGACTGGTAGGGTTAGGGATAGAATAAGTTGACATGTAGTTGCAAAGTTACTTATAGTCTGTAGAATGTTTGTTGGAGGATCATCACAATAAAGAGTTATCAGATATTAAGCAGACAATCTACTAATACTACTACTAGTAGTTGCAAATACTGTATAGACAACAGAATGTTCAAAAGGGACCATCAATATAAAGTGTTATCCAATAAATAGTGAATACAGGAACCCATTTGAAGCCATATCACAGGCTATTTAAAAAAAAACCAAAAAAAACCCCGCATATGTTCCTTCCAATTAAACCAGGCTGGAGAGACTTTCTTGTGGAATAAACTTTACTGAAACACCTCCTTAAGTTTAACTTTCAGTTATCATATTTTCATGAATTCTTTCAGTCATTATAATATGCTTGATAATAAAATATACCCCACACAGATGCGTTCATTTTAGTTTTTATTCCATATTTCGTGTTTTCATAGTGTTTCCCTAGTCAGAGGGTTTGAAAATAAAAACAATAGCTATAAAATCAGATTTCTTTTAATAAATGAATTTTCATTCAAATAAAATTACAATTATGAGGTATTATTGTAGAATCGGTTCACATTTAATTATCTCCCATCTGCTCCAGGTCCCCTTTCCTGCAGAACATAACAAAAGTTATTAATTTTTTTTAATGTAAACTATGGAATTTATCTAAAAAAGTAAACCCATGTCTTACATTTCAAATAAAACTTGCCCCAATTCAGTGATCTGACTAAAAAAGCATATTAGCATAAAACCTCACCGATTAGACCAGAGGGTAACTGGCTGCAGTAGCAATGCCGCATTGGTTGTTCTTGTTCCTTGACATCATGATGTAGCCGTTGACACCCCAATCCAGCCCCCAGCTAAAATCACAGCAGTTTGAGCGTTTAGCTATTTCTCTGTTCAATCGTGTACTATCATTTTGTTAAATCATTCTTGTTTCATTGTCTTGTTTTTATTTTTCTTAACCTGTTCTTAACAAGCCAATAGTCCCCTCCAGTCTCAGTTCCATAACCAACAGCCAGAACGCCATGATCTAAGTCAGAGCTGCTGCAATCGGGCTCGTCGTAGACGCCTAGAAACAATAATCAGTAAATTAGCTTGTCAATTAATTAGCCAGCAAATCAAGATTTAAAAGATGAATAAATAGTGTTCAAAGAATACATTTAAAATCTAACACATAAAAAATCGGCGATGACAGTTACCAGATTCATAGAGCTGAAAGCTGCTGTGTCCAGCATCGATAGCAACAGATACAGGGCCGATTGTTGCAACAGCCTCCTGTAGTGCACTTTCATCCCCACTGGCGACATCGACGTATCCTGTGCAAGTGGCACCTACGGTGCTCGGTTTAAAACGGCACTGACCATCCTGTGTGGAGAATATTGATGAGCAAAAATGGTTTACAAAAAAACCCTCAGCTGAAGCTTTACGGTTGAGATTTTTTTTCTCACCACTCACCACAGCCTCATATGGGTAGGACTCCTCTGTATCCAGACCTTTATTGGCTTCGATGTACTGGAAGGCCTGGTCCATTAGTCCCCCATCACAGCCCATGTTCCCATAAGCACCAGAACAGTCCACCAGCTGCTGCTCACTCAAGGACACCAGTTTTCCTGTCTTCTTGAATGTTTGACCCTCCAGGGAACCAGTCTGAGAGACAAAAGAGGGATGAATAGCAGCAGAGGCATGCTGAACTGGTATGGCAAGCCGTTTTAGCTTCAAATATTCCCACCATTACTTGTCGTAATTGCATGTAATTGTAATTGTAATTGCAAAGCGATGTTCAAAGTGTTGTCAAACAAAATGAAGGTTAGCTAGACCCTAACTCCTCATCCCATCCCCTCCCCTGTAGTTTTACTGATACGTCATTACTGATACGTCATTCAAGGTGTAATGTCGCCAAGTTAGATAAATGCTTTCATAGAATGCAGAAAAAGAGAAACATTACCGGAAAAAAACACGATAAAACGTTTTACCACCTGACGTTATAACTTTAGAACCCATTCAAGGACGCAATAATAGAAAGTTAATAGCATAAACAACAGCTCTGTTGTGAACAAGTTTTGTCAAAGTTGTCATGAACGTTCAAATTCATAAACAGTTGGTGAAAACAATGATTCACACAAACTATTGCCCTACTGTGAGTTTGCTTGATCAATTACAATAGAGATCGATAGCTTGCTGCTAGACACCTATGTTGTATTCACCAAAGTAAGTGCTGACTGCATTGTTCTAGCTAATTATATCCTTGTGTATGTTAGGCGAACATGAAAGTCTATTTAGAAAAACCAAACTGGATTTACGCACGTCTCCAGCAAAAACACAGCTACCTGAATGTCGGATTGGAGGGCCTTCTGCCAGCGAAGTTCTTGCCACATTTCAAAGGCTTTTCCGATGTAAATTCGGGACTTCATGCATTCCATCTCCTTTTCCCTTTTTTTTTTTATTTTTACAATCTGTTCATCGGAACATCGTCTCTTTAGTCGTGTGTCGACCATATCAAACTTAATGAGTTTTGGCCTAAAAAACATGTGACATCGCTTAGAGCAACTTACAGTAAAATTCTTAACAATTCCAATAGAGTGCTCTCTAAATAAATTTTTACTGCATTTTTCTAGTAAGTATTGAATTAGAGAGCTCTGTAATTGTAATTCGTATAGTAAAAATTTAATTAAGCTCTCTAACTGAAATTCTTACTAGTAAAAATTTGATTGTTGAGCCCCCTAATTGTAAATGTTACTAGTAAGAATTAAATTAAAGAGCTCTCTCATCATAATTGTTAGTAAAAATGAAATTTCGACGAGTAACGCTGAGAAAATTTTAAGTTAAAACGGCTTGCCATTGAACTGGACTACATGGACTGTTTAAGCATCTGTTTGTAATGGCAAAAATGTGGATCTTACTGCACTGAAGGCCCAGCATGATCCGCACTGCTTCTGGTCTTTAATATCAGTCACGTAGCCCTTTTCCCTCCAGTCAACACTATCAGGCAGCACAGCGCCATCTCTCAACCGGAAGAATGTAGAACCACCACGGGCCTTGGTGTTATTCATGGAGCCCAGGCATCCACGGAACACCACCTGTCTGTATTCCTCATTGGTCTGAGAGTGGATAGGTGGAATAAATATCTTGAATTATAAACTTTTGAGTAAAGCAGAACAAACATATTTGACAACATTTTAATTTCTTACCATGTCAGCAAAGTATGTCATGCCAAGCCTGTAGGATTTAATACCCTGATCTGCCATCATGTTGTGGACCAAAACCAGTTTGCGATTGGACAACCAGGTCATCCTACGGTGAGATTCTTCCTCAGTTGAACGGTAGTTCTTACCTGAGGCACATGAGAAAAGTTGATGAGGTACTGTTTTAAATAGCGTTAACTTCTAGTTTCTGCAAAGGTTTTGCTAGTTTCAGTGTTGAAATAGACATTTATTAGTAAAAAGTAAATGATTTAGAAATAAATTAATAAAGTAAATCAAACATTTACGAAGGCAAAAAGGCAAGTGATTTTTGACTGACAATTTAGTTTTGATTTAAATGAATTTAGTTTGATTGTAGTGTAGTGTCATCTTTTATGTTAAAATATAATATAAAATATAATTTATATAATATAGCTTATCGTAAAATTTCATAAGTGGAAAACAAACCATTTTCTTTCTTTCTTTTTTTTTTTTTTTACATCGATGTTACATTCACAAGCATCTCCTGACTTTTGTCACCTTCACAGTGTCCCATAAGCAATAATGATGTAACCATGATCCTGGAGATGCAAAAATTACTCTTTTGTCTTTGCTCGCTGTCTGAGTCTGAACGGCTTCAGTGTTTGTCTGTTTGGTCTAGTTTTTTTCATTCAGTCAACGAGGAGAACTTTATGAATCTTTTTCCCAGTTTAATACAACTAAAGAAGGAGACTCTCTTACCAAATTTTAGTTTCCATGCGTAGAACTCCATGTCCTCCAGAGATAGACTGGCCGCACTGGCAACAGCCAGAAAAGCAGCAGCAACAACCAAAAGCCTCATCCTGCATAAAGAAAGAGATGTGACAAGTGTGAGGTGCACAAGTTAAAACAGAACTGAGTGGCGTATGTCACTGTTTCCTTTCTTCTATAACACTCCCACACATTTTTCTGTATAGTTCCAGTATACAGTAGTTCCATAGGACTGAAATGTGGTTAAACCTGAGTACTTACTTGTGATGGAATGTATAGATTTCCTTGATGTCAGTCAGCTGTGTGTCAGTGTTTGTGAGAATAAAGATCTGAGTTTTTATAGGAGTCTTTAGTGTTGTTGATCAGGTGCCTCTCATAAACCCATAAAAACAGTGATGCCGAGTGTAGAGAAAAATAGAGTGGAAATTACGTAACAACAATTGGGTGTAATGCTGGGGAAAATGCTGCGTAGAGGGAAGTTTCCTGTAATTACCGATCAGTGATTATTTTATTCTGTTTTATTTTTTACAGTTTGTTTTTTTTTTACATCAGTTTTTTTTTTCTTTTTCAGTGCTGCGGTATATTAGTTAAGTTGTTTGCATATAAAAAAAACTGTCAGCTTTCATGACAGTGACGTGACAACACCCTGAGATAAATCATAAATATTTTTGTTGCAGTTGCAAATTTTACTACACTTCCAGTAACACACAACATGTGACACATATTCTTTCAGAGCCGGTGTGTGTGTGTGTGTGTGTGTGTGTGCTATAGCTATAGTTCCTACATGTTCCTAAACATGCAGGCTTAATCTGAAAACACCATGAAACATCCTCATTTGTTAAACACAACATAGACATAAATAAAATAATAATCTTGCGTTTTAATTAAGTTTTCTCCTTAAAATCACCATAAAATCAAAATAGATCATTCTTATTTTTATGGAATAATGCAGTATTTATGATAAATTGTTTATTCATTCAAATCATATGCCTCTTTAAAGGGGAAGTTGTAATAGTCTTCTCTTCCCTCACTGTAATCTATCTATCTATCTATCTATCTATCTATCTATCTATCTATCTATCTATCTATCTATCTATCTATCTATCTATCTATCTATCTATCTATCTATCTATCTATCTATCTATCTATCTATCTAATTAACAAACTGAAAAACTGAACCAAATACAACATAAGAATTATTTATCCCATATCATATTTATTCCATATAATTATTTATTCCATATTATTATAATATTAAAAGGCATCTTACCAAAATGCATAAATAAAATATTTGTAAAAAATGTCGTTAATATCATGAAATTATTTAATTAATTTTTAATTACAGTAAAAGTGCATCAAATATATTTTGTAGACTTGCTGATGTCACTGTGTCCAGGTTCAAAAGCTCTCAGATACCAAAAGCGACCAACAAATAGATTTTATTTCCTGTTCAAACGTGTATTTCGGCACGATGAAAGAACAAAATTTTACTGTAAATGAATGAATTTAAAATAATTTTCTCATCCCATAGCTTGTTGTAATGTAATGTAGCTTGAAGTTATAGGTCTACATCATTACTAATTTTACCCTCTGACAGAGATGTGTTATATTCTAATGCAAATGATTAAGGTATAAGAAAAAATGGTATTGAGTAAAACGGCTTCTCGAACAATAAAAACATGCAGGACTTGATTTTGTACATCAGGAATTGATTGGATCGTTGGATGGTTGTGGCTTATTGTTGCTGTGATATTATGTGAGTGACTGACAGGTTGTTCTATCCTCGTCCCAGTAAACATGTCATCAGAGCAGGGAAGAACAATTGACCCTTCGCAGGGAGTTTGATTGACCAATCATAATCCACCATTTTTGTCCAACTAAGCAGTCAGGAGAGTTGGTTTTGTAGATAAACGTTGGAGGGATTGAACTTGAAAAACACTTATGCATGAGCTGATCAAACAAAAACATGAATAAGGAAATGTCAAATAGTTGTCAATACTGTGAAGTTAATACATAGTATAATTATGTTTATTCAAGAACACAAAGCGAAAGTTCGTCAAAATTCATTTTGAGAAGCCCCAGGCAAAGATCAGAAGCTTCCCTGTCAAAACATTCACGTGTGCATTTTTTTCACAATGATTTTACTACACAGAGTACTGTGATGATATCAGTTTTTTTTAACTCATCCTCTCTTCTCTGCGTGTAAACATTGTGATTAATATGGCATTTGATTTCCTGTAAATGTGAAATGTTGTATGAGTTGGAAGATTTTGAAACATAGCTTGTCTCCATTTCCTTGAAAAGTTTTACCGCACTTCAGACATCCTGTTTACCTCAGTCAAGGTTTTGCCCCATTAACATATCCTCCCTGCTTCTCAGTCACCTCTTGTCTCTTTCACATAAGCGCCATAATATTTTTGGCACCCTCTCAGATGATCATGAATTCTGTGGAGTCAAGGCCTTGCCAACGATTATTCACCTTCATTCGTCAGTCTCTCTCAGCTGTTTTTTGCATTGTCATGATGACAGAGGTTAAAGATCAAATGACATGACAGCAGAGTTCCCTGCATTTGAAGAACATGGCTGATGTGGTTTAGGGGAATGAGTTGCAGTTCCCATTGAATGGACAATGAGCTGTTTTGAACGGAATGGACAAAGTACAGACATCAGCTTGATTGGTGCGTGTGATTTGTGGCGGTTTGAAATGTATATACGTAGGCATTTGTGTGTGCTCATGTGTTAGTGCTTAGTATACATTGTATGTATAAGTATCTGTGTGTTCTTTGTGCACACACAGGCATTCTTTCTCATTATTGTCTATTATAAATTAGAATGCTTCATTATATATTGTTGTATTGTACATGTAAGTCTGGTGGGTCACAAAGTCATCACAGGAATCTATATATGAAGAGTTCAGATGCAAAAACCTCTAAGTGCCATTTGAAATTTTCTTCTAAAATAACCATTTTTATCAAGCTTGTATATTTAAGTTCAGTAATTTCACTTAAATGACAATTAATAGGTAATCTTCATTGCCATTTAAGTGAAATTACTGAACTTAAATATACAAGCTTGATAAAAATGGTCATTTTAGAAGAAAATTTCAAATGGCATTTAAAGGCTTTTGCATCTGAACTCTTCATATATTTGAATAGAAAACAGTTATATTACATTAATAATATTTCACAATAGGGGTTTTACTGTATTTTAGAAATAAATGCTGCCTTGGTAAGCATAAGAGACTTTCAAAAACATTAAAAATTATTGACGTAGTAAAATTCTAAAATTGCATAGTTCATAATATTGCATATTGTTGAGGGCAGTTAATATGTATATACATACTTTTGTGCAATTTTGGTTCTGTACGAGAGTGCCACTTTGATCTTCAATGTAAAATCTGGGCTCTGAACCAAAACAAAATGCAAATGACTGATCTTCCTACATTAGAAGTCATGAGAGAAGCCAACATGACACAAAACCACTTGCATGCATTATTTCTGATCACATGTTTGAAGTATACAATCTTTACGACTTGTCAAGTGACTGACTGTATCTGTGTCCTTAAAACCTGGACAGACAGATGACTAGACATTATCTGCCGACACAAATATTTTACCATCTAACACATGATTGTCATATAAAAACAATATAACTACCATTTAACTAAAATATAACTTCTGTCTCAGCCAATACTTTGCATCTGGCCTGCAAATCAAGAAATGTGGTAGTTAACTCGACCCTTGACGTAGGCCTATTCTAACTTTAGTTTCAGAATTGTTTCTATTCATATCATTTTTAAAAAAACAACTGCAATACATGACCGGCAGTCACGTTTTTTTTTTTTAAATGTGTGTGTGTGTGCGTCGCTGCGTGTGGGCTAGGATTATGGGATAGAATACAGTTTGTACAGTATAAAAATCATGATGTCTATGGAAAGTCCTCATAAAACATGGAAATGTGTTTTAGCTTCTGTTTTAGCTTAAAACATGAATATAAATAGTCCCTGACAGACAGAGATTTTGTACCAGCTGGCTGTCATGTTTTTGGCAGGGGAGTCTTAGAGGAACCAACTATTCATGCACCCGTTTATAATTTCATCATTGGACAAGAGTGAGTTTGTGCCTTACAACATCAGTGATAAGCCTGGAACATCTTTCCTTCCAGAGGAACATAAACACAGTATTAAATCTAGGCTTCAAGAGCTCATCGTTACCCAACATACACGTTCAATGTTCCTATGACTAACGTGTTAGCTGGATAAGGGTTTCTTTGGTTTACACTTTGGATGCCATGAAGACAAATCAGCTTTTTAATGTTCAACTCAAATCTGAGACATAAAACATATAACCATAGAAGTCTTTTTGAAATTAGTAATAGGCCATGACAAGAACAAGGCAACATATTTAAATACATGTTTAATAAGGAAATACAAACACCTTCTTGCATTTTTAGTCTTTTCATTTTGAATTCAATAAAGTAGACCGAAACATAAAAAATACACCATAAATGACTTTCCCCTTATAGCATCAATGTAACCTTTTCAGTTCTATTAACTTTGGGAAATAATTTAATTTCACTCTTTGAGATCTTTTTATTTGAACTGTTTCACACCATGTTAAGAAAAAAGAAAAAGCGAGAAAAAAACAGCACTGGCCGTGAGTTTATTTTAATTGAAACACATAAATACCATTGTATATATAAATAAAAATACTGTACATGAGAAGAAAAAAAAATAATGCAAAGATACAATACAAACATATTACTGCCATCCTTATTCAATCAATATAAACAGCCAGATTTTTAGGAAATGTATCATTCCATATATACTGCACCATGCGATGTTTCTTGCATCTCAACGTCCAAACAGAGAACCGAAGAGGGCACGCTGGATTTTTTCACCATAATAAATTAATTAAAAAAAGATCAAAAAGAGGAAAACGGATCAAAAACAGAAAGACCATGTCGTCTAGTGCCCCTGCCTCCCCCAGGCGTTCTCTCATCAACCTATGTTCATATCTCCATGGTGCACACAAATAGTCCTGGAGCGTGTTCAGAGCGTGTGCAGAGAGCCGGTGTGCGCGGGGGCTAAAGAAACAACAGTTCGGCTACAATGGGCCAAACTGCAGGCTTTAATTGGGTGGTCGATGAAGGGCTTCTCATTAAAACCAGTACAGCTCCTTCCCTTTCTTGTGGTGCTGGAGACCTGCGGTGCAGAGCAGACATGAACACAAAGGCTGAAAACAAGGAGGACCCATACACACACACAATCTCCATGGTGGCTGCAAACTCTTTATATAATAAGCACCAACAACTGAGGCCAAACAATCCATTTCCTGCCATTAACCTGAAGGGCATGTGGTTTGTTTGCTTTTAACATAATTCATACAACTTTCTTAACGGAACATTCTGAAAACTTATATTGCTGCTAAACTCTCAGTTAGTTTGGAAAATGAAGCTCTGTGACATGAAATGAAAAGTTGAAAAGTTTACCTGTAAATTATTGATCACGTTTTACAATGTTCAGTTTAAAAAAGTGTATGAAAAATAGCTAAAATGCTAAAGCTATAGAAGGTTTTTTGTTGTTGTTGTTGTTTTATGTATTATATTTACGTCTTAAAATAGGCACGTCTTTGGCATTTTAGGTACAGACCGTTCTACAAAACAGATGTGTCCCTTTTACCTGTAAATTATTGATCACGTTTTCACAATGTTCAGTTTAAAAGAGTGTATGAAAAATAGCTAAAATGCTAAAGCTATAGAAGGTTTTGTTGTTGTTGTTGTTTTATGTATTATATTTACATCTTAAAATAGGCACGTCTTTGGCATTTTAGGTACAGACCGTTCTACAAAACAGATGTGTCCCTTTTACCTGTAAATTATTGATCACGTTTTCACAATGTTCAGTTTAAAAAAGTGTATGAAAAATAGCTAAAATGCTAAAGCTATAGAAGGTTTTTTGTTGTTGTTGTTTTATGTATTATATTTACATCTTAAAATAGGCACGTCTTTGGCATTTTAGGTACAAACCGTTCTACAAAACAAATGTGTCCCTTTTACATTTTTGATAATGAATGGCTGATGCTGACTTACCCTTACAGTACACACACACACACACACACACATTCAAGGAATATGTTACAACAGATTTCTAGTTCCTAGCATGCTTTGCTAGTAAATGTTAATGTTAAATGTTAAAATTAAGTGTTATTTAATGTCTTACTCAATACTAATTTTAGAGAAATCTAAGAGGTTTTCTGGTATGCCTGAGTTTTTGGGGTTACCATTTTGCTATTGTGCTTAAGAGTAGAGCCTGTGGTTCTGTTGACAATTGGTCAAAGACTATTAAGCCGATAATTACTATATTTTAAAGTAATGACAGTGCAGTCCTCAGCACAGTAATGGTCTTTTCTTGAATTAAATACTTTAGTACATGCTGTGCTTTTGTGTACTAGCTTAAAAATATATAACATTTATAAATGTAAATAATTTAAAAAATAAAAGAAATATATTACGTTATATTTCTCTATATATATGTGTGTTTATGCTGCATGAGTAACTGTGTCTGCAATATATTACACATGCATTACCATATCTGAGCACATATACATCAATATATTTATTCTGAAGTATATTACTGAATATACAATTGCATTAGGATATATTAGTAAATATATTTTCCAATACTGTATATGAAAGTGGGATTTCCTTATATTATTCAATATATTTTCAAATATACTATTAACCATTTAATATATTAATCATTCATATATAGGGAAATATATTTTCTTTTCATAAGAGAATACTTATTGGTTAATATTGACATTTCTGATGTGTCTCCAGGATTGGCATCAACCTTGTTAGTATATTTTTCCCTTTTTAAAGTAATGAACAATTTTATAAATCAACATAAATCACAAACATAATCATAATTTCAAGAAGTACACTCTTTAGGGACTCTTTATCTTTTATTTTGTAGCTGTTTTGCCTACATTGGAACACCTTACCTGATTCCATGTTGAGAGCCAGACTCTGTGCCACTTCCCCAGGCGGAAGCAGCCCTGGCCATGTTGCAGTGGGTTCCAGCTTTCCCACTTCATAATGCCCAGGCAGCGTGGAGAGATGAGGCGGCCGGACGGCAGGTATCAGCAGAGGTCCATAGTGGGCATCCAGCCCTGGATTAGAATACAGTTCATGGAGGTGCCGTGGTGGGGGATAGGGCTGGCTTTGAGAGTAGCTCCAGGACTCTGATGGGTGCGGGTGAGCATGTGTGTGAGGCAGACCGGGGTGCAAGGCCTGGGCGTACGGGTCCATAGCGTAGGTGGGAGCACCTGTGGGATCACAATGGGGACGGCTGGGCGGAGGGGGGTAGTTACTGTCCCAGAAAGATGGAGGGAAACTGCGTCGACTGCTTGAGGATGAAGCTTCTGATGGGGAGAGAAAAAAAGAATGACAAAGAGAAACAGGGACTGTCCATAAAATTTGGGAAGCTATTGAGGTATGTCCCACACAACAAAATGTGGCACTAATAAACAAAACATTTCTGTGGTATGTAAATGTAAAAAAAATGATGATTAAAAATGACAATACGGTACAACTACTGTTCGGGGTCAGACACTAATGGTGGCTTGGGGCAAAAATGCTATCTGCTGCAGATTCATTTTGCCGTTGATAGTGTTAACATGAGTCTGACAATATGAACTGTTACGGTTCATGAATTCACTCTTTCTCGCGCTGTGTATGTGTGTGAGTGTGGGCGTGGTCGCTGATCAGCCGCTGATTGTCATCAGCACCAGCTAATTCTTATCAGCGATCTCTATTTATGCTCTTGGCCTTTCATCTTGTGTTTGTCACATCGTTATTGAATGTATCCCTGTGATTTGCAGGCTTCGTCTGGTGTTCCTGTAACGTTCCCTGTTTGGTTTACGTCACAATAGCCTGACTGAACGCACTGATGACATGTGATGTCTGCACAAACAGGGTGCACGGAGGACGGAAATACGTGTTGGCAGGTAGGTAGGACATGAATGTTTAAGAACATTTAATGAAGTTTAATGGAAAGTTAATTTCTATTATTGCTACTCTTATGGTGACCTCATCAGGCAAATATGCCCTCTGTTCACTAGCATCTCTTTAGGGGGCTCTGACTAATCTGTAATCTCACATCGGTGATTACTGAAATGTTGTGTGAACACCATTGAAACTGCCTTTGGAGTGTTTAAGCTTTAATAAGAGCAGTCAGAATCCCCCATAATATGCACGCAGGTGTCAGTTAGTTATCATATTATCATAGGTTAAGCTGAGATTACATTTCTCTGAGTCTCATTTGTTCACATATAAGGCCATTGCACCTTGGACTCTCAGGTCAGGCTTGTCACATGATTTCACATGATTTCCAGCCCCACGCCCTCAGATGTCTTTCTGATGGAATCATATGGTGTTCCATTTGCTCCTAAAGAGCTTAGCGCACATCACAGAAATACACACAGCCACATGAGAGAGATGGAGAGAGAGAGAGAGAGAGAGAGAGAGAGAGAGCTAAAAAGGAGTAAGACAACCCATTAAAGATATACAAAAGAAAAGGTCAAGACAAGAAAATATGTTTGACTGAAGAAAAACAGACATGCTTGACTCACATCCTTTGCAGTGTTTCGCACATTACATGTTAAAAGTTAAAAGAAGTTCTCTGAAACAGAAAACCAACAGTTGTTATCCCTAACCATGCCAAACAGATTATTTTTGCACCCATTGCTGCCACTTGTGAACTCTTTTTGAAAACGCAGCTCAAGAGCTTGTCCTTTTTTCAGTTCCACTGACCTGTATTCTGTGTGAATGGCCCCTATGACAGTCAATCTCTGTCCTAAAGGTCTATATAAGGCAGAAGTTTAAACCTGGACAACCGCATGTGGTTTTCTTCTACTGTCATGTCAGTTCCACGACACCTCCACAGACCTGGAGAACCCTGTCTCTGCTCGTGCCCTCACCTGTTGTTTTTACTAACCCTCTCGCCCCCTGTAACCCCTTGTAGAATGTGGAGGGAGGGGTGAAGTATGTTTTTAGCTGTTACTTTTATATTTAGAATTCTTCTGAAAAAAGACACCGGTGATGTAGTCGTGATCAGAGGAGGGGTGGACGAGCTCCTCATAAATCTGACACTTGGTATTGTGAGCTGTTTGAACGCGATATGAGCTCGAGCCACTGCGCTTACCGCCACGTATAAACATAGTATCTGTTGGGAGGCAGGCAGTGTCTGAGAGGCTAGATGAAGATGTCACAGGGAGGGAGGGAATATACCAAAGGTTCATAAAGGTAAACACACACATTAAGGACCACCTTCCATTGCAGACACTTGTGTGATCTGGTATTCAACAGGCTCTGCACGCTATCTCACTAGGCGGCACAAAAGGCGGCACATTTATTCAATATTTTCATGATATTGTGAGCTCATATGATTTTCTTTCTTAGTCAGAACACATCTGTTTCAGCTGTTATTGTCTTTCATTCTGTCCGTTTTGAAGTTTGAAACTTATTGACTTTAAAAAGGTCATGAATTGAGAAATTTTGACATGCAAGAGGTAGGGATGTAACGATACCCTCATGTCACGATTTGATACGTATCACAATGAACTCCTGATACAATATTATTGCGATACTCCATGACGTATGATAAAACGTTAACAAAAAATGTACTCTTGATTGAAATGCTAAATTTGATCTTACATTGTGGGTATAAATGAATAGGCTTAGGACTTGGTTCTGATAACCCAATCTAACCTGTAAGACAGACCTGACAGAAATGCCGCAACATTACTGTAAATAACCGTATTACTTTTAATGCCTAATCTGTGATCATTGATTTATGAAATGTCACGATTCATGTAAGTCAGACATTATTTGTCTCACATTGAAACAGAATTTGTTTGTTGCTGTTTATGCGTAAGTAAATCAAGCAAGTGCCTAAACGGTCAATTTCACTTTGTGATTAAATTATATACAGAAAGCAAACAATGAACTCTTCCTTTCAATCTACAGACTTGTCTGTCATCGACTACAATGCTTATTGCTGCAATCTTTATTGCGACGTGAGTGGACCTAAATCTAATGTTATAATCAACACTTTTCAAGATTAGTTCATCTCGACAGCTGTAAAAGTAAAAATGTAGCCTAGTAAAAGTTTTTGAGAGAGTTCCACAGGTAATACTTATTTATATGCAAATATGTTAGCCAATCATAGCAGTGGGCGTTTACATTGAAGTCTAACAGCAACCATGCCCCTTAAAACCCAGAGTTCAAATCAGAGGACTAAAATCAGGGTAGAAAATGGCCTTATATTTTTAAATTATGACCATTTTTTGTGTACAAATCATACTAACATTATAACTGCACATCGAGAAAAAAATGCAAGTTATAAAAGGGTTCCAAAAGCAGGTTTTCGTAGTGATGCAATAGAAAAAAACATTTTTCCACTATAAGGAACCTTTGTAATGGTGGATTTTAAAAGATCTTAATGGAACTATCAATGCACTTTAACAGTGCAGAAGAAAGCAACCCGCTCAGGTTTGGAATGACGAGTAAATAAATAATAGAATTTTCACTTTTGGGTGAGCTATCGCTTTAAGGATCCATCATTCTTTCATTTCTCTCTAACTTTGTTCTAATAAGCAGCTTCATTCAGTTCCATTAAGTTCAAATTGATTTGATTCTGTGCAGTTCATTTGAACTGAGATTGCTTAGCTGAGATAATTTGTGCACACAAATTATATACAGTGATTTTAAATTCTCTTTCTTGTGCCTTTTTCTTCCACCTGTCTCAGATCAAACTGATGGACACTTTCCCCACACTCTCACCTGTGCTGGGATCGCTGTGCCTCTTTTTGCCCTCGGCCTCCATGTAGGTGCTGAGAGCTCTGGAGAAGTGTTCGTCCACCACGCTGCTAATGTCCCCTTGGTAGTAGGTGAAGAGAATGCATCGTGAGCTCAGATATTCTGCCTCCCCGACCTCCTTGTCCTTCGTACCCTCCTCTACCTGTCCGGAAGAAGAGTATGGTGATGGGGACGGACCCCCTGAGCTGGAGCTTCTGGCAGAAACCGGGACCCCCACGCTGTCCATCAGATCCCTGCAGCGAGACGAGGGGCTTCTCAGACCAAGGGGTGCCTAAGAAAGTTAAGTAGTTGTGAACCAGTGACACATTGTGTCAATGTTTATGTTTGTGTGTCTGAACCGTGTGATTATCAATCTATAAGAGTGTGTGCAATTGCAAATATAAAAGACAGGGCTAGTTGTCACATAGAAAAGTTACATTTTGAATAATAACTAGCCTATACAAATGTGCCAAAAATCCAGTTACGCCAATACTTGTTTTCTCTGCAGTCTCTATTAAATTAAAATGAAACTCTAAAATAAGGATAATTTTTCTGAATTCTTTCTTCAAAATTAAAATTAATATAGGCTATATACTCATACAACCTGCCCAGAGCAAAAGGTCAATGTCTTCAGTGAGCTGAATCTTTTTGAGCTGCATTTCTGTGCATTAACGGAAATGTTCAACTGTTTTTAATAGCCAAGACTTGAAGGTTTGCGCCTTTACTGACTGAGAGATGGACACTGGAGTGTGACAACGTGCCCCAGTCTAGTCGCCCTCACACACACTGCAAACACATTCGTTATATATAAACATTACGCAAAAACTAAAATACGCAAAAACTTGCATTAATTTAAAAGTAATCAGTGCATTTCACGTATGCTTACCGGTAAAGTGCTGATGAATGCTGAAGCTTTGTGCGCGTACGGTGGGTAATGACCAAAAGCCGGGTACATAACATCCAGACAACTCATGATAACCCGCTCGCTCCTCTTGGCTCGCAGGCAACGGGACAGTCGCGCTCTGTTTCACGTGCAGAAGCAGAGAAACCGTTAAGGAAAGTCAGGTAGGGCAGTGCAACATCTCGGTGTCGGTAAGCAGAGCGCACGGAAACTGATCAGTGGTCAAGGTGACGCACACCTGACAGCTGCGCTCGCTGGACTGTGGTTTGGTTTATACCACAGAATGTGCCCAAGACAGAGCTTCACATGACGACCCCTCCCACCATACACCAAGACCCCCGACCACCCTCTAAATTTTAACTGCGTGATCCACACAATGCAGAGGACGTCCGTTAGTTTGGGCTACTGCACAGGCAACATTCATGACATGATGAATGGTCAAACCATACGTGATGGATTTTTTTAATATATGCAAAATAAATACAAAGCATTTTTACAAATTTAACAAGTAGACCTATAGGCCTACGGGTTAAAAATGATAGCAGAGAAATAAGTGTTAAAACATTTTGTTAGTTTGTCTCTCAACTAACTAAAAGTTAAAGTTATTTCGAAATGAATATGTATGTGTGTGTTAATTAGTGGTGTTACAAAGTAGCCTACTCCAAAGTTGTAACTCTAAAAAACATGGAATATATACATACATATATATATATATATATATATATATATATATATATATATATATATATATATATATATAATACTTAAATAATAAATACTTAAATAATAAAATACTTTCATTTACATAATTTGGAGAAAAAAATATTATAAATATGTGCATGTACTTGCTAAGCAAAACGTTCTCAAATCACTTTTTAAAATTGAATTTGATACCATCTGCTTAACTATTATGTAGTAAACTTAACTTGTTGCGCTGAAGAACATTGGAGGTATTTGGCTGATTCTCAGGGTGGCACATTGGTGTGAGGTATAGACTGGACACCCAATCCATACCAGCACTTCAGCAAAGAGATTCCTCTCAAATCTAGCTCACATTATCACCTTCACTTAAACAAACTCGAGGTCAGTCAAACACACACCCAATGTCTCTGTTCCCCTAGTTTAGATTAATATTCCAAAGCTGTTAATGCTTTATTCGAGAAGGAGCCTCCTCAAGTACCTGCTCTGTAAACTGTTTTAGTTATTCTCTCAGATATTAATATGTGCACATTGACTCTTGAGTGCCAGGAGGTTTCTGACAGACATTCTAGAACGTTAAGAGAATCGTGTGGAATATTTGCAGAATTTCATCCAGCAGTGTTAAACAGAGAGGAATGTCTCTGAAGTGTTTGCTCAGGGTCGACAGAGGCGATGTGTGCCAGAACTATGTCAGCTTCGATTGACCAATAAACTCCGTCTAATTTGATCTTTTTTAGACCAAACCGTTTCTACCATATAGCTGTCGTTTTTATTTTTCTCTTCATTTTTAATAAACTCTGAAACAAAAAGAAATATGCAAATCACCTAACAAAATGTAAATATTATATAAAATATATTACAATAATATCATTAGGTAACACTTTGGTAAAGGGTCCAATTCTCGTTATTAACTAGTTGCTTATTAGCATATTATAGCTGTTTATTTGTATTTTTCTAAAGCACATATTAATGCCTTATTCTGCATAATCCTACTCAACACCTAAACTTAACAACTACCTTAATAACAATTAATAAGCAGTAATTGCGGGTTTATTAAAGCTAAAGTCATTAGTTAGTTAATTGATAATTGGTTAACTTGATAATTGGACCCTAATCTAAAGTGTGCTTTTATTAAGTATTAATGTTAGTATATTAAAAGTAAACATTATATAACAAGATATTATTCATTGCAGGTTCCATCTCTACTGTCACATATTGTCTGATCAGTACTAAAAAAACTACAGAAATCACTTGCAGAACTTCATGCAAATGCATTGTAATGATTTGTACAAATGAAACCGTTAAAATATACTCATACAATTATGGTGTACATTTACGGGAATGAGAGACACGGACACTTAAGACAAAGTTGGATCAAGCGCCACACTGCTGTCATGAGTACATGCTTAACTATTCCCTGCTGGAGGTCGAGAGGTCTGAGACTATTAACCTCTCATTTTACATGCATTTAAAAGACATGTTATCTGAATGCATTCTGGAGTCATGGACATGCTGTTGCCCATCTAATGTCTGTCTGGGCTGAAGCACACTGTGAAACTTTACTCGCATTGGTGTGTTTTTTTGGGACACAGAGGGAATGATGCAATGCCACAGGGAAAGGGGTTGAGAGCTTCAGCGTGACGGACAGCTGCTCCTGATGACACGCAGCACAGGGTTTAAAACAGACTCGGCACTATGACCACATGAGGGAGGAACCATATATATTAATGGCCATGACCGATTGCTCTCTCTCTCTCTCTCAAAGTCTTCCCAGCAACACATATCACTCTCTCCTTCCATTTCAGAACAGTAAGTCATTTGTCATTACTAAGAAAACAGGTTGTATGACTATATGCGTATGCGTGTGATGTCTAGCCCAGTCTGTATCACAATCTCTGAGCCACAGCGAATGACCCCTGATGTTCAGCTCTGAGTGACCAAACTAGGGAACAGAGAAGAAGGATAGACGCCCCCCTCGTCCGTCCCCCCCCTCTCTCTCTCTCTCTCTCTCCTTTTCTCTCCCATTTCTCTTTATTCCTGTTTCATTCACTATCTAGGACCATCTTCCCAAGACTGTGCGTTTGTGTATGTGTGTGTGTGTGTGTGTATTTGTGAACGAAGAGAAAATAAACACTGATTGCATCATTGTTTGGCTTAGACCCTTGATGCTAGACCAATTCTCTCAGTCATAAAACTAAACTGACAACTCAGTCAGGTGATCACAGGGATTAAAATACCATGTAAAACATATTACAGGATTGTATATTTATGAGCAGTAATAATAACTCATAGATTTTCATGTTCTGCAATACTAGCAGATTCTCTTACAGCTTGTTTTAGTTGCCATGAAATACGTTGTCCCTGCATTGTTTACATTTACATTTATTCAGCGGACGCTTGCAAAGTTACTTACATTTGGTATATATGAAGAGTTCAGATGCAAAAGTCTCTACGTTCCATTTGAAATTTTCTTCTAAAATGATCATTTTTATCAAGCTTGTATATTTAAGTTCAGCAATTTCACTTAAATGGCAATGAAGATTACCTATTAATTGTCATTTAAGTGAAATTACTGAACTTAAATATACAAGCTTGATAAAAATGATCATTTTAGAAGAAAATTTCAAATGGCATTTAGAGGCTTTTGCATCTGAACTCTTCATATGTCAGAGGTCGCACGCCTCTGGAGCAACTAGGGGTTAAGTGTCTTGCTCAGGGACACATTGGTGTCTCTACATTGGATTCAAACCCTGGTCTCTCACACCAAAGGCATGTGTCTTATCCACTGTGCCATCACCACCTCGACTGTTGTGAGCATTGTGACATGCTATAATAAAGAACATTTCTAAAACGTTTTTAAACCAAATATTTCTATATGTTTTGATATTTACTAATGCAATTGTTTGTATTAATACAGTTGGTTGAAATTAAGTTGATTGCAGGATCTATTTGCAAGCAGTTAAAAGTTTTATTTACATATACTCGAGAACATGAACAGAACTTAACGTGAACTTGAGCTTACACAGAACAAACCATCAACTAAATGAACATCAGGTGTAAATGATAATCAAACACTGGGTAACCGAGACTAACTACAAGTGGGGAAAAGGAACAAAGAGGGGAAAAAAAACAGCAAAAACCCACTTATAGTAAACCTCAAACAGATAAAACAGAAAAAGGTTTTATGTTTTGTTAGTTTTAGTTACCTATAATTGTCAATGTTACTAAAGAACAGGCAATAGGAACAATGTTCTCAGGTACTTATTGAAGAGATTCAAAGAAACAGCCCAAGTAAATATCACAGCGTGGTGAAAGGCACTAGAATGACTTGTAAACAGTTCTTTGTCTTTTTGCAGGATGACCCGGGACTTGTTAAAATGGATGCATCCAGGTCCCATTTGGATTGGACAGACAATGGCTGCTAAAGAGAGGACGGGCTCTAGGCTACTGTTGAATTGATCAGGTGCATGAATACGAGAAAGTACATCAGCTTTCTGGTTCTTCATGCCAGGATAAGTGACAGTAGACTTAAACCTGGTGAAGATTAATGCTCAACGAGCCTGAGAAGTTTAGCCTCTCTGAGGTATTCGGATTCGGCAAAGCACTATTACTAATTGTTAGTTAATAGTAGTTACTGGAGTGTTAATAATGCGTTACTCACTTGTTCCTGTGTAGTTATTCATTAATAATGGGACAGTATTCTAAAGTGTTACCCAAAGCTGACTACACAATGAATCTCTTATTTAAGTAATATCTGCAATTTGTTATAATGAGAGGATTTGCAGAGAGGACGCGCAGAACTCAACAATAGACAAAACCTCAACCGTTTTGAATGGTGAGTGGATTCTAACCTAAACACCTCTGATTGGCCATTGTGTTCAAAAGGTCAACAGATATGCCTGTGATTGGCTACATTGCTCAATACTGCAAAAACACACTGTAAATAGAAACCGCTGATGCTCTCCAAACATAGAAATACACTAGATCGTTTGCTAAATCTGTTTTGCCAATGCTTTTACAACAGCATAACATATCCTAGACCAACAGATAATATATATGCAGCTTTTCCCTCTAAAGCAATCAGAAGAAGCAGCATCCAGTGGTTTGAACAAGAAAATTCCACACCAGTCTCAAGTTCGTGGCCAGGGGAAGACTAAATCTTGCCCAGCTTTACACACTCCGACGCTGCCTGAATTAAATTTAATTCCTAAAAATAAATACAAAACCCTCCCCATACCGCTTGGAAACTCAACCATTTATATAGGGAGCCAGATCTTGTGAGGGCCCTGAAACAACAGCCTGCATTTAGGGCCTGATAAGTGTGTGCTGTCTGTTACCACAACAAAAACCACAAGCAGTCTGATTCTGCACTATAATCAGAGCTCTAATATTTGTTTAACTTTAGCTTCAAGTTTTTTAAACTGCGTCGGACTGAAGATGCTTGATTGTCATGTAGGATTATCTCAAGATTAAAATCTGGTTTCAGACTGAACAAGATCACCGCATGTCCAGTTATGTTAGAATTTATCCTTGGTGCATCTTATCATAAACTATTGCAATTATGAATATGGGGTTTAGTATGACTTTATGCAAGAAGGTAATTTCTTGCTTTTTAAAGTCCAGCATTATATTATTATAATTATATTATATTATATTAACCCAAAGCTAAAATAAAGCTAGAAACGTACTAACTGTTAACATGAATGATTCATTGTGCCCAAACAAATGAACCGTCCTCTTCTCAGTAGCCTTTATCTCCATCAAACACTTTCTCCTTGGGCCTGTTTATTAAAAGCTAACCCACTCAGAATGGATAGTACGTGAACAAGCAGCATGGCTGAAGTAACTGACGGGTGCTACATTCCCCCTTTGGCAGCCTGGAGTGTCCCAGCGATGTAGACAAGCAGCTGATGTCATTGTGTGTGTGTGTGTGTGTGTGTGTGTGTGTGTAAAGGGCTAGCAGGAGATTGTCACCCTGCTGTTGAACATTCCTGTCCCACAAGCACAGGAGGGCACTGCTGCCCGCAGAGAAAGAAAGAGAGAGAGAGAGAGGAGAGAGAGAGATGAACTGATTGAAGTGAAGATGAAGTTACAAAGCTGTTGTGTCACATGCTCCAACAGCGATAATTTACATCGCTGCAGTCAGATGTTGTTGGTGCCTCAGAATGCCAGGAATGCAGATGAGTTCTTATTGCACTCTATAAAATGATCTCTGGAACTCAAAGTTAAAGGGCAATGTTAAATTCAGCATAAAGAATTTTGTTATTTAGTCTAATTATTGAATTCCATACTACTGTGCATTTCATGTGTATTTCACATTTCAGATTAAGATTGATTTATTCAGTGATGACATCATAGAGTTCACTGCTATTTTTATTGACCAATAAACTAGTAAATCTGCCCTTGATAACCAATCAGAGTGGGTCTAGGACAGGGATGGGCAACTTCGGTCCTGGAGGGCCACTGTCCTACAGAGTTTAGCTTCAAACCTATTTAAACACACCTGAACAAGCTAATCGAGCTCTTCGGGATTACTAGAAAGTTATAGGCAGGTGATTTTTTTTCATGGTTGGAGCTAATCTGGCCCTCCAGGACCGACGTTTCCCATCCCTGGTCTAGGAGAAAGAAAAAAAAAACACTTTCAACCCGACTTCCAAATCTATGTAAAATTATGTAAGAATTCTTGAATCTATTTTCTGTAAAATAAAGCCTGTCTCTGTGATAACTAGTCCATTGCCCTGCCAACTCTGCAACTCAAACCAAATACTTTATCCAATAATTTTCCATCTCTTATTTCTCACAGGGTCCTGTAACATATACTAACGTCACCCCTGTGCAATGTCAGTGTGGGACACTCTACTCAGATCAGTGCCATCCATTTTAAATATAAAATTCACTTGTCATCGACCTGTCATGTGCATCAAGGATAGATAGGCATAGCTGACATCACAGCCATGTGACAAATGTTAGACATTTTATGTCATGGAAAAACTGCAGAATTTGTAAGCTTATGTGGGGAAATGGGGGTTTTCTTTATTACGAGTGTTAAACCCAAACGATGTGAATATCTCAACTATTTACAAATGACAGTAACATTATGCAAATCATGACACTGACTAAAAATTATTACTGGTATATGCATTGTGGGAACTTCAAATGTGACACATGCAATCTAACAACTTCCCTTTTTTTCTCTTTGGTTATTCAGTTATAGTTGAGAAAAAAATAACATTATTTTCTATAGCATGGTGCACACAGATTTCTATAAAATGTGAGAGATTTTCCTTGATTGCACAATATATGTGACTTGTCCCACCACAACAAAACATAGAAACCAACAGACCTTTCCTCTTTTCTACTGTACTGAAAATAAATATTTAAAGGGTTCAAGTATAACTAATTTGGGATATTTAGTGTGCTTAAAATGTTGTGGTTGGATGTGTTGTCCCAATTTGTATAGCAAAAGCTATATTAAAACGAGAGAGCTATACTTACTCTATTAAGAATTCACTAGACCACAAGCCCTTTTTTCTATCAGAATAACCTTAAGACGCTGACCAAATAACAGGCCAAGACTGAAGCTTGAAAGGTTTTTAGAACACAGGTCTCACATCTTTTAATGAATTACAAGGTGAGATAAAGCTACTAATGAGTTGTTTTGACAGTCTGAGGCTCACAAATTGGATCAATCAGTAATGGTCAAGCCAACATCTTAATTGGTTGTTCGTGTCATTCATGTCCCTCTTTGCGGGTTTTAACAGATTCATTTCATTTGTGTGTGTGTGTGTGTGTGTGTGTGTGTGTGTGTGTGTGTGTGTGTATGTGTGTGCTTGTGTTCCAGCTTTGAGGCGGGCCAAGTGATATTCCTGGGCCAGAGGATTCTGTGCCATTTTATATGCGTTAGAATAATCAGTTTTTGTCTGTATATGCCTATAATTTAATTTAATTAAAAAAAAAACTAGAAAGGTAAGGCAGCTATTGTTAAATTTCTGGCTTTGTGTGTGAACAATGGCATGTGTGTTATTTAAATGCAATGCATTACTTGGTAGATCACACAACTGCTGCTTGCCACCCTTCTCGTGTTCAAACTTCTTTGAAAGTTGACACCATCAAAGTGTATAGGCCTAGCCTATCTCCCATGTTAATAGTAAAAAAAACAATGCAGCCTATATTTTTCGATTAACAGTGTAAATAAGTACATCGCTCTTGAAAAGAAAACATAAAGCAGTATCATGCAGGTATATTGAAGTAGACAACGTTTGTTCAAATGAATGTGCTGCATAATAACGAGGACATCTACTGGCCTACAGGTGTCAGTGCAGATATTATTATTGTGGCTTACTTAGTGCTCCCGACTTTCATAGTTCATCATACACACCGTACAAATAACAATGTAAACTTATCAATACAAACGATAGCAGATTGTATTTTTTTAATTAGGCCTGCTTTCAACCGCCAATAAGCTGTTTCCCATAAGCTTGTATCTTTTAAATTAAAACAATTTAAAAGATAGGTAGGCTAAGTGCATTTTTTATCTCACAATTCTAACTTTTTTCTCGCAACTGCGAGTTTAAATTTCTCAATTCTGACTAAGAACTAATTTCATGTGTTTTTATGGAAGCTTGTAACGGCCGCCTAGTTTTAATTAAGTTTACACCACAGAATAAAAAAAAATTAAAAAGAATTTAAAAAACTTTTTATCTTGCAATTCTGACTGTTTTCCCCTCAGAATTGCACGATCTAAACTAACAATTCTGAGGGAAAAAGCATTTAGCCTACATTTTTTATTGTTGTAGCCTATAGGCTATATAGGCTATAACAAAGTAAAATAAATGCACACTAACCTGTCCCTGCTTGAACGTCTGACTCACTTGGCAAAAGTTCTGCCACATTATACTCTCAGACCAATCACAGTCGTTGACTGCCTACGACTTATTATTTGTGGACTATATGGTAGGCCTACTAAAATAATTACAATTTGTCAGGATTAACGTCTGAAATGTGTTCTTATAGTTTATAATAACTTAATTGTTAAAAAATACTGTTAATTCGTTGAAAAGAAATATTTTCTATAGCCTTAGGCTAAATTTGGTTCACAGTTTTTCTACATTGTCTAAATTTCTAGATTAAAATTATAAATATTCACCCTTGGTTTCAAAGACACGTCTTAAAGTAGCCCCAGACTAAAATGCACGTTTGAGCTGTTTTAACAAACTGAACTATTATATTGACAAATGACACTATCTTAGTGCCATTCATTGTTTTGTCTCAAGATGCACATCAGTAATGTTTTATAAGACATGTTTATAAAGGCTACTACAATGTCTTAATTGAACTAATGCCTAATCCGGGTTTAGTCTAAGGCTAATGTCTGTGAAACCGGCCCTCTATCTTTCTTTATAGCCTAGGTTCTAATAGCCTAGGCTATTCAAAAATGCCTATTTATAAATAAACTTTTAACAAATCACATACTCTATAACAGGAATAAGACATTTAACTTTGTGAGTAACGGGCACGACAACATAAAGCACATATTTATTAAACTTTGTAAAGAAGATTTCCCCATCACGGACATACACAACCTCCTCCTCCTCCCAGCCGTGCAGCGGCGCTGTCCTGCCGTGGATGAATGTGCGGCGGCCGCTCGGCCATGTTAAAGTGTGGAGGAACTGCAGCCCGCCATTGTGTGTCTGATCTGCAGCTGTAGCGAGAGAGATAGAGAGCGAGCGAGAGAGACGGGCGCAAAGACTCTAAAAACACACGCATTTCCCGTTAACTTTTACCCGCAAACAAACGCGCAGTATAACACACAGGCTCCGGGGAGAGAGAAATGTCAGCCAGCAGCCTTCTGGAGCAGGTAAACAGAGGCACTTTGTGAACATTGAGCAGAAGTGGCGTCGAGGCGGGTTTTTTTCTCTCTCGCAGCGCGAGTTCAGGCCTGAGCTTCATATAAACCTTCATTTATTCTCCCTCTTTCCTCTCAAAACTCACTCCTTCATGAATCACCTGGACCCAATCCAGAGACCGAAAGGCCAAGCAAACAAAGGTAGGTGAAGTGCTGGCATTCCGTTTTTGCGCTGTAAAAAGAGTCTCGTGTTGGTGCTGCTATATTAGCAGGCCGTGTGTTCATACCAATTCCGCTATTAAATCAAGCGGCTAAACCTTCTTAAAACAATCCCGCGTGGGATTAGAAGTGAAGTAGGTCTTATAGTGGAGGATATGGTTGGTTTTAGTCTCACGGAACTGACAAGAGCTTGTGTTTATAGCCCACGCTAGTTAGCCGCCTAGCACAGGCGAATATGAGTGAGGCCGAGTGCAGCTGAACGCGTGACACACACTCAAGCACCTGAACACCCACTTACACCCTGCTTGAACACGGTTTTTAGGTGTTTACTTCAAATGTGGTGGTGTAAGTGTCCCACATACCCTTAGATCAGCATCTCTGTCAGTGGCCAAGTGGCGGGGGTTTAAACATGCTGCCGGGAGGAACCTGTTAAGGGAATTTTCAGCACCACATGAAGTGCATCAACCTTTTACAATCCAGTTACGTGTTGAATTAGAGCACATGACCACGTGGATATGATGTGAGAGCTTTTAATCCTTTATTTTAGCACATTTTCAATGTAAGAAGTTCTGAGGATGTTTTTCATACAGTATTAGAGAAAAGTAATTAGACTGCCAGCTGACACCGTGACAAAACGGATGGGGAAGTACCTAAACAGCTAGTATAATCTTAATAAGCTATGTACTATATACCGAATAGGCCAAGTTAAGTGCTCTAGGCATAAAGTTGAGTGCTATACATTTTCAGCCAGATGTAAATGACTTTTAAGACTATTACACTGTTATCAGGAATGGGCCGATGAACATTGTGGCTGATCCTAATAACCAATATATTGATGGATAGATCTAAATCCAAATTTTTATATAATTTGAGAACCTGATTACAAAAACTAGTCTCTCCATTAAAATCCATGTCCCAAGCACACAATTATAATGTTCTTATTTTGTGTAGCCTATATATGACACTTGAGCTGCACATGTTGCACTTAACTGTATTTTCCTTTGTGAAGTGATTACAATCATATTTGAAGCGATTAAAAAAAAAAACATGGCGAGCAGTATGTATCAGAAGAGTCTCAGCTAAAGAAAATAATACCTTATCTGCTTTAATATATCTGCAAATTTTTCTTATTGGGATATTACTGTTGGGATAACAGTAATATTAAAAATGAACATATATACTGGTGGCCAATATATCTTAAACTAGTTTAAAGATCAGATCGCTGGCTGCTTTCTGATGTTGAAATGTAAATTTGGCTGCGATCAATAACATTTGATCTTTCTGACAGTATAGTAAAATTAATTTTCTGATATTTGCATTTGAGGATCTGTCTTTGCTTGTTGTCTCTAAATGGAAAGAGATATTGTCAGATTGTCCTTTTCGTTAAAAATGAGGTAATACTTTTTATTTTAGTTAATTGTTTTGAGTTTGACAGTTAGTGTGATGAATCCACATGTTGAGTTCAGCAGCAGATGCATTGATCTGATGGTGCATTCTTGTATACATTAACGGCACCGCCAAGTCGTATTTGAGTGGGCATAATCTGGATTTGGGGAGGGGGCATCATTGAGAACAGAGACAATGGATGTAGATGGTGGTAAATCTGTTGAAATGTTTGTTTTATTTTTGTGCATTTACAATAAAACTAGCTAAGTTGCCTGTACAAAATTATTGCACAATATATGTAATAATTCAGTTTATAGCACATTTAATAGAAACAAAAAAACAAAACCACACACACATTGTGCATTATATTCATGATTTTGTACAAGTTATGTTAGAAAGGCTTGCTTTTTTTGTGGAAAAGGTACTCGCTCCGACCAAAGTGATTTGAACGCACCTGATTTTGTAATTGACTTCCCAGGAGTACTTGAATGCACTATGAATTTTGTTCCTTGGGAAGCACACAAGTTCCTAGATAACATTTCCTTCCTCTCCTTGCTTTGGTTTACACTTGTGTCCTTTTCATTAGGCTGCTGTAAAAAAGAAAAGGTGTGGATTCTCTAACGTTCTGTATCTTTTGCTTTCCAGTGCAAAACGGAGCTGTTACCCAAAAGGATACTTTGAACGATGATGAGTTCGAGCCTTACCTGAACGCTCAGCCCAGACAGGTAGGTCTTGTTTCAGAGCTAAACAAAAGAATCCATAGAGACAAAGAGCAGGGTTATTGTTTTTGCTGCCTATTCTCTTGAGGGTTCGTTATGGCCTGTAATTGCATCCTGGTCTCTGTGCTTTGTTTTTTTTATTGGGGTGTCACCATGGCACTCTACACTTTGGTCAAAGACTGTACGAGTGTTGGTTAAAGAGGTGTGTGGACATAGTCAAGTCATACATCATATTATTTACATAGGGAGATATTTATTTGCAGCCTAAATCTTAGTGCATATTGACGAGTCATAGGAAATTGTGCAAATGCAGTACAGCTCTTTACCATGAAATGATGAGAGGTGATAAAGGAATGAAGTAATTAAATGTTATGTTAGTTCCTGTCTAGAGGTTCCAGACATTCTATAATAGAATTTCTTACAAATGAAAAAATTCTCAATTTATCACGCTTTGCACTAATGTATGCTGAAATAGTGGGTTTTCTGGCAATGGATTTCTGTCTTCTCAAAAAAATGGGACACAAATGAATAAAGGGTCTAGTATTCTCTGTCAAAGGAATGCTGGGATCTTTTGTAGGGAATCTGTGCCACTGTTGCTCTAACAAAGCTGATTGCTGGTGTTGAAAATATGAGCAGGCTCTGTGCCTGGAGGGGGTCTCGGTCCTTGACCAGTCCTAAATTATATTCTCGAAGCTCAACATTTTCAGAGAGATGTTTTAGTAAAGATGTTAGCACAGTCTCATGTTATGGTTAGCAGAGCTCAACGACGAAAAAATGGCCTGATGATGACCCAAGGGCACTTTTTTTATCATTCACATGCATTTTTATTGCAAAGCTAAATTCTTTTCTTTCTTTTTTTTTGTCAGCTAAGTAAATTTTATGTAGCAGTGTAGTGTCTATTAGTAGTTTTTGTTGATATTGCAAGAATTAAATGATAGTAGTGTATATGCAAATCAGTTTGGGGATATAAGAATTAAAAAAATACTTGCCAAGTCTGCCTTTATGACTTCAAAATACAGTAAAAACATTAAAATTGTGAAATATTATGGCAATTAGAAACTTTTTATTTTTATATGTTTTAAATGTTATTTATTGATGTGATGTCAAAGCTGAGTTTTCAGCATCATTACTTTAGTCTTCAGTGTCACGTCTCATGTGTTCCTTCAGAAATATCCTGATTTGGTGCTCAAAAGCATTTCTTATCAATATTGAAAAGTTGTTCAATTGGATGAAATTTTTTTTTAAAAATCTAACTGACCCCAAAATTTAAGCGTATATGTGCGATTGAAAAACTTTTCAAACGATTGAAAAGTTTAGACATCTCTAATGAAGTTTAAATTAATTAATACATTTTAAATTATGTTGAGCAGTAAAATTGATGAGGCAAGTAGTAATCAGTACAACTGGCCTGACTACAAGCAGAATAAATTCTTATTGTTATTTAAGCCCTTGTTAGCCTCACTTCCTTCATTTATTTTTAAGCTTAACGTTTTCAAACCAGCAGTGCTAAAAGGAAAGTGAAGAATATTTGGATAACAATGATTTTAATGGTAGTACAGATAATTGAAATGGTAGAAAATAGTTCCTTTGCTGCTTTCACCCTAATCCCCTCTGCTTTTATATCATACTTGTTTGTATTTTCAAACTGTGCATCTGATGATCAATATGAAGCTCATATATTTTCCTTGTTTTGCAGAGCAATGCCTATACGGCCATGTCCGACTCCTACATGCCAAGTTACTACAGCCCTTCAATAGGCTTCACCTATTCTCTGAATGAAGCAGCATGGTCTACAGGTGGTGATCCCCCGATGCCTTACCTGGCCTCTTATGGACAGCTTAGCAATGGGGAGCACCACTTTCTCCCAGATGCCATGTTTGGCCAGTCTGGGGCACTGGGGAGCAACCCTTTCCTGGGACAGCACGGCTTCAACTTCTTCCCCAGTGGGATTGACTTCCCTGCCTGGGGGAACAGCAGCTCTCAGGGACAGTCCACACAGAGCTCAGGTTACAGCAGCAGTTATGCCTATGCTCCTAGCACACTAGGAGGCGCAATGATCGACGGACAGTCTCCCTTTGCAGCGAATGAGCCGCTTAACAAGGCTGTGGGAATGAATAGCTTGGATCAGGGCATGGCGGGGCTTAAAATTGGGGCTGGGGACATGGCACCCAAAGTTGTTGGTTCTGGACTTCCTGGAGGGCCACTGAGTCAAGTGTCTGCAGCTCCCACCATGCCACCCGCCTCCATGGCTCCCGCAAAAGCTGCATCTTGGGCAGACATTGCCAGCAAGCCTGCCAAACCTCAGCCTAAGCTGAAAACCAAGGGGGGACTTGGCGGGACAAATCTGCCACCGCCTCCAATCAAACATAACATGGATATTGGGACTTGGGACAACAAGGGGACTATGCCTAAACCAGCAGCCCCACAACAGACTTCCCTGCCCACTAATGGACAGCCGCCCAATCAATCGTCTCCTCAACCGGGTGCTACTGCTGGTGGGGTGCCGCAGCTGCCCCTCAGCAATGGACAGCTAGGGCCTCCTACTGGTCAACTCGGTCAGCACCCTCTTCCTCCAGGTGGCCAGCCGGGTGCTGTCCCACCTCCGCTATCCCAGGGCCCTCCCGCTCCCCAACCCTCCCAGCCAACCCGCTGGGTGCCTCCACGTAACCGTGCTAATGGCTTTGGGGACGCAACGGGCGGACCTGGCCAATCCCCTCCAAATTCAGGAATGGGTGGCGTTGCTGTGCCAGCAGAGCCCCACCCAGTTCTGGAGAAACTGCGCATGGTGAACAACTATAATCCCAAGGACTTTGACTGGAACCCTAAGCACGGTCGTGTCTTCATCATCAAGAGCTACTCTGAGGACGACATCCATCGCTCCATTAAGTACAATATCTGGTGCAGCACAGAACACGGCAATAAGCGCCTGGACGCTGCGTACCGTTCGCTGGCCAACAAAGGGCCTCTCTACCTGCTCTTCAGCGTGAATGGCAGCGGGCACTTCTGTGGCGTGGCTGAGATGCGATCGCCCGTGGACTACAACACTTGTGCAGGTGTGTGGTCGCAGGACAAGTGGAAGGGCCGTTTCGACGTGCGTTGGATCTTTGTGAAGGACGTTCCCAACAGTCAACTGAGGCACATTCGTCTGGAAAACAATGAGAATAAGCCGGTGACCAACTCCCGTGACACACAGGAGGTTCCGCTGGACAAGGCGCGTCAAGTGTTGAAGATCATCGCAAGTTACAAGCACACCACCTCCATTTTTGACGACTTCTCACACTACGAGAAACGTCAGGAAGAGGAGGAAAGTGTGAAAAAGGTAACCTGCCATGGCCTTGCTCCATCAGGAATATAAAGCTGATTATTTTTATCCAGTTCTTCAAAGTTCTTTTGCTGATGTCGATTTCAAAATGTCAATTGTCCTTTTGATTTTTCCATCTAAACTCCTAATACCTGTTATGCTCGTTTATTTTATCTAATTCAGAAGAAGATTAGGAGTTTCTTCTGTCACATACCCATTTATATACGACAAACACTTTTAATGTTTTGAAAATGTGGCATGTTGCGGCAGGTCATTGAAATGCAGATTTGTGGTTTACACAAATCTGTGGATCTACAGTAAGTCTAGTGAAAGCAAATCTGCAAATGCTAAGTTTTTGCCAGCGATAAGATCTAGTTGATCATCTTCGTATGCTGTCTGTGAATGAATGATTCCACAAGACGAGACATTTGACTTCATTTCATTCAGATAATACATTTTACAACCAAACAGATTATTATGCGACTATAGCACTACTACAAGTATGATGACATTATCTGTTTTTGGACATGTACATTTATTTCTAAGCTACATTAAATAAGCTACCATCGTCCACAGTTTATGAAATGAACACCCCCCATCCCGCGGTAATGTTGGTGTTTATTGTGCAGTGGCATCACACGAATAGTTTTGATTGAAACTAATTTGTTTAAAAAGTAGGCTATTGCAGTAGCAAGGCAGGTTCACACAAAATCATTGACATATGACATTTTTTTTTTAATCTAACGAGCATTTGGTTTGGCGATGTAAAAACGAACTGTTATGCTTATTGTTTTTTTTTTCTTTTGTTAACTACCGGTATGTTAAAAAAAACGACTAACATGTTACTTGTTCAATTAATAAACAGTTTGTTTGATGGCAAATCACTAAAGATGAAATTGACCTTTGGCCTCCCTTTCTGTCATTGTATGTAGGTTTTTTTTTTTTTTTTTTTTTTTTTTTTCTAACGATAATCGACTTTTGCTTCACAATTTTCGAATGGCGTTTTTGGCAGAAATTCACATCCCTTCTTTGGATTTAAATTAAATGGTAACACTTTACAATAATATTAAATTTTTAGCATTAAGTCAGGTTATTAAACGAAGTATTATTCATTGTTAGTTTAATTTCAACATTTAGTAATGAATTTTAAATTGAGTTTTAATTTGTATTTGATATGTTATTACTTTATCGTACTGAACTAACATGATTGATCCAGGTGTAATGGTAATGTTAAAATATTAATACATGCAGTAAAAACGTATATTGCATAATGCAGTTCATGAATGCTAGCTAATACATTTAATTAGTAATATACATCTGTACTGTTTTTGGTTTGTGAAGTTAAATGTCTTATGTAGCTTTAATTAACAGATCTAAAGTCAGACCTTTCTGGTTTTGAAATTAAAGCTCAGTTTGACCTGTTATAGAGCAAATAAACAACAAACAAATTTGCTTAATGAAAATTTGCCTTGCCTATTTGCTTGTAAAAAAGAAAAGAAAAAAATTCCTTTCCATTACAGTCATCCCAGACCTGGATGAATTTCTGCTGAACAGTTATGTTCAATCAAAGGTTGAGGTTCAGTCTTTGTATGGACAAATAGTTTAAATATCCTATTTTGCAGAAGATAGTCCAGATTGAGGTGAATGTCTCTTAACTCATTCTGTGGCGCTCATGCAGTTTAAATCTTTAGAATTAAAACATGTTTTTCTCAGTTTCTTGTTAGTGGGACAGTGTTTACCAGCTTGAATCCCTATATAACCCCTCTTGTTTGACCAAAATGTCACTATGTCAGATGACAAACTTTCGGTTAAGCCCACCTTAAAAACTCCCAACCACAAGTAGCACAGCTCTTGCAGTGACTGTGTATCACTGCATGAGAACATCAAGTTACTTGAAAAACATTTTGCTGCCCCTAATTCAGACTTGCAGGTGTTTTTTTTTTTTTTTTTTTTTTTGCCACAATAAAAACCGTGTGAGACCATGTTTAGTGGCACATGTATACTAACGTGATATGTGGGTGGTGTGATCACTTATTCTTTGTCATTTAATTTATTGATTGATGACTTTTCTTTGCTGTTTGTTTAATATAGTATATTTCTGGCTTGGTGTTAGTTAATTGTGGTAATTGCGCTGACTAGCATTAGTAACTGCGCTGTTGTGGTAACTGCGCTGACCCTATAAAATCAGTTTTATTTTTTCCCAAATTCCATTTTATTTTTTTCCCAAATTTCGTTTTTAATGATTAACAACTTAATGCAAAATAAAACCTGCATACAAAGTGCTATCTTCCAGACCCTCACATAAACGTAAAAAACGAAGTATGCTTTGGGCTTAAAAGAGCACCATTTCAGCATTAGTCCCTCTGCACTCATCTCTCCAATTTGAAAGAATTTTTTTTTCTCTCTTTTTGAATAAATTATTCAATGATTCATTCATTCTTGTTTCATTAATGGATGAATCAGTGTTTTTAAACAATTCTCTTTAATTAGTTGAATGAATGATTTGGTGATAAATACAATTGTCACTTGTTGCCACTTAGTGGTGTAACAATGTAATGATGCGTTGTAATAATGTATAAATACGATAAACCTTTATCCCAGTTCTGTGATCATTTTAAAGTTTGTAACAGAAGTAATGATACAGTGTGTTTGAGAAGACTGAAGCGGTTTCATACCAATACAACTGCTTTCTCCGGGTCAGTGGCAGAGCAAATGCAGATATGAATGTTTCGGTGGGATTTGTAAAAGGTTTAATAGTTGTCATTAAGGAATGAGATTGCGTGGGCGTTTGAATCAAGATCGCTGTCTTTTAACGATTAATCGTTCAATGCTGCTTCAAATAACTATTTCATCGATTACAATTTAACACCGCCAGGTGGCAACAAGTGACTTAAAAATTGTCGGTCATTGAATCGAGAGATTTTTATTTATTAATTTAGTAAATTCTTGTTCAGTGATGAGAAAATGGACATTTAAATAGTTTGGTCCAATTTGATGATTGATCAATTCAAGAATGGTCATTGTCAAATGAATCAATATTAGGCCTGGTATACAAATATTGTTTTGCCCTGTTATTTGCATCTGAATGGTGTTATTTGGCATTTGACTAAACTATTTCTCTCTTGGGCAGGTGGAGGTTCAGGGGAGTGACCCGTACTCCAGTAACTCCAGTCGGAGCCACTACAGAATGCAGGTGATGCACCTTGCAGATTCGCCACTTTCATACTGTCCTCAATCTGTCTGCATGCTTGTAAATTAGAGTTTATTTGAGCTTGTAAGTAATAGATTTAATGTGTTCGTTTTGGCAGCAGGCCCTGACATTAGATGGTTTGGCAACTTGAATGTGCTTTAGACTGTTTGGACTTGTCAGTTGACACATTAGTAAAAATATGCTTTGAGAACATTGTTAAATGTTTTTATGGCATTAAGTGTGTGTGTGTGTGTATATATATATATATATATATATATATATATATATATATTTATATATATATATATATATATATATATATACATACAGTGGTATGAATAAGTTTGGGCACCCATGCTAAAGTTGCCTAAAAAGAGGAATAAAAAATCATCTTTTGGATAATATAAAAGAAAATTTTATCCAATCTCAAGGTATGGTGAATGGTGTGTGATGATGTGGGGACATTTTAATTCCAAAGGCCAAGGGAACTTTATCAGGATGCATATTATCCTGGATCCATGAAATAACTGGCTTTTAAAAATAAAAATCTGCCTGACTCTATGGAAATTTAACATAGGGGTGCCCTGACTTATCCATCCTATATTTTAAGGAAAAAGCATTTATTTATTTATGATACATTATTCATTCACAAAGAAAATTGGTGTCCTTAAAGGTTGGAGTTTTCCTCATTTTTCTAATTAAGGCATTAAGATCAATATCCAAAAGATGATTTTTTTTATTCCTCTTTTTAGGCAACTTTAGCATGGGTGCCCAAACTTATTCATACCTCTGTATATATATATATATATATATATCAAAGGCCACTCCTTGGCAATCGCTTGTTGACGTGATTGGTTACAAAGGGAGTGTGTGACGTCAAGTGCCAGCGATTTCAAACCGCTTGTTTTTTTTTTTTTTTGTTTTTTTGTTTTTTAGATGTTGGTTCATTGTAGCTTTAAAGAGAAAATACTAAGAAAAACCATGTGCAAGTCAACAATATTGCTTAAAGCACATTAAAAACACCTCATAGTCATGTTAACAACATTTAAAAGAAAGCTGCTTTCAATTTATTACAATTTAAAAAAATATTTACCATTTTTGCGATCTTTAAAGGGTAGCTCGAGCAAAAAGAGCCTAGGTTACATTTTGGCAAATCTACCTGAGTCAAACGTTGCATTTGGAGATCAACTATTTTTGACTGACAAAATGCAGGTGGCGGAAACACTAACTGACAAAGCGAGTCATACAAAACCTTTCTTTTTAGTAAACTTCATTTACACAATGCTCAATTTCATGTGTAGAGCCCCTGGTGATACTTGAAGCCTTCTTAGTGTTTTAAAAATAGCGATTTTGGTATGATCATGTCTCATGTAATCTCCATCAGTGTTTCAACCAAAGGGGTCAATAAAGCTGCTTGTAAACATTGTCAGGTAATTTACCTCAGAAAAGCCATCCAATGTCTATAAACTTGATAGTCAGCTAGAAAAATGAACTCTAGAGAAGTATTTTATTAAATATATGCACTATATTGAATTTTTACCTAACGTGTATTATAAATCTTCAGTATTAAATGTATAAATCGGTCATCTTTTTATAAATGTTTATTTTTTTTAAAAAAGTAGATTTATTAACTTTATCATTCAAATACTTCCTCGTATGTAATTTAAATGCAAGTTCCCTACATATTGGTTACTTTTAACATTTAATATTTTAGTAATATTCCAACTGGGGTTCCTTTTTTAATTTTTTTCTCTGGAGGAAATTTGCAATGCACTGTACCTGATAGGCCCCAATTAATCTATATCGATTTGAATTGCAAACTTGTGAATCAAAATTTTAGCGTGACATTTGTCAATGCCCAGCCCTATTAGAGTTCAAATGTAATCTTAGTAGAATTTGCTGTCAGTGACCTCTCAGCATCCATTGTTCACATTTGTTCATTCTCTCTTCCAGGATCGTCAAGGACGTGTGAAGTAACAGACACCGCTTTGGGCAAAAGACTGACAAGGCCCTATTTTCTCTCCCCAATCTTACCAGATATTTTCAGAAATTATTTTGGGGAAGATTTAACCAAGGATTCAAAAAGAGGAAAAAAAAAGAAACTCAATGAAGACTCTGATTTCTGTTGACCTAAAAGACTTACTTTGAACTTGTAGTAAAAGAAAATGACACGATTATTCATAGGACTACAACTTAATTCTATAGGATTCTAATAGTGAACCCAGTACTTCCCACTTTTGTTGGTCCCATTTTTGTTCTGCTGCCTCTTTTCTCCCCCCAAAAAAAGTTTTCATTGTTTTTACAGTCCAAGCACATGGCTATGCTTCTCTTACAATCTTGAGGGTTTTCTTTTTTTTTTTTTTTTTTTTAACAGACGGAGTTCTAGTGTTCTATTATGTCATTTCTCTGTTAACTCCTTCTCGTTATCGGAGCTGAAACCATCCATTCAGGACGTGCAATGATCGTCGCCTTCTCAGTGGATGTTCCATTGTTGGTTAATTGGCCACTAGTCCAGTACAAGTCTCATTACCTTCTGAGGAAAAAAAAAAGTTTACCAAGATTATAAAATGGAAAAGTGTAATTAAAAAAGAAAATCTAATGAATGTTCAGGAATGTCCTGTTTTTTTTTTTTTGTTTTTTTTTTCTTTCTTTCTTTTTTTGTAATAGAGGGTGTTTGGTTGGCAGGAGACAGTAAATGGACTAGGCAATTGTTGAGTTAAGGCTTTTGCTCATTGGATCAGTTTTATAGTGTACAAAAGGGGGCCGTGTTTGAGAGACGTCAGCTTATTTTCCATTAACTCCTTTTCTTCTGCAAGTTAAAGAAAAAATTGTTTCTATGGGCTGCTCTGCTCCCGTCTCTCTTTTTTTTGTTTTTTTGTTTTGTTCTCGTCTTTCTCTTCAGTTTCTTAAGTCTGCATTGAGATGGGCCTTGCACCCTCTCTTTCTCATAATCAGTTCATTAAAAATAAATGTGGTATACTCGGCAGAACTTGTGTGTTGCATTTTCCCCTTGTTTGACTAAGTACATGTCCCAAACAGCCTGGTCCGTCCACCCAGCACCCACACTCCTCTCCTACACTTGCTGCCTGCGCACTTCACCCCTTCTACTTTGTTCATGTCAGTGCGATAAACAACTGCGGAACTGAGCAGTGTCAGAATAAAGATGCTGCACAAAACTTCAAGTCTGTTTGCTTTCTGAAGAATTGAGTTGATAGTAAGATCAGAATTTGGTGTAATGCTACCTTGTGATGGCACACTGTATCCATGGCCATCTGCTTAACTGTCATTTGTCACAAACAGAATGTGTTTCTTTTCAGGAAGCAATGGCGGAAGTGACACTTTAATGAATCAATAGTTGGGTTAAGTTTTGTGAACGTACTTTTGAACTACATAAATTAATTCACCAATAACCCCTTAACTTTGTTGTTGAAATGTTTTTTTTGTTTTTTTTTTTTTCGTTTTTTGTGGGTTGGCCAGCTTTTCTCTTGATCTCGATGTAATGAGAAATAGGCTGCTTTTTTTTAACACATTTTTTTTTAACTCATTTCATTATATAATAACGAGAGTGATTATTGTTTTATCTGCGGCATGCTTTACCTGTTTAGTAGATAGACGCACATTCTTAATTCGCCTTTGGGTGGCGCTGTTTACAAGTCCAACCTGAACAGAACGTGGATGTGCCTCGAGTGTGTAAGCAAAGCTTGTTTTAAATAATCGCTAAATTCTTGAATAATCATTTTCTGAAAATAGAGTACTCTTATTCACGTTGCATGTTTGTAACGGGATGCACTGGGTACCCTTTTATAACGCTATAGCTGCTGGGATTTGTAGTTGTTGCATCTCGTTACATCTGTATCCTAAAATCACAAGAGGCAGACGGGTAAATCCTAAAATGGCGGCACCATGTATAATTGAGCATGCTTGTCCAACAGGGGGCGGTACAACTTCATTTTTCATGTGCATCCCTAAACTGGTCCGAACGACCCTTTGATTGAAGAATAAGTCGCACTTTTGACATTAATTGTTAATTTGATGTTAAAATAATGCATATATTTTATTCCCTTAGTCTGTGAGTGGATCTAGGCCTACTCCTTTAACAAAACATAACATATATCACTTAACTCTTTAAAAGCACAGTTCATAAAAAATCTTGTTTTATCCTCATGTTCCAAACCTGTTTGAATACAAATTTGAGAAATATATCAGCTTTTTGTCTATACAATAATGAATGTCAGAGGTAAACAAAATTGTTTGGTTACCAACATTTTTCAAAACGTAATTTTTTGTGTGTTCAACAGAAGAAAGAAAACATTTTCTTTAAAAATTTAAAAAATCCCTTTAAAAATTCCTGAATTCTCAGAACAGATACATTTAATATTACAGATGCATGTAAAGAAAGACACAGCATGTTTGTTTCATATTTATTTCTCTAATTTGACCTTACAATCAGAAGTCAAAGAATATCACATGGCACACACACTCACAATCAGCCCATATTTTGAAGGTTTTGTGGTTTGTATTGTATTCCAGTGTGTAACATCACCAAACCCTTCACTTTGTTTTATGAGGTTAAATTACCAGAGACATTTCACATTGAGTATGAGACAATTTAACTATCCCAACGGTTTTTAGCTTGGGTAATTTGTCAAAGGCCACAGTGTCAGTGTGGTCAGCCATCAATCAATTAAACCTTTTAATTTGTGACAGCGCAGTAAAGCTCTGCCTTTTTAAGTGCAAAAAAAAAAACAACAACAACAAATGTTTACAAGAAGCCTTATGTGGGTCTGAATCAGTTTGGGTATAATGTGAATGTTTGAGTCTTTAGTGCATTAAAAATATTAGCCTGCCTATTTGGGTACTGTGTGTGTGTAGTTTTGGCTTTACTTGAGGGCCAAGTGTCCATATATAGTGAAATATTATGACAACCAACATTTTACTGGTCGTCACCAGTAAAATGTGTTTTTATTCATATGTTTTGCATGATTGGTTTAAAAAGGGTAGGAGTTTGGTTAGGCAATAAAAAATATAATTAACCTATAGTAAGTCTATGCAATGTTCTCACTAGTATAGTGAAACAAACGTGTGTGACTGTGCACGGATGATATTGGGGGTGTTTTATGTATGAGGGGGAATAAGATGCAGCACATGGTTCAACCTCCCGTCTGTCTATATCATGCCGCCTGAGGGGCCCTTCTCTGACCTCGGCCTCTCTCTCCCCAGGGACCCCCAAACCTCTTGGGATCCCCAGACAACATAAAGGTGGGGAGGGGGTGGCACGTGTCTCTGAGACCGTTGATGCGGTGTATGCTTAAGACAGATGCAGTCTAGTCTGTCCCTGTGTCTAACATTCTCTGAAAATAAAGTCTGATTTGCTTCAAAGAAAAATAGATAGTGGTCATCCCTGCTGATGTTTACATTATGATCTACATTTTGTGTAAAAACTGTGGGGGTGCCTTAGGTTCGAAGAAAATCACAACCTCAAAAATAATTTCTTGGGAAAATGTTTAAACGTGTGGACGAAAAAAGCTAATGTAGCCTATGTATAAAATATGTCTATCTTGCGTGGTTTTGGATCAATAGATAACAGAGCAGGCCACAGGAAAGTCTGCAGAGAATCAAATTCGTGTAGCCGTTGATAACAGGCTGCACCTGAATAACAAAGAGATGCAGGCCTGAAGACAATCAGTCTCGGTTTTAAGAGCAATAGATGTTGTGAATTTCCGATTTGGGGTCTTCTTGTATCCCAGACAGTATTATCGCTTTTTATCCTGCTGCCATAGCCGTCCGGATTGTGTGCGGGGTGTGGGGCGCGCGCTGCGTTTATCAGTGTGTTGACAGTCGAGCAGCCGCATGCGTTCAGCGCATTATCAAGAGCGCGCGCGTGTATTTTTGCCATTAGTAACGCCTGGCTATGTCTGCAAAAGATGCAATTTACATAATAAAATAATTTCTGTACTACACCGACGGACCGATTTATTTCAAACGAATATGTATATATGGAGGCCGAACGAAAATATGAAAGGGGCCATTTAAATGTCCTTTCATTTCGCATAAAATACATTTAACACAAGTTCGAAATAAAATAGACAAATAACACGATTTTAACTTGAAAAGAAAAAATAAGCTGAATTTAGGATAATAATTATGCAAAGCCTTGCACATTTAAGGTGTTTGTTTGTCTAGATTTAAATAGGCTAATACATTTTCTCATAAACATCGGTGATTTTCATATGTGTTTTTAAATGACAAAGAAATTATCCAAATTAATTAATTCAAAATATTCATGATTTGTAATTTGCTCTTAATTTTTTCGAAATCACATTAAAATAGGCTAATCTGACGTAGGCCATATCATATCTGTTTTTCCTCTGTTGAGGATTTTGAAATAAAAGGGCAAAATAAAACCAATATCAATATATATATATAAGTCTACATTATTTAATAAATACATTTGTTGATATCTTTGATTGTATATTGTGCAGAGACCGAATATTAGACAGCTACATATATATTTGACATTATATCGACACGTTTTAATTATTTCACAATTAGCCTAAATTATTCTTTGATCCAAAATAAAATTATTTTATTTTTTATTTATTTTACTATTCGATGTGGTCGTATTGTGGAATTCAAGAGCTCGACATGATTAAAGTGCAAGTTAACGTTCCAACTCTCAACCTACGTTCATAACTGCAACATTAAAATATTTATATGATTTTAAATAAGAAAAAAAAAATGATATAGGCCACTGATTTCCAAACGCGTCTTGGTAGTGATCGGGCAGTTGTTACTTATTTGAAGTCGTCAAGAGGTGAATGTGAAGTGTGGAAAAAAAGTAGAGCGTCTTAAAGGTTTGTAAGTTGTAGCCTACGAACTAAAACAAAATGCTCTGTAAATGTATAAAAGCGTAAAATACAACACCAGCAACGTCACGTGCGGCTTGAATGACTGTCAGAGTGATTAATATTTGCTTTTATTGTCTTCACAGTTGTGTTCCTTCGACAGAATTCTAGCCTGAGGGGCAGAGCCTCATCCCAGATCCTGTTTGCCTTTCTTTTGTGAGTAAAATTCATCATTAGTCATAAATAAATACGTAAACTTTGACCCCTCTAAACATCTGCGCCACGTGCCAAGTGATTTATTAGCTTGAAGGGACATTATTTGAATCGCAGAAGCTTGACGGTGGGCCTCATATGTTGGTGTTTGTGCTGTACTCCTGTTTAATATCTCCTGTAGCAGGTTGCAACAAACCCTAAAAATATCTTACTAAGGCTTTTCTTAAACTTGAAGGGTTTGTTGCAACGGGCATGATCTTACTGTAAATTCACTGCGTCACAGATTTGGACAATGCTGTCAGAAATGAGAGAATCGTGATATAGGCTAGTATCTTTTTAATTTCACAAAATATATGGTTAAATTTAAAAAAGCCCTTAATCCCATGCTCACTACACTGCATTTGCATATCGCTCTCCAGTGCTTGTAATGATTGCTTGTGTTGTGAAATGTAGGTCATATCGCAACCTTTGCAGTTTTTGCCTTCGAGCCTTTTCCAGAGCATTGTCACTAAATATAATCTAATGGTTTGGGAAAGATGTAGCCATGCTTTTCGTAAGTGATTATATGCGTATTAGGCCCTGTGTTCATGTGTGGGGTTTATTTTTTCAATGTGATGACTATTCGTTGGTCTTCTTGAGTGTTTGCGATGTATAAGGGGAGCTGCTTTCATGATATTGCTGTGATTCAGGGGGTGACAGTGGGATGATGCAGTGTATTATTTTATTGTGTACATGATGTCTAATATGAAACCACAGTTGCAGTGACCGTACACAACATGACTCGGTCACGTTGATCGGTCGCTCAGATGAGTGCTGCTGTTGGCTTCTCTCTTGGCATTCACCGCGTGCCTTAATTGTATTGAAATTAAATCAAGGTCCACTGTGAACACAAAGAGCAAAAACCCAAGTTTCCGAACGTCGTCCACTTTGTCTTTTCGTACAAACTCTCTCTGTTCCTCTTCATCCCTGCAGTCTGGTCTGTACTCACGGCTAACGGTTCGGTCGTGTACTTCTCTCGTTGTCTGTGTTTGGTCCCTATGCAGTCTGCACATCCTGTTCTCGTCCTTCAGGACAATACCACGTTTCTGTACTCAACTGAAATCTATTTCTTCTCACCTGTCCTCCTCCTCCTGCATCTGATGTGGGCTTTGCTGGTGTTAGTGCAGTCGAAACCAGAAGACCTAATCTCTCACACACACACTCACACTCACAGACACTTACAAACGCACCATCGCACATCTTTCCGAGGATTCTCCCTGTGTGTGCAGTTTTAAATCGCATAATGCCCGTCTTCCATCGGCCTAGATGTGTGGTAAGAACAAAACATAGATGACAATGCAACACAATGCTTCTCATGGTCATATTTTACACACATATGCACAAAAACATTCCAATCAAATACATTCAGACCTCTTCTAGCTATGCTCTATACCGAATGCATGACCTAAGAAATTACGAGAGAGAGAGAGAGAGTGGAAGAGATAGAGGGGAGATAAAGAGAATCTACCTTTTGTTGTACCCATTCTGCATGAAGCTCTGGCACCTGCTTTCTGTTTCATTCCAGCAGACCTTTTTCCACTCTCGGCCAAACAAAGAGGACCAGCAAATCTGTGCGTGAGGGATGTGCGAAGATGCAAAGCTATGCACTGCTCTGCCTCTCGTCCATTCAGCACGTCCACCGCCATGATGAGACGGCTGCCAGCATCGCAATGTAAAGCTAGCGCTTCCCTATGACAGTCTGTTCTCTCCCTCTCTCCCCCCACCTCTCTCTCTCTCTCTCTCTCTCTCTGTATTTTTATTTCTCTCACTCTCTCTCAGCATACGCGCACCTATACGGCAAGCAAAAACAAGTACGGTTAAAATCACATCACATAAATGAGTTGAAGCTGATGATGACAGTTGAAAGAAATGCATACATATGCATACAGAAGATAACAATATTCCAAAACACATCAGTTACAGCCACAAGCATGACATCACATACAAGAATTACCCAGAAGCACCGTCAATTGCTGCAAAACTACTGACATTAAGCACCAAATTATCTTTAGATTGGTTCTTTCTCCTCGCGTTCTCGCTCTAGTGGAGAAAACAGAAGCGTATATCCTGGTTTTTCCCGTTCTCATAGTTCCGTCAGTTCTCGCTATTCTCCATCCAAGGGTGAACGGGGGGTCCTGCCGAAGCCCTCTCCTTTTTCTGGGGGCTGGAGAGCAGGGTATCAAGGGGAGATGTTCTGGGGGGTGGGGTGGAGGGGGTAAGGGAAGAGGTAGGCAGGTAGGGAGGTTTTCACGCATGCAGGAAGGGAAAATCAGGTGCTGGGATGCCGCAGTTGTTTAAAAACCAAAAAGAGGGAAAAAAAAAAAATAGAAAAAGAGGAGTGTTCTCCCCCGTGCCATCAGCCTGAGAAAATCCAGCAGTGCGCGCCACTAAAAAAAACACGTATTTTTAATAAAAAGAAAATAAAAGTTGAAAATGCGCATATACATATATAAGCACATCATATATGTATACATATCCAGAGGAAGAGGGAAGGAGCAGGTATGCAAGGGACGAGCTGTTCACACACATAGACACACACACACACTGCGCTGCGCACACGCTCTGGCTCCAATTTATGCTCTCCGTTTGACACCACCCCCACCTCCCTGGGCACATACATACGCGCACATACACACACACACACACACACACACACACACGTGCGTGTTACGTCCCAGCTGATCGTGGAAGAGAGATTAGATTGTGGGGACAGCTGGCAGGGATTACACACGCAGGGGGTTGACTGAGCAAGGGAGGGGAGAACCTCTCTGACCAAGATATATACACACACACATACATCAACACACAATAAATTGCCCATAAAGTGTGCAGCATCACGTTTACCTAGAAATATACTGATATCACATAAATGGCTGCTATATTTGGAAATAGGTGAGCCACACACACATAAAGTGAATGCAAATAGCACGCATCTAGACGTTGAGGGTTAATGTATGGTAATACATACTGACTGCTAGGGGGTGGCGGGGTGACACAGTTGACCTTTGACCCTGCACCACTCCATCTTTTCAGGGTGATCAGCTGATTGCAAAAGGGGGGCCAAGGGGAGGCAACCCAATATGCTCCTCTGACACTCACGCACACACACACACACACATGCAGACGATACATCATGCATGATATAACACACAAACCACTACTTCGCTAATGCGCAGTATCACTGCGAAACAGCCGGACGAGAGCTTCAAATGCGAAATAAATTTTAATAAATTCTTAGTTCGTCCAAATCACACATGGTGTTAAATCTGGAAGCATTTCAAAGCGTGAAACCCCAGTGTACGAGTTGTACAGAGGAGATCAATACTGTTTAGTCTTGGATTTTGAGCAGCGTTTGAACTATATCTGACATTTAAATCAATTTTATGCTTCAGCATTTTCTGATCTAGAAAGCTGCAAAAACATTCTGTTCTTTGATAAATCATCACCTTAAAATTGTATGCAAAATATGCACGGCTATTTAACAGATAGTAATGTCCCTATTTTTCTCTATTTTCCTCTGATTTTTTTTGTAATATTTCATTTATATATATATATATATACATATAAACCTATATATTTTTTTATAATAATAAATATTTAAAGATCACCAAACAATGATAGACAGAATGTCTTTTTTTTAAAAGGATCGAAAACATAAAAGGGAATATTGTGGGTACGTTAACATCCACAACGTCTTTAAAACTGCATGTTTGCGTCTAGCACGCGTCCTCGCTCTATTTACGTCTTTGTCAGTGCATGTATCCTGCATGAGATCATTATTGTATATATTTTTTTTGCATTTTATGTGTGTATGCCCCAGGCAAAGCAAACAGAAATGAAGTGTATATGGAAGAGATTAGGACCAGTGTGTGTGTGTGTGTGTGTGTGTGTGTCAGCACTAGCCTAGCCTGCATTCCTCCTAGCAATAGCGTCCTCTGAGTGCACTTTAATCTGTAATCTGACAGATTAGCAAATAGGAGCGTTTGAGCTGGATTATCGCCTCATTACAAATGACGAGCATCCCAGGACCTGCTCCTTCTGTGTGCGTGTGTCGGCATATTCTGTATTTTTTTTTTTTTTTTTTTTTTTGTGCGTTGAGAGCTTAATTTAAATACACTCCCATGATAGTGTGGGTGTCTCTTTAAAAGTTACTCCACATTTATTGATTGCATTGTTCAAATCTGAAAGTTAAATGGTTAAAATGGAAGAAAATTTAATTGTTTAAATTTTTTGTAATATTAATATTTTCTTCTGTCCTTCTGTCCTGTCTAATTTTCAGCCTTCATTCATTTTTTTTTACTTCCCAGAAGTAATCCCAGAGTTCAATCCCAGAGTTCATATCTTGTATGTCAGCATCAGATTAAAATTTCCATCGAAAAATAAATAAACAAAAGCAAAGCAACCAGATGTTCTGTTGAAGCGGCCGGTCTTTGCGCTGCATCATTTTAAAGAGGTCACATAACAGATGGGTCGCTAAAACGTCCTCACCGACGAGCTGAAACGGGACATTTACAAGATTACAAAGACTAAAGCTAAATGAGTTTAAAACCTAAACCTGCAGTATTTAAGGGTGAAAGATCATTATTTTAAACTAATGCAAGCTACAGCATGCAAGTGGGAAAACGAAGTGTGTGTATTGTGTTTCTTCGTTTTTGTGTGTCCCTGCTTTAAAGGTATGGTTATAATGCTGAGTTGGCCATTATATGTGTCTCAGGAGTGTGTGTGCCTATGGGCTATGCACAAATGTGTATGTGCGCGAGCACTGATGCATGCGTGTCTGTACAGAATGCTTGGTAGGACATTTGGTAAATCCGGCAGCTATTGTGTTCGCCTCTGCACTAAAATGCATGCACTCATGAAAAGAGAGCATGAAGTGCACAGATGAATACAACAAAAAGTACAATTTGTTGTTAAATCGATACAATAAAGGGATATCTCACCTGAAAATGAAAATCCCGTCGCCGTTTCTTCACCCTCATTTTCCAAACCTGCATGGCTTTAGTTCTTCTGTTGATCACAAAAGAAGTAAATGTTGCAACTGTCTTGCAAAAGGGATTTTTCTAAATGTCTGCAACAGAATGTACAATTTGTTAAATCAACACCTAAACAACAGATTATATGCATAGTTCACTTAAAAATAAAAATCCTTTTGCTATTTATTCACCCTCATGTTGTTCCAAACCTGTCTCTGCAGTCCATAGAAGAGAGATTTCTAAGAAGGTTGCAGCTGTTTTTGCAAGAATGTTTTAGAACGACATGATGGTCCTGGAATTTGAATTGAATTGGTGAACTGTGGCTTTAACACAATAGCTACGCATACATCACAGTCAGGTGATGCTCAGTTATTTCTACAAAATAGTTTCCCATAGATGCAAAAGGGACATGCAGTTTTAATTTGTCATATATGTATGAATGTGCACCGTTGGCATACAGTACAGGATGTGATACTAGTTATGGCGGTGCGCAGTGCGGTCTCCAGTGTACCGCTGAAAGCGTGAGCTCTTGGTCATGAGCACTTCATTGTGGATGGATCGATGCCCTGCTCTCCCCCTGGGTCACTGGTATCCTCCAGTGCCCTTAATATTAGTGGCAATTTCATTAGCTCTGACCATATCACTCTGATAGAGAGGATGGCTGATTAAGTAGAAGTGCATAATTGTTTTTGTCCAATCCAATAGTGCTCTATTTTGCATTTCTTTCATACCTCCGATCATTATTAGTTCTCTTTGTAGTCAAAACTCTGGAATACTGCATTTGGAATGGGATCTAGCGTGAAATAATGATGCTCCTAGACCCTACAACATGACTTATTCCCCCCCCAACCCCCCCCCCCCCCCCCCCAAAAAAAAAGAAAAAAAAAAAAGAAGAAAGCAAGGATGGGAACTTCTCTTTCTGTCTCTCTCTCCCTCCCTTTTCTCAATACGCCCCAATAGTCAGCCCAGCAACAGCACACAGAAGCTCCCAAATACAACCCCCCTCTCACCGCCTCTGCATCCAAGTGACCCAGTTTCCACCCCCTCTCTAAAACAAATCACTCCATGACCCACTTCTTCATTTCGCACCACTTTAGCGTGCGCATGTGCTTCGCAAAATTATGCATCTGTCTTCGCTCTGAGGTTCAGAGGCATTTCATCTGTGCGTTTGGTTACAGAAAAATCCTGCTGGCAGTATAAAATCCCCTACATTAATAATAAACGCACTGAAGACTGGAGATTTTTCTGCCTTCTGTATGTGGCATCAGTATTTGATTGTGTTAAAGACAGTCCTTCAAGGTCAGCATTGCCTCCCGTCCTGACCATCTCTAAACAGGATTTTTGCAATCACAATTATTTTAATCTGGAGCTTTTTGTGGTTCCTCGTTGGATAAGTGCGTGATTTGTAATTAAAGTACGCCATCAACGGCTGAATTCTTTTCTGATTAATGTATGTGATACTGCTCGTACTGCTGATAATAAGAACATGTCAGTGAGACTGTCAGAGGCAGCAACAGGAAGGCAAATCAATTTTGCGGCCTATTTAAGCAGAGAGACGAATGGTAATTTTTAATAATCAGCTACGCTCAGACGATAGGCCACACATACAAACAGGCTCGCTTTATAAAGATTAATAGGTAAACATTTGTAATATTTAATCGTAGTGTTTTTCTGTAATGACAGTTGCGTACTGTCAGACTGTGGGGTAGAATTGATTCAGGTTTATTTTTAATGAGCAGTCTCTGACTCAAAGGTGCATCATTTAAAAAAAAAACATGTGGAAAATGTGCATTATTACACATCTGCGTAAGTGTGTGCATGCCCTGCAGTAAATTAAAGCCAGTGGGTTAGATTGACCCTAACTGACTGGTGACAGGGTCCACATAACAGCAATGAATGGTCCTTAGTTAACTTCTTCCACCCCTCTCTCTTTCTTTTTCTTCTGATTTGTTTGGCACTTCAGATATAGATTTACTGTACATCTGGCAACTAATGAGGGTATTTAAAGTCAGTATTTAAACATTTTCATGTTATAGCTACTATTTTTGAAGTTTATTAAATAATAATTATACCCAACTTATAAATGATCAAAATAAATGATGTTTATCCCATCACATCACAGACTTTGCACTGGAATCGGCCTTTCGTGAGCTGATGGGTAAATCTCCCATGACACAATCACATTATGCACAAGATGAGACGAAAATACTGCATCTATTGTTTTGGCTTGGTTTATAATCTCTTTCTGAGCTCAATGCATTCATTCAGGAAGTTGCATGTGGATTCTGGGATTAAAGAGGGGTGGATTTTTTGTTGTTGGTATTTTCTGCATTTACATTATATGGTTTGTGTTTAATATTTGTATTATATTCAAAACATGTATGAATGTAAAATACACACATTTTAATATATATTATATAATAGAATGTATTGTAAAATGTAAACAAATCATCACGGTTTCCACAAAAATATTAAGAAACACAACATTTTTCAACATTAACATTTGATTTCACCAAATCAGCATATCAGAATGATTTCTGAAGGATCATGTGACATTAAAGGCTGTTGAAAATTCAGCTTTGCGATCACAGGAATAAATTACATTTGAAAATATATTAGAATAGAAGACATTTACCGTAACCCTCAATGGGGTCATTGGGTCTATACGACCTCAATCGACTTTTACTTAACAAAAAAAGGTTCCCTTCATCTCAGTGGAATAAGATTTTGTGACTTTTCATACATGATCTATCTATACACAAAAAAACTGGGCTTGATTTGGTTGTTCTGAAGGTATGTAAAAGAAAATGTTTACACTTCTGGTCTTCGGGGTCAATATGACCCCACATTGAAATAAATGGGAAATGTAGAAAAAAAAAAACTAAATATATTTTCTTCATGTGTCAAAAAAAAAAAATCTAGCATTAATCTGAAATTTTTTTACACAGAAATGAAGGCCTAGTACTAGAGCATAAATGCAATGTATCATAAAATAATAACCTTTCATATGCTAATGCTAAAGCTAATGGTGTAGTTGAGGAATTGTGTGGTATATGGATACAAAGGTACTTTATATCTCCAAAAACACAGCATTGATGAATAGATGAGAAGTAAACAAAAAATGATATATTATTTGTATGATTAAAAATTTATATTTTTTTGTACAATTACTCAATCAATTGTTGGGGTCATATAGACCCCGAAGCCCAGAAGTGTAAACAGGAAACGAAGACCATTGAAGGTTAAATGGTTATAATATTTCACACATATAACTATTTTTACTATATTTTTCTGATCAAATAAATGCAGCCTTTGAGATCATATAGATTTATTTTGTACACATACATGTATTCAATTTATGAGAGCAGATCATAAAAAAGCATGCCTGTGTGAATTTGGCTGTATTTTCATAAAGCACCCCCATAGCGCTTCCCCCTTTTTCCTAGTGAATTTAGCTTGATGTAAAATGCCTATAAGAGACACTAAAAGCCTACAGCCACAGATTTCTGCACAAGAGCGGGGTGGAAAAGAATGACTGGAAGGGGGAGGGAGGCCAGTGGCATGTGTCCAGATTAAACATAATCCCAGCACAGGATGCCAAACAAGGCTTCAGGTGAGAGAGGAGCTCCAACGGGACGAGAGAAGGGTGGGAGGAAAGACAGGTGGCCGGCAAGACAAGACAAGAGAAAGAGAGGGGGAGCTGTGTGCATTGATTTAACTTACAATATAATAATGCCCACTAGAATTGTTGTTACTTGGGAGTCGGAATCTGTACGTGTAATATGTATTTACCTTCTTGGTAGTTCGTAATATGGGAAAGAATGGGCATGAAAAAAAATCAAATGTATGAACGAGGGCAAACAGAAGCTGCGTTGCAAAGGTCCCTGCTGTGTTCATCACACATAATGAGCTGTGGACACTTGATTAGGGCTTTCGAGTGTGATTATTATATGTTTATATAATAATTATATATATGATATGATATAGTGGTTGGGTAAGGTTTTTGGGTAAGGTATAAGTTTGCTCACCATGGCTGCATTTATTTGATCAAAAACACAGTAAAAACAGTAATATTGTCATTTATTAATATACAATATAAATTTTAATATAAATGTAATTTATTTCTGTTATGTCAAAGCTGAGTTTTCATCAGCCATTACTCCAGTCTTAAGTGTCGTATTATCCTTCAGGAATCAATCTTATAGGCTGATTTGGTGCTCAATAAACATTTAATAATATTATAACAGTTGTATTGCTTGAAACTTTTTGTGGAAACCATATTTTTCTCAGAATTTTTTGATAAATAGAAAGTTTAAAAGAGCATTTCTTGTTAAAAGTAAAAATGTTTTTAATCCATTAAAATATATTCTGATATTTGATATATTTAATATCATTAGTGATATTCCAGACCCTTATATTTAATGATGACAATATTAAAAAAGTAAAATGATTTGGTTATTTTGTATGTTTTTTTAAACAAACGGTTGCACGGTTGCATCTCATGCACTTCATCCCCACAAACACCTGCGTTAAAATTAAACTCAATGCTGGGCCATTTTTTATCACGTCTACTTGAGCTAAACGCTGTGTAGAACTGAAGCACAATGACTAAGGCAAGTTTCCCTGTCCACTTCCTGAGCCGCGATAAATAAGTGCACACTCCTTTGTTTCCAATGCTGTTCTGAATATTCACACCATGCAAATTGAAATATCTCTTAATATGGTCGAATAATGAAGCATAGCATTAGTGGCAGGTCACATCAGTCAAGCTCTCGTCAGCTGACTCTCAGCTGATCCTCGTCTACCTATAGGAATACGGCGTATAGATCCATTCAGTATTAAAGCAGATTTATCACGTTGCTCAGGAGCTAATTACCCTCCACCATCCCCTGCTCCTCCTCTCGTCCAGTCAGGACCTGGCCTCTGATATTCGATATTCTTCTTCTAATCAGACTCATTTTTCGAATTATGTTGTACATTAAATTACTGAACATTAAATATATCTGCAATGGGGGTATCGCTGCTCTTCCTGCTCCTGTCCACGCTAAGCTGCATGGATGGGAATGCCCAAAGCAAGTTATTCCCTCGTTTTCAAGGGGGGCCAATCCAAACTGTATGCTAACTGTCAATCATCCTTGACAATAGTGGTCCTGACAGAACCCTTCTGTCTACTACATGGGACACTTTTGAGTGATGCAAGCGTATCCAGAGATAGAAACAGAGAGAGAAAGAGATGCAGTCTGTGCATGCAGGATTATGGGGAAGCTGTAATCTGACCATCCCATGTGGGGTAAGAATGTCTTACTCAAGGCTGCTCCGGGGTAAATACAGCAAGGGTGGTGGGGTAGGGGAGGACGATATCTGCTAACCAGTTAACGAGTTCACCAGCTAATCCTGAAGTGGGATTGGGTGGATGCGGGCGGCCCTGGATTGGACACAGTGGTTGCAGTGTGACCTTCACGGACACACTGACGATACATTTTGTGTGAGTGAGGGGGCAAAGAAAAAAGGATTTCTTTAGTGGTGACGCAGAAGCGTGATTTATTATTTTAATTAAGCATCTCACTCGAGTGAGACCAGCAAAGACACAATTATGCTAAAACACCCAACAGTCGACTGCCTCTTTTCTTTTTCATGTTAATCAGAAATAGATGTGTGTGTATGCTGTTAGCAGTCAAAGCTTAACAACACTCTCAAAGTGTGACGTAAATGCCTTCACAAAACAACTCAATGTTTAAAACTAACCCATCAAACCTGCTGCCAAAAACACTATAGGCCAATTAGAGATCTCTGATTAACTCATCCTGTAAATCCATGTATCGCTTACCTTTTCTCTCTTTGAATATTTGAACTTTTCTATTACTTAACCTGTAATTTATCATTAACAAAATCCATATATTCAGCCTGCCTGCATCATATCAGACTCCTTGGATCTGAACCTTCAAGTAGTATGAGAAGCATCTGCAAAGAGCAAATGCAAACTAACCAGGCTAACTAACTAGGCCCTCTAACAGTAAGAATATTTGTCTAAATTCATCCCTCCAGTTTGAGCATGTATGATGAAGCCTAATTTTTATTTACTTCAAAAAACCTTAATTACACATCTTTTACAAATGTTCTTGATGCTAATGTGGGTATCTAATGTATCTATCCATCCATCCATCCATAGTTAAAATGTGGTTGAAACAACCCTGTCTAGGAGTAGCCTATTCAAACACACAGAAAAGAAAGGCTACACTTGCAAAGATTACAGCTACAAAACTTGAGCTTATGGCATCACTGGTGGTCTGTTAACCTTGTTCAATATTTGAAAGCAGGGAATATATTTGGATTGAAGCACAGCATACATTCAGTGAATTAAAAGGTTAGACGGTGACCTAAATTGACAATTTCGTGTTATACTGCTTTTTTATGGCACTGTCTTGAATTAAACGAGGAATTGAATGTTTAGGAAAGGCATTTGCATCCTTTCTTTGACAAGCTAGGCAGTGCCTTTATTTTGACACTTGTACCTGAATAAAGCAGCCACTGCAATGGAAGGGATAATGCAAGTATATACATGCACAGAAATAGCAATAATCATGATGAATGGATTCCAGATGCTAATTTTAATGTATGCAGCCGCACTCCTCTACGACTACGACAGTAGCCTACACAGATGCTCAGTTTTGCTATGCTGGCAGTCAGACGTGTGACGCTCATTTGCATGCCGAACTGCTATCTTAATGTGGATATTTATTTTAATTCAATTTCTTACCCGCACATACCGCACGGGAGGCTTTTGTGGCAAAGTCACATTAACCTCTGGCTAGTTAATATTCATCTGGCGAAGTCAGCCATCCCTTGATGAATATTCATGAGGTGGGCGAGGCTGTCCCCTCACTCCTCCTTCAGCTCCATGGCGGCCGCGCGGACAGGAGCGCACACGGTCGTCATCCTCACCGTCATCGTCCTGCTGCTCGATTTGCGCGTGACAGTCGCCCAGTTCAATATGGCGAACAAGAGCGTTTTGGTCGCCAAAGAGCGCTCACTGAAGGGCAGGGAGGAGAGAATGGTCGTGGCAGGTAAATTCTGTCTTTCGTGAAATTCGGCTGCCACGCTGCGAGTCATGTCACATGTGAAGGGACACTGATGTAAAAGCAGGTGGATGAATGTGACACTCGAGCGTTTCTCATAGAATAATCTCTCCTGTGGCACATTACATCCGGGACATCAGGCAACTTTTGCATTAAACCATAGTAACCGAAATTCCGAATAATGCCACAATTAAAGTTACTTATCAATAAATTAATCAAATGTCCTTCATACAGTGTAGTGAAGAATTATTCCATGTAGTGTCATTTTGAGTAATATATATATTTTTTTCTGATGGAAGAGATAGCAAGTTACCTTATAGAATACCTTACCTAAGCATGTAGTTAGCTAATGTCTTTTCATTTCCTTTTTGTGTTTTGAAACTTGCAATTTAATGATTTATATTTTTATATACCCTAATAGAATTATTAAACTAAAATGTAGGCTACTTCTTCACTTTTACACTTTTTTTAATAATCAAGAGATAATGTGTCCTTCGATCTTATTTGATACTACATTTTGTAGATAACTGTTATTGCATAAATTGTCTATATCTTTAAAGCTCAATACCATTAAAGGATATGGAAAACACCAAATTAAAGTTATTAGAATAACATTTGATCTCACCTCATTTTACATGACCTGCTTCATTACATTAATGCCATTGTCTTAAAAATATATTGTAGGTAAGTAAACCAAGTAAAATCTGCATACCACCTAAATCTATGTATCTATTTATTTACAAGTATTTAGATTAGGAACATGGACAGTAACTCAAAACTACTTCACTATTAGTATTAATATTGTAAATAACAAAATCTTTAATTATTTAAATGGAAAAAAAACATGTTTAGTCCAAAAGTGTTTAATATAAAATGGTCTGTATTCCTTTTAACCAATTGGAATTATAGTGGGTTTTTTTTGTTTTTGTTTTTTTTTTTGACATTTAATATTATTAATGTCATTTTGTATGGAGGACATAAAAAGTAGTAAATTGTAGAAATGACCCAGAAACAATAGTTTGACCTGTTCAAAAACTATGGTTACCATTTTCTTTTTGTCAGCAAAAGCTTAGTGACTAAAAACAGAATAATGAGAAAATGTCTCTTTTGGATATTCGATTGATTCTCAGTGACGTCAAACTCTCATTAGGCTGTGAGGATTTGATGAGAACCAGCATTAAAATGCTTCAGAACTAAACATTTATTGTGTTAGTGAAGCCCACATTCACTTATTTTACATGTATACTCTGCTACGTTTAGATGAAAGGGGTCATACAAAATTCATCAGTTCTTGGCTTACTTGGCAGGACTGAGTTCTTGTCTTTTTAGAGTAAAGCTCGGCACAATTGAGTACTAGGCACTCTCTGCCCTTATTCCAAAAATGGTTGTGGAGTTCCTCACTCTAAATAATCAACAAAACTATGTAATCACCAGCAAACAATAAATCGGGTGTCTGTGCCCTCAGATATAACCATGACAGTTTTGCTGGCCTGGTGCATCCTGGGAGTTCTGGTGCCCTAGCAGTGTCCAGGGGCCCATCTGTGCATTATGCGCATGAAAGCTCCGCCCCCGTCACGCGTTCCCGGCCCTTCTGTCGAAGCAGCTCGCTGTCACGGCATGGCGGAAGCTTCCGGGCCTCTGCATCCATGGGGGGTGGAACAGGGTTTTGGGGAGGATGATCAAACCTTACCTGCTGTTGCCATGCTGGCACAGCCTGAGAAAATGTACTGATGTCATCGCCACAGTCACGCCTCTCTATTTAAATGTCTTTATTAGCAGTGTGTTTAAAGCTGACGTCAAAATATGCATTTCATTTGATGTCATCGAATGAAATCTCTGAAAAAAAAAAACATTTTTAGTAGTGTACTATGTAATCACTTTACTAGCATGACTTGTGATTCAAACAGGCCTTATTATTCTTTTATTGATTGTATATCCTTTGAAATAATGCGCATTCCACATCAGTGCCGTTAAAGAGCAATTTCACGTGACCTTGGCAACAAAACTATTTCTGCAAAGAGTGTCTGGATGACTGCTACTGGTTTTCCATCACCTCCAAATACTATCTTAGAAGTATTAAGCATTAAGCATAAAAAAAAAAACATAGAATACACAAATAGGAGGTTCGATCCGCGCTTTGCTCAAGGGCACAGTGGTGAAAGGAGTAAAACTGAAATCAAAGTAGCTCTCCCGATCCTCAGCTTTCCCTTCCTAAGATTGAAACCGTAACCTTTCAGTTAGTGGCCGAGATTCCAAACCCTTACTTTACAATACACTGACCTTTCAGGATAAATCATGAGCTTTCTGTCATTTAAAAAAAAAAACATCTATAATATAAACTATTATTGGAGTCTTCATGCTGAGTAAAGCAATCTGGGTACACTTTTATACAGGCATTACTTCAATTTAGCATCATAGAGTCATTCTGAAAGTTGACGTTTGTTTGCTTAGATTCTGAATATATTGTTTTTTCTACAACTGCTTATGTTTTGTCTCGGGCATCAGAATGCTGGAGGTGTTCCACAGATTAAGTGCACTATCTTGCAAACTGTAGTGATGAGGGGGGGCCATTCTTCACCATAGCAACCAGAAATGGTTGCTTGGATACAGGTTTGAATAGAAAGTATGGTATGAATGCATCAGCAGTCGCCTCCAGGGGACATACAGGCACTTGAACTTGTCGGTGACTCCAGTGTCTCAGCTGATTGAAGTTGACCCAGCATGAGGTGGTGTTGTTGCGTTCCAACAGAAATGGTCTTGAATATGCCATGTTTAACAATAACGTGAAAACCAGTTCGTTAAGACACTTTTAGACCGATATTGCTTTTCAGAGTCATAAACTCATCAGGTAGGCCTCCACACACAATATAGACATTTTCCCCACAATATATTGGTTTATATAGTCATACTTGAAGCAGGAGACATGTTTTACCATCAAGAAAATATGCTTGGACATGGAATCAGGCAAATCAATATTTCACACAACTAATTGTGTATATAATAGGTTTTAAGTGGGGTTTTTGCTTGAAAACCTAGATTCTATTGATTCTTTTGTGATTTGAGTTGTCTGAATTTTGCAACCAAAATCCTAGATCAAACACCAGTGATATGCATCCAAGCAATCCCAATTTATCCATATGCCAATGTTACAGAGGACAAGAATTCCTTTTAAAAGCGTCCATTGAACATAGAAACGTGCTTTAATAGTCCAGATTAACGTTGGGTCGTTGGGTCACGAGAAAGTTGCTGTGTAAGGGGTTGTGAAGGGTCATTCCAATGCCATGATGATGGATGGGCAGACTTTGCAGGAAAAACATGTAATACCCTGAGAAATAGTGTTGCAATCCTGCGCGATGTCTGATATTTGACAAGACAATTGCGATTTCTTCTGTTTGCCGGAACACAATTCACCCCAAATTAAGTCCGTTCTAATGAAAGTTTTGGTGAAGAAAGGTTCTTTTTCCAATCTTGCCGCTCCAATAAAAAAGTCCTCTTCTGGTTCTTTTGTCAGGCTCACCCGCCTTCCTTTGCCTCACTTTCTTTATTCCTCTTTTTCCCTTTTGTTTTCGCTGTCCTTTTTTCGGCAGAGCGGTTGGTAAGGTGGTGTGGTGTTGGCGAAGGCGTCTTTTGGCACAGTCACGGGGCACTGTTAAAGGAGGCAGACTGGCACCTCCTGGAGCCATGCCAGAGCTCCTCGGGAGAAATACCCACTGCTGTGGTTGGTGTGTGAGTGTGTGAAAGAGAGATAGATAGAACAGGGAGAGAGAAAGAGAAAGGCATTATGGGAAGGTGGAGGGAGGAGGTTGGAGAATGGTAGAGAGAGAAAATGCTAGGTTTGCGGTGCCAGAGCTTTTGTGGATGTTGGTTATGTTGGCGTGTTCTTGGCTTGGTTCACTTCATTCCAGTTTGTTTGTTGCGTTATTTTTTTTTTCTTCACTGGATTGAGTGGCTGTGTGTTCATCTGCTGCCAAAAGGAATGAAGGAATGAGAGACAAAAAACGTGTAGCTCCTTATTTCCGCTTCTCTAATCTGTTGCGCATCCCTCGCTTTTATTCCTGTGCCCATTCCTGTCTTTATCACTCACTCTGAAATTCATTTATCTTCCAATTCTCACTTTTTTTATTTGGAAAATGTGTTTTTTTTTCCCTCTTTTCTTTTCAGATCCTCCCTCGCAGAAATTAGAAATGGCATAATTGTACGCTTGGCTGGCAGGTCAGTGCCAGGTGGTCTGTTCGAACATAGTGAGATTTGGCAAATGTGACTGTAGAGGTGTGTAGTCCTCACTTCGACAAGAAGAAAAGAAAGCTTCACTTATCAAGGTGACAAAACAACCAGCTCTTTTTATCTTGATTTTTCATAGCATGGCTTTTGCCTGCCTGTCTTTTTCTCAATTGTTTGCTTGTCATCTCATTTCCTTGTATGTTAAAGAGCGTTCTTTGTTTTTAAAAATGCTCAGTGTGCAAAACAGTTTAAAGTTTTGCAAAAGTAAACAAATACACTTTGTGCTTTAATTCTGGTTGTTATTTTATTTGTTATTATATATATATATATATATATATATATTTTTTAGTGGCAATGGCCTATTTAATTAGCATGATCATTTTTGGGTGAACTATCCATGTAAGATTAGGGTGTAGGACGGGTATGGTTAGGGGTTAGTTGTTAGCATAGTATTGGCAATCAGCTCTGTGATTGACATGACCAGTGACATATTTAAAATCAGCTGTGGAGTACAGTTTGCGTTGAACTGGTTTGGGAAAAATATCACAATGTTTAATTAGCATGCTGTGCTTAAGCTGTTATCTGCACAGGAAAACCCTCTAAGGGAGTGTGTTGCTTCTTTTAAGTCCCTTTAAAGCACTGGCGTAACAGACAGCAATATGTCTTTGGCCATTGCATCACGTCTTACAGCATTTTGGGGGGGATTTTCTTACATGGATTACGTATAGAACGAATAGTAGTCCTATGTTATGTGGATTGTCAGATCAGGAAAAAAAGCTAATAAAATGGAAAACGAGCCTTACTTATCGTAATTTCATTTTTACAAGTAAGAATTCAATTAGAGAGCTTTACAATTCAATGGCAATTACAATTAGAAAGCTCTCTAATTCAATTCTTACTAGTAACAATTATGATTGCAGAGCTCTCTAATTCAATTCTTACTAGTAACAATTCCAATTAGAGAGCTCTACAAATTAATTCTTACTAGTCATATGTCTCCATTGATTTCCATTCATTTTTAATACAGAGCTCTCTAATTGAACTACTACTTGTAAGAATTACAATTAAAGAGCTCTCTAATTCAATTCTTACTAGTAACAATTCAATTAGAGAACTCTCTAATCCAATTATGACTAATAACAATTACAATTAGAGAACTCTCTAATTCACTTCTTACTAGTAACAACTCAATTGCAGAGTTCTATTCTGCAGAGTTCAATTGGAGCTCTCTATTTCAATTGTTACTTGTAAGAAAGAATGCAATTAAAGAGGTCTGCAAAATGCATTCTTAGTAGTAACAATTCATTTAGAGAGCTCTCTAATTCAAATCTTACTAGTAAGGATGCCATTGCAGAGCTCTTTAAGTCAATTAGAGAGCTCTGCAATTGCGTACTTACTAGTAACAATTAAATTGTAGAGCTCTGTAATTAAAAATGAATGGAAGATGAGTATAAAGAATTCATTTGTTGAGCTCTCTAATTGTAATTGTTACTAGTAAGAATTGAATTGCAGGGCTCTCTAATCGAATTCTTAATAGTAAAAATACAATTACGACAAGTAAGGCTGGATACAATTTAAGCTAAAACGGCTTGCCATAAGAGTAGTTTTTGCCCCGTTTACACTTGTCATCCACTTGTAGTAATCGGATCAACGAAAATGCATAATACCAGGTGTAAACAAGGCCTTCGTCAAAATTAAAAACTTTTTTTAAATGAAAAAGTCTGTTACATCCATTGCACTACATCTAGCTGTTTTTGAATGCAAAGTGCCTAATTGGGGTCAGAAAACCTACAACCTTTAATTGTTCAGGGCTTCTGATTAGTTGACTAATCTTTTGGACAACTCCCCTACTAGTGGATTTTGAGAATATATAGGTTTGTACCTCTATAGATTCTCGATTTTTTTTTTTTTTTTTTTTTTTTTTTTTTTTTTTTTTTTTTTACATTTTCTTAACAAAATGTGAGATGTTATTGTCCTTGCAAAATGTCATTGCTAGCTGGTTGTTTACTGCCCTAAATCAAAGGTACCCACCCCTATAAGTCTGTATTATGTTCTGGTTTCTAGAAATGGCTTGGGTTCCTTCTTCAATGCACATCTATAAGGGTGTGTTTCACACATTTATGTCCGTCAGGAGAAAATCTGAAATCTTAGAAAAGTAATAGCACACCTCTCCTTACCAAGCCACAAAATTTGTGGCATCATTCATGTCTGCAGCCAAAGCTTAATGCTTCGAGTTAGGGATTTAGAGCAATGCTACGCTAGGCTAACATTCATACCAAGCTTTTGCAATCAGTAATGGACAGATTTTCAGTATGCAGGTCATTATCATGTATAGTCTAAAGTTTAGGAAGATTAAAAGGGGAATGGGGTGCATGTTGCCCTAAATGCACTATTGTGTGTGTTTGTTTGTGGAGCCATGACACATCTCTTCATCCATATGCTAATATTAGTGCTCTGTGTGTAAACCACTATCCTTTGCTGCCTGGAGATTTAGGTGGTAAATCACTTCAGTCTTCTTAGCTCTAATCCTCCCCACATCTGTGCCCCTTTTTTCTTCCTCTTTACTGCTCTAATTCCAGTATGGCACAGTTGGCCTCATCCATCCAACCCAGCAAACATTTTGTTTGTCCACCCTCTTTTTCTCTCTCCCTGTGGCCTAATCCACTGCAGGTCGTTCTGTAGGGCTTTCAGAGAGCTGGTGTTGCCTCCTTCCGATGCGTTCACGTCACTCATGGTTTGTGACCTTCTCTGGATGGTTTAGAGGTGTGTGTGTGTGTGTTGGGTGGGGGAGGTACAGCAGTGTAATCGGCTAAGTGTCTCCCACTGCAGAAACAGCAGCACTGATTCAGCTTAGCCTGAGAAGACCAGGCAAATCTGCAATAATCCTCACCACAGAAACCATTCTGACAGTCCCACCATCTGGAACAGTGCCACCTTGTGCACACGTACACCCCATTGATAACAGAGCATTTATATTGCTGTGTTTCTCTCGCCTATGTTTCTGCAGTAAAGCACACCGCCAATGGGAACCCCACAGTGGAACCATTTCCTGACAGCATGGAGATGATCATGTTTGGTGAGTTTGGAGAAGATCATATTCCAGACATCCTTGGGTGCACTTTGCTTCTTAATGTACCACTTGTGTCAGAGTGGTGGCTCATGGGAAACCTGGGTTTGAGTCCAGGCTGGGTCATGTTCCTATCTAATTTCTCCCCCTCTCTCCTCTTGATTTCCCGAGCCAATAAAAATGTGGCTAAGAGCCAGTTTAAATGAACAGATTCAATTGATACCAAGACCTAGTAAGTTGCCTACAGCATCTAAGACAGCATTTTAACTGAAAAGGAACCGTATACACTACTGTTCAAAAGGAAATTCCTAAGTTAGTACAATTTAAAACGACTATTTTCTATTTTAATATGAAATGTAAATAAAATTTAATTTATTTCAGTGATGGCTTAGCTAAGTCTTCAGTGTCATATGATCTTTCAGAAATCATTGTAATAGGCTGATTTGGTGCTCAAGAAATATATATTTTTTTTAATATCAGTTAATAAAAAATTTGAATTTTTGTGAAAGAAGGTGATACATTTATTTCAGGATTATTTGATAAATATAAAGTTTAATTTATTTGAAATGGAAATGTTTTGTAGTATTTTAAGTGTCTTTGCTCTCACATCTAAACAATTTAATGCATTCTTGCTAAAGTATTATTTTATTCTTTCAAAATCTTAACTTTTGAACTGTAGTGTAAGTGCTGTACATAGGCCTCAACGGTCACACACATTAAAAAAAAATTGCTTTTCACACAAAGCATCTAAAGCTTGCAGTTGATTCCAGTTGAGATTGATATTAGCATGGGACTATGCTAAAAGGTTATACTCTTATAAGCGTAAAAATAAATTTTGTTAAAATTATATGAAAATAATATTTAAAAAAAAAATAAAATGCCATTTTTCAGGTTTTATCTATCATTTTTATTTTTTGGAGTTATCAACGGTGTCTGATTTTGACTTTTGTTGTGAAACAGCTGAAGTTAGGAAGGCTTTGTTGTGGACCAAATAGACAATTTTGTCTCTTTTTAAGTCAATCCTATAATTATTTGCCATTTAACGTCGGTCCCATTTCTGTTCAGGTATGGGATGTTTTTGGGGAGCAGAGAGGCGCTTCTGGAGGATTCCTGGTGTGTTTTCTACTCAAGTGGGCTATGCTGGGGGCTTCACACCTAACCCCACCTACCATGAGGTGTGTTCAGGTGAGTCTAACTGTTTGTTCACCTCCCATTTCAAAGAGGTTTCCCAACCGTAAGGCCAGCAGCAGCTTCACTCTACCCAAATGAATGCTTTGCTGCAGCCTTCGCCAAAACATTCCCTTCATCCGCAGTGAACTACCCATAGTGCACTGCTCTCTCCTAGATCCGCAGCCCTTCCCCCTTCCTCTGTATGACCTACTTGTAGCCAGACAGTTCAGAAGAGATGAAATGGAGGGAGGGATGCAGCTGTGATGTTGCAGTTTCTCAACTGGTCCCAATAAGAAGGTTCTGACTGCAGTTCTGCAGAGTATTGGCTTCACACACACATGCTCTTTAAGTGTGTAGTTTGGAGAAGACCTGCGGATGTCAGAACTGTGTTGGGTGTATGGGTTAATATGTAGACAGGCTTTGTTATTTGTAAGAGTAGCAAATGCAGATGCAGTAACCATTTGCACAGTAAGTGTATGGTGTTTGAGTATCAGTCAAAAGTTTGGATTCATTGGACAGAAAGGTTGTCATAATCTTAAAAAGCCTTTAAAGGTTTATGCTTAAAAGCTTGAAAATATGGTTTTATTATTATTTATTATTTTATGAAATTATAAAATTATCATTATGCCTTTTTTTGTGCCCAAATTTTAAAAGTCTAATACTTCGTGAGATCTGCTTTAGTACAGTTTAACAACATTCCATAATTTACATCATGAAGTTCATCGGTATCATAACCACAAGAAATACAATCAAACACACTTACTGTAGTCAATAATGTTAAAAATGAAATATCATCATATACACTTCTGATGGCTTGAGGATGTGTAAATCATGGGCTAATTTTCATTTTAATGTTAAATATATATTTTGAAATGTCTTAGTGTCTTTGAGAGATGAAATTGTATTGTTTTTTATGTATATTTGTTCAGTGGTTGTGCAATGTAGCTAGATATAATTTTCTATTTTTTAACTTTTTAACTTTTTAATTATATGTGACATGTCATTATGAATATACCTTTTTATCTTGTGAATTAAATGAGCACACGGAACAATATTTAATAATTTCATTTAAAGGTGACATATTTTGCCGCTTTTCACAAGATGTAACATAAATCTATGGTGTCCCCAGAATGCGCCCCAAATCATTTATTATAGCTTTTCAAATGTGCCCCTTTTTGGGTGTGAGCAAATCAAATGTCCGTGCAGCCAACGACAGAACAGTTTGCATGCTTTGCTCAAACTTTTGCCATTGTATTAGAACTGGTTACACTGTTGTCGCTTGCAAATTATGCGTAAACCAAATGGCGGCTCTAGTATAATAAGATCCCCTTTCTACATCAGAAGGGGAGCGAAATCTGATTGGCTTATTTTTTGACGTACTTGCCGAGAAAGGCTTACCAAAACAAAGTTACTGGGTTGTCACTTTTCCCGCCCAACTGGTGAGTCGATTATATCACTTAAACATGGAAAAAGTCAGATTTTCATAATATGTCCCCATTAAAATGTTCTGTAAAAAACAGACAATAAACAAGTCATTAAAATACTTAACATCCTTTTCTATAGCCATAATTTAATGTGGACTGCAAAATCACTCAACAATTGCATAGTTCTATTTGTGCGTTACTTCTTTTTCCTGCCATTTCTTTAGGTCTAACGGGGCACACCGAAGTAGTGCGAGTGGTCTTCTCTCCTAAAGATATCAGCTTAGAGAAACTTCTCAAAGTCTTTTGGGAGAGCCATGACCCCACTCAAGGTAAACAAACACACCTATTCCCTCACATCTACAAACATTCACTCACACAGATGTCCATAGAAAGACCCCTGGGTGTGAGATGCAGTGGTCCAAAAGCAAACGGCCTCATGAGGTTAAAACATGGCTGCATCTGTCTGTTCACACTGCCCTGTGCATGTGTATGTGTGTGCTGGATGGTCAGGATGATCTTGCGGGAATTGGAACAGCCTCAGACTGGCTATGTTAATGTGTCTGAGACCAATTCAGCCATGAGAGGAAAAGAGACATTGTGCATGTGTGCATTAGTGCAAGCGTCACCTATTCCTCCAATCCACTGGAAACAGAGCCAATCCTGAACACACAGCTGATATTTGCCGTCTGTGTTGTCCTTCAGGTCTTCGTTTGAGAATATATCAGCCTTGCTGTCTGTTTCAAATCCAGCACAAAAGATGAGACCCCAAAACCCCGATATATAAATACACAAAAATGAATTCAGTCCATTCAGTTAATTGGTTGAGCGGAGAGACTTGGTGATCCCAAACAGACACATAAATAGATTTAAAGTTCTGTCTGTCGTAACAGTGTGGCTGCAGCATGAAGCTGTTGTTTGGCTCTCTGTGTTCAGTCACCCTGAAACAGAGAGAGAAGAGAGGAAGAGACACTCTTCTGAAACATTCATAAAGCCTGACCCTGAGGACCTGAAGCACACACACATAACTCTTCGGCTCTCCTTCATCGCTGAACTGTGGGACTACAGTCTCTGCTTGAATAGTTCATGTGACGTCTGTGGTTCGTTTAGTCAGACCCTGCAATAACGTTTCTTGTTTGTATTTTTTCTTCATGGAAGGTACACGTATTCCATTTGAAAGTCAGTAATGCTTGCCTATATATCGACACGCCCCTAAAAGTCAGAGTATGGTTTTAAGGACCATGGAGTGGTTTTCTACTAAGAATCTTTCGTATGTCAAATCATCAGCTTGAGCCGACATGATTACTGTGTGTTCGGTTCTGTGCCAGCTCTCTAATTCACATCATGTTCTGAAGGTGTTTGAACTTTAAAAAGTCACTTAGAACAGCGTCAACCTGTCAGCCAGAACGCCCCAGAAAGTAGAGCGCAGAAAATTACTCCTAGAAGCCAGGGTTAGTTGTCAGAAATGGACTTCAAGTGTGATTAAACATCTACCTTGCTCTGTTTTCCTTTACCTATGAGAATACAAGGGATGTGCAGATAACATATTTTCAAAATCGATTATTCTGTGGGTTGTCCGAGCAATTAAATGACCAGCTGGTCTTAAAGGGATAGTCCACCAAAAATGTAAATCTTTCATTATTTACTCACCCACTCATATTGTTTCAAACCTGTAGAACTTTCTTGTGCAGAACACAAACTAATATATTTATAAGAACATTGAGTAAGAATATTTGTAATATCCAAACAGCAAACTTTCACTGTGTGGAAGAAAAAAAAAATGGATCAGATTTGGATGACAGACTTTTCATTTTTGAATTACTCTCCCTTTATGGATGTCTTGTATAATTAGACTGGCTTAGGAAGATGTCTACCCAACCCGATCTGATGCGTTTCTTAGGGGGTGTTTGCATAAGATCCATTCTTGCGTTAGAAAACAGGTTGACAAAGTGCAACAGAATAAAACGCTGAGAAGAGGTCTCAAGGTGCGTTTCTTTTTTGGCTTAGAGATACATAGCATTTTAGAAAATAGTGTAGACCAAAAAAAAAAAAAAGAACTCGCTGCCTTTTATTCCAATTCCAAATAACAATTAAAATAATTAAATTCTATCGTTATTCTTGTACACCAAGGAATATACATGACTTTTAGTCATTTACTTATGAAGCAATTTTTACCCAATAAAAACTGTACAGCTTGACATAACTACAAAATGTATATTCATTATAAATTAATTATAAAATTTAAAAATAATTATATTATTATATCATTATAAAATTATAATTAATTTTTATAGAATTAATATTTATCATTTTATTGCATTTTCATAGGCTAGACTAGTCAACCATCGTGACCCATCGGTAATGAACACACATATTCACAGCCATGTGAGAACATGTCTTCTGCTTGTATGAAACTTACTCACCTGGATTGACATTTAAATGTGCACTTAGGCTGTGTTTCATGACCCTGCAGGAGTTTGGCTAGGGCAGCAGGATGAAGAGCATGGCCCATGTGCGTGACACAAGCATCAGATTGTGTTTTTTAGCACAGGCCGCTGCACCGCAATTGGCTGTTGAGATCGGGAACATCTCTGTAGGCTGTTCATCCATGAATGCTTAACGCACACTCCATTTGTCCGTACCCGAACCCTCGCATCATATCAGCTATGAATCTGTGCTTGCTCGTGTGTGCGTCTTCGTCATTACTCTGAATCACGGGTAGAGATCTGTGTATGGTGTGAAACTTTAAATGAAAGTTTCATAGGATACATACATGCACGATTGTTCCCGTTGCGCACAAAGACCTGTGTATTCAGCTGCTGTCTCACAGTTCAAAGGGTTCTGCTTTCAGCAGCATGATTTGGAATCGTCCAATCACGGCTGGGATAGCAACATCTACAGCCAATCAAACTCTCCCAGCACGCTCCTCTTCGTACCCCCATATTATACCCAGCAACACTTGCTCTGGCTGAGTCTTTAGGTCATGGTATTGAAAACGTGTGGTGGCTTCCTTAAACCCTACGCTCATTTTCTAAAAATATAGGCTGTATTTCATGCCGTCATGCTACATCTCTGGCTGTGCTGACAAAGATAGTAGTGGAAGCCGAGGGTGGGGTGAGGCGAGTCAGGAAAATTGGGTTCCTGGATGGATTTGACGAACAGGAAATGACTGAAGCCAGTGTAACAATTATATCGCCTGTGGCAAACTATAGAACGGAGAAGTGCAGTGCGAACACACACACGAGAGAAACGCGCACATACACGCTTGATCGCCTCAGCAGTTTGTTACTTCCTTGTTTAAGATAGACCCCCCCCTCCCTCCCTCCCCATTCCCAGCGGACCCCAGGGCTCTCAGTATGTCTACAGGATAACAGCATCTTATCTTTGCTCCTCTCCTCTCCTCCCCCATCCCCATCTCCTTCTCCTCCATCTTTCGCTCCCCCTCTCCATCATCCCATCAGCATTTCCGCAGTGACTCCTCATTCTTACCCTCCGCTTTTATCTCTTAGTCACTTTCTTCGTTCCGCCATCCCTCGTTCCGCTAACAGTGAGAGGCAAGAGGGCGGGTTTCTCTCCTTCTTTGTCCTCGTTTTTCTGTCTTGCCACTTTCATCTTTTATCGTGTCATGTTTTTTTTTCTTGATTTGCAGTATTTATGTAGCTGCTGCGTCAGAGAGATGCGTTAATGCACGCTTCAAGGGGTAGAGACAAGATGGCTGACGCAGGCGCTCAAATGTAAAGGCTGAGCCACAATCTTTCAGGCCTGTAAACGTTAAATCTTGTTTTCCACCTGCCTTCAGTGTGTAACCTGTGACTGACACGTTTGCTATGTATATTGAACCTTGAAGAGCAAAACATCAATACACAAGCTAATTATGTGCCGAAACTGTTTGGATCTCCATAATCCCTCAGCAGCATTCTTGATTTGTCATTGAAAACGAAGGTTATTGGGTTCACAAACACCGTTTTGTGCACAAGCCACCAAATGTGACAAAAAGAAAAGACCCCCCCCCCCCCCATCCTTCTTTTTGGGGTTCAGTCTGCAACGGGCACGTGCCTCTCGGGGGGTGACCTCGACCCCTGCCTCCCCCCGACGAGAGGGGGCTCATTACAGTTTGTCAATCAGCTATAGGGGGAGGGGCTGACAGAGGTCATTTATGGAGAGTAGACGAGAAACGGTTGAGATGCTTCTTCTGTTTGATGGGGAAAAAGGGAATTTGCTGGAAGAAAACATTGTTTTCTTTAAATAAAGAAACTGAGCCTATTTTTCAGGCATATTGGACCGTTTTGGATGTTTTGTTGTTTGGTCTTTTGAAGGTGCTTGCAGTAGAAATCTATTTGTTACAAATAAATGCCTTTTTACAAAAAAAAAAACTTTCTATTCATCAAAAAGCACCAAATCAGCACATTGTAATGAAGGATCATGTGACTGACGACTCGAGTGTTTAGAGCTGAACATTACTGTAATTAATTAAAATAAAAATTTAAAAAAATTATGATTTTGCTGGAGGGTTTTTTTTTTAGATTTTTTTTATTAGTTTTTTTAAATAAAATAAAGGCAGCCTTAGTGAACATAAGAGACCTTTCTCAAATACATATATACATACATATACACAAATAGATATACTCAAATAGGCTACCCACCTGCTTTTGGCCACTTTTACTCATGAAATTATGAATTTCTATTACGTTATTACTGCAAGTATTTAATAGTTCCGCACAGCTAGTCTAAAGATGTCGGCCAGCACAACATAACATAAACAAAAATTAAAACCGTAGCATTGCTGTTTTATTTTATTTTATTTTACAGGCTATTTGCCTTTAAAATTATGGCGAAAGGAAAGTATAGAGAGAAAGAAAAGGATTGAGATTAGAATATGACAGCCTACATTCAAACCTGCATCTCTGTGTGGACAATGGCTCTCAGTGTCATGAGCATGTGCACTACCCACTGTGCCATAGCCTTCACACTTCAGTTTGGTTTTCAATTTTTCTCTGTTAGGCCTTGAATACCAACAGCAACAATGTATGTTTACCACAGAGTATTTTACAGTTATGGAGCTAGTGTTTCATTTATATGTTATTCTTTTCTGGAAGAAAAATGAGAGCGAGAGAGCATTATTTGTGGTGTGTATTTAACTCTTTCCCCGCCAGCGTTTTTAAAAAAAGTTGCCAGCCACCGCCAGGGTTTTTGACGATTTTTGCTAAATTTCAATGGCCCGTTAAATATTTTCTTCCATGAATATATGAAGAAGCTATATATCAAAATAAAGATCTGAGCCTCTGCTTTTAGACAAAAAAACTATTTTATTTTATCTTCATTTGTTCTTTTTTTATTGCCACTTGAACGGATGTAGGTTTTGTCAAAAACACAACATTTTGTACAAAAAACAGAGAAAAAGGCATTTTTATCAAACAAGTGCATTTTCAAGCAGAATACATTCAGATGTTGTTTTCTTCATATATAAAACTTTCCAAAATAAATTTTAAAAATAAATAAATGTAAAATATATCAAATTTAGGAACTGTAATTTGCTTTTGAGTGGTAAACAGAGTAACATTTCCCAGGATGTAAGGGGACACGTCAAGTCAAGTCACATTTATTTATATAGTGCTTTTCACAGATTGCATCAAAGCAACAATGATAACATGAAAGAAGTACAACACAGATCTATTGTTAAATATTAAATAACCCCAACTAAGCAAGCCAAAAGCACCACAACTTTTGCAGTCTCCTTCCGCAACCCCTTACCTACACAAACTCTGCATGCACAACATGCATGCAACATGCATGCAACATGCATGCATCTCTCTCACTCTCTATTTCGTCCCGATCAGATTCAGAATTATCAAATAGTGATCGGACTCCGAGACCATCAACACCTCCAGCACTTGATCAGCCATGCCATATACCTCTGCATTTGTCTTATACATATCTGATATTATTGATATTTTGAGCTACATTCTCACAACTCCACTTCACGTTTGAGACGCGATTGCAATGTGTTTCTTTGATCAAAGAGTTGCGTACTCTTTCAGAGCATGTGCGCGGGCCTTCTTTACCGTATACCACCTAAAACACGGAAACCCGGAAAATTCCGTGTTTGGCGGGGATGCGTTTTTTCTTGAAACACGGAAAATTCCGTGTTTGGCGGGGAAAGAGTTAATCAAAATATTTTTTTTCATCAGTCAAATACTATGTTAAAAATAATGTACACATGTGTATTAACAAACCATATTACATTTCCTACACAATTTAAACATGTGTTTTTATTCGCAAAGAGAATTTGTGTGTGTTCGAGAACAAGGTTGTGTGTGTATGTGTGTTACATAAGAGGTGTAAAAATAGACCCGGCTCTGCACCATTCCTCTTAGTTGGCTGCTCTCGCACGCACACTGCTTCACCGTACCCAAAGGGCACACACAACAGTGCTCTGAACAACCCCTCACACACACATACACACTCACATATAAGCCTGCATCATACACACTCAAATGCACAAACATACACTCTCCAAAACCCTTGCTAAAGCATCACACTTGCACCATCACAAACACATTGTGGACATTCTCCATCAGCTTAGTAAACAAACACAATAGCCAAACTGTTTGAATGTCGTCTTGTTGGCTTATATTTGAGCCTCCTCAGTGGTTGGAATACGTTGTTTTATCCGCAGACACTGAGAGGCACTTCGGTCGTCAAAACGCGTAAAGCAATAAACCCATTCGACCTGAGATTTGGAGCCATCAGTATGACACATGATTGACATTTTGTATGACGGTGAAAATGTAGCTTTTGAAAGATGTGGAGAGATCTCTGGAGTCAGTCCACAGGCTTCATAATCCAGCTAGGCAACCACACTGCACACATAAAATGTTCACCATTTTAATTTAAAGAGATAGTTCGCCTCAAAATTAAAAAAAAAAAAAATCTGTGATTTCTAACTCACCTTCTTGTTGTTTCAAACCACCATGTTATTATTTTCCACGATTCAAGATTAACCATAAAGGTGACCATGTAATTTGTGTTATTCTGATTGAGGATAAATGGCCAATTTCATAACTCTGTACTGGTTTGAATTGTACAAGTGAATTTAGACTTAACTCTCATTAACTATTGTTATTATGTTTTGATTGATACTGTGAAGCTGCTTTGATGCAATCTATATTGTGAAAAGAGCTATAGAAATATACTTGACTTGACTAACTCTCATTTTATGGAAAAGGTTATTTTTTAAATTATAGTTTATGGTAGATCACTTAGCAGGGAGGGTAGGGGGAGAGGAATGAGGGTATATATAATGTATTTTTTTGTACACTCACCTAAAGGATTATTAGGAACACCATACTAATACTGTGTTTGACCCCCTTTCGCCTTAAGTGCCTTAATTCTACGTGGCATTGATTCAACAAGGTGCTAAAAGCATTCTTTAGAAATGTTGGCCCATATTGATAGGATAGCATCTTGCAGGTGATGGAGATTTGTGGGATGCACATCCAGGGCACGAAGCTCCCGTTCCTCCACATCCCAAAGATGCTCTATTGGGTTGAGATCTGGTGACTGTGGGTCATTTTAGTACAGTGAACTCATTTTCATGTTCAAGAAACCAATTTGAAATGATTCGAGCTTTGTGACATGGTGCATTATCCTGCTGGAAGTAGCCATCAGAGGATGGGTACATGGTGGCCATAAAGGACATGGTCAGAAACAATGCTCAGGTAGGCCGTGGCATTTAAACGATGCCCAATTGGCACTAAGGGGCCTAAAAGCTGAAGCTTGGGCATCATTGGACCTTCCAACGGGACAGTGATCCCAAGAATACCTCAAATTCCACCAAGGCTTGGTTTCAGAACAAGTCCTGGAAGACAGTGGTCAATAAAAGTCACCTGACTTGAACCCCATATCCATTGGGAGTTGAAGGTGGTTGCAACATTTTATTGAACTAGAGGCCATTCTTCATGAGGAATGGGCTAAGATTGCTCATAAATGCTACCAAAAGCTGGTGTCTAGTTATACCTTTCGTTTACATCAGGTCATAACTACAAAATGGTGTTCTGCTAAGTCCTAAAGATGCTTACCATGAAGGGGTTGAATAGTTTTGAGACTGCAGAAGTCATTAAAAGTTGCTTTTTAAGTTGAATTTGGGGAAACCATTGGAAACATTTGTTGTGTTGAGCTATTTCAATAACTTTTGTTTGATTTGTTCATTGCAAACAGCTGAAAGTCTGTAAATTTTGCCAATTAATCTTATTTGCAATAGGGGTTGAATAATTGTGTGTGTAGTTAACCAAACAGGTTTGGTAACCACTGACATCTATTGTATGGAACAACATGAAGGTGAATAAACAATGACACATCTGTGTTTCTTACTTGTAACTTGCGAACTACTGTCCTCAAGCCCTTTTCATCTTTTCCTTTTCATCCACCCTTCCAAATCTTTTTTTTCCCCTCCTTCCTCGTCATCCCACCAGGAAAAGCCACATAAGTGCTGATATTTGAAGTGTCTGGATTGGTGAAAGCATCCTTAGTGGATTGGTCCCTGTCAGGATGAGGCTGTGTTTGCTTGTATATGTGTGCGCTTTCACGTGCATGTACAGCTTATTCACTCACAAGTACACATAGTAAATCTTTCCTTTTTCCCCTCCTTCTAAAGCAAAGGGTGAAGCTTCTTGACCTCTGCATTAACAGAAATAGTTTTCCTGCGGGAGAGCGGTGTTATGGGGAGAGAGAGACTGCGTGTGACATTTATGGAGTCAGCTTCTGCCTAGCTCTCTGCTCTCACCCTGTTTGTGCGCTGACAACACATTTGCAGTGTTCTCCACTCGCGGTTCATGTGTGGTGTGTGTGTGTTGAGACTGAGAGGAGAGATTCTGTATATTATTCAGCTTGAACATGGAGGATCATCAATAATAACTAAGCGCTGAGATGGAGGCTGTAAAAAGAAGTGCTCCACTGTCACGGGTGGAGTACATTGAGTGCTCGCTGTTTCCTTTTTGTTTTTAACTCTTTTTGTGAGAAGAGAGCAATTTTAAAAAAGGGTTTTGATATACAGTGTGGCCCTAAAAATATAAGGGCACTTAAACCTCACTTTAAAAATGTTTGAATGCCATTTCATTAAATAACAACATTTCTGGTTCCCACTAAAATACTAAGCAGCAGACCTGTTTTCAACATTGATAATAATGTTTTTTGAGCACCAAATCAGCTTATTGGATTCATTTCAATAAAGGGATCATGTGACTCTGAAGACCGTAGTAATGATACTGATGTTTCAGCATTGATCACAGGAATAAATTACATAAAATATATCATCATAGAACACAGGTAATTTTAAATTGTAATATTTCACAATATTATTACTTGTATTTTTGAAAATGCTAAATGCCACCTTTGTGAGGATAAGAGACTTCTTTCAAAAACATTAAAAAAAATCATATCAACCAGACTTTTGAACTAAAGGTATATGGTCTGTGGATGTCAAACGTTAGTGGATTATTTCCATAGTTAATTCTGTATACACCTACTGTATGTTAACTTGTGGGGAACTGACTGTAGATCTACTAACTAGATGTTTAAAAGATTTTGCAAAAGCATCTCAGAAAAAAACAGATTGTAAATGTTTGATTTGATATCGGGGTCTGTGCAGTCAGTGGCATTCAGACATGTGTAAGTGCTAATTAAGTGTGCAAATACTTCTTTCTAGGAACATTTTCTATAATTTGGCTGTGTGATGTGTTTGGCGGCATTGATGACACACAGGCCTCAGGGTCACAAGGAAGGTCAGTGACTGTCGTTTTGGCTTTGTAGGACCAGCCAATCAGAACGCAGTGTGTTGGCCTTTGAAGAGAGAGAGCTAAAGAAGGCACCACACAGTAGAGAGCGCACAAGATGTCCGACATCCAGTTCTACGGAAAGATGGATGAGAGACAGTAAATTCACTGTGGAGGTTACATGACAGGAATGTACTGAAACACAAATAGCTTTCCATATATTAACAAGGGGCAAATGAATCCAAAACTGCTGTATTTTAACATTGTTTTACTTTTTTCTTTCTTTCAGTAACAGCACAGTTGAATCGAATGTTGCTTGATAATGTTAGAAACATCATTAAAAATATTGACATATCCAGTGAGTCTGACATGACATGACTGATTTTAAATGGGTCTAAATTATGTGTCTATGTGTGTGTATTTTTTAGGAATGGCACAGGGGAATGACCATGGCACACAGTACCGTTCTGCCATCTACACCTACAGCCCAGAACAGCAAGAGCTGGCCATGATGAGCAAGCAAATGTACCAGGAGGTGCAGTATCTCGAAACACACACAAACTTTACACTGAATCATGTCGCTTTTATAATGAGTTAATGATATTTCATAACCCCTAACACTAGCCCCTTCAAACCCTTCATTATGATTCTGTTATTTATTTACTATGATTATTAAGATATTACTAAGCTAAAATAAGGACATATCATAGACTTTTATTCAATTTATATAAAGTTAAATATAATTGCTGTACAAATCAAGTTTAATCCCTAGAAGATAACTTTTTGCATTTTTATCATTTTTTTTAATTTAAAAATTATTTTTACATTTGAGAATGTCCCCCAAGGGATGTAATTTTTCTAATTGATGTATTAGTATTAAGTACATTATCGTTCAAAATCGTATCGTTGGTGGCCAGTAAGATTTATTTTTCTATTTTTGAATGTACTTCATTTTTATATCAAGCAAGGATGGATTAAATTGTTCAGGAGTGACAGTAAAGACATTTGTATTGTTACAAATGATCTAAATTTCAAATAAATGCAACACAGTTCTTTTTAACTTTGTATTCGTCAAGGAATCCTGAAAAAACATTGATTTACAACATTGATAATAAGAAATGTATCTTGAGCAGCAAATCAGCATATTTAAATGATTTCTGAAGGATCGTGTGACACTGAAGATTGTATAACGGGGGTTGCCGCACTAACACAAATAAAGAAAACTTTGGGTGCCAGACATGATAAAACTTGTAAAAATTTAAATCAACTCAGGATAGCCAAAAAGTAACCACCTGTTACACACCAAAATTATATTAAGAATCCCGGAAAAATTCAGTTCGCAAGGGATATTAATTTGTAAATTATATACCGTTCATAATAGTAATAAAAATAATAATACAAAAAGAGAAAATGGAAATAAATAAACAAAACAAAAAAGAAAGTTCAACACTAGTTCATTCGTTTTTGAAATCCATGCAGAAAACCTTCACGTCACGCACATTTGCGGGCAAGAAGCAATTAGATCGCGTGTCATCTTCGACACCTAGATAAGGCGGATAAGCAGCTTTGGCTTGTCTTTAGAACAGTTAGTTAGATTAGAAATCAGTTAGTCTGGAAGTGCAACGAATTCTGCGACGCACCAGACTTCAAACATAAGAAGCAACAGATTGACAAGCGGCCGTCTTTGCCCAATAATCCATCACGATCCCAATTGGCAAACAATAAGGGTTGTTTGGGCAAACGTATTTTTTTAGGTACAACACACTTCCTTATATTCAACTTCCATCCATAATTAACATTGAAATACTCCATTCATGCAAAAAGGAAAGTGAAAGTAAAACAAACAATGTTGTGATTTGTGGCACAGATTCTCTTCACTATCACAGCTGGAGTAATGATACTGAAAATGCATTTTAAAATGTATAATTAAGTTATTTCAAATTATAATAATATTCCACAAAAAATATATATATTTTTTTATTTATTTTTAATCACATAAATGCTGATAAACCAAAACTCAGCCTGGGTGAGAAATGTAAAAATAAATAAATAAATAAATACAAATACCATCCATTAAATTAAGTGTAGAAAATATAACCACAGATTTAGCCAATGATTTGCTTTTTCTTCCCCACCACATCTTCAGAAGCGTTTCTCTCTCTTTTCGATTCTTTGCCTCTCTCAAACTGTCCACTGTCAAACACTGACCGCCCACACCTGTCAGAAAGATGCTCATCTGATTGCCTGGACTGTTAGCCTGTCGAACCAGCGTGATGATGCTTTGTTTTGTGAGATGCAGGAGCTTGGGTTAACATCACCGTGGTACGCTTTGCTCCTCATGTCATCTGACTTGCTTCTAGGGCTCAGATGTGATTTGGGTGAGAGGGGAATGAGGCGGTGGCAGGGAGGTTGGGTGACCCCTCTTGGCCTTGGCCTTGTGCGCATCAGGGGTGAAAGGTCAGGCTTGCGGGAGGCAGCTGTGGTTAAAGGGACGCAATCAGATCAGGGGACCGAAACGGACATGCTGTTGACGGCCCTGGTGACCCCACAAGCTTAAAATGAACACACACACAGGTGTAGTAAGGACCCCACAAACTGCATGTCAGCAGGGGTTAAAATGGACCAACAACAATTTATGTGTATTAAAGTGATTACATTTATAATGTTTTAAAAAGATAGGAGAATACATGGATGATTTGGACAGACATGCATTTATTATTATATATATATATATATATATATATATTTGTAATGTATATATTTGATCAAAAATACAGGGAAAAAGGTAATGTTTTATTAATAGTTTATTCCTGTGATGGCAAAGCTGAATTTTCACCAGTTATTGCTCAAAGTCAGTTTTACATAATGTTCTTAAGATGCTGATTAGGTGATCAAGAAACATTTCTTATTATTATTAATGGAGAAAACAGTTGTGCTGCTTAATGTTTTTGGTTAAAACGGTGATACAGTTTTCAGGATTATTTTTTTCAGGAAAGAACAGCATTTATTTTAAATATTATTTTATTTAATTTATAAATTTAATGCATCCTTGATGAATTAAAAAAAAAGTTGCCTAAATAATGATCAATATATGGTTAGAGAACTGGTGTTGATAGTATAGAACTATTGTGTAAATATTATTACAAATAAACAATTTGTACATTAGGTGATATGACCTGAAACATGAAGGCCTTTTGTATGGAACGAATGGCTCCGGATTGCATGAAATCTATTTTAATTACATTTATTAAAAGTGCGACAAATATCCTCGACTTTATAGCTGTTCCCTGCAGTCGATGTTTGTGCTTCCCTCCTGATCCTTTTCTCTCTGAGGGCAGAGCAAATTTGAAGTGGTTTCGAAGAGCAGCTTGGTTACATAAGCAGCAGTGATGAGATTAGACATGTTAGCCCAGAGTCTTGTTAAAATATTGAGGAATGTGCGTTTGTGTTCGCGTACTACGGAAAAGCACGGATTGTCTCGGAGTGGATAGTGAAAATGTTGAAGAGGGACAGTGAAGTGAAAGACAGGCGTGATGAGTGTGAAGAGATTGATGAGGACTCTTCCATCAGGTCAAACTCAGGTGATGAATCAGACACTGACATCACATGCAGACAGGAAATGAATTATTAGCACCCGTTGAGAGTTGCACTCCATCAGAGTCTCTCAAAACTCTGCCATCAGTGAGGGCAGTCAGGGAGAAGGAAAAGCAGGAGTGGGAGAGGAAGAAACGCTCTTTTAAATGCCGTGGATGAGGAGAGGATGGGACGGGAGGGGAGGGGTGCTGTAATAAAATGTAGGAATTTGCAGAACATCAAAGAGTTTTTATTCAGTAGTCAAAGAGAGCGAGACGAGAGAGAGAGAGTGGAGGTACAATTCTGCTGCAGTGAAGCACTTTCTCTGAGGAGTTATTTTGGGGATTTGAATGGAAGTTTATGAATTTTCTTTGTTTATCTGCTTGTGTTATGCTGCAGACATCAACATTTTATTCATTCATTTATTTATTTATTATGGATATGTTATGTTCTTTTCATGCCCCATATCAAATAATGTGGAGAGATGAGGGTTTTTAAAGAAAAAGGCAATGCACAAATGGGATAAAAAAATCATTTTAAGGTAAAAATGTACGTTATGTATTAGAATATTTATATTTTTCGTCTTTTGCGCAATGCTGTTGTTATTCCCACTTCAAAATGTTATCATAATATTTACCATCAAAATAAAATTCAGTAAAATGTAAGATTTTTATGTAAAAAGCGTTTTTTTTTATTAAATTAATTGACCGTATTGATGTAGCACCCATATGCGTCTTTTTTACTTCATTATTATTTTCTTTAGTCATGTTTTTGTTTGTTCCCTTTATAACCCATGTAAAAGCAAAATAAAAAGTTTTTATGTAAAATTCTATTAAATTCACAATCTAATCAATTTCCCCTTTTTTTCTTCGGGTTGAATATCCTTTTTTATTGTGAAATATGTCAGTTCATGGAAACCAAATGTGATTTGAATGATGTTTGGTTCTGTCTTTAGAATAAAGGAAAACGAGTAATTATCATTTCGACCATATTAGCAGATTTTGATAACGAAAAGAACCATGTAATAATCATAAAGATAGTAGTGATTGGCTTAAATAGACCAGTTTTTCTTCAAAAATGCTAATCGCTAGTGATGCCTAGCTCAGGTTCCCAAAAGCGCTCTACCTAAAAACAAAATCTCTCTCTCTCTGTTCCATGTCATGTAATCTTAAACATATAGATGCTCATGCTCTCGCACTTTGATCTGTCTCCTCTCACAGGTCACATGACCCTCCGCTGTCTTATTCCCTCTCACAAAATGCAGGAACAGCCAAGTATGACAAAATGGATTCCTGACTATATCTCATCCACACAGACACACACACACACACACATGCTTACATGCAGACTAAACATGGGTGGAGATGCACAGAACAGCCTTGGCCTTGTTTGTTTTTGTTTTTTTTACATTATTCTATCGTCCTTTTGAGTGTTTAGCCTAAAGTGAATCACACATGTATACAGATGTGTATATATACACCTACACATACTTTTCTATTTGTGCCGCAGAACTACAGCTTCTCGTATATATATCTCAGCTTTTAGCAGAGATTCTATAGTCTAAAGCAGAAACGATACGCACGATAGCTAAGCTAAAACACTGTCGGTTTCCATATTCAGATATTTTGCAGCACAGCTTTTTAGTTCATAGAAAGAGCTGCATTAATATTCATTATTTATGTTGTAATGTTAAAAGTAGGACAAGCAGTTGCAGTTAAACGCACACAGGGGCTGTGTGTTAGTGCGCACATATAGATTTGTGAGTGTGTGTGTGTGTAAATAGTCTTATAAGGTAAGTGTGTGCCAGAGACTCACAGAGAAACCCAAATTAAATTCATTCTGATGGGAATATTAAAGGAATTCTGGTTGTGAAAAAGCTATAATGAAGACAGTATATACACCAGCAAATAGTTGGACTAATAATAACATGAGTGTGTTTAAGGATGCAGAACCCCTTGTGTGTTAGTGGCATTAGTTGATTCATCAGAGTCACATGAAGCATATTCAGATATGCAAATGCTTATGTAATATTTCTCTCTCTCTCTCTCTCTCTCTCTCTCTCTTTCTTTCTCTTTCTCTTTCTTTCTCTTTCTCTTTCTTTCTCTTTCTCTTTGCTTGACTTTCCAGAAAAATGTTCTCCTCCATCGGAGATATAAAGACCATGAGCTTTGACCACCAAGTTTCTGTCACCTTTTCCACACACATACAATTTCCCCAAATTGACACTTCCTTTGCTTTTAGTGTAGGCCTTCACTATTTTAAATAATGTGCACAATTTAAAGGGTTATAAAAAAGGCGCAACAATAAAATAAAATAGATCTGCTGGCCCATCCAGGCCGGGTACATTAGATTTGTACTTAACCTACCAATGTAGGCCTAGCCCCCAAAAATAAGAATAAATTTTTAAAAAAATTATATATATATATATATATATATATATATATGTGAAAAATATTTTTTCATGTGCTAGAGGAATTAATTAATTAATAATTCAAGAGAAGGAAACCGATGTGTTCTTTAGAACCACAGAAAAATGCCTAAATGAACTGAATTAATTCATTTATTTAATTTATTACTTTTTTACGGGATATTTTATTTACCAAAAATAACAGCGTTTTATTTATGAGTCATTGTAATGATAATAATTATTATTAAAAATTACATTATAATTAAATCATAATTTAATTAATAATTTATTTTTCTCATCAAGTGTTTGGTCCTCTCTTTACACTCCTGGGTAAATGTTTCCTTCATCTTCCTGTTCACTGTAGCAAGTGTAAACATGTAATAATCCAGTAAAACCATTCTCAACTTTTTGCCTTTTAAAAATGTTAATTTCACATACAAGATTTTGACATACAGAGCATATGGGGAATGTTAGCTTTATGTTGTTTTACAAGTATCTTTGTTTTGTTTATGTCCCGTCTGTTGTTCGGATGTCAGGATGTCTCTGGGATGTTATGGTGCACATACAGCCTCTTTTGTTAGAGATTAAATCGGAAGCGGAGTAAATGCAGCAGACTTATGTCGCCACCTAGTGACTGAGATCTGAAACTACATACAATTCATAACGGACAGTTGTGATGGCTCAAAAACCAGCACAATAATTCTTTCCTCTTTTTCTTTCGGTTCTAGAGACATGAGCTTTAGAAATACTGTGATTGATGTTCAAAGGTGTTTTGTTCTCTCTGTTTATACTAATGCTACCTAAAGCAATTTTCTGCTGTTGTAGTTTACAGAAGTGACCCCTAGAGGGAGACAGAACTTCAACCATGTCCCTAGTTTTGAACACTATGGCTTTAACATCTCACACACAAGAAAGTGTGGTTTCAGTTCAAATTGAATTGCTTCTCCCTGGACTGCAATCATGTTTATCCTCTTGATATCAAGAATGTGTCATCATTTACGACTCTTTCTCTGCTCTTCTGCTAGGCGCTGGAGAGGAAAGGCCTGGGAAAGATCACCACAGAGATCCGAGAGCACACCGAGTTTTACTATGCTGAAGACTATCACCAGCAATATCTGCACAAGGTGCCTAAAGGATACTGTGGGTTAAAGGGCACAGGTGTCACCTGTTCTTTTGGAGGAGAAAAAGAGGAACTCTGACTCAGGGCACACAGACATAATTGTCTTCTATTTTAAAGGGATAGTTTACCTCAAAATTTACATTTTGTTATAATTGATTCACCCTGTCGTAGTTCCTTTTTTCTTTAGGAAAGTGATATTTAATAATCTTCTGAATAGCTGATCTATCGTAATCTAAATCTAAAACCACAACAAAACATTTTTCATCACAAAAAAACTTTTACCAAATACTTTTTTATTTCAACTACTTACCAAGTTGCATTTCTCATTTTTGTTAATCTTCTTTTAGTTAACTTTGGCCTGGTTTCACAGACAGGGTTTAGATTAAGCCAGGAGTAAGCCTTAGTTCAATTAGAAATTTTAAGTAGCTTTTATAAATGTGCCTTAGATAAAAACATTATTGATGTGCATCTTGAGAAAAATGTTGCGTTCAGTTAAAACAGCCCAAACATGCAAGTCTGGGACTAGCTTAAGTCTTGTCTGTGAAACTGGGGGTTGAAGAAATAAAATAAAATAAGCTTACCGACTTATATTTATCACTCCATTTTCTGCTGAATCAGTTTCTGGTTCAAACATATATGGCTGAATTTGACCAATATTTCACTTGCCATTGTGTAGCATTTGCTACAGTTGAGCTGGTGTGAGTGAGATGAGGCTGGGACTAATTTGCAAATTAATGGGTCCAGGTAAAATGAAGCAACTGTGTAGTTGCATTTAAGCTATTTTAAGGCATGAAGAAAGGGTTTTCACTGGAAAAAGCATTTAAAAGTGCCATTTTGATTATCAAAGATGAGTTAAGGGATACGATTATTGACTGCAGGGGGACTTGAACAATATGAACAAAAACAGTCAAAAATAACAAAACTACTAAATTAACTTGACAAAGAAAAATATTAAAACTATGATAGCATATAAATGCAGCTAAAATAACACTGAAACACAGAAAATGATGGTCACTCTTTCATGCAGTTAAAATAGACTATAGCTTTTAAGCTTTAAAAAGGAGGACACCATTTCTCACCCAAAACTATTGTATGGGATGACTTTAGAAGAATATCGTGCACTAATTGTATGGCCTGTTTCACTGTTATTTTGGGTTCCTTTTGAAAAGATTGGTGTGAATTACTCTAAACATGTGGGAGTGCTGTTTTGTAAGTGTGGATTTTCCTGTCAAAATGTCAATAGTCTAAGTTCAAAGCTAGCAGCAACCTTCTGCCAGTGATATTTCCTGAAGCTAAATCTGTCATACTGTCTGCTCTAGAGCATCTGCTCTGTGGCTGCCATGTGCTCTGGCCCATTGCCGATCTCTATGGACATTATAGTTCTGCAGCATTCTAATACATCACCCCCTGATATAAAATACAAATGACAAATTCTGCCTCATGGTAACATGCATCACAACGCTTGCTTTGTGAAATCCATAGCTTTTATAACCATTCGGAAAGGTGTAGCTACATAAGACATTTTGTAAAAAAAAAAAAAAAAAAAAAAAAGAATTTAGCCCAGTGACCAAGACCAGGCAGAGAGACAACCTGGATCAATGGCTAGTCATTATTATAGTTATTATTATTATTCAGGGAAATTCTTTTTCTCTTTAATTTTCTTTGTTGCACATGTCATTTTGTTTACCACTAGGAGGCAGCACATGTAAATATAAAAGCATATCTCTGAATAGGTTAAGGAAAATTGTCGAATGTGTCATTTTTCTGCCATTGGCATCTACAAAAAAAAGCAGAAATTACTAGAAAAGAAAGATTTGTCATTGCTTTACAAAGGCTTGTGAAGGTCATTTTGCCCTAGACCCAGTTTAAATACGGGAAATAATGTGGTTGGTTGGCAATTGGTTTCTAGATGGTTGTTACGTTTTTCTGGGTTGTTGTGGGGCATTTAGGTGTTGTAGCCTTAAAGCTTTAGGGAGAGTTAGAGCAGAAACGACCAGAAGACATTTTTCAAAATGTATTTTTCTGTATTCCAACAGAAATAATGTCATCCGGGATTGGTATGAGATGAGGGTGGGAAAGTGATGACAGAAGTTTCATTCTGGTGTGAACTATTCAAACCTGCTTTAAGTGGGTTATTGTAAATATGCTGGTTTCACACCTCAGCTGTGTAAAGTGCTACACGTGAGTCAGCTGCTCATTTTAGAAAATGAAATAGAACTTGACAATAAGCTGAGTCTGCTGACTGGCCTGACCAGAGCCGCATAATTACAATGATTATATGTTGATCTGTCAGACTTAACTTAAGCAGTGGTAACTGCCCTTGTTTACCTCTTCATTAAGTTGAGGTACTGAAGGACTGACTTTGTTTAAGTGATATCCTTGACATGGTTTAAAAAGTGTGTCAAGGGCTTGTAGAACCGTCAGAATGGAGGATTCTGGGAGCCTTATGTGGTGTGTTGTCGTCTGCTCCTCAGCTGATGATGTCACTGTTATCTATCATCTCTGGCTGTGTATCTGGGATGAGGCACACACATGATTCACACAGCACCTGTATATGAGCAGACAGATTTCTGGGAAATGATACATTCATCTTCACACTCCCACGTGTGTGCTATATGCACCTACCTGTTTTCACCGCCAGACATGCATAGGGGTTACAAACACACATTTGTGCTATGTATGGTTCAACGCAAACATTGGCGAAGGTCAGATTACAAAGATTTGTTAAACAACTGCTTTCTTTTTTTCCCTGTGTAAATTGATCTTCATACCGAGGTCACAAAAAGTCATTTGTACACTTAAGTCACAATTAATGGCTAAATTACAATAGACATTTTCTTAGAAGTAACTTGTATATATTGCTGTATTATATGAATATTTCAATTTTATTCTATACATGTATGTATTTTTTCTCTTTTTTTTTTCAATTGAAATGAATGGGGCCAACCCATGGCCAACAATACATTTTTAAATATGCACCGTTTCAAAAGTATATCCACGAAAAGTAGATAGTGCGTAAAAAAAACTCCTAAGCATTTCTGTAAAGTTGTGTCCAATGGTGTTGTAAAATTGGCATAACGTAATGCCTAAAACCCATAAAAGATAATGTGAAAAGCTTTACAGCTCAAATAATGCACGTGGTTTAACCGAAGAATTAATACGAGTGTGTTTATAAATTCTAAACTCCAAAAATGCTAAAAGTTCAAAACTCCAATAAATTTTAATGTTCCAAAACCTGACCCTTTTCGCTTTAATTTAAGAAATCTAAGGATTTTGCGTATGTGTGGGTGGGGGTGGGGGGACTGCTGTAGATTGCATGTCTTTAGTTGAATTACTATGTCCAGAGTAGCCACAAATCTACCAACATACACACACAGGTGTGGTGGCATGTTCATTGAACCAGACACACACACACATGCATGTACACACACCCTGACACACACTGACAAATCTAGAAAAAGCTTTTTTGTTGACCGCAGTCTGATTTCCTCTGCTCTATTTTCTCTTTTCTTTTCTTTTTTCTCTTTGTGTCTATCTCTTCCTGACACCTGTGTGTAGGTGTGGACCGTGCTGCAGGTGCTCTCTCTCTCTCTCTCTTGCTTTCTCTGTCTGTCTCTCTCTCTCTCTCTCTTACTCCCATTTCCCCCCTTCATGAGGTTATTTTGGTATGATGGTGATATTTTTTGCATTTATGCACATGTTTCTCTCTGGCTTGTCGCCTCGCTATAAAAATCAGCTTGACTCTGGGTATGTCCCCTTGTGGTTACTGCTGCCTTCCTATCTGATTGATCAGCGGGTGAAAAAGCGTGTTGATGGAAAATGGCCTCACTTGTATCTCAATGAAATGAACTATATGTGGTTCAGCAGTTTTACTCTCTTTAACTCTTTAAGTGGCTGTTAGTTTACAGACAGGCTCCACAATTAAGAAAAGCAACAAAAAAATTGTTGTTACATTACCTGTTGTCTGTTGTACGTTTTGTGATATTATCTGATAATATGTATTAGGTTATGTTATGATTTGTGTTATTGTGTTTTGTATATTTATTTATTTGATTATATTTTTATTTTATGTTGTGTGGTGTTATGTTATTGTGAAGTGTTGTGTTAGGTTATATGTTTTGATGTGTTATGTTGTATGTTTTTGTTACATAACTTGTATACAGACTCACCTAAAGGATTATAAGGAACACCATACTAATACTGTGTTTGACCCCCTTTTGCCTTCAGAACTGCCTTAATTCGACGTATTTCCGTAATTCTAGCATCAACAAGGCATGTTCGCCCACAGGACTGCCGCATACTGGATGTTTTTCCCTTTTCACACCATTCTTTGTAAACCCTAGAAATGGTTGAGCCTGAAAATCCCAGTAACTGAGCAGATTGTGAAATACTCAGACCGGCCCGTTTGGCACCAACAACCATGCCACGCTCAAAATTTCTTAAATCACCTTTCTTTCCCATTCTGACATTCAGTTTGGAGTTCAGGAGATTGTCTTGACCAGGACCACACCCCTAAATCATTGAAGCAACTGCCATGTGATTGGCTGATTAGATAATTGCATTAATGAGAAATTGAACAGGTGTTCCTAATAATAATTTAGGTGAGTGTATAGTATGTTATATGTTATGTTTTGTTATGTTATGTTATATGTTATATTATATGCTATATGTTGTGTTGTGTTATATGTTATCTGTTATGTGTTATATGTTATGTGTTATATGTTATCTGTTGTGTTATATGTTATCTGTTATATGTTATGTGTTATGTTGTGTTAAATGTTTTGTTATATGTTTTGTGTTATGTTATGTTTTGTGTTATATGTTATGAGTTATATGTTGTGTTATATGTTATGTGTTATATGTTATGCGTTTTATATTTGTTATGTGTTATATATTATGTTATGTGTTATATGTTCTGTGTTATACGTTAAATGCTATACGTTAAATCCTATAAACTGGGCCATTTTGTGAGGCATATCCATGTCATTAGGTGGCTTAATCAATCAGAATTCACCCTATATTTATTATTTTTATTTATTTCAAAATAATGTTGGTTTTATTATTTATAACAAATATTAATAATTAAATAATTAATTAAAAATTATCAAAGTTCACTTTGTGAACAATGTGCAGATGAGTGTTCTTATTATTGTTGTATATATATATATATATATATATATATATATATATATGATAAATACACAAAGACTAGAAATATATCTTAAAAATATATTTAGTAATTTTTTTTTGAAGTCAATGGCAGGTGAGGCCAAAAGTTTAATTTTGGACCTTGCTTACAAAAGATCAGCTACTCTTTCTGTTCTCTGTGTCTGTATTATTCCTCCCTCTGTCTCTGATCATATTGGTGACTTTGTGCAACAGTATGAAGGCAGTGAGTGTGACAGAGCCAAACTGTCCAGGTGCAAGTGTCTGACTCCTCCCTCTCACTTACACACACACTTCAGCACAGGATGAAGACACTCGGCAGTTATTTCTGTGTTTCCTGTCTTGGGTCTCTCTCTCACACACACAGGTGCAGTGGAGAGTCACTCAGTGATGAGGCCACCAGCCAGTCACATGCACGTGTGTTTTGCGACCGGACACGATGACACACTTTGATATTTCCCTCCCACCCCCAGAGAGAGTGTGTGTGTGTGTGTGTGTGTGTGTGTGTGTAAGAGAGAGAGGGTGGGTGGTTCTGTTACTACAGGGGCAAAGGTCAGAAATCCCTATAAGGGAAGATGTCTAGAACAGAAGAAAAAAAAATAAAGGCAGAGAGAATGTGAGAGAGGGAGAGACACCGGTGCTCCACACCGCCCACATCTCGCAGATGTGCTGCCCGGAGAACAGTGAAGCTTACTGGGCAGCACAGAGACAGCAGTGTGCCCTCAACACACACACACACACATACGCGCTCTCGCGACCAGGCGTGATTGCTCCATTAGAAGGTTTCTCAGCTGTGGCCGTTTCTCACACACTCGCATACAGCTGCGAACACACAATTATAGCCCACTTTGACCCTCGCGCACAGACGCTCGCTCGCTTACGCACAGACGCACCTTTGAGTCTATAGTTCACATCCCCATCAGACCCCTGGGTATTTTGAGAAAGGCCACAGGCACAAATAAAGCTTTTTGTAGTCATTTGGGTCAGTGGAACGCTTCGTCCACTGCTGTCAACCCATCAACGGATGAGTAAACAGGAAGAAGAAATGTGAGAGTGATAGATAACAGGGTTTTCTGGTTCACGTCGACAAACTTAATCTCATTAGAACATCAGCAAACTCTTCAGATCGTAGATAAAACTCAGTACTGGACTTTTCAGAGTTCTCAACCTTTATCTTCTTTCTTGAGTTTCAATAACGCTCTTTTTGATAGTAGATCATTTTTAACTGCTTACACCCATGGTTCTCAACCAGAAGGCCTCGGTATAACTTTAAAATAAAGAAAAACAAGAAGTAAATGAGCTAAAATAATTAAAAATTAAGATTTTTTCTTTTCTTTAAAGAATTATGCAAGTGTGAGTTCTAGACTTGGAAAAGTCATGTAAATTAATAACATCTTAATAATGTATCTTGTCTTGTAAATAAATAAACTCTGAATATACATTTTTCTAGTTATGGCAAGTTTTAAAATATTTTATCAGGTTTAAATTGTGAGTAAATTTTTTATTAATACTTGAAAACCATGAACCGCTGGAAAAGTATTGGGGGGCCTTTGAATATTTGTGGACAATGGGGGACCAATGGAGTCAAAAAGGTTGAGAACCACTGAACGTTTTATTGCTCAAAACTGACTAACTAACGAAAATTAATTCAACATGTTTATTCAGTGATAGTGTAATATCCTTTGGCGGAAACCACATCCACCGTTCTGGTGACTGATTCATGTATAGCCTACATGTTCAAACTGTCAGATTCTTCCAGAGAAAGATCAAAAGTTAAAACATTCATTCACTTTCACTTGAGTATGAACTTGATGTTTCTTCTAAAATGAAAATGTCCCTTTAATAGAAGTGTAGGCTATTGTATTTCTTTCATGAGTGGCTGCCTTTCAATTCATGAGTGTGATAAGCTGAACGTCACATGAACAAACAGGAAAACAGATCTCGTTGCATCCGCTTGTCAGAGAAAGTGTTAATGTTAACGGCAGTACAAACTGATGGCAATATACAGTACTTTTTAGGAATCAATCTTCATATGCAATGGATGTTTTTTATGCTCATCTATGCTCTCTCCTTTGAAGATCTCTTAAGTAAAATGGCTTAATATTCAAAAAAGCACATTTAATAAACCTGTGTCAGAAGTGAAATGACTCTTTCTTTCTTTCTTTCTTTCTTTCTTTCTTTCTTTCTTTTTTTTAGAAAATACAGAAGTTTGTTGCACATAACCCCATTTGGATTCAATTGACCATACCTGACAGGAAGTTGAACTGGACAGGAAGAGGAAGTAAATTTATCAATATGATGAAATCCCTATAGCCTTAAACCTTCAAACTTCAAGGTTTGTCATGTCAGACTTTTGTTATAGTAATTTCAGTTCATTGTAATTCTACTTCTACCATTCTTGTTCTGAATAGCACCTCACTAGAAGTAACAGCTATTGTTCAATGCATCAATTTTGAACATATTTGAACTTTTGATCCTAATTAGAATGAAGTTTCTTATTGATCTCTCCTAATTTCCAGAAGAGACAAATGTGAGATTGCTGTCTTTTTCAGCAGATTGTTTTTCAGCAGATCTCAAACCTGGGCATCCTGTTGTTGTGCGATCCGCTCTAGCCCTGTAAAAGGTATCTAGATGTTAATATCAGCACAAAGAAGTGATGTTGTTTTTACTGCGGTTAAACAGGGCTCTTTCACTGCACACACACTCACTGCAGCAGGCCACAGAGCGCAGAATGCAATACTGCGTGGGCGAACATCACTGTAGCTTTCAACTGCGTGGGACAGACAAATGTGCTTGTATCTATACGTGTACATGTATGTGTGTTTGTGTGTGTGTGGGGGGGTTTCTGTGCGAAGGACAGGTTGAGAACGGGTGCAGAAAGTGTATTTCTCCAAAACAGCATCTTACTTTGTCCCGCAGTGACTCATTTCCATTTGCTTTTACTCTGCACCTTGCTAACTCTATGCACGCACACACACAGTTAATGAGCATGTATAACTATAATTGCTTTAGATTAACTCATCCCTAAATGCTAATCTTTATCCATGAATCATTGTTTTTTCCAAATATTAGTCCCCAAATGAGTATTTTCATTAAACCCACAATCATGCAACAGAGTCACATACTGACTTTGAATCTTTAGTTCTCTAGGCTCTATGCAATAATAGTGATTTCATTTTTGACACAGATCAGTCATTGCTAACACTTTTCCTTAAGGTTCAGTTTGTTAACATTATGCCTTTATCATAAACTAACAACGGACGGATTTTTTTACAATACTTATAACGTTACTTTTCAAATATAGACTTTAGTTAGTTGTTAATCCATGTTCATTCAAAGTACATTAATAATGTAAATTTATACTACTTGATATTTTAAAACTATAAAAATTAAGAGACTTAAGAGATTTAATTAAGATAATTTATTTATTAATAACATATTTTACATAGTATAATATTATAAACAAGCTACCAGTTCTACCCTCAGGTCAGAAGGCATGCTGAAAGCATTATCAGATTAGCCAAAATAATTGAAACGAACATTTGCTGGGGATGCGTAGAAATTTGTGAATGATGAGTATTTGGAAATGAATGAGCCTGCAGATGAGGGACCTTCCTTACTGTGTCATATGATGCTTGCAGGGAAAACCCATCTATGACCTTTGCAATTTCTGCTACAGCAACTCAACAAGGGTCATAAGGTTTGAATGAAGGGTATATATCCCTGAACTGAAAATTATAATGTTAATTATATATATCACGTAAAATGATGTCATTGTCCAGCTCAGTTCAATTCTCATCCAATAGTGTCCGTATAGTAAAATCAGTAACATAGGTGAATTTTAAGTGTCCCCAACTAAGCAAGCTGGAGGTGACAGTGGCAAGGAGCACAAATGGAAGAAAAAAAAATCAGATGAACTAACATGTGTTTAATTACATGGTTTAATTAAGTCAGATTGTGGATTTATCTTTCAGAACATCTCATCCAATTCTTCCTGCTTGAAGATCGGATACATCACACCAGAATCTGAAGGTGGGAGGAGTTGAAGCTGTGCAGATGACTTGTGGTGTCCATCTTGAGACAAAACAATGGCACTTACATACTTTAAGATATGTCAGTGCAAGTTGCTTTCAGCTGAAACAGCTCAAACATGCATTTTAGTTTGGGACTACAGGCTTAAACCTTGTCTGTGAAACCGGAGGATAATGTGATGTATTATATGCTAAAATCTAAAGTCTTATGTCTGTTTGTCTCTCTCTCTGTGTTTCTTTAGGAGCTCTCCTATGGAAGCTCAGCTGTGTTTCTCAGGCAGAGATCTCACTGATGAATATAACTAACCTGGTTACTTTTATAGACTGATAAGAGGCAGGGAGGATCGGTTCTTTGGGAGGAAACCACATTCGACATCTCTCCCATGCAGCTGCTCCCAGACACCCACTCTTCCTGCAGGAGTGCATGTGTTCAACAAAGAGCTTGTAAGTCTACATTTTTCAATTTAGTCTTTAAAAAAAGCCACAGTCTCACAGACAAGCCTTAGTCTAAGCCAGGATTTAGGCCTTAGTTCAATTAGCTTTTATAAATGTGCCTTTAAAGAAAACATTACTGATGTGCATCTTGAGACAAAACAATAGCACTGACATTTTAAGATATTTTAGTCCAACTGGCTTTCAGTTAAAAAAACCTTAAACGTGCACTATAGTCTGGGTCTTAAGCCTTGTCTGTGAAATCAGACAAGGCTTAAGTAAATGTTTGTCCCTTAAAGCCCATTTTACTAAAAAAAAAGTGTGTTCATGTCATCAGAACAATTTTCTTACAGTATAGAAATTTAAAGTGGCATTCAGTAATTTGCCATTAAAATTTTACAAAGAATAATGATATTGTTGAGAAATTTCTTTCTAAAATATTAGGTACATAATGTACATTTATATGACATTAAGACATTTAGTAGCTTGATAAAAGCTGTTTTATTTTACATTGAGCTTGCCATCTCGTTTAGGCCACTAGAGATCACATGACTAATGGCACTTGCTCAGCTAATAAATGAAGGCACTGTGTAAGGACTTACATATACATCCATACCACTAGGTGTCACTATATACGTATAAAGATATGGAAGAGTGGTGTGCTAGTGTGCTCTTCAAAGGGTTCACCTTTAAACATCATCACATACATTTTAAGTGTGATTAATAAACCTTTTTTTCTTTAAAGTAGAAACTACATCAATCAAGATACCAGACCATTATGAATGAAGCTTCTTAATATCCTAAAGATGACTAATATTGAAAAAAGGCAACATTAAAACCACAGGCACAAATAGCAGTACCCAGAAGGCCACACGAGTCTGCTGGACAGGCTCCAGGTCTGCAGGTGCACAGCGAGACGGAAAGACAGACAGATCAGAGGCAGGGTATCTATTTTTTTTTAAGCCCTGACCTTGAAAAACATCCGGTGACAAAATACTGGCCTGACATCTTGTGGATGGAAAACTTAGAGGTGAGTGTGTGACCGCACTCAATGTGAGGTTTTGAGAAGGCATCATGCTGTTTACACACATACTCGCAGGGTGTCTCTGTTGTGGTGGGCCGCACTAAAGTTTCCATTCCGACGAAGCACAATTTCCTGGGCAACGATTCTTCCGACCACGTGATCCATCACGTCCGATTGACTTGTGTTGTAGGCTACACCTGTAACCTTAGCTTGAAAAGTCTTGAGCAGATCTGATTCCAGAGCAGATATGATAGCTGCACGCATAAGCAAAATCTTTTGCTTGCGTTTCATTTATGAACATCGAACCTTTCCTATATGCGTACGTGTTTCTGTTGTGTGTTTGTGCATGCTTATGTCTTCTTTCTTAACTCCTACGTGATGAGTGAGTAAGTATGAGCGGTACAGCGTCAATAGTGTGGTAAGCCACAGACAGAAATAGCTGATGTACTTTTTTGGTGTACTCTGGCCTGGGTCTCACCTGTGGGAGAGAGAACAGGAGGTAGAGGAGCTTTACTTTAAATGAAACTGAAAAAAAAAAAAAAAAAAAACGAATGAAATTTTTTTTTACCTGGTTGCCAGGGCAAAGATTTCTCGTTTTCATTTTGTTTATCTTGATGCACTAAAAATTAAATAAAAAATTAAAAAATAATAAAACTTTAACTGGAAATATTAACAACTTAGTTGAAATAATAATTAAATTAATAGTATCTCAACTATATTAAAATAACTGTAGCACATATAATAGAATAACCCCATCACATTTAGAGTTAGTTTAGTAAAAAAAGAAATGATCCTATTGTGGAGAAACTTAAGGCATAGGATACACTCTAGGTTGTTTTAACCCAATTTTGGGTCAAATATGGACAAACTCAAAAATGTAATTTAAAAATGTAACCAAATGGCTGTGTTTGTCCCTATTTGACAGCATTTTTTTAGTTTACTAACGTAATCATAGGTAAAGTTTTTTTTTTGGTACTCTAAGAGATATAGACCCTGACATGTAACCAAATGTGATGGATAAAGTGAAAGATCTGACATTGATTTGTTATTTGTTATACTGTTTTAATATTGTATGTTGAAAGCTGGCATGCACAAATGACAAAGAGCATTGCACATGGGAAAGCACCAGTTAAACTGCTATATTCAAATAATATCCTCTCATATAACTGATATAAATGTGAACATCACCAGTTATGTTTATAGTGTGTCTCATTGATCTAATCCAAATGGTCAGCTATGAGATTTAATACCCCAGAGAAATTAAAAGTAAAAAAAAGGAGAGACAAAATGTAAAGTCCACTGAACATTAGTGCCACAACCAGCAGATGATCAGTGGTTGATCAATGTGTCACCCCCAAAAATTACATCAACATTTCTGTGTTCAAGATGTTCATATCAGACTTTCCACTGAAGGTCTCCAGGCGCCGGTACCCACAAGGGAACGTGAGTGAGTGCTAGCACCTTCTCCTGCCGGCATATAGTGGCATCATTCTAAAACTGGTATTAGGCATTTCCTGCTGGGTTCGTTGGCGGGTGGAAGTGTGTGTGTGAGTGTGTTGGAGTAGATAGCACCTGGCTTGCGCAGCTGTGGGTCTCCTACTAGCGGGGAGCAGGAGGAGGGGAATGAGGTCCTGCACTGTCACAAACTGTGTGTGCGTTTCATATGTGCATCTGCTCAATTCGATATCAGTTGCCAAGCGCTGAGTTAATCGTAAAATAAACCTGAAGAATCTATTTCATTATCAATGTTTTATATCCAGCAAACTTGCTTTGTTGCTCTTGACCTTGGTTAAGACAATAAAACAGCAAACTTGTTATTTAGTTACTAGTTTTTTCCAAAGGTGTCAAAGTTTACCTTGTGATTGTGATCCAGTTTGCCCCTGCTGGTAGATGCAGGAACTACATGCTCTACAAGCAAAAAGCAGCTTTCTCCATTGACGGCCTTTCAAGTACTGGTGTGTATTTTGACAAAAAAAAAGTATTTTTTATTTTCTATAATTCATTTTTGAAGGTTTATTAAAATTGTGGTCTCGTTTTTTCCCCTGTTTGCTGCATTCAATGCCACAGCTTATAGTTGCTATTGAAGACTGTGTATCTATAGCCTAAATGGGAATTCTGATAGCTTTCTCCAGGTGTTATAGCGATCCTTGGTTACAAAGACAGACACAACGAGATTATGATGGTATTTAGTGTTCCCTCAAGGCTACATCCCCCATTTGGTTCCTCTTTAGGACAGAAAAGACGTTATTTCATCACCAGAGAATTTGTTGAGTTGTGCACATCTCTTCAGGCATTTCCCAAGTGTGCTAGGTGGGTATTTAAACGGTTTCTTGCTTTAAGATCCACGTTGGAAGCTATATGCAGCACAGACAGGGAAAGTGATTTTGTTGGCATGAAGAGAAACTGTATTTTTTTCCCTCTCTGTATGAGTCTGTGGGAGTGCAACAACCTTGACTGTGACGCTCAGCATCTGTTCAGTGTCCTTGACTCCTTTATCTCCCAATAAGTGCCTTGAGCTTTTAATGATATAGTCTGATTCTCTTTCACAGTTTTTTGTTTTTGCTTTTCATACGTCATATAAAGCCTGTATGTGTTCTGAAATGTTTGTTGATACATCTGTTTACATGAATAATGTGCAATCTGTGTATGTTTGACAGCTTCTGCATGTATTGGACTGCTGATAGAAATCCACTAGTAACCTGTAGGGGGCACTTTGGATCTTGGAAAAGGTCTTTGGAATGCTGCGGAGAGCAGAGAACATGATTTCTTGTGTGGTATGTATGTGGAAACCAATCAGTATTAAGATATTCTGAGGGATTTCTTGATTGGTTGCTTCAAAAAACAAAGGCTGAGTCTATTCAAATGATTTGTTGAAATTGATTACCCCATCTTACTAATATATATTGCAAATGGACAATCAGTTAAATAAGAAAACTCAAGTGATGAATCATTTGTCGAGAATTGCCAACACACCAAGTGGAAGTGACTTTTAGAGTTATAGCATATCAAATGGCTCTCCCAGACTGCAGTGTCAGGATGGTGTTGTCCAGTCGCATCTTTTCTGTTTAGTTTATATTTCGCAGTTCAGAGGACCAGCTACAAAAATCCATCAGGAGCAGGTCACATGACAGGTTAAAGGTGAGAAGTTGGGTTTGACCAGTAGGGTAAAGAGGTCACACATACAACACGACTGTGGCCTCAGGATATTCTGAAACCTGTGCATGTAAAATGAGCTTACACAAAAACAGAACCACCAGTTAAAGATTAAGACTGTGTAACTGTGTAAACTATGGGGAAATAGCATGCTTCCAGTCAAGACAAATGTGTGTTAGCTCGCAATGTCTCTCAAGTGGTAAACAGTGATTTAGCTAATAGACTGTTTTTATCACGCTCTGCAACTGTATTCATCAAATATTGATTGGAATATAATTTATGAATGCAGAATTTTGCAAACGTAGAAATATATGGGAGAAGCTGTAAAGTTTTTCTTTTATTTTTATTTTTTATTTTTATCTTGTCTACAACAACAAAAAAATAGCCAGGAAAATTATTAAGTTCATTAAACACATTTTTTTTTTTTTCAGGATCAAGCATGTTGTCTAAATGGGAAGCTGCCATTATGGCTTAGCTTTTCAGCAAAAGTTAAACAGTAAAAAAATTATATAACATCAAAACTGTGTAAAATGGCATGGAAAGATATTATATATAATTATATCTTTCCTGAATTTAGACTAGTGTGCTTTTATTACATTCAGTTGATCAACTATGACCTAGCTAACAAAATGATTTCTAAGGACATGTTGCTATAACGTTCCCATTAAGATATGAAAATGTTGTTTCTCAACGTTTTCTGAATGTTCAAAAGTACATCTAAAAAAAAAAAAACCATATAAATACTCTAAAAAAGTAGTAAGTTAGACAACGTCCAACTATGTTTCAGAAGAGAAAAAAAAACATTCCATGCATGATGATGTATAAATACAATTTTTGTGCAAACATTTTAACGACTTTCTTAAAGACATGGATAACTTTAAACGAATGTTCTATTAACGTAACTGAAATTAACATGCAAAACTCATGACAAAACATTCTAGCACTAGCATATTTGCTAATATAGCAAAGACCAAAGTGTAATTGGACTTTGGTCTTTGCTATATTAGCCTGGGACTGCCCTATGTGTCAAATAATCTTTCATTTAGTCTTATCTTGTCAGTGGAGAGAGTCAGTCGAGTGTTTCTATTGCTAGTGACTTTCGTAAGTTACTGACAACCAGATTTGCAAGCTTTACCTCCTGTTTGCGTTCAGTAGATTTACCAATTTTTAACAGAAACACTAATTCATTTGTCGTCCAAAAAAGCAGTCTAGCATGTCAGACAAACAAGATAAGGTCTCATCTTGACCAATGAACGACCTGACGGGAGGAGACAGGGAGGGAGAGTTCCCGAACACAAGGACTGTTTAAGATAAATTGACATTTCAGGAGAACATTAGTTCAAAATTGAGCTTAGTTCAGTGAAGGACAACTTTAACTCGGTTTCGTTTTTTTCCCCAAAAGCTATCCACCACCGTTGGCACAGTCCTGAAAATGTATTGATATGATTTTTTTAATAGATTAACTGTATCTATCTATTTATCTATCTGTCCGTCTGTCCGTCCATCCGATATAACTTTTAACTTAAAGGCGCTCTGCTTATATTTGCTGCAACATCCTGTTGTGACCTTCTCAGCTTGTGGAAAAGATTCTATGATATTAGCTTGGTTTATTACAATTAAATCAGGTAATTAAATATGTTTTGTACTGTAAATTTAATTTAAATCTGTAAAACCTAAAATGTTGCTACCACAATCTACTGTAAATGTTCTGCTCTGGCAGTTCTGGCAACTTTTTACTTGTAAATTTCATGGAATTTTTCTTTTACAGTTGCGACAGACACTTTTTGAGCTCTCATGCCTGGGTCCCGTTTCCCCTTATCAGTAAGAAACGTGGAAATCCAACACCTCACGGCTCCCAACTGCCTGCGACTTCCGATCATCCATGCCCGAGGGCCAATTTCACGGCTGGCGATCACAACGACCAAATGACTCCAATTCATCTTCTGATCTCCTCGGTGGGAGCAGATGAAGCGAGACATGGAGGAAGGAAAGTCTACGGGATTACGATGATGTTTGTGGTATTTAGAAGTTTCTGTTTGCCTTACACAACTAATTTTGACCTTTCTTTGGGTCATTGGAACAAACTATACTGGTCTATAACTTATAGCATGTACACTTAGCATCTCATTTTGACCTCATTTTTAGTCTCACTTCTGCTTTCTAGTTTAGACCTCAAGTCTAAACATTGTCTCATATAAAAAGCACACACATGTTTTGAGAAACAGAAAAGGAGACTACAATATAGACAACTGGGGGCATTAGACACCCCTACGGCCACAGTCGTAATTCACAGTTCAAACAAACACTATAAGTCTCATTTTTCACTTTCACTCACACATCTTGGGAAGTACTACAACAAATGCTGTTTATTCATATTACCAAGAACAAGCACAAAGGAGCAGCAGTGGTAATTCAGGGCCTCACTTGGTTCATAAAAATAACATATATACAGTATAATATAGATGTATATATTATTAAACCAAGCAAAAATTAAATTTTCTATGCATTTTCTTTGTGAATGCATAGAAATGCATAGAAAATTTAATCTATATAATATATAATCTATACATTTATCTATTGATTTTTGCATGCCGTGTTCCGTTAATCCATTGATTTTTACGCATGTTATATATCTTATTGTGAACAATTCCTCTGCATGTTTCATTTATTAAATTTTTTGACCTAATAATGTTTAATCAAAATGTCAAAAACTGGATCTTCCAGTAAAAACAACAACACCTCAATGGTGACGTATGCCTTCATTTTTAAATGCAACACCCAAATCCCAAAATTTGGGCTAATCAACAACTAATGCATAGATACAAGTCCTCGCCTCAAAAAGTTTTTCTTTTTTGTTATTCCGTTACACACACTCAATTATCTAAAATCTAAGATTTTTATAAATTACCTTTAATTTCTATTGTACAGAAAAAGTGAAGTGGGAAAAAAATAGGCCTATTTAGTTTGAATGGGCATCATGCTTTTGTTTATGTCACACTTGAGTTGTTTTTGCTCATTTTGTTCAGCTTGACAAAAAAAACTCAGAGAACTTTATACTAAACAACATATATGTCTGCATGCGTGCAAGTGTGCGTGTGTGGTGTGACTTTTTGGTAATGCAGTTGCCTGTAAAACAAAGATGGAAAATCTTAGAGAGACAGAACTTGCAGCTGAGGTTAAAAGAAGTGTGTGTGAGTGCGGATGAGTGTGTTATTAATGCCCTGGGTGCTGCATTGAGAGCAGATACTGGTTAGCTGCTGTGGTTGCGCTCTTGCAGTGGCAGGAAACAACCCAACCTGTGATCTTTGCAGACTCTAATGGAAAATTCACTCAAACAGAAAAAAAAAGTGTGTACGTTAAAGTGCCTGTGTGTGTGACGGAGATTGAGAACATGCTGCTGTCACCTAAAAATAAAGGTGTTATTTATTTGTTTGAATGTAAAATGAACTAGAGTGCTATTTAAAAGCCATTGAAGCCTGCATTCATTAACGCTTCTTACAGTTTTGCAGTCTTGTGATGTCTGCTTTTACGGTTCCTAGAATTATGAATTTCGTAATCACAGCCATTAACAGGCTGATAGAGATCACATATTAATGATAATGCATCTACTTCATCTGGAATTACGCAAAATGATATGTGCACACCTGACGACTTTTGTGCTTATATTGTCTGATTTAAGTGGTAACGCTTGACTGTTTTGGGGTGTTGTCTTGCTGAGAAAGGGCAGAAAGATATGCATGTTTGTGTGTGAAGTGTGTCTTTAATATGACATCTCCGACAGCTGTGTATAATCTCCCAACACACTCACTCACACACTCTTCCCATTCCATCTCCTGTACAATGGAACAAAAGAGCAGGAACTGCCACTCTCTCCCCACCGTCCAATCAAAGCCGTTATTATTTCTCGGCGGAACACTCCCTCAGGAAGTGCCATCTCCAAAACACGCCAGCTGTGCATCTGTGCTATTATGGGCCATTATAAGAGACAGAGACACAATAACACCACAACATACAAAATACCATATCTGGGCCATTGTGCGTACATGCTGCGTTAAGGTCCCCGTTGCGCGAGAGCGCTTCTCTATGGTTCCATCGAGAGCAACGCACCCGTCTCTGAGACGACATCTTGCACCGCTCATGACTTCAGCTCAAATTGCCGCACAAAGCCTGGGCCAGGTGACGGATAACCTCTTCCAGATGTTAGTTAGATGTCATTTAGAGGTTACGGTAATACAGAAGCTGCAGCGAGGCATAAGAATCACAAATCATATGGTGCTGTTTTATGGGGTGAAAGTGGGTGTCTTATTCTCTGTCTTCAACCCTTAAACAATCTTTCGTCTACCACCCACCTTCCCAAAGACCACAGATGAGATTACGGCAATCCTCACATCAATAACCAACAGCTCCTGAGGCTGGACAGGCACTGCTGAAGTATGGAATATGTAGCCAACGGCCATTGCTTCATATGCAGGTGCAGAACTCTATAAATGTCTGAAATAATTGACTGTTCTCATATGTTGTATTTTGAAGAGCCCGTTAGCGGTTAGCTATTCTACTGTTCAATCGCATCTCTACAACAGCCACCATTTTTGGGCGGGAAAAATGTGCCTCTTGCGACATTTCTGCAAAAATACGTTGCTTTTTGAATATTTCGCGTCAGTTAAATGCTCCATTTACATTTATTCATTTAGCTGACGCTTTTATCCAAAGCGACTTACAATTGCTATATATGTCAGAGGTCGCATGCCTATGGAGACACTAGGGGTTATGTGTCTTGCTCAGGGACACATTGGTGTCTCGCAGGAGATTCAAACCCGGGTCTCTCACACCAAAGGCTTGTGTCTTATCCACTGCAATGTGAATCTTGCCATGATATTTTTTTTTTTTTTTACATTGTGTGTTGTATGTATTGCGGCAGTTCAGAAATGTAATCTCTGATGATTAGCAATGAACTCTTTTGTGTTTGTAAAGAACGTACTACAAATAGTGTTACACTAACCGATAGTGATATAAAGTCTGAGAAAATGCATTTGCTGAAGCAACCATTTAATTTTAGCTTGCTTCTACAAGTCGATGAACTCTTTTAGAAGAGTTTCATGGGAATAGTATCCAAGCGTTCCAGAAATGCCTTTCGAAACTGGTTATGTCGATGTAATAGTCAAAATATATTAGTTTACAAATCATGCACTATGGTAAAAGTGTTTTTCTAGAACCATGCAGAAATAAGTCTTTATCCATTATCTGAACCTATAATAACAAGTTGTTTAGAAAAGTTTTACCTCCACTTTAGTGGTCATTTCAGCTGTATACACAGGTACATTTTGAGAGTTTTGCAACATTTTTTCCAATGAGCCGGATGTAATTTACACACATTTCATTTATCTATCATGTCTTTTTTAGTTTATTTCAGGTCGTGTCACCTTAAAGACTTCAGAATGTATTCAGGCCCCTGAATTCAATTTGTTCCAAAATCAACTGTGCCAAGAGTCAACATTTTAAGGCCTCATATTTAAAGTCTCATGACACAAATGCTGTTAAAAAGTTCTAATTATGCTGCATAAAATACCTTGTTATTACTAAAATGCATTCCCAGAATGGGGAGATACCCATCTCATAAATCCTTGACATCACTGTTGTCAGAGTTGTAAGACTGTCAATACAGCATAGAAATTATGAGAAGTGCCATAAATTGAATTTTTTGTTTGTTTGTTTTTTTGTTTACAACTTTGTTTTTGCACTAAAATTGAATGCTCGCCTTATCTTACATATAAACTTTAAGTACGGAAAGCTATCTTTCATTTTGATAGATTCAGTGTAATTCAAATGTATTTATTGTATATTTTTATGCTTAAGATTATTGGTTACCTTAGCAACACCAATTGAAATAAACTGTGCTAATTGAGTAGTGCCTTCTAAATTGGTCACTTATGACAGATGACCGCAAGAATCCCCCACAATGAGGTAAAGAGCAACATAACTAATTTCACACATTTTTCTAAACTAATAAATAGACATTTTAATGTTCACATGTAAATTCTGCATGATTACAGCGTTTGCCTGCTTTTCGCGCTCTGTCTCTCCATCGTTGCTGATGGTCAGACCTATGTAGACGTCTGAAAGCTGATAATTAACTCAATCCGTTGACACAGGTGAGCATCTCTGTGGTTATTTAACACCCATTACAGAACAAACAACACACACACAATCCTGCAATTAAACATGCCTCTTTATCACACAAACTAAATCCACACACCCAAACGCATGATCACATTTACACATTATCACACCCCAAAACACCCATAATCGGCCGATCTAAAACTCATAATGCAAATGATTGTTTGTTTATTTGAAATGCTTCACACTGGGACATTGCGGGAGAGTTTGTTTACTGGAGTCGTTTCTCACTGTGAATCTTATCTTAATTACTCTGTGCTATACGGCCTCTTCGCGAGTCAAAGGTCATCAGCTCTCTATCTTAAGCACCCCCCCACACCACCACGACACCCAGACAGGGAATGCTGAATCGACGTAAGCTTAGCTTTACCACATCCCCCATAATCTCGTCCGGTCACCCTGACATTAGCTAGAACACAGCCACGTCAAGTGCTGATGACCTCTTGAGCTTTACTGTTGTTTCTGTGTGAGCTGCTCTATTGTCTCACAATTATTAACTAATTAATGCAGTGACCTTGAATAATTATATCATTTATCTTCTGTTCTTTTATCTAAAGTGTTTAAACAGTGGTTTGAAGGTTAAAATGAGCACATTTGTATCTTTGTGAAAGGATTTGAAAGAAAGAATAAAAGCATAGGCCTATATTAAGGTCAGTGTTCTTGAAGGGTTGTTCCATGGACTATTGTAGTTTACCCAAAAAATTAAATTCTGTTGAACACAAAAGAAGATATTTTGAAGAACGTTGGTAACCAGACAGTTGATGTAGCCTTTTACTTCCATAGAATTTTTTTTCTTAATATGGAAGTCAAAGTTCTTCAAAATATCTTCTTTTGTGCTCAGCAGAAGAAAGAAACTTTTTCAGGTTTGGAACAACTTGAGCGTGAGTAAATGATGAACTATCCCTTTACGTCATTAATTAATGTATACACTGGTTAATAATAAGAAAAAAAGGTGTATGAGCACCAAATCAGCATTTTAGAATGATTTCTGAGAGATCATGGCTGACAATTCAGCTTAACATCACTGGAAGAAATTACATTTTAAAAGATATTAAAATAGAAATCAGTTGCCTTGGCGAGCATAAAACTTATTTCAAAACATTTTAAAAAACTCCCCCTCTGCTATTACTATTAAAGCCAATCGAATATAGGTTTGAGAAAAATACATTCTGAAAAATACATTCTGTAAAATACATTTTCAAAAATTTAAAAAAATAAAGTTAATTTGGATTCCAAAGAAAAAATAAAAGCATGAGTTTGACTGAATGACGGTGGATCAGTTTTTTTTTTTTGTGTGATAAACTCCTTTAAACATGTTTTATATTTCTGTATGCACCCTCATCACTGATCTTTGTTCACAAATCAAAGCCCTTTAGCAACAATCTCTGCTTTCTTGACATCTCAGAGGATGAGAGGTTAGTTTTGTCTGATTAGTCGACTGTCTATTCTTCATCGGTGTTGAAATCAGGTCAGTTATTATGTGTGTGTGTGTGTGTGTGTGTGTAGCATCTTGAGGAACTTGGAGAGGCAGTGACCTGGATTGGAACAGCAAAAGGAGGGAGACCATGTGTCAAGAAATCAGCTGTTTGTTTCTCAATGACTCTTTCACATCATCTGTTCATGGATCTCAAATGAACGTGTGAATGTGTACATATTATATGTGTGCGTACACATACTTTGAGGTTCAAACCCAAAACAGCTCTATGATGTCAAAGCATCAATGACCCAGAAAGAAATGTGTGCACATTGGATCTAATTTACATGCAGATACTCACGGTAAAGCTGTCAGCAAAGGACAAGAGGGCTTTTGGCCTCGGTTTATCTCCCCGAGTTATGTCTCGCTGTCTTGCCTTCTTTTATCCTTCTTTCATCCCTTCTCTTTTTCCCTTGTTCCTGTCATCTACATCCAACTCCTGTCTCAATCTGTTTTTGTAGTCGGTGCATATGCTGTGTGATACTCATGCGTTTGACCCCAGGATAAGTGCCTACTGTGTAGCCCTACTTAACCTTGGAATTATAAACATAACTCGTTATATATTTTTAAGCACTCTTTCACTGGTTTATGGCTTAAACACTGTGCAGTGCATTGTCCATGAGACAATTCTTTCTCTCTTCAAGAGATCTCAAAACATTAGGATCGTCAGGCAATCATGGTCCTAGATAGATAGATAGATAGATAGATAGATAGATAGATAGATAGATAGATAGATAGATAGATAGATAGATAGATAGATAGATAGATAGATAGATAGATAGATAGATAGATAGATAGATAGATAGATAATATTTGTTTTATTATTAATTAATCAGAGAAAATCGAAATTGCTCAAATAAAAACTATTAAAAAAAACAGGGGAACTTTTCCAGTTTTGACAATGTCATACATGATATATCCAAAATGTGTTCTTTATTTTTATTTTTTCACATCGGTGACGGAGTTCTGTTCATATGTCATTCATTCTGTAGTTTTATACACTCGATATCACGCAAAAGAAGTCGCCACTCTTTTTCTCTGTGGTGAATTCTCGCGGTTTTCGTCTTCCCTCTGCAATCCCTTATTGCCATTGGACAAATAGAGAGGCTTTGTCGACGAAGAGGGAAAAAACGCCTTGAAAGATTTTCTTTGGGAGTGATGAGGGTGGAGGGGGTGGAGGGTCGCGCTAATTATGCACGGCGATTGTTCATGGCTTGATTGTGTGCGTCCAGCTGCACAGAGGCGCGGGGGCGAGCAGAGGGCGGGGACGCGGAGCAGGGCAGACTCACTGACGCCAGTCGCCACATTCTCCCATGCGCTGAAAAACAGACCCGATTTTACCAGACCTGATCTGTAGACTGTAGACACTGCGCAGTCACGCATAACTAAACAGAATGAGAATGAAATACATCCACAAGAGTCCTGTTGAATCATTCAGTAGCCTACTTGGAGTGCTTAATGTAGTTTTCATTTTGGTCTAAATGCTGCTGTGATGATAAGTGATCAAACGGCACGTCAGGTCAGTGCACGAGGTATGTGGTGCATCACGTGATTAAGGCATAATAAGGGGCATATTCATTCCAGTTTAATGTGCTTTATTGGCATGACATAACTGCATATTTGTATTGCCAAAGCAGTGCAAAATAAGTCAAATGAAACTAATAGAAAATTGCAAATGGAGTAAAAAAAAATGTCCTTTTATCAACAAATCAGATAAAATAATGGTGTGAATTGAAATGGGTTGATTATTTATTTTATATAAAAGCCAATAAAAATGTGACATGTTAGTGAAGGAGATATATAGCCTTCTTATACATAAATAACCTAACCGAATTTGATTGCCTAATATTAGGCTATAATAAACACAAGGAGGACAATAAAATGTTAAACCCAAAGCAGTTCACTCACTGTCCTTGTCCATATTAGACAGCAGACACATACTGTAGGCTATATTATCTCACTGCATAATGCTCAGGACAAAACAGTGACTTCTCCAAATCAAACATTTAGGGAGTTGCTCAGTATCAGCAGAGATGATGGTCTGTTTTCAAACTTGTTTAAAAAAAAACACTGTTTGGGGGGCGGGGGTCATACTTCCACTTTTGCTCTCACACCCACATTTTTTTTTTCATTCTTTATTGCTATTTGTTGAACCCAACCTTCAGAGGCCTGCAAGAAAGGAAAAGGCTGAATTAGTTGCATTTGTGCAACATGGCCAGCATCAAACCTGCAAAGAAGCGCATCCATCCGGTTGCTTGCATGCATATAAAGGTGTGAATAGGTCAGTCACCATTAATAGACCAGCACCAGCAATTTTACGCCATATTCAGTTTTTCACAATCATGCTGTCATGCTGTAATGTTATAGCATTGCTGTCAATCATTTAAGTAGAGCAACCTTAGACCTTATATTGGACTTTATACTTACAACGTAACCGACTGAAGCTCACTTAGGCCTATCTGTTCCTCAAAGCCTTGTTTTCATTTATAAAAAATGAAATATGGTGTCTCACTTTTAAAACTGGTTTGAACATGACAAAATATGTACTAGCTACCATTCAAGCAAAACAATGTTTTGTTTAGAAAACTACTATACCATTTCAGTCAGAGAAAACAGAGCTGATCTTTGTATTAGTTTAACTAATCTAGCCAGACTGAAAAGCTTTACACACGGAAAAACTCTTCGCTGAATGTAAGTCCAGGTGTGCGCAAATAAATTGTGCGGACAAGTCTTGTACGAGTGTTTGGGGCGGGTTTTATAGCTTGATTGACAGCTGGACTGACCAATGAGAGCGGCTCGTCGGCCGAGACTAGTCTTTTGCAGATGGGGTGCGCGCTGGAGCGCGTGAATGGATGACGTCAGGAGCCCGGCGCCAGGCTGTCTGGGACTCGCGCGTTAGATCAACACAGCTGGAGCGGCACAGGACACACAGCTGGCCCGCCAGCGCATTCCTTCACAAAAACAGCACTGTGAGAAAAGAGGGGACACATTTTGATGTAAACTAAAAATGCGCTGGGTTATAACTGGAACGAGAGTCAGGCTATAGTTTGATTTTAGCTTGCGAAGCTTCCTTTTCATACAAAACAAGAGTAATGAGAGCTAGTTATGATCTATTTATAGATAACAAGTAACACTTTTAGAATGCATGAAAACCGCGCGCACATTGGTTTGTTCTCAGAGTTTCCTGAGTTGGTTATTAATATTCTGTGATCGTGAGAATATTAGGAGATGTTTTATTTTTATTTTCAAGATTGCGGGTGGGGGGTGCAATGAACTCGTTTCTGCATGGTTTGACTTTGGTTGATTTTTACATAACCTACATTTAAAGTCGTTATTAACATGCAATTCAGATTTCAATTTTAGAGGGTTGTTTTTTGTGCGCGAGCCCAAAAAAATGTGTCTTGTGTCGATATTTATTCTCATATGTGTCTCCTATGGGAATGAATTGCCGACGCCAGTTTGTCTGCAGGTCACGGGAGTTGCAGATTTAGCCTATGGACTTTCTCCATATCATGCCTGACAGAATGGTCATAAGATAATTAGTATTTTCCTCCTGTTTTGTCCTTTATGTTAAAGATTAAGTAAGTCAAGAGTGTTCACTGTGTTATTTATTTATTTATTTATTTATTATAAGCTTTATAGCCGATTTATCACTTTCTTATTATTTGTATAATATAAAGAATTTGAATTCTGAAAGTAATTTCAATTTCAATGTACTGTCTGCATATCCTACGAAGAATCAGCCTATACACATAAGCAGAATAATAACAGCCTAATATTAATAAGCTAATAGCCTATTAATAATAGACTATGTGAACTCTAAAATAAGCTTATATTTAATCTTGGCTACTGATCTAGCTCCGTTTAGGTTCACTGACCCGAAATTTTTAATCAAATCCATCACTGCAAATATATAGCCTATTTCTTGGGTATTCTCATAGACAGTAAAAGAAAGTTAGTATTCTGACAGCTCTTCCTTATTCCACCATTTTGATGATTGACATGCCCACGCTTCCAATGACAAGTTAGTCTTTTACATAGGGCGGAGTCTTTATGTTCATACACCTTTACTATTGGCTGAGCGGCGCATGAGGGTTTGTTTATCTCTGGAGGGGGCGGTGCTACAAGAAGCAGCGCTTTAAATGCGGCCGCCTGGCTGCTCGTGCACCCATCGTTCAATAAGCGCGAGACGTGAAAGGAGTCAAACATTGGATAACTATCAAGCTGGAGAGTTAGTTCATCTCACTATCCAGACGAAGAACTTCTTCAGACATCTCTACAGTTGGATTCTACCCGCAATTCAGACGTCAGATCCAGAATGAAGGCGATCAGTCCCGTTCGCTCACTCAGAAGCTGTTATGAAGCGGTGTGCTGTATCTCGGACCAGAGTCTCGCGATCAACCGCTGCAAGAGCCCCATTGAGGAGCTGTCAGACATGAATGACTGTTACTCTAAACTCAAGGAGCTGGTGCCCAGCATCCCCCAGAACAAGTCCGTGAGCCAGGTGGAGATTCTTCAGCATGTAATAGATTACATCTTCGACTTACAGATAGCACTGGAAAACGAGACGGACACACAAAACACGCCTGACATGTTCATGGCAATGAAGGTGCGCGCGACATCAATTATTGTCTATCCATTGGTATGCCTTAGCTGTATTAACCAGTAAAAAGTGCATTTGAATAAATATAAACTTTGCTTGTGTTTTCCTCCTGTAGAACTCAGAGATGACCCGTAATTTCTCCAAAGAGGATGGAGCTATGTGCCATTAGGACAGAGGAATGACCACGGTCAATGGTACGCTTCTGTTTCTTTATTCTATTATAATTTCACTTAATAAATTAATCAGATGATATTAGGTTGTAATCCACACTCCAATGGATACAAAAATAAATGAAAATTCAATCAGGAACCGGTCTTGATCTGAAGAACCTATTGAAAAATCAAAAACCAAATAAATCTTTGGAGATTGAACAAGGTCTTAATGTTTCATTATAGGTTCTTCAGACCAGCATTGTAGTTCTGAGTTCTTTAAAGCTCAAGTTCATTGATGGTTTTCCAAAATAACACGAATAAAAAGTTCTTTGTGGAACCTAAACAGCATCTCCTATGGTTTCAACTGGAAAATCCTTTATGGTTTTAAATGGAACCTTTATTTTAAAGAGGAATCATTAAAGTTGGTTAACTGATAAGTTAAAACTCATGTTTTTGGTAAATATTATAAAGGACAATATATTTTGTCAGACAACTCTCAGTGTCAGGTGTTCTAATTTCTTTTGGTCATTGTGCCAATGAGCAAACAAGCTTGGATTTCCCTATCAGCTCTAGCAAACCAAAGTTTTCCCTTTGGCGCCAGACTGTCTGCAGTCCGCCTGAATCCACAATGTGTGTGTGTGTGTGTGTGTGAGAGAGAGAGAGAGAGAGAGCTCTGAGTTAACTTTTCTCCCTCTCATCTATGCTGCAGGTGCGGGATAGAAACTTTTCTCCTCCACTTATGGAAGAAAAGAGAGTGAAGGGGTGAGCCGGGTGAAGGAGTGAGGCTCTATTCAGAGTGTGGGAAAGCAATCTGCGCCCCTCTCAAGCTGTCTATTCTTTGGTCACTGGACACTTGAACAAACCAAAGCTGAGGAGTTTTGAAGATCACAAAAAAGAAAAGCCCTCCAATTTTTTTCGTTAATCATTCCTGTTTTTTTTTTTTTTTTTTTTTGGGGCAACAATCAAGCATTGTATATTTTGTACTGGCTACATTCCTGACTATTTGGACCAACTAATATCTCTTCACACACCCTTCCTTCCCAGCCATTCTTGGATATACCCCCTCCCTTTCTTTTTTCTTGAAAACTTTTCCACATTTCAGCATGATCACAGTTTGGTCTCAGTGAGCTTCTCGATCACTGGGATGATGTACATATTATGCTTGACGGGAGTTTTTGTTTTATAGGGTGGGAAGGGCCTTGGGCAGTGGGAATACAGACGTGGATTAGAATTTGAACTCTATAATATAGAGTGGATTGTATATGTTTGTGGGGATTGTCTATTTCTACAGACTGTAAGATCAATGAGTTTCATAAACTCATTTAAGAGTTGTTTTTTGTTTTTGCTTTGTACTCACTTTTTACACAAAAATAAATCATATATGAAAGTGAGCAAATATGTTGTTCTGTATTTTTTCTTAACTAAATGCTGACTTTTTTTGCTGTCTTTAAAGCTTCAGGTATAGCCTATCTCATCTCAAATATACTGAAAACACAAAAAGGTTTTCTTAAAAAAAAACAAGAGTTAAAGTGATTCCCTCCATTTCCCCTATAGCTGTTTATATGGTTTATATATTATTGAAATGAAATCACTGTCACTTTAAAGGCTTATGATGAAATAAGCTAAAGATAAACTTTTTTTTTAAAACTACATACATGTATATCCAATATAAAGTGAATAATAGTGGTTAAAAAGGTCAAAGTACAGTGCATCTGCCAAAAATCTTTCCAGATAGAGTCACTGTGGACTTTTTTGTGTTTAGCATATGATCTGTTACAGGCCTACACAACAATGTCTAAATGTGAGTCACTTGTATTTAAATTTAGCACAACTGTCCTCTTGAGTGTCTGTAGTCTCTTTTAAAAAGACCTTTGCCCACAGAACTACAGTTCAGTGCAATAGTGCCCTTTTGTCTAACTTTGATAAGCACTATTCATTTAATTTCATCTGGGCTCCAAGACTGAGTGTTTATATGGTCTTGAACGTCCACACTTAAGATTTGTGTGTTGAGTAACGTGAGGCGATCTATAGCGCTTTCAATCATAATAGTTCATATAGCGACATCCAGTGTTCAAAGTGATAATCACATAGGCTTACATACGTTGTTGGCGCCGCAAAAAAAATGAACTGGCGCCATCATGTGGCTTGTATGTAAATGAATAATAGGTCTGCAAGTGAATGAAATATAATATATTGCCTTGTTGTTGCACTTTTAATTCTATACAGTAGATTTCACCAGTTACTCCCTTTCAAAGCACTTTTCGTGTTGACCACGTGCCCAATCACAGGGGTTACACTTACTGTAATGCTGTATTCTATCGTTCAACTGTGTTTTCTTTTGTTCAAATAAGTATACATAGTTCCCACATGACGTCACAACATACGGGCATTTGCCGACCCGGCGCCATTGCTGCGGGCAAAACATTAGAAAAAGCAATAGGAGTTGAACGAAGTGAATTGATTTTCGTGCTATAAAGTGAAAATGGTCATCTCCTGCTGGGGCAATGGAAGATAAAATCGTGCCGGAGGTTCAGTTAAATCGGGATTTTACACTATACCCGCCATGGATGTGAGAAGCTTTTGTCCGAACAACGACGGAGATTATGGCTGGCGAGGATAAACAGGAAAGTAACTCACTCAAAACACGCAAGAATTTGTTTGACAAAAGTACAATGTTGTGTTTTATTGCGAGTGTAAACAAATATAAGTTAACACACTGCAGTTTGAATAATGTCCTGTATGAACAAAAATATATCTATTGTAAATCACAAGGGGTTTACTTTACTTATTTCACTTTACTGATATGTCCATTTCTCTCCAGAAGAGGACGCACTAGAGCAAACGACACGAACCAACTCAACACAATTTTGTTTTCATTGAGTTCATTCATAAGTTTAGCGAACATATGAACGAATATAAAATCATTTACTTTTGACTTACAAGAACTCACATTATAGACGTATCTTACAGTTTAATAGTTTGAAACATTAGTTTTGTAAATAATCCATGACATCTGATGTGTAATCTTTTTACTTGGCTTGTATCCTTAAAGAAACTTTGGAAAAGTATATGAGCCCCAATATGTGCCCTCCCTTTTAAGTTGGTTTGATAATACAGCATTCCATAAAAATAAAAATAAAAAAGATTTTCCCTTTGAATGTGATTATGTGAGGCCTTGACGACCTTTTTAGAGCATTTTCTTCTGAATTACAATTTTTTTGACCCAAGTCATTAATTTATGTCAAATAATACAAATTAATGAATTAACTTAAATAAATTCTCAGTTTGAACAATTCTGTCTGTTACCAATGAAATCCGTTACAAAGGCCACAATAAACACTGCACTAGTAGCCTAGGATACCACAATAAATGCTCTGCTAAAATATTTAAAGTCTGCTCCTACTCCTACTAGACTAAGACTTAGTCAATGGGGCCCATTAAACGTTCTTCAAAATATCTTCTTTTGATGGCATTTTCATTATTCATCAGGGTGATTTATTACCATGTGTACCTTTTGTTGGCTCATTGTAAAACATTTTTCATTGAGAAGGGTCATATTCATCCACAGAGTCACGGAGCACAAGCAAAACAATGTTTTTCCACAAAATTCATGCTGTTTTTTTTTTTTTTTTTTTTACATTTAGCCTACATTTACATTTAATCACTTTAGAGGCGCTTTTATCCAAAGCGACTTACAAATTAGGACTAAATTAAAGCGAGTCATCGTGAAGAGGCAAAAACAAGGCAAGAAGTGCTCAAAATATAAAGAACACGTTGGTGCTTGCAATGCCAAGGTCATGGGTTTGATTTACAGAGAAAGTAAAAAACTGATAAGAATGTAAATGTGTGCCTTGAAATGCAATGTAAGTCACTTTGTATAAAAGTGTCTGCCAAATGCATAAATGTAAGATATATCTTTCTATATATTGAACCACCATATGATTAATATATTGAATTCAATCATTTATCTCTTGTTGTGTGTATGTGTGGTCATTAGCCTATATGTTGGTTCAGTATGTCATATTTGTTTTGTACTTTTATTTTGTAAGAGCTAGGAATGCCATTGCTTTGCTAAAGGTTATTTGCCTCTCCTAAACTACAGCCATGATTGGGCAAATGGCTGGGTGGGAGAGTCTCAACAATCATCTGAAGCATGGTGGGGGTTCACTCTTTGTGCCAGACGATAAGATCCTTTCAAATGTTAAGGTTCTTTTCTGTGGGGTTGTTTAGGGCTTTAAAGCTCTTGTCACCTTTCATGGAGTCAGGCCACGCCAGAGTCAACTATTTTCCATTTTGCTGGTAAAAAAACATTGACATTTAAGATTAAACTGTGAGGATGATTCATTTGGAAACCATGGAAATACCATGGGCATGCTTTAAAGTCATCTTCCAACATTATTATGTGTGTAAATAAATGCTGATGATTGTTGTATGTGCTGTTTTTCATAGAACAAAAGTGTATTTCAAGTGATACGAGTTCATTTGTGAGCAAACCGTTCGTTTATTTGTATACAATGAAATGTATTTATATGATTTATATCTATGCTAAATCCAAAAATTACTAGGATATGTTTGATAACGCTGTTGTTGTAATGTCTAAAGCCCTCGTTCACAAGAGAGATTAAAAATACGCTGTCTCTTTAAGAGGAAGAACGCCAGGCATCAACTGTTACATGTAAATATATTCAGAATCCGAGCGAGTGAGGCGTGCCAGCAGCCAATCGCTGAGCGTCTCCAACCGCGGGAGATCCAAATTTCGCGGGACGTAATTTGGCGCTAAAATACCACTCCTCTGTTGAGCTGATGTCAAAGCAAAGCTTTTCTGCCGGAGAGGGATTACACACACAGGGACGTTTCCCACCACTGCCGGCTTTACGCAACAACAACGAAACAACGAAAGGAACATTTTCCAAGCTTTGCTTACCTTTTAAAGGTAGATTTATAAAACCGAATGACCCGGGTACGTTTATAAGTTTGACTTAAGTTATTTACAGTATATAAAGACATAGTAGTCTCTCTCGTTCCACTACAACAAAGGACCCTGTGAGAGAGTTTTGTGTATATCGGATTTTATATTTGTGTTATTTTCCACGCATAATTTATTTACAACTTTAACAGGATTTATTATCCTGAAGTGCATATCGTCTGTTTGCAGTATTTAAAAATATACATATTCATTTTGACGCTTGACTTTTTCTCCAGTAAGCTAGAGACGCGATTTGCCTAATACAGTAGTTTATTTTGCGTCACTTTCGCGGGTTTTCGTGCGCAAAATGATGCGGATACCCAGAGGGATTTCTCCTGCTTCTGGGAGAGGTGCAGTCTCTGGACTCTCGTGCCCGCAGAAGAAAATGTTCTCCGCGGTGAGGACGGATTTTTTCAACACTGGACTTGCAAGCCCACCGACGAATCTGGTACCGACTGGATACTTCACTCAGATCGGAAACACAGCAGCTGCGGAGCAGAGAGCCAACTGTTTGTACGCGACCCCCCACGGGCCCGAACCTAAGCCGACGCGGATCTCTTCCGGGCGGCTGCCGGTAAGCTTCTTTCCATCGACACTCCAATTCATGCATGCTTCCTGTTTCATGTCCTAGTTCAATCATAAGATGTGCTAAAACGTGGCTACAGTCACAGTGTGAAATTCACGTTCTACAGCATATAAAACTTCCCGGCCGTGTCTGGCCTCGGCAGGGAGCTTTATTTGTGCCATCATCTAATGTACTGAAAATCTGTCACTTCCTCATGAATGAATAAAGCAGGCCAGTAATGTGAGAACATAACAACTTATGTATATTTCAGTCATGGCATTAGGATAGGACCTTTAGCTAAGAGTGTGGCAAGCCATTTGATTCTTAAACTCGCTTAAATTTTTACTTTAAAATAAAGTAGTTATCGTTTTGCTGTTAGTCACAATATAAACCTTAGTCAACTTAGTTTTTGACAGGAATGAATGAATACTAGGAGGAATATAAGCACAGTGAGTTCAAATGACTTCCCATTTGTTTAGCTGATAGAATATCTTTACAAAAATTCAGTTGACAAAACTATATAATGCTGTGTTTTGAAGTTACATATGACAAAGGTCTTTTATGCAGTGAAATCAATCACTCTCAACCCTGTTTTTAAATGTGTACAATTCAATATACAATAGCATCTACCCTGACAAGGCCTGTTTTCCCTTGTTCCTTTTAAAGAAATTTTCTAATTTATGTAATTTAATTCTGAGATCTGTGGTTCAAATATCAATATTATGAATACTCTCTATTCCCTCTAATCGGTAGTGTCTGAACAATTAAAACTATGAAAACTAATAAATACTAGTAGCTAGCAGCTAAAGCATCAGTACTGGTGCTTAATTAATCAGTAGTAAAACTGAGATCTGAACCTACAACAATCAGAATGCACAAGTCAAAAAATAATCATTTATATCTGAAACACTGATCACCAATTACAAAAAAAATGTGCAATTTGTTGGCTGTGGGAAGCGCATAGTTAACTTGGCATTACTGGGAAAATTGCTAGTAGTTGGAAAATTATTTTTTACCAGTATTTAATGAATAGCTACTAGTGCAATTGAGGGGGAAAGCTATTTCCTATTGCATTACTTACTAGTAAATGCAAATAATTATTAGTTACATCAAATTAGACAGTTTAATTAGTTTTATGGAGTAATTCTTAAAGTGGCTTGCCATAAAAGGGTTTTTTCAGGGGGGGAGGTGGTAGATTGATGGGGGAAGGGTGCTTTACAGCTTCTGGACTGGACATTATATTATATGGTTCATGCCTAATAGTAAAGCGGGGGAAGGGTCCTCAAAGCTAAACTCTGTTCAATACAGAACCTTTTTAGTAAACTATAAAACAGAATGAATAAACATGAATGCTCCCTTAAAGCCAAATGTTTAAACAACCCAGGTTCATTAGACTGATCAGCAAACTGGTTATTCATGTATTTGTATGTTTAAACCCTTGAATTCTATTGCTTTTATTATGTAGCTGTGTTTGTAGTTATCACTCGATTCCCCCACCCCCGTGGCCTTGCACACCTGTCTCACCATTCATCCTCACAGAAGCTCAACCTGAAAAGGTCAAAAAGGTCAGAGTATTTGTTCCAGGAACTGCCTGTGTCGAACTTCTCTCTGCTTCCAGCTGATAAACAAAAGGGATGATCACAGACTCACACTGCAAAATATGGGTTAGGGCTGATAACAGACCAGGCGACGCCATCTACATTGGTGTACTGATATGTATGCCTCATAAACTCTGACATTCTATTATAATAAGCCTGTCTTAGACTGCTCCTCTAGGTTTGAATTAATCAGTTGATCAACCTAAAATTGTTTCTTAACCAGAACGTCATCACGTATGTTAACAAAACAGGCCTTGTCCTAGTGCTTTCCCTGATTCCATTTTTTTTATCATTCCAATTTCTTTTACGTCTTTTCTGGAAGCTCCATACGGCATCGGTAACTACTTCCAGTTTCCTTGGTTCAGTTTTTCACACCAATGCACAACAGTTATATCTCTTGCTGTAAAGAGTTTCACTTTTGTTCTCTGCCCCTTTTTCAGTTTGACATAAAGGACACACTTGAAGCTCCCATTACTATCCTTTGACCTTTTTGAGCCTTTACTCTAAAAACTAAAATTGTGAATTCCATTTAACAAATTTTGTAGAAACTTATAGTACCCTTGAGCCTCATTTTTTTAAAATGACTTGGTCAACATTAAGTTATAATTTACCTATCCATATAATTGACCTATCCTCTCCAAAACACATTTGTGGACTTATTGTAAATGAGTTATGATCAATGTTGGATTTTATTCCAAAGAACAACAAAAATTAGTTTGTCTTCATAATTAATCATTACGTAAAGGTTGTTTATCCGCCTTATTTTTCAATGTGGAAGTAAGCCAGTTCCTGTGTAAAACACTTAAGACACATTACAAATTACACTGTAGTCTGTAATCTTTGTTAAATTTCGGCAAGCTCCAAAGAATGAAAAATAAAGATTAGAGAACTATACAATAGAGCCAAACTTTGAGGATTGAAATAAGGTCATGGAGATCACTAGGTCTCTGGTTCACTCCAAATCTCACATGTCCGAGGTCAAATGATCAACCAGTGGTTTGTGATCACCATGTTAACGAACACATGATTTGGCTTTGTTTCCTGAGATCCTTGTGAAGCCCTCCCTCTCTTCCACCCCCACCGCTTCCCAGAGTCCCTCAAGTCATTTTATCATTTCTTTCTCTTAATTTACCTATTTCACCCTGTGGGGCCTCCGGTAACCAGGTGTTGCATCAACAGGGTGGGTGATGGGCCTCAAGCTGTTTAAATTGTGTAATTTAGATTGCACTGCATAGACCCATCTGCCCACGTTTTGCATTTCAAAGTATCATCCTCTTACGCCCTTTTCATCTGGACTTCCCCTTTAGCCTTTACCTGTGTCTCCCTTTCGTTTTGACACCTCGAAATACCTCACTGATGCAGAATGACTTTTATCACTCTTACAGTTTGAGTATAGCGCCTGTGTGTTTGGGAGTGGCACAGTTTCCAGGTCATTTTTCTCACTTGTGTCTGCAGGCGTACAGAAACCTGTTCTTTTCGGGCAGATTGTGTTTGTTAAAAACCCCTCAGATTAGTTGGTTACTCAATAACACCGTTGTTTAGGAATCTTGATTTCGTTTGAAGTCAAAAATGAGTTATGATCATATAAAGAGAGATCAACCGATATTGTTTTTATGACTTCATACTGATAACTGATCATATTTTTATGCTTGAGTATCTGATAGCAATTTCTGTAATGAGCAATTTATGGTTGCATTTTTTTAAACCATGATTACTAAATATAAGTATTATAAATGTTTCAGTTACTTATCTTAACATATTGAGTTGTTAAGATCACATACAGACCATAATGGTCACCGCATGCTGCTATCAATTTAAATTATTATCTTGATGCACTATATTTCTATTGTGCATTTGCCAAATACTTTTATCCAAAGCATTCAAGGTACAGGCATATACAATGTACAGGAAGATATTGATTCTGTATTCAACACACACACACACACACACACACACACACACACCCCCCCACACACACACACACTTGTGCTATCCTGTACATACACTGCAGTGTGTGATGTTGGCTTACTCATTGGATTTGCATATCTTTAGGAAACTCCTGAGCTTGGAGCAGTCCCACCAGTTTCTGATATAAATCAGGTTATTAGCTAGTGGTTAATGTTTGTTTTTCAGTAGGTACATTAAGCCTGCTCTCAGATCAGTGCTTTATAAGTCAATGATATGGCTTCCACCCCATCCGTTCTGAGCCAGCATTTCTCACTTCTCATTTCCCACTGACACAGGAAATGGGCAGAACCAACCAACCACAAACTCTTACAGACATGAGATGCTGCTGTTCCGAGAAACAGAACCACACAAAGTATATTTATTATACACATATATAAGTATTAGTCATTACAACAAAAAAGAGAGAAAAAAAAGGAAAAAGAATGGAAGGGGGAAACCAAAAAAAATAAACGATTGCGCTCCTCCTCTCCCCCAACCACATGCTCGGCAGCTCCAGATGTCAGTGACAGGTGTATATGTTGTTCAGGTCAGGACAGTGCAAACATTTTAGCAGATGCTCGTGCACGCAGGATAAGTGAACTGTTCTCAGCACGTGCTTAGTGTCTATTGCAGAAGTATTCAGTCTTGAGTGAACTGCAGCCCTGAATGGCATAGGAAATCAAACAGGAATGTGCGGAGGCAGGTTTACCCGTCAGTTGGCTTCTTTAAACCAGTTCTTTGTGGAGTTGGGTTGCTGAAACAAGCCCATCTGCCCAGTGTGGAATGCTAAAGATTTCAGAAATGTGTTCTGTTCAGATCATTCCCTCCTTAAAGGTTTTAATGGTGAAAGATTGAATTAATACACATGGTCGTGTCAGGCTCAAAGATAAATTTAAAACCCATCGTACTAACCAGAGGTTTTCAGTATCAGGTTCTTAGTTATGTTAGACTGTTTAAATGTTATTGAGATCCTTTTTGGGGTGATTCAATCATAAATGGAGGTAATAGTCCAAGACACTTTGCAACCTGATCAATGAAGCCACACTCAAAAGTTGTTAAAAACATGATCACTTCTTATTTTTAGTACAAATGCTTGCATTCTGACTTGTTCCAGACAAAGGGCTGCCTACTTGCCTTGAAACCAAACATGAGGGGTTCAAAACAGAATGGACTACCAGCTATACACAGCGTGCTAACCTCGAAAATCCAGCTGTATTGTAACAATAACTTAGCTCTCCTTATTAGCTAGGCTCCTTGCATGCTGGCTAATAACTTTTTTTAAAGCTGGGTCTCCAACATTAACAGCGCTGTGTTGGTGAGAGAGAGAGTGAGAGAGGTAGTGCTGTGGGAATGCGCTACAGTCAAATTCTATATTAAATAAGCTTAGTAAAAAAATTAATGTGTGGCGATCAGCGTTGATATTGTGGCGGGCCGCCACAAATAAATGAATGTATGGGAAACTCTGCCCTCTAATTTTACTGTCACCTTCCTCGGCGATGATTTAAGTTGTGTTCAGTTATATATTTGAAGTTTACAGGTCCATTTAATTTCACTTCTAGCTTTCTCAGACGTGAGAAATTTACATTCTCAGGAAAATAGCCTTTTATCATTTAATTATTAATTGATAAGTAATAATGAATTAATAGGTCATTTGTATCCCTAGTTTGGTTAAATCCGCCCCTTTCTTATAATCGACTGCAAGCTCTCATTCCGGTCTGCCTCCATCTATTCAACAACCAATGGATTGAACCAAGTCTTCACCCTATGTTTATTTTTCGATAATCCATTTTATTCGGATGTATGGCACAATATGTAAGAAAGAAATCTTTCTTTACTTCCATTGCATTGCAACTTTGCCAGTTACATGTTTGCTAATATTTTCAAAAACTTACTTTGTGTTAATTGCATTAGTAGTCACTGAGGTGGTCATCTCAAGGAAGAGAGGTTTTTTACATTTTTTATTTTTAGGATGGGTCAGATATAAAGTGGGAAAATAGGAGTAATTGTTCTTGAGTTCTTTTCAACATACTCCCTCCTGAAAACTGAAACAAGTTTAGTTTAGCAAATGTAATTTCACCGTCTTAGAAACCAAGGACACAATGCTAAACTAGCAGATATGTTCATTCAGATGATTTGGTGAAACTACTTCTAGGCTAAGTTTTAAGGCAGATACCTTCATGAACATTCTCTTGTTTTCTGTCTTTCTCAGGCCAAGAGGAGACTAGATCTGGAAGAGCCACTTTATCTCCCAGAATTCTGCACACCAAAAGGGAAGGGAAACTCTGCATGTGCGAGGGCACCAAGCCCTAAAAGTGAGTGCAACATAATGATCTGCAACTAAGCACTGTTAGAACAAATGGGTCATTGTTGATTCCAAGACCACTGTTTCCATATGTTGACTGAGGGACCGGAAGTTTCTACCTGTTTTAGGGCCTCTCATCATAATTGGTTTGAAAAGTAAACACACCTGTTTAATCATCTCTTGCTTTTCTAGTAGGAACTGCAGCTGGGAATACTACAAACTAAAAGAATGGCTCTATTGTATCTCTCTCTAGCTCCCAAGTCTCCAGGGGAACGTACCCGTTATGACACTTCCCTCGGTCTGCTGACTAAGAAATTTGTGGGCTTGCTGAGCGAATCGGCTGACGGGGTTCTGGATCTGAACTGGGCCACAGAGGTTCTAGAGGTTCAGAAGAGACGCATCTACGACATCACCAACGTTCTGGAGGGAGTTCAGCTCATCCGCAAGAAATCCAAAAACAACATCCAGTGGATGTGAGTCTGTTAGATTGAATGTTCTGTAAATCAGAGGGATAAATGCTCAAATTTGATTTGACTGATTAAATACATGACATGAACTCTAAGATAGTGTTGTATTCCATTCTAAATGGTCCCTATTTCCTCTTTTACAACTTGATTTTTGAAGGACATTGTGACGCTGGACACTGCTGAAAATTATCAGGAATAAATTACCTATTAAAATTGAAAAATGCTAATTTATATAATTATCATGGTTTCTTCAGTTTCAAACAGTATGTTCTCTGTATGTCGTGTGCTTTAGGGTCAATGGTGTGTTTGAGGGCTCGTCCTGCAATTCAGAGAAGACCAGCGCTCTCAAGAAAGAGCTTTCTGAGCTGGACAGGCAGGAGAAAGCTCTGGACGACCTCATTCAGTCCAGCTCAACACGGCTACGAGAACTGACGGAGAACAAGGACAACCAAAGATATCCTTTCATTGTTTGTGTTTGTTCTCTGCAGAACTGAGGAGTGGTTTGTCGCCTTCACGTTTGTGTGCTTGCTCATACATGCTGTTCAAACAACATGCATCCATGCAGCCAAACACTACGAGGCTTAGATATCGTCCTCTTTTCTCTCTATTGTGTGTCGTTATAGTTCAGTTCATTTGAAATGCAATAACTGTCAGTCATTTTAAAGCCTGTATTAGATGTCAAAGCAGTTTGTCCTTAACTCAAACTCACATTAGGATATGTGACCCATCAGGACATTCGTACCATAACCAGCTTGAAAGATCAAACTGTTATAGCTGTGAAGGCACCATCTGAAACCAAACTGGAAGTTCCAGAAGCATCTGAGGTCACTTTCGTTTCACACTGGACACATAAGCAGCGCTTATTTTTTTTAGGGGGACATGTTAACGAAGCATTCACAGTGCACACACAATCGTTTCACCGCTGAGTCTGTTTTTGGTGCACCACTTATGCTAAAAATTTTAACATGAAAAATAGCAAATTTCACTATTAATCATACAAGTGAAGTGATCCTTGTTTCACATTATGACATTCAGTGTTATTCAAAGGCTTGTTTAAATGATCAAAACTAGAGCCATATCTTAACCTTTATATTATTCCATAATTATATTTATAATGTTTACAGCATGTTATATGTATGTGTGGGACAGTAGGAGAGGAACACTTTTTTTATTTAATAATGTGTTGAACACTTTTTTATTTAATATTGTATTGTTAAAGTCTTAGAGTTAGAATTCAAATTTCGTAACCAAGAATTGACGATTTATGACCCACCAGATGTTTAAAACTTTGTTAATACTGCCTACAGGAAAATCTCATCTTTTTTTTTTCTTCACTATAGGGCTCGCTGCAGATTTACTTGAAGAGCAAGAACGGTCCAATTGAGGTGTACTTGTGTCCTGAAGAATGTTTGGAGGACGCTAGTCCCATTAAAAATGCCACACCCAGAAAAGATTACCCACAATCCCCATGTGCCTCCACACCCTCCATCTTCCCATCTGCCAAACCCCAGGCAGTCGAAGGTGAGACAGTTACCAGGAACTTACTACTACTTATCACTTTCAAAGCAAGTATTTTGGAGCCAATAACAACAGTTGGCAACGCTTCCTTTTACTGTCCAGTTACCCATGTAAATACTATGTACTTATTTTAGTAACTACAATTACTGGGTAATAACTAGTACTAACCCTGAACCTACCCCTAAACCTACCCGTTCCATGTACTTACCTTATGTTATATTTTATGGGTAAGTACACTGTAAGTACCCTGTAAGTACTGTACTGTAAATGGAAGTGGTACCCAACAGTTTACTCTTAATGTTTGAGTTGACAGTGTGTGCAAGAGTTTATGAATAAAGAGCTGTGTATCTAAACCCGCCTTCAAAACCTTGATACTAGCTTTTTGATAATCCTAGCTATCAAAACACAGGCTGAATGGAGTCCGTTTCTTTGTTCAGGTTTGCCGTCAAAGCCTCAGCAATCAATGACGGGCACAAGCGAAAGCACGTCCCAGCTCGATGTGGAGGGGATTCTGGATCTTCCTCCCAGCCTTCTCCAAATCACCGAAGACCAACTACCCGGGTTGGCCTTCACATCCGACACCTCTGGGCCTTTTGTTAGCTTCTCTCCTCAGCTCAGCCACGACGACTACCTCTGGGGTCTGGAGGATGGAGAAGGTGTATCTGACTTTTTTGACACGTATGATCTGGGAGATTTGCTCAAAACATGAGGTATCCAGTGGAACAGATTAACTGACGGCATGCATGTTCAATTGTAATTAGTTTAATTCAGATTCAGATCCTATGAAGTTTTAAAACACTCCTTCACATTATGACAGATTGAAGTTCGTATAAAATGCACTACTGAATTGGCTTAATTGTCTCTGTTTCTGATAGACAGTAAATTTGGGATGAGGCGGTGTTTTAGTATTTTAATACTGTAGTTATTAGAACCAGACAATATTGTCAACAAGCACCCTCTAGAGGAGATTCATGTGTTACGTTTAGTAGACTATGAAGCCATATTTTTTTTATTTCTGTCATTATACCTAGAGTAGGGTGTTTGAGGAAACAAAAATTAATTTGTCTTGTGGTTTAATTATTTAAATTTAAGTTAAATGTTCGCCTGTTAGCATTGTTTTTTGTCATCGTTACTTAATTATTTACCTAAAGGAAAAAAAGGCCTATGTATTTGCCTTGTCTAAGTATGAGCTAGTAATTCTTGAATGAGACATATGAAACTCAGGTCGTTTTATAGCTTTTCTAGAGCTTTAATTATTGTAGTACTGTCAAACATTACCAGTAGGGGGCAGTGTGACCATTTTTTTTCATCTGTAGGCAAACAAAGGTGCTTCTGCAGATATGTAGACTAGTGAATATTATAGACTAAAGATTTGAGAGCTTGTATGTAGAGCGTCTGCTTCATCGTCAGACTCAACGTGAACCAGAGATCTGAAAAACTCATCATTTCAGTTAAGAAACAAGTGTTCAGATTTTATTAAATGGGTGCTTGTCTGTTCATTCTACCTCCATCTTTTAGCTTTAGACTCTGGTAATGCCTTGATCTTGTAACTGTGGGCTTTCCAATGGCACTGAATAATGATTATGTAGTACTACATAATGCCTCAAGAAACAAGATTGTACCCCTGGCACGTCTGTGTATTAAAACCTCAGGGAATGTCTAGATTTGGCAGCTGATTTCCAAATGATTAATTCAGAGTGATAAACTGGTACTTTTTTAGGTCTGTTTGATGGCTGTAGGATCAGTTTTTCCTGAAATTATGGTAATGGAGTTCTCAGGGTTCACTTCTCCACACTGTTTAGTTTAGGGACCTTTAATATGATCTGGCAGAAACCTTTGATACTGTTTGAAGGCTGAACTGCTGGGAATACAAAGCAAACTTTGTTTCCAGGATTTTTTTTTTTTTCCTTTTGGAGTTGGAACTCTTGCCACACCTGAATGGTAGGTTTTATAGCTGCAGAGACATAGCAGAATTGTGTCTGGTTAGTGTAGAAATACTCTTATTGAAAACACCCATCTTAAATGCAGAGCACATTTGAGTTGGGAAAACAATATGGAAAAGCTTGATTTTTACAACTATATAACCATACCCAGTTCTGCAGTGAAATAATTCTTCTGCCCCAAACTAAAACTTGTATTTAGTATCATTCTAGAAAACTGATTTTTTGATTCTGCATTTGTTAAGGGGTTGGGGTGGGTTTAAGAGAAGTTGGTAATCAGATTTGATTAACTTGTATATGCCTTTTGAATTGTGTACAAAAGTTTTAGCTGGGGTTTGCTTCATGCAACTGTCCCAAATGTGGACAACTGTCCTGTCCTAACAAACTTGAAAAATGTGCGTGTGTAAATGCATGAGTGTATTGAAGTGTGTACTTAAAGTTTGCAGTTTTGTGCATTTGATTGTAGTTTATAGTGGGGTTTTTTTCTCATCATTTGGGATGTTTTTAAATAAGCATTATGTTTTTTAAATTGTACAGAATGATAATTTTGTATTTATAGGTTTTGTATTGGAAGGAAAATGGTAATTGTCTCAGGATATGTCATTTTTATAAATACCGTCTGTTAACTGGCAGCACTTAATATTTGGTATTGTGTGTGTGTGTGTTTAAATTAATAAAGTACTGGTATAAAGCTCAAAGAGGTAAGCATTTTCTGTTAAAAGTGACGGTTTTGCTCTTGTTACGTGCAAACAAACGTCCACATGGATGTATGCAGGTGCAGTAACACTATTTTAGCTGGGACTGCTTTTTTTTACAAGACAGTGAGCTGCAGGGTTCACCTGCACAGAGGAACTGCCATGTAGATGAGTCAGTAAAAACACATCCAGACGGACACGACACAGACAGACAAATATGATGGATTAACGACAGCAGAAATTCTTCATTCCAAGTTTAAAAATATGACGTGGTTACACAGACGCAACCAGTGCCATCAGGAAACATTGTTATAGTTTTAAAATCCTTGGTTCTGGTTAGTAAATAAATAGTGAGAATATATTCTACTAGGGTCACTATGATTAATAATTCTTAATATATAATGTATAAATAAATTAAAAAAACAGCAAGAAAATGTATTTTGATGTTACAAAAGTTTTTAGTTTCAAATAGATACTTTTTGTTTTAACTTTTTGTTTTTGGGTTAAATAATCCTGAAAAATCTGCAATAGAATCATTATTGTGTTAAGACTAGAGTAATGGCTGCTGAAAATTCAGCTTTACCATCACAGGAATATGGCATTAAAAAAAAAAAAAACCTTGGTGAGCATACTTCTTGAGGAAATGTTTTATTTTAATGTCACATTTGGGAGTATTTCACATTCATGTGTCACAGCCTGTTGCTTAAGCACAGATTAGTTTGAAGCCATGTATGTGTTAAGAGGCGATGACAGTCAAATCTCTTGTCGGTTTCATTCAGGTACATTCTGACCTGCCTCTGCTTTTCTAATTCACTTTAGCTGCATCATGGGAGACCACAGAGATTTCAAATTAACACAATTTATTTTTGTGCTCACTTTTTATAGATATTGACCTCTTTTTATTTGCCCCAAAACAACTGTGTAATGTAACATTTTAGCTTATCCAAAATAAGTAACCATAAGTGACTGAATATATTACTGAAATCAAATGTTTATATCTAATATACAGTTAAAATATGTACATTTTTGCTAATCTGAAATATGGCTCCTCTTCTCAAAGACATAATATTGTGGTTCAAAATATGAGAAGGGCATTTCCCTTAAAGGGATAGTTCACTTTGAAATTAATTTTTGAAATGTTTTAGCTTACCTCAAAGGCATCCAAGACGTATGTGTCTTTGTTTCCATAGTATTTTCAATTTTGATATTTTTAGGTCAAACCATTCTGTTCTTGTCTGTCAGTTATATTGGAGGTATATGGGGTCCACCTCAAAGAGCATGCACAGAGAACTTATTTATCAAAAACTGATTTCAAAGTGAACTATCCCTTTAATTATTCAGTGAAAGCTTTTTCAACACAAATATAGGTGGATATTTGTTTATAGGGCAGAACTATGTAATTATAATAATAAAATTCCTGTCAAGTCAGTACAACCTTAATTAAAATGCAAGCATCACACAAGGTTTCCAGAGGAGGATTTCGAATTTCCCCAGACAGACTGTCACACCCTCACAGAAAACACATTTATATCCTTGAAGTAAAACAGTAACCGTCTGTAACACCAGTCTCTCATTAAATACAAGAATTGCTACTAAACTGGTTTATAAACAAACTGTGATGAAATAAGACTTTAAGGGAGGATCTATGTCATTTTATGACTAGGCTGGGTGGTAATTCTGTGTATAGGGAGTGTTGTAGTTGTTTTTATGTCTTCATCACATTTTAGTTTGAACTGTTAGCCACGCTAGCTTAAGTCCTGCTCTAGTTATGTGTAGAATCCCGCTATCTAATTCCCTCTAAGATATGTTTGCTATCTTCTCTCTTTTGCAGTGTTTTAATGTAAACGTGGCCTCCCTGGGCTGACAAGGCAGGATAAATGATCCTTCTCCTGTCCTAGAGTCAACAGAACTTGGCAGTGTGGATGGGAGGGGCTGGTGTCTGCTGGGAATCCTTCTGGTCTGAGCTGTAACCTTTCCTGGAACACGCCTCACTGCTAGATCCAGCCCCCAGACACACGCGATTGGCTGATTGAGAAGAAACATTACAATGGTGGACAGACAAAGCCCAGTAAACATGCAGCACATTGTGGCCACAGCAATTTTAATGGTAGTGAGGTGGACAAGATGAGAAGATAAATAGAAAGGGGGGTTCAGAGGGCAGACTAGACCTCGCATAATGAAGCTACTGAGAAAGTTTTCATAAATGGCTTTTTCAAACTTTCTCTCATACTTCCTTTCTCTCTTTCACCCACTTTCCTTCTTCTCCCCCAGAGTGACGTCCACCCAGTTAAACGCAACATCTCTGCTCAGACCCTTTCACAAAGAGAGGCCATGGCCAGGGGGAGAAAGGGAGCATTGTTTGGCCACAAAACCACCATTACATCAACAATAACTCATGACAGAAAGAAAACACTGTGAGTGAGGGAACGCATTGGGTTTGGGGGGATGGGGTGTACTTTGCAGAAATTAAGGTTACTAAACCAAGTTAACTTTGTTAGTTTGGGTTTAGTTATTTTACATTTTGAACGATTAATGTCATGTTTAGTTACTTGCATGTCTGAAGTTAGCCCTCACAGTATAAACCCTAGTTCATTGTAAAATTACTCCATTTTAGACAGAGACATGGATTCATTTAACTTAAATTGAGTTTGACTAATTCTTAAGGAAAAATAAGAAGAAATCAGAAAACCAGATAGCAAATGCTATCTTCATGCATCAGAGTCTGATGTAACAGGCCTTATGACTCTTTAAACGGTCTGGTGTGTCTTTACATGCTTTTATTTGCAACTATGAGGAACAAAATGCATTATACACGATGAAATTCTTGTACATTCCAAGGGGGATAAAGTCAGAGCTGATACCTGTCCAGCACATTACATCAGATGTAATAGTATACTGTATTGTTAGAGGCTGATGGGGTGTACAGCTTTTCAAAGGCAAAGGGAAGAACCAATAAGCCTCCATCATACCTGTAGTAAAGGTGGATGAAACATTTCCCAATATCTGTCTTATAAACAATGATTGTTATTCAGGACACCATGGAAGATAAGCACAAAGCACTGCTGCTCTGGAGCAACAAAGAAGCACTATTCAATCTCTCTTTTCAAATATTAAGGCTGCAAATGATTGGATAGGGTGCCAATAGTGAAGCAATCTTTTGATGTTGTTTCAGGGGTGGGTTTCATTTAAACTTTTGACTACAACAGATGAAGCGTGTTTATTCATGCACACGTACAGTGTATAAGGAAATGGCTTATCTGCATTGTCACCAGAATAAGAGGGAAAGTGCGTGCTCAATCCCTTTCAATGGCACCACACCATTTAAGGTCTGCTGATTGAAGTGCACAATGCACTAAACAACTTTATATACAACCAGATTACAAGGAAAGCAATTAAAACACGTCCAGACAGAGTTATGTATACCAAGAAGTTGTCAACTGAGCTCTTATGAAAAAGATTTTTACTGTATTTGCATATAATATATTAAAAGGTACACTAACCATATTTCAAAGACAGTATTATGTATATGAAATTACATAGCCTATAGAGGTGTAGCTACTTACCTCTTACTTAAGTGGGTCAATTAGCACTCTTTAATTCAAGTAGCCTTTATAGCCAACTATAATACATTTGAATTTTATTGTAATTAACATGCATAAGTCTCCAAAACATTACATTCATTGATGTATGTTGTTTCATTCTTCTACCAGCCACAAAATGAATCTTCTCTGCGCGCTCTATTCATTTCGTCAGTGAACACAAACATTCCCACGTGATGATGGAATGACTCCCTCCCTCTAGCTCACAAGCTGGACGCGGCACGCGCTATTGAACGCTCGCGCGGCACCAACAGAAAGAAAGTAGAGACGAGACCGAGGGCGCAGTGAAACTTTACCGACTCTCTCACACGGCGGAACACAGAGAAGATCCACGTTTTCGCCCTTTGGCTTGCAGCTATGAAACGTTTATTTCCCTTGCTTTGGCAATCACGCTCACTTGTGGATATAAAGAATTTAATGGAGATGCACTTTGCTTGATACTTTGCACTCTGTTTGTTTTGCTGGGATTTTGCTGGGATTTTAAGTTCATCGGTTGGTTCAGTTAAAAACATGCCGGAGAAGATAAGTATCTCGGATTTCGTTTCTTTGGCGAAAGAGGACCTATCGTCCCCGGGAAGCTCTGGGTTTCAGTCTAAAATGAGCGACTGTCGGAGCACCGTGGCCACACTCGAAGAGGTAAGGGTGTTTACCTGTTTACCTGTGCGCAGGTGCTGGAGGAGGAGAACACCTGCGTGAATCCCTGTTCTTCAATCTATGTGAAAATGTCTTGACACAGGAAACATTTTACTTACAGATTTCAATATCTTCTAATGTGAGAAAGGTATTATTTTGAATTTAGCCGAACTTAATGAAAGTTTTGTTAATCTGCATTTACTTCGCAGGACAATACAATTGTCATCGTTTTAAAATAATGAAACTGTTTTTATTCAGGGCGACCTTTTGAGATGTGTTGTCTCTTCTAGGACACCTGTGTGAACAACAGAACTGACCTTTTGCCTTTTAGTAACCTGTTGCTCGTGAATCTTTTTCTAAACACTAGTGGTTTGAATGCCTCATTACACATGTATGGGCTCGTGTTGTGGTTAGGAGTCAGGGGATGGCACAGGAGTCACAACAAGAAAAATACAGATTGTTTTAAGAGCTTAACTTGCTCAGGACTTGTTGCAGTGAATAACACAGAATAAAGCCACAGTTCTTTACAGCTTCATCATTTCATTGAAGAATATTGTTACTATAGAGGATTAGGGAGGTTGGACTGATAACAGTACAGGTCTTATGAACCTAATGTGGGTATTTAGCTGCCAGCTCATCTTTAGGCATTTGTGTGGAAATTAATAGAGAAACTCTGCAAGTAATAACACTGGGCATGTCCGAACAGTGGAAGCCTTTCTATTATTTCCGCCTTTAAATTTCATGGGAAATGCTTTAGGAACTGCAGTTCTCTAGAGCAGTGGTTCTCAACCAGGGCGCCGGGACCCAGGGGGCCTACTTTTTTCAAGGAACTAGTAAAGTAACACATTACTTTTAAATTTACAGTAAATTTTCTAATTAGTAATGTAAATGACTTTTTCACATTTTTGCCTGACAGCTCTTCTGTCCTCAAGTTGAGAAAAATTGTGAGTAAGTGTAGAGACGTGTGTGTAAACATGAAGGTTATTGTCATTCTAGACTAAATGTGAGCATGCCTTTATTCATCTCACTTGCATAAAAAAGATTCAGTATTCGTCCGTTATCGTCTTTAATTTTAGCCCCAGGAAAAATAAGGTTTTAGAGTTGTCATATTGGGTTAGCCCCTCTTTTAGTCCTTGGATGTAACCCCAACACTGCTTTCATTATTAATTTATTTAGGCTAGTTATTTAGATTTTTGTACATTACTATGCCAAAACACAGTGTGCATGGATTGTGGGACAAAAAATTAGTTATTTACAGGGTTTTAGTGTTATGCAATATAATATATAATGTAATTTTCATTTTGACCCCCCTCTACAAAATAGTGGATTACTTAGTAAATATACATCCATGTGACATTTAATATTTTGACTCTCTTCTTCATTTATGTATTTCTTTCATCAGACAAACAATTATCAAAATCAAATTTTTATCTGGGGACCTCTGGTTGAGTCAACACTGAATGACCCATATTAAAATGATCTATCTCTAATAAAAAAAAAAAAAAAATGCAAAAAAAAAAAACACAAATCAAGCTCTAAATTAAAAATCGTAGTTATTTTTCCCCCCTCAATAACTTTTTATTGAAGAACATGAAGTTCTTAAAACTTGGAATTACAAAATTAGTTGTGGTTAAATAATTTAATGTCAATACTCTCAGCAAAAACCACTCGTTTAAAGAGATCACTTTAGCCTCGTTCAGACTCATTACAAATCCAATTTTTGTGCATATCCGATTGAAATTTATTCCATCTTTATGAGTTGCGTGATATACAATCGCATTTGCGTGTCAAAGTCAGAATTATGAGATACGCTCACAATTGTGGTAAATCTGTTAGAATTGTTTGATAAACATATATGGCGTTGGCCCTGGGGACAATCAAGATTATCTTTCACTTCCATTGTTTGGGGAAAAAAGCTTGAACATCCTGTCAGATGAAAGTTAACCAATTGTGTCAAACTAGTTTGGAATGACATGAAGATGATTAGACTTTAGTTTGGATGTACTGATGCAAATTTGTATAGAACTATGCCTTTAAACTATGCCTTTATGATTAGCATAGTAAGAGAAGACTGGAAGTAACTTCATCTTTCCTTAAATGAGGCAGAGATGTGTGGTAGGATTTTTTTTTGTTCAGGATTATAAATTCAGTCCTCGGATCCTGATGGTGCGGATATGTCCAGATTACTTGTGCAAATATATTAAGTTGTGATTGTGTTACAGTCTTTTCTACAGTTTTAAAGTGGTGTCTAATGCCCAGGTTCAACATATGTTTGTGTAACTGAGTGTGTTTTCAGGAAGGTCAGTGTCTGAAGGCTTGTTTGGGATTGAGAGACAAAGTTTGTTTATGTTTCCATTTGCTGAAATCCTGGCTAAGGCTGGCAGCATGTTGAGTGATCTGGAGGAGGAGGCCACAGATAGAATAGAAACCCCTGGAATTAAATAGAATTGATACTTGATTGAATTAAAACATAAAACTTAGTTTATGTTTTTATTTATATACATATGTGTGTGTACGTGCAGATATGATGTGTCAGACTAATACATTTATTTATAGCTGTCCTCACTCCCTTTGAGCGTAGTATAGATGGCTAACAGGATCACATATCTAGTGTCATCAGTTCACTGGGGCTACATTGTGAAGGGTGCTAAAGTATTTGGGCTATAGGGCAGGGCTGTCCAATCCTGCTTCAGGACTCAGGAGGGTCACTGTCCTGCAGAGTTCAGCTCCAATCCCAATGAACCACGCCTGAACCAGCTAATCAAGGTCTTACTAGGCAGACTAGAAACTTCCAGGCGTATGTAGAGGCAAGTTGGAGCTAAACTCTGCAGGACAGTGGCCCTCCACGACCAAGTTTAGACACCCCTAGGCTAGGCATTGTGTTTAAGGGGCAGTGAAGTCTACAAAGTGCCCTAATGTTGCCTCTCTGGAACTCTTAAGGTTCCTATGATGTCAGTATTTATTGTTCCATTAATGCAGACTTATGGAATACTTTTTTTTTTACTGATATTCATAATAACATTATTTGTAAGAATTGGCGGAAAATAATAGATTATGATCAAGCTTCTCTTTTTAAAACTTTTTTTCACTACACTACAGACACTCAAGTTAAAGTTGAGACTCCCAAGTTTAAGTTACAGACTCCCAAGTTATCTGAGGAGGCAAACAAATTTTAAAGTCTAGAGATATAATGGTCATGAAACTTTTTGAGAAAACTCTTCTGCTGAGATGACCACAAACCCGCTCAATAGGACACTTTCAAAGTGTTGTTAAAATGCATACCTTCTTTTTGGATGGCACTAGATGTGTGTGTGGGAAGTATCCTTTGAAATGTTTTGTCCTTCCTCTGTTTCATCAATGTTGTTTAGAGAACACTTGATAAATTGTTTTGCCAAAGAAAAAAGCTCTGCTCTGGGTTTTCCTCATACTAGGAAACTAACTCATAAGTGAACTGGAGAAAATAACACAAGGAAGTAAAATAGTACCAGGAAGTAAAAAAATGCATATAGCAGGACATAATGTTTCTTTGGAAGAACCTGCATGCCCAGACATCTTTGGGCATGCACCATAAAGCTTTTTCTTTACAAAAAGAAGAATTTAGATACATTCTGATTCTAATGTAAACAAGAAGTCATTTGTGCCATCTGTCTAAAAGCGTTAACCTATCTGATGTTTAGTGTGTGTGATTCCCATAAGTCCATGTGTCTGGGATGTTGCCCAGAAAAAACTACAGACAGAAATAAAACAGAACAGAACCAAGGAATGCTTTGTCTTGACATTGATTTATTAAGCACTGATCAGACTAAACAATGTCTTACAGACAGCAGCAGACGTCAGTATGTAAACTCAAGATGGTTTAAAACTCCTTCATTGTGGGGTTACACCTGGTCACTTCATGCGTTTTCTGTGACCGGATGGCTATTAGATCGTGAAACGACCAGGTGTAAATGCCCTACGAAGCGCTTTTAAAAATCCGATCACTCAAACCACTTCATGACGTTTAAGAGCATTCCAAATGAAACTGGACAAGTGGTTTCACACCTAAAAGTCTGAAAGTCTGGACCAAACAGGGTAGGTGTGAAAGGGCCCTAAGACATAGCCAGATATGAATCATCATACAATCTAAAAGCAGTGAGACTAGATAATGTGACCAGTGCTGATGCCACACTCTCCTATTGCAATCTTTGATCTTGCAATTAGCGGATGATAAATACACTAAAACGACGTTCATATCTGTTGCTTTCGTTGATGTAAACTAAAAAATAGAATATCTGATTTATATCTGTTTTGTGGAGACACATTTATGTGGCCAAGTATAAATGGAACCGTTTTAACAAATCCCATCAGTATAAACACACGAAGTGACCAGGTGTAAACAAGCCCTATGACACACATTTAAGTTTCATGTTCACATTCTGAGCAGACTCTTTCTGACCAAAGTGGTAAAACAACTGATGTGATCCTAGTAGACCAAATCACTCAATAAACCACTGATATTTGAAATCAGATGAAATTCCCACGGAGGTGTGCCTGTCTCTTGCACTAATTCTTTACTGTAAATAGTGCCTGAGTCATTAGGAGATTGTATTTTGTAATGCTTGATTCACCTGTGCCTCACAGCTCTCGGTTCTGACATCATCACAGTAGCCTGACACATGATAGAAAGACTGCTTGACAACTATTCTGATGTTTTTCCTTTAAGAAAAGTCAAGTGTTGCCCCGCAACAAGAAAAACATGTTTGTGTTTTTGTCAATGATTAATTTGAAGAGTGTATTTGGTGTTGATGCCAGTGATGAACTTCTATTTTCATTTCTGTGTTGTTTTACTCCAGTCTCTAGAGCAGGACCAGATGTCTCTACAGAGGATGAAGAAAATTGTGAAGGCCATCCACAACTCTGGACTCAGTGAGTGCAGTCTTATATTGGTGTTTCTTTGTTTAATTGTTTTGTCTAGTACAGTGATTCTTTACCCTTTTGACTCCAAGGCCCCCATTGTCCACAACAATATGTGAAGGCCCAAAACCAACTCCTAGTTTCTGTCAATTGAATTTAGGATTTCAGAAGTTTTAAGAGCTCAGCTGAATGTTCTTCGGGGATCAAATTTTTTTTTTTTTATCCAATTAATTTATTTTATTGTTCATAATTTACTGGATAAAGATTAAGGATAATAACTTTTATTAAAAAAAATGTACACACAATTTCTTCTCGATTTTAGATTTTATTAATTTACGTGACTTTTCCATGTCTGGAAATCACTGATGATGCTGATGCCAACCAGAAAAGCACTAAGCAAAAATAAGTAGGAAACTTTAGGAAGTCTGGTTCACTATCACTCAGTATAAACCTCTCAGACTGTTGCATCACCGTCAGCTTATGATGGTATAAACATGCTTGATTAAATTGTCACATGTTGAACTATGTTTTAAAGCTAGCAATATTTGTGAGAAAGAAAATTAAACTCATATCCCTAAAAAATGCAGTGAGGTCATTCTCAGTCTCTCTCTGTCACACAAATGAAAGATGACAGAAGTTGGGGCCCAGACTTGCATTGAATTCAAAACTACTAATCTCTATAAAAAGAGCAGGTTTCCTGTTTTTTACACTGAGTCAGGGTGTAGAAAATAACAGCCATTGAAACTTGCTTCACTGTTATTTAACCTTAGAGTTTTCTTATGGTCTTCTAATGACCCTACGGTGTGTTAAACATTCAGTTTCGCTGCCTTCTGTGCATCCTGCAGCATGACGCATGTGGCTACAGGTTACACCTCTGTTAGCAGTTTGGCTGCATATGCTGAAACTATATCACATGATTTGATTAATCAGTGTCTTTACCATACATTGAATGCAGGGGAATATCTGTGTTTACATCTGCTCCTTATATCTTAAAAAGGAAATTGCTCCACAACCAGTGCGCAATTTATAATGTTGGTGCTTACAAAAAAGTCCTGACTGGAATGATCATGGTTTCTGGGAAGCATGTCTCAGATCTGCCTGCTTCTTATTTTTGAGGGTGCGTGCCCCATTTCTCAATTCTATGAGTCAGAGTTTAGTTAAACACAAAGGAGACCCCACATGTTTTATCATCTCCCCCATCATGGTCTCTTTCACTCGCTCTCTCTTTCTTTTAAATGAAGTCAGATGTCTCATTCCGGTAACATTACTGTTGAGGGGCCTCAATTTCCTGCCCCTGTGTTTTTGCGGTGTAACTAAACTTACTAGTTTTGGAGTGAGTCCTAACCTGAACCTGATGATTCACCCCATCCCTCTCGTTGTGCCAGGATCTCGTTGTTTATGTGAGTGAAGTAGTGAATGCTGTTTTCATATCAGTGATTCAGAATTAGTGCATTTAGCAGGTTTTACTCTTTACTCATCCTGGTTAGAAACCAGTGTTTGAGTCCAGAATCTGTGGAGATTTTTGGGCCGAAAACATCTGTTTTATTAGTGATGTTACGTTCACTGTTATTTTTGGGGATATATATCTGAATAAACCAGAATAATTTGAAATTCCTTGTTGTTAAGTCATTGTTGTTATTCATTTTTAATTTAGTGTGATACAATTTTCCTATTTTGCTTTTAAATTGTCTTTTTGATTTAGTTAAGTTTTCAGTAGGTTTCACTCTATTATTGTTTCAATGTTGTTTTTTAGTATTCAAGGAACTGTTTTTCTCTCTTTAGGTTTAATATTTTAGAGTTGCCAACATCATTGCACTAAATAATTGTAAAATGTTTAATGGCGTAAAGTTTCTCAGCATTTTGGTGTTATAGCTATTGTGTGAAATTTTCATGTTTAATTCAGGTGGGTTGTAAAGGTTTGATTTTAAAATATACCATGCCCTACCATAGCCATTGATATTTAGCTAATTTACCATTAGTTTGTTTTTCTAAGTTATGTATTTTCTCCAGAAATCCCCTAAACTGAGTGATTTTTATGAATGATTTCACTGCAAGAATGACAGGAGACTTCCTGCAGGTAATTTAGAGAGCTGTATTTATTCTATACATGCATCTGTCTGTAACCTAACAGTGTCACAGTTTAAAACAGAGCTGTTGGCCGTGGACTAAATATTGATTAAAATGCTTACACTAACACAGATGTGGCAGGCGCTTTAAAGTGTTGATCTAAGGGTCAATTTTCTAAAACCCTACCGTTTCTGGAACCGATCAGGGTCTTATACAAGAAATAAATTAACAATACAAATTAAAATTGTGTGTCTGAAAGTGCTCACAGATGCCTGTTTGGATAGAATAAAACTGTTTCCAGATCAGGAAAGGCATGTCCCCTGAGAGTTGGCGGCTGCAAGTAAAGTGCAGTATTGTTGAGTCAGACTCATTCACTGGAAAAACACTGTTGATCAGTCCACAGAAGAGGAAGTGTCAGCTAGACATTCGATTAACCAACTACAGAAAAAAAAATCTCCTTGGTTTTTGTCATTTTTTGGAAAGTGCTGCTAAATTCATCCAGTTGTTTTTCTCCTGTCTAGTCTTGAAAAAAAAATGATTCCAACCCAAATTACAGTAAACCAGATCATGTAAGTGTATTTATTCAGGAAATTATATTAAATTCCCAGATTATTTATAGAGTCTGATTTCATGAAATCAACAGGTTGACATGCCGATTTGTCCTGTTTGTTTTTTGTGGTGTCCTTTTGTGCAGTAGAAAGGAAATTATTCAGATGAAATAGAATCAGGATCCAACTCAGGCCTGATTGAACCTACATATCCCACTTAAGCATCGAACCATCGTGTCTGGAGCATGTGCACTAACTGCACAACCATTGCTCAAACCTCTACTGTAGGATTTAAAAAAAATGTCTGATCAACATCCTTTATTTTCCTGGAACAACTTTCCTATAACAAATCAAAGCCCTGACCAACCTCTAGAATGCGAGGGTAAAATAACTAAAATGTCATGTTTAGCTTTAGCGCAGTATGCTAATTTCAGCGACGTTCCCTTGGAAAGCACAGCATGTGTTCCCACAAATACTTGTGATCATCATAAGTGAAGATGGTTTGGCTTTGCTTTGGCTTTTATCTAAGTGTAGGATCTGCTCTCAGTGTCGCTCTACCTGTTTATTTTATAGCAGTAGAGCTGAGAGCTCCTTGATCTGTAGTGCAGTCGGAGCATGTGGTGTTTTTAGTATTTTTGCCAGGAGCTCACTGTGCTTCAGCTGGTATTATTTTCACTGCTCTTTATATCAAAATCCTGTTTTCCTCTATTCATTTGATCATGCGGTGAGGTTTGTAAGGTCACACGGTTTCAGAACATTGATAAAGGTAAAAAATTCACGACAAAAAATTCAAGAGTAACTTTAAATATATAATTTTTTTACTGTATTTGTTCAGATAAATGCAGCCTTGGTGAGTAAAGACATTTAAATTAACAAAACTATTGTATTGACCTCAAATGTAAGTGGTAGTGTCCACCAGTCAATTCCTGATGGATAAAATCAAGTCCCACCCTACATTTGTTTTTTATTCAATATCGAATATCTGTCACATTTTGGAAAAGAAGTGGCTGCAAGTGCTGTTTTGTATTGACTTCTAATGTATCCTGTTATCTGTAGAAAGGTCAGTGACACGATCTACTTGATGCTGATTGTGTGATGTTGTGTTCCCAGATCATGTGGAGAATAAGGAGCAGTACATAGAGGTTCTGGAGAATCTAGGGAACAGTCACCTGACACAGGATAATAACGAGATCTCCACAGGCTTCCTGAACCTGGCTGTGTTCACGCGAGAGATCACTGCACTCTTCAAGAACCTGGTGAGCAGGATGCCATCTTAAGTTAAAACTACAAAAACACAAAAAAAGGGGCATAATACTGAATATTTTTTGATCCCATTTTTTTAAAGGCCAGTACTGTACAGCAGAGAAAACAGTTATACTGGATTTTGTGTGTGTGTGTATACATATACATATATATATATATATATATAAAAAACATTTAGGCACTCAAAACACTGAAATCCCAAAATACTGAAACCCTTTTAGTTTATTGCTTGTCATGTTTATTTGTTCCCCTTTATTACTTTTTATTTGCTTCTATTTTTTAAAGGAATATTTACTGTAGTTAGTTAATAAATCTTAACAAGCAATTTTCTTTGATTTATTGGTCATTTGGAACTATTGTAAAAAGTACTTGTACAAGTAATTTAATGAAAATTCACAAAAACGTTTTATATTTGAAGCTGGTAAACACATCAAAAAATGTTTTAAAACTGATTCTCAGAAACAGAATCAGATTGAATTTTGTGAGGTGCCTAAAAATTCCCACACCCAAACATCATCCTTCCTGCTCTCTAAATATCAATATTGGTCAGTGAAAACCACATTGGTCATTGACAACCACATAGGTTGACCACAAATTTAGTTATTTAAGAAACATCTTTCAGTTGCAGCAGAAAGTTCAGTGAAGCGTAGATGGGTAATCACCTGTATAATTCAAGGCCAACATGAAGAGTTTCCACCTTATTTGAGAGAAAAATATTCAAGTACTGTCTGACTTGCCAGTATTATTATTCAAAAAGCACCTTGTGTGTGTCTGTGCGGCTTGTCATCTCGATATATTTCTGAATAAGAAACAGACTTCCAGCTGTACAAAGTACACAGGGGACTGGGAGAGGTAGATTTGTGTTTGTGTGTGCATGTGTGTGTGAGTGTGTCAGCAGGGGTTCAACAGCTGCAGGCAAGGGCCTCTCAAACCACAGAGCCTGGAACCCTCCCACTGATAGTTTCCATGGAGATGGTAATTTATACCAGACCTGAGAGCATGAGTGGACAGCGTCTGACCACTGAGCTGTCAATCAAACGATCACCAGAGACAGGAACCTAAGCTTAAAAAATACAACAGAAACTCTGCTAAGAAAATAAACTCCATTTGATTTAGCGCCCTTGTGTGGGGGCCATAACTTTCCCTCAGTCAAGCCCATTTTTCATATTCATGAAGATTTATATGTATAACATCCATTTTGCAAGGTTATAAATCCGTATCCTGCACCATTATGAAGTTACTTTTTTTACATTCATGTATGTAGTATAATATGTCTTTAATATATATATATATATATACACACACACACATACAGTGTATAGAAAGGTCAGTCTGTGGCTATCAGATCTCATTATGTGGCTTGAAAATCTATTATTGTCCCATCATTGATCTTTGAAAGTACATGTGCAAAATGTTTCATATGTCCAAAAAGGCTTTCCTTGGTTTGAAATGAATCGTCTGATTCTTCTCTCGTCCTGGTGTGGGTTTTCTCACACATTCTTTCCTAAGGAAGATTTATACTTGTTCAGCACTTTAATGTGGTTGGCCAAGGAGAAATCCCAAACACAAGTTTTAACTTTAGCTTTTTTTTAGTTTGTGAGCATTTGTTCCTCCAGACTGGATTTTATAGGGAGGGTTATGACTTGCCAGGTGAAAATGTGAGCACTCACTATTGAGAAGGGAGTCAGTGTTTACATTAACATTTAGACTACATACTGATCGACTTTCAAATGTTTTTTTGTTCTTTTTTTTGTCTCTGTTCCATTATTTCTGCAAACCTGATGTTGAGTGTGTGACTGCCTGATTTGATGTGTTTTCTGTGTGTTCTGTAGGTGCAAAACCTAAACAACATAATTTCCTTCCCTCTGGAGAATGTGTTGAAGACAGAGCTGAGAGACAGCAGGCTGGTGAGTGAAACAGACACCTGCATCATGCAGCATCAACACACTGGAATAAATGTGTCAAAAACGTCACCTTATACCCCAGCTTAGTATAATTGATATCAATTAAATGGCTTCATTCCTTTGAAGAGACCACAATAATGTGTTATGTTGTTTTGTTCATTGGATTAAGTGTTGTAGCTATCTTTGGCATGTGGCTTGTTTGTATTGTGTTTTTCTAATGTCAGATACGCAATAGCCGCACCACACCTTTCTTTATGTGTTTAACCTGTATGCTGAGTGGAGATGTACCTCAGGACTCTGAGATCAAGTTTTGATACACACCCTCATATTGCTTTCACAATATTAATTTCCAATAATGAGGAGGAGTGGCTTTTGCTATTACATTAAGTTTTTTGGGTGACACAAAATAAACGTTATCATGAGTGTGATTATATATCAAAAAGCACTGGGTGTTTGTGTGTGGTGGATATATATATATATATATATATATATATATACACACACACACACACACACACACACATACATACATAGATATATATGCTAATATTTATATAAATATATATAAACATATTCCACTTTTTTCTCTTTCAGGAGCTGAAAAAACAGATGGAGAAAAGCTGGAAGGATTATGATGCAAAAATGTTAGTTTGAGAGTCTGATTTTTCTCCTGGTAGTACACATTTTCCTAAAACATTTAGTATAAGACCGCCTCTTGATTTTGTTTGAAAGACAAGTCCACCTGCTAAACTTGAGTTTCATTACATTCTTTTCTGTTTTTCCTTATTCATTTTGTCTTTTCAGGGGGAAGATGGAGAGAGAAAAGAGGGAGAAACAGAAACAGTATGGGCTGATCCGGTTGGAATCGACAGACAGCGTGGAGGACATGGAAAGAGAAAGAAGGAACTTCCAGCTACAGATGTGTGAGGTATACGAGTCTGTAGGAGCGTGGCCAGTTAACCGACTATGAAACGTGTGCAAAATGAACCTGATCAAGACCACATTGTGTGCACGTCTCAGGGAGAATAAGTGCGGTTAGTACAGATGTATGAGTGTGTCTTAGCAGGTCATTCCTGGGTTACCTCAGCTTGTTAACCTCTCTGTTGTGTTAAACACATTCTTTGCAAATTTTGTAAGTGTGTGGCTGTGTCTGAAGTCATCTAAAACCAAAAAGCTTTGGGGTGTTTTTTGAGAGGCAGTCTAATTTGAGACCACAATGCGTTCATGTGTGTGTATCTGTGGTTATTGATGACCTCACTCCACATGTCTTGGTGGCAACATGTCCTAGTTCCATATACTGTGTGTGGCAGTTAGCGGGAAATTTGTGCTACGCTGTTTGAACCCATCTGTGGAAATAGAAATATAAGGAAAGGAGTGAAGTGGAGGAATAATAAAAGAGAAGGGGATTTTCAGTGTCCTGCAGCACTCCCTTTCCCAGCCGCAGAGCTCCAGATGTCTCCACTTTGCTCTCTTTTTATAATGGAAACATGCGTTATTTCTTCCAAAACTTACTGACCATGTGACAGTCATTAACTCTATATGCATAGAGCAAAATTTCATCTATTTGAATGGATTGCTTAGACACAGAAACGCAGGAGTTTTTGCCTTTTCCACCTCTACAATGTGTGTTCTAAAACCTCTCAAAATATCAAATATGTTTAAAAATCCCTGACTGGATTGAATCAGTCTGAAGCTACGTGATTTCACTAGGTGATTTTTTTTTTTTTTTGTTAAATTTGTCAATTTTTAGAAAGAGTCACAATTTATAGACTGAGTCACAACGTTGAGACACAAGAGTGGAACTAACCTTTGACCGCTGACGAATGACTTGCTTTTTTTCTCTCTTTCTCTGTTTGACAGTATTTACTGAAAATTCAGGAGCTGAAAGTTCGTCAGGGTCCAGATCTGCTGCAGAGCCTGATCAAGTACTTTCAAGCCCAAATTAAGTACGTCTGAAACGAATTCACATCCTACAGAAGCACCAGCTTCCTTTTCAGATGCAAATTTACCCTAAATTGGTTTTAGTACAAAACTAGGCTTTTTACACTATGCTTAACCATGTCTTAAGAACCCTTGTAATACTTGGTTCAATATGTGAATCACAGACTAATATGAATAACTGTACTGTGAAGATTTAATCCTGCTCCTCATTCAACAGTACTTTGTAAGGATTGAATTGCTGTGGTTTTGTGGGTATGTGTATTGATGTCATTGACATTTGAGATGGCTAAACACTGCTATTGTGTGTTCTCAGTTTTTTTCAGGATGGACTGAAGGCTGCAGAGAATCTTGGTCCATTTGTGGAGAAGTTAGCAGCCTCCGTACATACGGTAATAGACATGTCAAACCCATTATCTGACAGATTCAGATTCCCACACCTAAATATTTACAATGTTTGTTTCAGGAATATCTCAATGTAGTTTTGACTCATGAAGAGCAGCTCTAACTAGGCTGTTCGTTTTGTTTTCCTCTTAGATTTAGAGAGGCGATGAGTAGATATAATGGCTTATCTTGTTTGTTTTTTGGATGATGCAGAAAGCCAGATCATACACACCTCCCATGTTTTGAAACAGATCTCACTTCTCATGTTAGTCATGACCCGGTGTAAACGTAGCATAAAATAAGAATCTTTAAAATAATTTTCAATAAAAAGCAGCCCATCTCAACAGTATTTTAAGACATCATAGACTGTTTCAAAAGAAAGCAACATTTTTCGTCTGTAAAAACTGTCATTGTATCTTCTATAGAGAAAGCAATCCCAAAATGCATTTCAATGAGAACTGAAAAATGTTGCTAAAAACATTAAAAGTTGATTATTTTCTCTTTGCATTATGTGTGCCATGTATTTTTATGGGCTACACTTTATTTTATGGTGACAGTTACATTTTACTTAATTAGGGTTTGGTTTAGGGTTAGTTACTTTAAATTATGCAAAATTTACTCTTACTGTAGTAAGTACATGTACTAACTTTTAACTACGTCACCTTATTTAAAGCGTTGGATTTTTATGCTAATTAGACTATAACACTAACTTACCAAGCTATGTTGCTTAAATGAGTCACTTTGCACTACACAGAAGTATGACACACAAAGTGTGGTTTCATGACAGTTCGGATACTCCCTTAGAAACCAGCTGCCTATGTAGACACTAGGCAGTAGATGGCAAGGAAAGTCAAAGTTTTGAAGACCTGCTATTATATTAATTGCATCCAGACTGTTTAGATTTTACTCAATCTCCCTAAAGAATACACCAATATCTGTTGTAAAACAAACGTTATATTCAGTATTTATCAGTTGATGTTTACCAGCTGCATCATGGACCCTGTTCTGCAAGTCTTGTCTGGTCATGGTTGGAAAGGGATATGATCCGGTCTATAGTGAATATCATGCAACAATCACAGCATTCATTAAATTATATTTCCTGTATTAAAGTTTGTCGTTTTGTTGTTATTATGAGGAGAAGGCAGGATGGGGCTTGTGGAAATGATTTTAAGATGATCGTGTTTTATAACAGATCTGGTTTGGGTAACTTTTCTGAAGCGACATTTCTCCCGTTTCAACTTGTCCTCCTTTGATCATAACAAATCACAAGAAAGGAAGAGAAACTCAAACAACCACAAGCATGCTTTCCGAGAGGAATTATTTCCTTTAAAAAAAAGTATTTAATGGAAATTGGTAGAAGAAATTGCTGGAATTTTGTTCTGGGGGCCAAAGCCATCATTTCAACTGGACCAAAAATCCAGGACCAAACCAACATGGTCAGAAAGCAATGCAGGATTTCTGGCTGTGTTGGTTTGGTTCTGGATTTCATTACAAAATGGAGGGATGTATTCAAGTGTAAGCCTGTAGTCCTGTGTCATCTGTGACTTCTCCGTTTTCAGATGTGTTTTTGTTTGTGTATAATGTGTTTGTGTATTAATTTATACCAATGTCAAGACTGGTTACATTGCAATACACAAAAGCAAGCCACTTTTCTGTTATTGGTTCACAGGTTCGTCATGAGCAGGACGAAGAAGTAAAGCAGCTCTCTCAATTGCGCGACTCACTCAGAACACAATTACAGGTGGACGGCAAAGAGGTAACTTTCAAAATAAACTCCCTGAATTCACCACTTCTTAGTTTTAAAGACTATATTTCAGCAAGTTCAGAGATTATGATAATGTTGTTGTTGTTGATGATGATGATTGTTCTGTGTCATTACAGGATTTTCTAAATAGGAAGAACTCTGGGCATGGATATAGCATCCACCAGCCTCAAGGCAATAAGAAATATGGCACAGAGAAATCTGGATTCCTTCTTAAGAAGAGCGATGGGTGAGTTAAACGTTACTGTCTACTTCCCAAAGTTAAGAAGGTCACAAACTCTGCCCAAAAAACAACAACAGTTGGAACTATTTACTTTTTATTACCTGAAAATTTTCAAAGTTTTCCAGACATGATGCAGTATTCAGCTCCTGTTTGCATTTAGTCACATGGGGTTGAGTGTATGTTCCTCAGGAAACGGTCCACACACAGCTTTCAGTGTGTGTAATGATATATATGCCCCTATTTTTAAGCTGAGAGCAAAATAAATGAAGGAATGACTTATAATATCCTGAGAGAGTCACAGATAGTTAGCAGCATAAAGCATCAGTTTGAGCTTTTTGACTTCAGGCCCACAGCTGTGTGTGTGTGTTTATCTCAGTGTTCCTCTCACACAGATGTTGTCAATTAAATGTGGTTTAGTTTCTTGCTGCTCTACAGTCTTACTTAAAGTGCACTCTTTTAAAACTACAGCTCACAACACACACATGCCCACATCCACCCAGAATACTTGCAACTTTACTAGTGGGCTGCTGAGCCAATAGAATTAATTTACTACTAGTTATTTCTGCTTTCATGATTTTTATGGTAGTCTACCCTATACATTTTTTTTTTATTATTATTTCGATGCCATTGACACCCAAACTAGATGATTTCTGTGTGAGGAAAAAATGTTTTATATTATGCTTTTATATTGGTATAAAATATTGAAAATTCACATGAATAAATTTTCTGTTGACTCCAATAACCCCAATGTTATTTTAAAGCATATTTTTAATGTTTATTTGTAATAAACCTTTGGTATGGAGGTTTGAAGGCAATATTGATGTTAATGTGAATTGTAAAAGGGATTCATGATCGTTGTGTTTCAGGATCAGAAAGGTTTGGCAGAAGAGGAAGTGTGGGGTTAAATACGGCTGTCTCACCATTTCTCACAGCACGGTAAGATTTAAGAGAGACAAACACACTGCTCAACACCTTCCAGTTATACATACTACTTTTTATAATACATCAGTCTTTGAATATGATTGGCTGCAGGGCATTACAAAGCACTCTAGATTAACTTTTTGTTTACAAACCTTCTCTATAAAATCCTATGGCTGTATCATTCTAAACGGTAATCATGACCACAGTACTCTTGCTTGTGTGATTATTGTTTGATTAGCACAAATAGTACACCAACATTAGTTATAAAACACTCTGTTCCGAGAGTCTCTAGAGCGATTTTTGAGATTCAGGACATGCAATCAAATTTTCCCATGCTGTATGAGAGAGAGTCATTGCTCATTTATTAGTGATTTCCTATTAGAAGCACAAACTATAGGCTAAATCATCCTCATTATCATGAAACAAAACTTTTGTCTGTGTGTGCTTCCAGCTTCAGTGATTTAGTAACCATAAACTTTGTAAGCTTTTACTCACATCTCTAGTATTAGTCCTGCACGCACCATAATTGCAAGTGAGATTTGTTTGCATTTGATTTAGTGAGTGACCACACACAGTATTCACTATGTAGTGAGAATGCCTTTCGAGCATGTTATAACTCTTCCTTCTTTCTCAGATCAATAGACCACCCGCAAAGCTCAACCTCCTGACATGTCAGGTGCGACCCAACCCTGAGGAAAAAAGAACGTTTGATTTAGTTACACGTAAGTTGATCTCTCACCTTTGACCTTTTTAAAGACTGTAAAACTAGGGAATTGAAAACTAGCATACTATTTAATAGTTTGCAGTATACAGTGTATACTAGAAAAATTGTAAATGAAGCAGTAGACATTGTTCCATGATCTTTTTTTTATAGCAGTAATATGCTATGTTGCTCTCACACAGCTTTATCAGATACACTAGTAAATACAAATTTTAATTAGAATTTTAATTTAATTTTAAATTATTATAAAATTATTTATTTTTGTAAAATTCTGAGTGTCTATTTACACTGAGTGGTATTGTTGGGGATAATGCATTACAAGTAATGCAAGCTGCATAATCGGATTTCTTTTTCAAGTAACTTAATTAATGCATTACTTTTAGATTTGCATCTAGTTTTTTCAAACAAGTAACACAAGTTACTTTGTTTTCTTATTTATTGACTGTCATCTCTCCTGTCCCAATGCTGAGAGAAATCGGACGCGAGGTGCAGAGACGCACTGCTTGCACTTGCTTGCACTTGCATCTCTTCTGCTTGCATCTCACTTGCACTAAAACAGATTCAGTATTCATCTAAATTAATAAAAACAGTAACATGCAAACTCAGAATATTACGCAAACCTGCAATAATTAAATGTTACATAGTACAAACTATACTTTTTGTATTTAATCTCACTTTGTTAACCAAAGTTTTTGCTGTTGACCTTTTGATAATTCAATTCAACCATACTTATAAGCAAAATGGCTTTAGATAAACATCGCATTTGTGTTTAAAAATTTTTTGGCTAAAAAACAAACAAGTAAGCCCAGCCCAGGTATTAAAAATGTACGTGTTACTTTCCATAAAAAGTAAGTTAGCAACGCAGTTAGCTTTTAAAAGTAACTTTCCTCAACATTGCTGAGTGCAAATAGCCTGCCTTGTTGGCAAAGAGTAAATGGGTTAAATAGCATCAAACTACTATTTACACTGCAAAGAAATGTGAAATGTGAAAACTGCTATTTTCACTTAATTGCAGATACAATTACATCTTTATTCACTTCACTGGAAAGCACAGTGCATTGTGGGATGTGCAGCGTGTTTTATAGTTATACTATACTAGTTTGTTTGCTTAATATATACAGCGTTTACACATACAGTAGGAATAATAAGAATAGTATGCTGTTCTGAAGGTATCCAAGGACTAGCCACGTATGAATTGAATGTGCATGGCTGGAAATAGTTCAGTGCTGATGGCTTAACTGACCTGGATGTGATGCATTCATGGAAATCTGATGTGAAATATAGTATGCTAAACCAGACGAGGCGTTTCATGCATGTAGGTGTTCAGTAGAATGTAAATAGTTTTAAGAAATAGGTGTGTAGGTGTGTGTAGATCATGAAAAGCAGGTGTGTTGAGTGCCTAGTCGTGACCGTTTTTTTTCTATGTTTATTTCCTGTTGATAAATATGTTTTTTCATGGTTTCCTTACTGTGTCAGACGTCCACCTAATGCATAAACTCTATTTATCTCTTTTTTTCTCTCTCTCTCATTTTTCTTACAGACAATCGTACATACCATTTCCAGGCTGAGGACGAGCAAGAATGCATGATGTAAGTCCCGACACACATACACATACCCGTGCACAGAGAAATCTCTACTGCGTACTGCAGAGCAGCATGTACAGACCTGCTGGATAAAAACCTGCTCCTCAAGACGAGAGATAGAATAAAAAGAAAAAGATAAAGACAAAGAAATGTTAAAGACACAACGGATGTATCTGAAAGGTCACTATTTGTTAGGCAGACATCTGAATATATTTTTTGTGATCTCTCTATCAGTCTTCCTGTTATCACTGTAAAGCTGCTTTGTAATAAGCTATATTGTATAAAGCGCTATATAAATAAAGGTGACTTTGCTTCCTCCAGATGGGTGTCTGTGCTGCAGAACAGTAAGGAGGAGGCCTTGAACACGGCTCTAGGTGGAGATCAGCTCCAGTTTCAGGACAGCGGTCTGCAGGAACTCGTCCGAGCTGTCATATCAGGCCTGAGAAACCTACCCGGCAATGAGTCCTGCTGTGACTGCGGAGCCCCAGGTCTTGACTAGAGGATCCTAATGCCTTTATATACTGCTTGATTGTGGCCATTCACACCAAACAAGTTTTTGCATTCTATTGCACTGCATTTCCATAGTTTTTCTATGTAAACATGCTAGACGGGCATCGTTGCACTCGTGTTTTGTTGCATCTTGCGCATGACACAGCATTTTAAAGATGCGGCACTCAAGTTAAAATATGTTCTAATCCATTGTTTTTCTTGTTTTTTCATTCCTCGGCCCTGTGCCTCACATTTTTAAACATGAGATGCCACTTACAGTTTTACAAATATAGAAATCCTATGTGTAATGTTCTAAATCAAATCAAAATGGTGATTAGAGAGAGAGACCTATAAGCCGTATTTACGTTTGCATATATATTCTTAATTTTATTTAGTTATTAGATTAGTTAAATATTTAGGCAATGTATAATTCTTTTCAGCAGAATTACTGCATCATCATTATGAAGAGCTCTTGGAGAAAAAAAACAAACATTTTATTAGTCTGCAAAAGGTGTTCAAGATTGACAAAGACATGTTTTGAATAGTGTAATGTGCTGTTTTAGATCCCACTTGGCTATCCACTAACCTGGGCATCCTCACCTGTATCGAGTGTTCAGGAATCCATCGTGAGCTCGGAGTTCATCATTCACGAATTCAGTCTCTCACTCTTGACGTGCTGAGCACCTCTGAGCTTCTGGTACACACACACACACAAACACATACATATATATTTATACATTTCATAAATTTGAAGAGATTATTTAGCTCAATTTTTTTGTGAGTCAATTATTGACTTACTAGCCTACTATTATTTTTGTTTTTTTGTGGTAAAAATCAAATTTTTACCCATAATCCTCTGGGACTGAGTCAGGAGTTACTCACAAGTGCTTCATTCTCTTCTGCGCATTTGTACAGTATTAACATTTTACCTCTGACAGTAAAGCAAAATAATCTAAGTTACAATTACAGAAAATGCAAACTACCAAACAACAAACTGGATGCGTGAATACAGTGTTCAAATTTTTGTTTGTTAGTTTTGTATGTTTGCTGCAAACATCTGTTTATTAGTTGTGCTTTGGTTCACAGTTGGCAGTGAGTATTGGAAATGCCAAGTTTAATGACATCATGGAAGTCAACCTACCCAATGATGCGATCAAGCCCCTCCCAAAAAGTGACATGTGAGTCCTAGTGTGCAGTTCAGATGTATTGCTTCATATTATTCATAAAAAAAAACATTTTGTGACTTTACCAGTAGCTCAGCCTTGTCTTAAACATATTTCGCTTTTGTTTGTGCATCTCAGGACTGCGAGGAAGGAGTACATTGTAGCGAAGTACGCAGAGCGCCGCTACGTCCTCCCAAAAGAACACTCTGAAGTGTACCGTGTGTATGACACTGTGAGGAGCAAAGACCTCACATCACTGCTGCAGCTCTATTCAGAGGGAGAGGACCTGTCTAAACCAGTGGCCACACCTGACGGACAGGTGAGACCACTCAACACACACATACACCGCAACCACAGTGATAACAAAATCATCAGGTTTAGAAACACGCTCTTGAGATGTTTTGAGCTTTCACAAATGTCCATTTGTCATATAAGACTCCCTGTGATTAAGTTAAATAGATGTTCATTTCTTAATCAGTTTGAACTGTATAAACAGAAACATCTGTGTGGTTAGATGTCATTAATCACACATCATTCACTCTCTCTCTCTCTGTAATTCTCTATTTCATCTCCTTTTCCCGTCTCTAATCAGATTTCCCCTCTTCTCGGCCCACTCAGGAAGTGAACACAAGCCGTGTAATGACTGCTGTGCTTGTGTTTGAGTTTGTTTTGTGAATGTGTGTGTTTTTTGGCTGAAGTTTCTTTTCTAGAACAGAATTTGACTTGAATGATTCAGTGACTGAATCACCAACGTTTTAATTTAGCAAACTCATGTACTCACAATTAGAAAATTGTAGTACACCAACTCACCGTCTAATTCATTAATCTTTTCCATCGCTCCTCATCCAACAGCACACATTTAGCCGAACAGCAGCCAGTTACTTTATCTTGTTCTCTTCTGTCTCACAGGACTTGAAGGAGACTGGTCTTCACTTAGCTGTGCGCATGTCTGAGAAGACTTCTCTGGCTCTGGTGGATTTTCTGGCTCAGAACTGGTGAGAGAAAACTACTAATGTCACAGATCTGTCAACATACAGTGGGATTTCCATCAGCTGACCAGTCTGTGTGTGTGTGTTTCTCAGTGGCTGTCTGGAAAAGAAGACGGCAGAAGGAAACACAGCTCTTCATTACTGTACATTATATAACAAAACTGAGTGTTTGAAACTTCTCCTCAAAGCAAAGGCTACTTTGCACACAGGTATACAATAATACATACACACAAACTCAACTATAAACATGATGGATGGATGAAAATATGAATGGACAGACAGATAGAAAGGTTGGTAGACCAACAGACATTTGATTGGACCCTTCCATTGTTCTGATTGCTCTGTAGTGAACTCGGCAGGTGAGACGGCTCTTGACATTGCCAAGAGACTGCAGCACATGCAGTGTATCGAACTGGTGAGTATCATGTATTGAACCAAAAACAGGTTAATTCCTTTGTGTTTGTGTATGTGAGCGTGTGTTTGTAGAGATATTATCTCTAGGTTGATTTTTATCCTGTTTAATATCCTGAAGTCTCATATGACAATGTTTTTCACAAGAAACTCCCCCTCACCTATCCTGTATATAATAGTTTCATCAAGTAAAGCAAACACAATGTCGGCAAATGAAGTACCAGGTTCAGGAAACTGACAATAAATAGAGAGCTGTATTTGGATTTTTGGATTTGCTCTCTCTAATAGGACACTAGTGTGAAATATTAGTCTTGTCAAAAGTGAGTCTCTGGAATTTCTTACATTTTCTTTGTGTTCATGTTTAGCTGGAATTGGCCCACAATGGGAAGTTTAACTCTCAGATCCATGTTGAATACCCATGGGAGACACCACAGGACATGTATGACAGTGAAGATGATCTGGACGAAAGGGTCTGTAATGACATTAACTATTTCATACAATATGCATTCTTCACTATAGTATGTACAGTGGAATTTTTTTATTTTGCATTTTTCAAATTTAATAACAAAATAATTGAAGTCATAATATTTCTTTGTTTTAAAATGTACGGAATCCTAATGAAAAAGCCATGTTCAGCATTATGAAAAATAATTAACATTGTAAATATATGAGTGAATCAGTAGATGATAATAAATATAAGTAGATCTTAGTCTTCGTAGTGTTTTATAATAATGTTCATTAACTTTGTTTAGGTTAGTCCCCATCCTAAGGGCTCACGGTCTTTGCTTCCTCCTACTGGCAGTAATGGGCACTGCTCGTCTGCATGGATTCTAAATAAAAGCAGTCCAGCCCGGACCTATGAGAACATTGAATTCCTATATGAAAATCCACCCAACAACAGCGCCCCCACTGGTGGCTCCATGCCTCCTCCTCTGCCAGTAAAAGCAATACAGAGAGGTGAGACAGTGTTTATCTTTTAATTGACTTTTGAAATCTGAAGTCTGGAATTTTGGAATTAGATGTTCTCTGAGAAGCTGAATTGTACCTAAAATGCATATAAGAAATGCATAGAAACGCTGCAAGTTTACTCCAGACAAACCACAGCAAGGTCAAAGATAAATTGTGTCCCCACAGGTCGTTCAGATCCTCAGATCTCGGTTTCCATTCCAGAGACTCACACCCCCTACCGCCAGAGTTCCCACCCGACAGGCTGCTTTCAGAGAATCAGCACCCAGTCCCCTGTGACCGAGTCCTCTGGACTGACATCAGCACGCTCTCACACCATTGGACCGTCTAAAGGAACGAGACAGACTGTGTTCTGGGAGGGACCTTTCTCGGGGGCAGAGGGCAAAAATTCCACCTCACCACAGTGTCAGAGAGGACCAGTCAGGTTAGTCACTTGCTACGTCTGAAATCTCGTATTGTCGTAATCTCGAGTTGGTAATACATTGAATTTGTATTTACTATGCGACCGAAAAGTACGCTCTATATAATATGAATACAGGTAGTATGAATGAAATTTGGACGTACTACATCCTCCATGTTACTTTCGCGTGACCTACCAGTTTGGACATACTACTCTTTTTGGTGTACTGTTTTTTGCATAATATATAGTAGTGAAGTATTCAATTTTGGACGAAGCAACTGTAATCCTATACTACATTTATCTTACAGGGCAAGAACTTTCCTCATTATTGTGTTACATTTTTTGTATGCAATTACATATAACAACTTAAACGCTAGTTAGAAGTTGCTGAAAAAAAATTACGTCATATAAAATGTTAATGAAATATAATGATAGTGAGAATTCGTATAATTTACATGTGAACGTCTACTAAAATCAGTGTAGTAGCCATTAAAATCTGTATTTGTTTATGAGTGTATGCGTGTAGTATTCTGTTTTGTCAAATATAATTCAAATGTTTATCTGCAGCTCAGAGAAGACGACCTCGTATCGGCGCACGAGTAGCGGGAGTCAAGGGAAGAGTTCGGCTCCATCTCCGGGGTGTGCAGGCAGTCAGGAGGAACTCTACTGCAGTCCAGTGGGTGGAGCTCCCAACCATTCACCTCCACCAGCTAAAGCTAACAACAGCGCCACGGTGCCAGTCATACTGCCGCCACCTCGCTCACGCAAAAATGCCATGGTAATGTTTACTTATTATTTTTACTTGCATTTGTTTGTTATCCCTTCACTTGTGAACGTTAATTTGTATATGTTAAAGCTTGAATACACCACACAACTTTTGCCCAGATTCCACAACCCGAGTTGATTGATTTTGCAGAAAATTGCATAGTGCACACAGACTTATACCTTAAGAGTATGATTCCATCCAGTCATTTGTCATGCATCTTCTAGCAATGATGTTTCTACATAATATGTTTGTGTTTGTAAAGTCTGAAAGTCACGTAGTAAAATGACGCCCAGTTCTCCATGCTGAGATTTTCTCTGTGTTTTAGATCTCATTAAGGGAGAGACCCAAGAAGGTCAGAGCGTTGGTTGACTGCAGATCAGTTGGTGCCAATCAGCTTGCTTTCTTTAAGAATGAAGTCATCATAGTGACCGCAACTGATGACCCACACTGGTGGGTAAGTATACATACTATCTCACACTGACATGCACACACACACACACTCCCTGTGTTTACCTGGCATGCTTTTAACAGGCTTTACAGTAACTGTGAATATATTTTCCCTAAACGGTTCAAACTGATGTTGAGATATCACTGCACTCTTTTCCTCCCAGGTGGGCCATATAGAGGGAGAACCTTCAAGAAGTGGCTCCTTTCCAGTCAACTATGTACATAAATTAGGAGAATGAGATGAACCTCCATGAACACTCACATTACACCATGTGGAACTTGTCTAGACTGTTGCTTTTATCTTCAGAAGCGCTAGACCTAGAAACTGTGGAGGCCTGAAATGCACTTAGAAGATGAAAGACTGGAGAACGGCATTAGTGTGAAGTGCTGTAAGATGATCCACTGATCATTTCAGTGCTGCTCATAAGGTATCTGAGCTGTTTATCTGGACTGAAGGTTTGACAGGTATGTCATGACTCAAGAATGAATGGCAGAAAAGGGATGAAAGCCATCCAGCTTTTGAAACTCCTCTTGGCTTTAGTTGTTTAAACTAACGACAGCACTTGTTCTTATTGATATTGAGGCATTGAATGTGTTCTTGGCGTTTGAGGTCTCGCCCAGCGAGATTGAGGCACTGGACTCATTTTCTGAAGCTCATCTCTGGATATTAATTTATACCATCATGCATTATGAAATGCCATTAGTTCTGGCCAGACACCAGGTCTACCAGACAGTGAGTTAAAGGACGATGTATTTGGTTTCGTCTGTCGTCTCTGCGCCGACGTCTCCTATTGCTGCTGATTCCCGGACATCCAGCCCTGCACTGGGAGATAAAACAACTAGTATCATCAGTTGAAAACCTTTAGAATCCTCACATAGAAGATCAGGATGTTATCCGAGTGTTAAATGACAACAAATGTTCAGTACGTTTTGACTGCCGAAAGTTTAAATTGGTTATTTTTTTAATCTCAGCACGCAAACAATGTGTATTGTATTTCATTCATGTGCTTGTCGAATTTCCATATTTTATGCTAATGTTCAAAAATCAAGCTTTGCCTATACAAAACAGAAAAAAAAGTTGTACTTATCTCTCACATTTAATGTCTTTTCTGTGTTTGTATTGTTATCGGACAGCATTATTATTATTATTATTATTTTAATGGGATCTCCCTCCAGCCCTATGTGGTTCATTGCAGATTTGGGACGTGTCTCGACCCAGCAGACTGTATAAATGTTTGATAAGCTGAGAGCACACAACAGATGTTTTCCCTTCTGCCATCTCATTGACTTCTGTGAAGCATTTTTCAGGCAGAGAAGAACGTACGCATGTTAGAGGTCCAAAACGGTTCAGCTCACTTTGTGTTTTAGGAAAGCAAAAGGTAACACTGTGTAAATTACACTTGTTTAACTCAACCGTTTTGTATCACCGTAACTGTATATTATTGTTAAATGTCACACCCAGTCTGTTCAGGACAATTTTTTGTTTTCTCTGAGATGTTGTCAAGCATCTGTTTCTAAGAACTGAAAATGACAATAAAATGTTTGGAAACTGTAAACACGTGTTTTCTCTGGGTTCACATACAATGGATTGCAAAACCTTTGACATGACTGGTTGTTCGTCTAAAAGAATGAAGTGCGTTATCACAGAACTTAATACAGTACATTTTCTGAGAGGAGATGGCATAACCTTTTTCTAGAATTGAAAAGCCCTCTACAGTGTCAAACACGTGGAGACTTACTCCTCTGCGTTTAAAAAAAAAATCCTGGATTAAGAATGACATCTTTTTGCAAAATGATTATGCAAACACATTAAGTGTGTGTGTGCATGCGTGTAGATCCATATTAGTACATGTCTATCCTGGATGGGCCTAATGGATGATTGCCAGCACTCAGCTTCTTTACAGATTAAAAATCATTAGGTAGTATCTGACTAAACTGTTGCATAATTGACTGGTGTTGCGTCACTGGTCAGTGCGGAGTGATGCATAAAGTTTTCAGGTCAGCCTAAAGCAGATGTTCACTGCGATGGCATGTGAACGAGGACTGTTGGCTTGCAACCCGACACAACAGTTCTCCTTGTTGAACGCTAGAGTAATCTGTCATTTGTCACACTGCCTCCAGTAATATGAGGTTTTACTTCGAAAGTGGCAGAATTAAAACATTTTTAAATATTTCAAACAAAAGTGCTTATTAAAAAAACGTAACAATTCAGCTTTTCCAATGTTGCTTCAGTGTTGTGCTCTCTGTTGTGCTCAGTGTTGTGCTCTCTGATATAAAACCCGTTTGGATTACAGTACATTATTGGAAATTGAATAAAATATGGGAGATATGCTGATACTTAGATTACAATGAAATGTGAAAGAATACCTACAAGATTTCAAGTCAGTCCTTAAAACAAACAACGTTTTCCATTGTGATTTCCCGTATATCTAAATATGTTTAGTGAAAGGTAAAACTTCCGAAATCTCTGTGTAAACATTGCATGACGTAGATCACTTCCTGCATACGTTGGACACAGTTCAGTTGGACATCGGATTCAGATCAGTTCGACGGCTGTTAACAAGAGGTAAAAACTGTTAATACTGTTTGTTTTCTCACACAAACCATTCGTTTCGTGTCTTAGGCCATCAGTGTGTACTTACATTCACGAGTCATTAAATCAAATTTGATTTTGACTTCTCTGTGTATGCTCATTAAGGTGGATCCACAAACCTGCATTATATGGCAGACAACACCGGTTTTACCGAAAAATGTACAAATTGAAAATACTGTGGAAACAAAGACACCTCTTGGATGCCCTTGAGGTAAGCTAAAACCTATCAAAAATTAATTTCAAAGTGAACTATCCCTTTAATGTGATATAAAATCAGATTCTTTTTTACGGATACATCAGGGCTATTATAAAGCCATAGTTTTTGCCATTATAGGTTAAAAACATTAAAGGCCTAATGTTATGCAACAACAATATGAGTGCTTTACTAATCTATGCATAATAATTCAAATTACAGATGAGTGCTCTTTTACTTTTCAGAGCTTTAATCTTGATCACTAATGTTGGATATACAAGTTCTAGAATCTCTTATGCAATTTTTTTAACTGAAAACTGAACTGACCTTGTTTTATATTTTTACTTGCAAATTATAAATTATTACTGCAGATATCTCAAGCGTGAGGTTTAGATTCTGATTCTGATCACACGAAGAAAAACAAACTGTATGAAACCTCAATGTGGTTTTTAATGGGTCATATATCTATATGTAAAGGTCAAATGCTTCGGTCAGATGAACTGACATTAGCAGCCTGTGTTTCCTCTAATGCTGATGTCTGTCAGATTGCCAGATGGCTCATAGACAGAAATGAGGCCGTTGGTTCTGATTTCAGCAGAAATCGTTCCAAGCTGTGCTGAATCAAATGTATCTTCCGGTCCTGTTGTCCTATCAAATTCTGCTGAGAGACTGAGTGTTTAAAATAGACACAGGCATATAATTAGTTTCTCTCCTTTTGGCGTAGAATTTTCTTAGGCAAATGGACTCATTAAAACAGTCAGCAAAAACGTTTTTAATATTAAACATATCATCAGCAAATGTACAGAAGCATGTGGAATAGTTTCCATTTCCATTCATTTTTTTCATCAGCAAACACAATGGAGCAAAAATCCAATGAGATAATTCAGCATACAGTGACAATAAAAGTATTCTGTTAGACAAGAGACAAGGGTTTTAGAACTGTTGGAACTTGTTCTGTGAAACAATATTAAATAACAATAATTAGCCTACAGAATAGGCCATTTTTAAAGATTGCAATAGAACTTTGCAAAGCACATTAAATAGGCTAGATAAAATCAAAGCGTGATACATTCTTATGATGTTCTAACGTGTTCAAAAGAATACAGTCAAAGGTTAAATTTGTGAACCCTACTTTATTAATTTATACTGTAGCTCAATAACGGCCTTTGCTATGTTTGAGCCGTTTCAACTGAAATTGTCCCTGCGAGTCGTGACTCGAAAAAGAGCCCCGCCGCTCGCCGTGCACACCCCAGGGTTGGAAATTAACGGGGCTTTGGGACAAAAATGGAGGCATTTTGTTTTTGCTCTAGTTCGCAAAAGAACATAGTTCCAAACAAATCCACAAGAGATTCATTGTGATTGCGCATCTCCGAGCAACATAGTGGCTGCATTTGAAAGAGAGTTCATGGGATTCTGGGGCCAGTTGCATAAAAATAGCCATAAATTGTGATTGCGCATCTCCGAGCAACACATTGCCATGACTATGTTGTTAAGAACTACAAAGACCAACTAGCAACTGACTTAAAAATGTAAAAGTTACAAATTGGATGACTAACTTGTAAGACTAGCGATTTGTGCAACCGGCCCCTGGTTAAAAAGAGAGAATGTGTGGATAGGGATAGATAGAATGCGTTTATAAATAGACTATTTAGTGTGAAATATGAGATAGCATTGTTAAATATAACAGAGATAATGAAGTAGGCCTAATTTTGTCTGTCTTTTTCCCCCTCATGGGGGGCCTACAACTGTTTCTTTGAAATGGGTCTCCTAATGGCAAAGGCCACTGTGAGCATTATGATTTCATTAGCTTTAAGTAATTTTACCGCTCAGAGAAGAAATAATGAATCAGCTTATCTAAATAAGTACAGTAGATGTGACAACAAAATCTTGATATCCAACAAAACTATTTTTTTACAAAGATTAGTGATACCTGTTGAAAGCCTGTAAGGATGGGATCATAACTGTAGACATGGACACAATACTTTACATTCATTCTGCAAGTGGGTCAAGATCTTTGGGAAAGCTTTTCTTTTAAAATTTGTCATAGCAAAACTCATAAAAGGTGCAGTGCAAAAATCAGCATGTGAGAGACTTCGGCTGAGGTGTCTTTTAAGCACACTGTCTAAATGAACTTCATATGTACAGTCAAGATAAGGCATTTGATGAATGTTTAAATCTATATAGCTTTTGAGAACATACAGCCTACAACTCACGAATACCCGTGAGAAACTATTCAACTGGTCATCTGGTAGCATTTCTGGATTTCTACAAACTAGAAACCCTCACAAAAATTGACCATGGTACCTGACAGTGGAGACTGTGAATGACCAACACAATTTCACGGCAATTCGTAACTATTTTACGTTTGCTGAATTGGTGGCTATTCGTACGATCTCATTCGTACATTTTCATACGATCTGTTTGAACCCCTTGTGACAGTAGGTTTAGGGGCGTGATTACAGGTGGTCCTTAATCAAATCACACAAATTCATACGAAATCGCCACGTTGTAAAACACTTACGTTTTTATTTGAGATCGGATTGGAATGATGTAAGGGCAGTTTCCCAATCTTCTCAAACTACTTAATTTGTGTGCTTAAGATCCATAGTGTATTGTTTCTCTATAAAAAAGAAATGTATATGTGGGATTGTAGTTCTTTCACTCATTAAAGTCTTTAAGGACACAGTTTTCTTAGTTTTCTTTTTGTCAAATTTTCAAATACTTTTTTGCTTTAAAGTTTGTAACATTGTGATTCACCACGATAAGCTGGTATGGTTTATGGCTTATAACTCTAAAATTAAGACTTAAAAAAACAGAATGAAAAAAAAAAAAAATCCAGAGCCAACGCAACTAAAAAAATGTCGAAGGGCTCTGTTGCACTCTATATTAATAAATATCAGACCGCTGAATAAAGTATTTGACCGATCAGAATCAAGCATTCCAGAGATCCTTATGAAAAAAAAAACGTTTAAAACCTTTCTACACTGTTCAAAACCGATTCCGTTTTTTCCTGTGTTTTTAAAGTAGTAACACTGGTTACCATGGTAAATGTTTGTAGGGGAACTCATTAGGATGGGTTCATAACATCTTAGATATCCATAGATGTATACACTAGATGTCGCCTTGAAGTTCTATGCATCCGTCAAAACCGCCGCCATCTTGGAACGGGGGTCTTGTCCTAGGAAATAGGTAATGATGTTCACACAAACGAAATCTGAACTAGGAAGAATGTTTTTTTTTAAATGTTTTTTTTTTTAATTTTCTCTGAACTCAATGATAAATACATGTTTTACCAACGCATTCTCATTCTAGGCGTCATATAGTGACACTTTTGACAGTCCAATGCACATGGCACCCTTTAGCGTTCATATATCACGCTTTGTTTATGGGTAGGTTTAGGTCTGGGGTAGGGTTAGGGTTAGACCACTAGGAGGTGCCTTCTGGCCCATATATATCTGTGTCTCATATTGACGCTAAAGGGTGCCATGTGTGTTGGATGTCTACTCATTGTCAAAAGCTTCAGTATATGACGCCTTGGGATGAGAACGGGCTGGTCTGACCATTGGAACGAACCAAATAAACTAGAAAATTGCATTCATGACAATTTATGGTGATTTTATTTCCGTTAAACCTACATTGATGCTTGTGCATTAAAGAGGAGGGGCTCCCCTGTTCCATGATGGCGACTCTATTGACGCATTCCTTCCAACGAACTGCCGTAGCCAAGGCGTCATCTAGTGTACATATCTATGGCATCTTTCCAACAGTGATCGCTAATAACATGTCCTCACAATAGAGGCTTTCGTCACAACAACTTAGTTTGGTTAGCAGTTGATATGTTGCTGAAGAACATTACATGCATTTTCATAATCTACAGCAGCCAACCTCGTGTCCTAAATCTAGTATAATGTACAGCTGCCTAAATCAATTCCCTCCAAAAAAGAGGGCGATCAACGCAACCATTAAGGACACCCAGATGTTCTTTCATTAAAGAAATGCAAGTAGCCCTTGAACTGAGATTCAATCACCATAATGTTTGTTTCACGCCAGATCAAACTGAACAAAGACTGGTCTGACTGCAGTCCCGTCAAATGACATAGGCAAAATCGAACTGCATCACACGCAGATGCGTAGGTGTCACGCAGAGAAACAAAAAGCAACATGCATGCAGTAGTATTTATAGAAGACGAGTGTATTGCAAAGTGACCCTGTTAAAAGACATTCTATGTCTATGTAATAATTGTAATCACAGCTTTTCAAATGAATAATTAATGTTACAAAAGAGTAAATAAATGCTTAAAATATTACTTATAGATTTCGGCAGAACAGAATCTTAAAATACAGAGTTAATTTAATGTAAAAAATTGTGACTATATTTAATTAACACGATTAATAATAACTTTTTGTCATGTTTATTTACTAATTATTAAGAATAATTATATACTGATATATTAAGATGCAATATTTCTCTCTATTTTCCTGATATAATGCAGTGAGTAGAGTGACTGTCTGCTTACACAATGAGGCAAGATGCCAGGTGCAGACTACATTCTCAGTGGTGATACAGTCCTGCTGGGTTACCCTGCAGTATAGCATATATCTCTCCGCTGAAGGAAACCTCATTCCACTCACTAAAGAGCTACAAGGTTAGCCAGCATCACATCATTTTTCTCTCTATAGCCCAGAATCTTCCAGCCTTAACTGGTTCAAGCCAAGAATAGCAGTCTCCTGTGTTTTGCTGAAGTCCCTGAACGCACTCTGCTCAAACAAGGCTGAGCAAGAGCCATTTGCTCAGAGAGAGCGAGAGAGTGTGATGAAACGCAAAAGAGACAGGAAGTTTCCATAAGGACAGTTGCACCAAATAACTAACCAACTAGATTATAGCAACCTACATGTAAAACTGCTTTTAGTTTGTATTCATTATCAAAGGAGTGATAATGGCTGTGTCTGAAACCTGAAAAAAGCAGCATTTGCATGTAGCATACGGAGGTAGGAAGGCATCGAATCAAATCTGAATCCAATGTTAGCATAGCATGTCTATCTAATAAGATGCCTTCATCTGTGTGGTTTTTGAAGGTCTTCGCTTCCTATGATAATCCATGGTTCTACGTGTGTAGTTCGGGGATTGGTGGAAAGACTGAGAGTGGTCTCTAATGGATTGGATAATAATCTATGAAGGTACATTCATAATGTATGACTTTTCTGGCAAGGAATAGGCATTTGTAGACATTAAATATTTGTTTGGTTATCTCTCACAAGACCACACGAATTTGTTCTTGATCATTTCATATGAAATGATGCTTTTAACACAGTCTCATCCCAATTCGTCATATAACTGACGTTTTGGGACGTCTTTTGACCATTCGTCAATATATGACTTTTTAGGGCCCCCTTAAACGTCGGTAGATGACGATCCCGGGTCGTCATACAACTGACGCTTTACCTTTAACGTCAGTTAGGTGACGAGTTGGGTTTAGGGTTAGGTTTAGGTATGGGGTAGAGTTAGGATCCCATAACGTCATCTACCGACGTTTAAGGGGGCCCTAAAAAGTCGTATATTGACGAATGGTCAAAAGACGTCCCAAAACGTCAGTTATATGACGAATTGGGATGAGACCGGGTTGATGCTTTAGTCTGAAACCCTTGGCATGTCCCATTATATATATATATATATATATATATATATATATATATATATGAAGAGTTCAGATGCAAAAGCCTCTAAGTGCCATTTGAAATTTTCTTCTAAAATGACCATTTTTATCAAGCTTGTATATTTAAGTTCAGTAATTTCTCTTAAATTGCAATGAGGATTACCTATTAATTGTCATTTAAGTGAAATTACTGAACTTGAATATATAAGCTTGATAAAAATTATCATTTTAGAAGAAAATTTCCAATGGTATTTAGAGGCTTTTGCATCTGAACTCTTCATATATATATATATATATATATATATATATATATATATAAACACTGCCTATGATGTCACTGACTTCAGACACATCCATAATCTTTCTGCTCACATATTTGAATGCATTCTAAGTAGTGTATGCTCAAACAGACTAGCGTTCTGCAGAGAATGAAATCACACAGCAAGAATCTCAAAATGTCCTCCGCCAGTCATTCATGAGCTGTAGTTTTGTATGATCAGTTGATGTCAAATACATTCTGAAGGAAATGAAAGTCAGGTCCTGGTTGCTAGGCGACAAAAGGACCAGAGAGGCCACAGATGCAATGCTGACAGAGAATAGAGAGAGAAATCAGTCACTGCTCTTCTCCATCCACACAAGCCCAGTGGGCACCCTAGACGTAAAAGACAAGAACACTCGAGGGCCAAAACGCATGTCCCCAGTATATGTGCACAAATCGTACAGACACGTACAATTCATCTGTCCCTTGGCACTTTAAGGACTGTTCACACCAAGGATAATAAAATAACTATAAAGTTTTGATCAATTATCATTCTAATTGAAAACAATGAAGTCCACACCAAAGCTAAAACGATTACATCACGCAGGAACAATATAATTGGAATCACTTTAATGAGTGATTTTTTTTTCAGCAAATCAGAATCCAGACGACTGTAAAAAGCTCTTTATGCACTTATCATAAACAGAATGTTATTTAGTAAGCGATTTCTGAGAAACACTGATATTTGAAATCACCAAAACAAATACACCCTTACCCAAAAGGACACGCCCCTATCTTGATAGCTTCCCCACCAAATCCTTGAACACGTTTATGCGACACAGGTAATGAGTGTATACGCCACCTGCTGATTGGCTACAAGCTGCTTTGTCCACTCTCAACAGCACTTCTCAGAAATCGCTTACTGTACCTTTAACATCCATTGGTGTGGGCACATATTGTAGGTTTTGTCACTGGTGTGAACAGACCTTTAGCCTAAACGCTTCATCTTACTGCAGTTGGAAGAAGTGAGTTCTTCTGGATGAATAGCACTCTTGTGTCTCTTCTCTGACATTCTCACGTTCACGCACACCAAGCGACATGAAGTGTAACGCATGCACAGAGCTCTAAACATCAGCAAAGTTCACACACATTAAAGCAAATCCCCAGCGTCTTGTTTGGTTCAAGCAGCAAATATGAGGCCAGTGCCATTTCAATGGGCTCAAATTAAGCACCACCAAAGATCCCAGTTAACAATATATACAGACAGCAGAAGTTTCAGCATTTCCTGACTAACAGGGAGTAGAAAATGACAATTGGACATCCTTGTATCTGGAGATAGCGATTGAGTTGTGACGTGTGAGCAGTGAAGGACCATCTTGCAAGTAAGCAGCGGCTGTTTAGTCGCTATTTTAGTTTGACAGGCCAAGGGAGGCACGTTCTTAGCCCCAGCATGGAGGAGAAGACAATGGTGGGCTTGTGCCGTTTAAACCGCAATCCTTTTTTCAGCCGCTGTCCGTTTTCCGCCACGTATAGTTCGCCCTGCTGGGCGGCAGCAGTAATGCGCGCCACCAGCTCCCCGTGTTCTACCGCCTCCTGCTCGGAGCGCACAAACACCTCTCTCAGCTCTTCCAGTCGTCTCTCCATCTCTCTGATGACACGCTGGCGCTCCTCCACCTCAAGGAGGCGTCGACGAGCTGCCTCGAACTCCATACTTGAGCTGGGGGTAACCAGCTTGGACGAGGGTGCCGTGGCACTTGCAGAGGGGGGCTCGGAGCCTGTCTGTCCAGCAGGGACTCTCCGAAAGTCCCCCATGGAGATGGATCTCCGCTGAGAAGATGAGGGCAGGAGGAGGTTGGATGAGGAAGAAGAGGGGTGGACATCCATCATAGAGGGAAGAGAAGAATCCTGTTCCGCATCGCTGTCAGAGTTCTCATCCTCATGCTGGTGCTTGCTCATATTTGCGCACGGCTGCTGCAGTTGTTTTCTGTCGAGGTGCGAAGTGCTCTTACTATTCTGTTTGTGCTGCCTTCTCCGTCGAGGGAGAGAGAGCTCAAGCACCGTTTTGCTGCAAGTGAGACGCTCCATTCATTAATAAGACACCAGCCACCAGCGCTGTTACCTCACACTGGAGGAGCCTCGTCACACTCTATTGGACAAAGACACGCTGACTCTGCCACAGCCGATTGGATGCTCGCCCTCTGTATTCCTGCCCACTCAGCATCCTCTCTTTCCCCCTCTCTGTCATGACGTCCTTACAGATGTCTATGTCAGCTCAGGCAAAGAAATTTTTTTTCACCATCACTGCTTAATCATTGCCTGTTCCCTCCCTCTGTGTGTTGCCTGTAGCAACACAGCTTGATCCATCAGATAGTTTGTAGGAAAGCAGAGTTGACTGCCTGCCCCACACACACTCATGCACATTTCCGTCGCTGGTTCTCTTTGAAGTTATTCTATCTTTCTGCATCTCTGTCGCAATTTCCTTCCCCCGCTGAGGTCATAAAAAGCCAGAAATTCAAGATCCTTCACAAATACAACATTTCATGAGCTGCTGTTGCCAAGCAACAGATTTTGGCACTCATGAATCATGAGTTTTATGTATACTAGTGCAATGGCCATGCAAAATCTGTTTTTGTGTGTTTTTAGTAATTGTTGGTCTGGTATGTTTGAGTTGCTGAATAGTCTAGGCTACTGTTACACAGAAGCCTAAACTCTGAGAAAACGATAAGCGCACCAGAATAAAATATAATATTCAGAATTAAACAAGCTGTTTTCCACAAATTAATCGCTACTTTTTCAAAAAGAATCGCTACTTTTTCAAAAAGAATAATTTAACAAAATAATAATGTAACAAATGTATAATAATAATAATAATAATTTTACAAATGTATAATAACACTGTATAACCACCCCCTGCCCACTCCCGGGCAACGCCCCCCTCCCACGAACCCACTATTTGTCCAATAACACACTATATTTACCAAATGTCCCGGGACCACTCCCAGGCCACGTCCCCGTCCCACGAACACACTATTTGTCCAATAACCCACTATATTTACCAAATGCCTCTCATGGCCCTCTATCAGAATCCAGAGTTTCAAGAAGATCAGAGAAACTCAAAATTTCGACACAAAAAAAAACGATATTATAAACTTTATTGGTGCAAAAAAAAGTTTCTTTAATCTTCTTGAAACTCTGGATTCTGATAGATGGCCATGGGACTTAGACCTGAGTGCAAAAATGGAAGCTCTAGACCCTTCCAGAGCTGAGATATTGAGATCCCACGTAGCATTTATGCCATTATAAAAATAGTGGGTTCGTGGACGGTGGAATTATGGGATGGCGCTTGGTGCTACGGACTCAGGGGCCCCAGCTGAGTGCAGTAAAATAGTTTTTATCATGAAAGAAACTTTAATTAAAATGTCCAAAAAATACACTACCCAAATGTCCATTCAATATATTCGGCATTGTGTCCAATTGCAGCTTATTGCATGAACGCTGGGGTTAGTACATTTAAAAAATAGAGGGTTATTGGATACATAGTGGGTTCATGGACCGTGGAATTATGGGATGGCGCTTGGTACGGACTCAGGGGCCCTAGATGAGTGCAGGAAAATAGTTTTCATCCGAATATTTTGAATGCTAAGCTTAAAAACCACGTGTCCAAAAACCCACTATTTGTCAAATAACCCACTATTTTTCAAATGTACTAACCCCTGCCTTCACGCAATAAGCTGTAAATGGACAGAATCCCACCTGCAATCCATTGAATGAGGATTTGGGTAGTGTATTTTTGGAAGTTTTAATTAAAGTTCCTGTCATGATAAAACTATTTAACTGCACTCAGGGGGGGGGGGGGGGGGGGGGGGGGGGGGGGGGGCACTGGGTCTTGATAGAAGGCCATGGGACTTAGACCTAAGTGCAAAAATGGAGGCTCTAAACCCTTCATGACCTGAGATATTGAGATCCCACAAAGCATCTATGCCATTATAAATATCCATTTATGCCATCATAAATATCTCAATATCTCAGCTCTGGAAGGGTCTAGAGCATCCATTATTGCACTCAGGTATAAGTCCCATGGCCCTCTATCAGAATCCAGAGTTTCAAGAAGATCAGAGACCCTCTGGAAGGATCTACACCATTTTTGCACTCAGGACTAAGTCCCATGGCCCTCTATCAAGACTCAAGGGGCCCCCTGAGTGCAGTAAAATAGTTTTTATCATGACAGGAACTTTAATTAAAATGTCCAAAAAATGCACTACCCAACTCCCCATTCAATAGAGAATCCCTCTATAAGAAATTCAGAGTTTCAAAAAGATCAGAGAAACTCAATATTTCGACCCGAAAAAAAACCCCACAATGGTACCCCTTTCGATTTTTTTTTTGGGTCGAAATTTTGAGTTTCGATATCTCAACTCTGGAAGGGTCTAGAGCCTCCATTTTTGCACTCAGATCTAAGTCTCATGGCCCTCTATCAGAATCCAGAGTTTTGAGAAGATTGGGGAAACTTAATTTTTCGCCCAAAAAAACAAAAACAAAAAAAAAAACAAAAAAAAAAACAAAAAACGTAGGAGTAACATTGTCGTTTTTTTTTTTTCTGGTCGAAATTTTGAGTTTCGATATCTCAGCTCTGGAAGAATCTAGAGCCTCCGTTTTTGCCATCAGGTCTAAAGGGGGTCGCACACCGGACGCGCAGCGCCGCGCCGCGTCGCGCAGCGCCACGTCTTTAAAATTCGAACACATTATTCTCTATGAGTGTACACACACCGGCGGCGCCATTCGGCGTCTGTCAGCGGCGCCCAGCAACGGCTCAGGACCGTGTTCAAAACCCTGCAGCGCCACAGAGCGCCATTTACATAGTTTATATAAAATTGTAATTATTTTTGACTCAAATCGTTGCGGATGGATCCTGACTTCGCACTATGCTGCAATATACATTTGGTTTTGCATTCATTTACAGAAATCAGCCGCTTGAATGACAATTGCTGAATGTTATTGGATTTTTCAGGTGAGATTGTCAATTCATTCAGTTAACGGATGCTCTGAGGTAAAGTTTTCAGATTACAGACTCAGCAGCGATTTTATTTAATTGTGCAGTACAATAATAACATAGAACAGACATTATCTTCATTTCCTGTCATTAAACATTACAATATTGCTGGCCATACACTAATGAGAAAGTGCGCGTCCGGTGTGTGATACCTTGAGTTGTCCTAGACGCGACGTGACGCGGCGTGGCGCTGCGCGTCCGGTGTGCGACCCCATTAAGTCTCATGGCCCTCTATCAGAATCCAGAGTTTTGAGAAGATTGGGGAAACTTAATTTTTCGCTCCAAAAAAACAAACAAAATGTAAGGGGTAACACTGTTGTTTTTTTTTTTTTCTGGTCGAAATTTTGAATTTCGATATCTCAACTCTGGGAGGGTCTAGAGCCTCCATTTTTGCACACAGGTCTTAGTCTCATATCCCTCTATAAGAATCCAGAGTTTTGAGAAGATTGGGGATACTTAATTTTTCGCCTAAAAAAAAAAGGTACAGGGTAACACAGTCGTATTTTTTCTGGTCGAAATTTTGAGTTTCGATATCTCAGCTCTGGAAATGTCTAGAACCTCCATTTTTGCATTCAGGTCTAAGTCTCATGGCACTCTATCAGAATCCAGAGTTTTGAGAAGATTGGGGATAGTTAATTTTTTACCAAAAAAAATGCAAGGGGTAACACTGTCGTTGTTTTTATGGACGAAATTTTGAGTTTCGATATCTCAGCTCTGGAAGGGTCTAGAGCCTCCATTTTTGCACTCAGGTCCAAGTCTCATGGCCCTCTATCGGAATCCAGAGTTTCAAGAAGATCGGAGAACGTCAAAATTTTGACCCCCCCCCCCCCCCCAAAAAATGACAGTGTTACCCCTTATGTTTTTTTTTTTCGGGTCAAAATTTTGAGTTTCGATATCTCAGCTCTGGAAGGGTCTAGAGCCTCCATTTTTGCACTCTGGTCGAAGTCTTGTGGCCCTCTATCAGAATCCAGAGTTTCAAGAAGATCGGAGAACGTCAAAATTTTGACCCAAAAAAAAAATGACAGTGTTACCTCTTATGTTTTTTTTTTCGGGTCAAAATTTTGAGTTTCGATATCTCAGCTCTGGAAGGGTCTAGAGCCTCCATTTTTGCACTCTGGTCGAATTCTCGTGGCCCTCTATCAGAATCCAGAGTATCAAGATCGGAGAATGTCAAAATTTTGACCCCCCCCAAAAAAACGACAGTGTTACCCCTTATGTTTTTTTTTTTCAGGTCAAAATTTTGAGTTTCGATATCTCAGCTTTGGAAGGGTCTAGAGCCTCCATTTTTGCACTCTGGTCGAAGTCTCGTTGCCCTCTATCAGAATCCAGAGTTTCAAGAAGATCGGAGAACGTCAAATTTTTGACCCAAAAAAAAAAACCGACAGTGTTACCCCTTATGTTTTTTTTCGGGTCAAAATTTTGAGTTTCGATATCTAAGCTCTGGAAGGGTCTAGAGCCTCCATTTTTGCACTCTGGTCGAAATCTCGTGGCCCTCTATCAGAATCCAGAGTTTCAAGAAGATCGGAGAACGTCAAAACTTTGACCCCCCCCCCAAAAAACGACAGTGTTACCCCTTATGTTTTTTTTCTTCGGGTCAAAATTTTGAATTTTGATATCTAAGCTCTGGAAGGGTCTAGAGCCTCCATTTTTGCACTCTGGTCGAAGTCTCGTGGCCCTCTATCAGAATCCAGAGTTTCAAGAAGATCGGAGAACGTCAAAATTTTGACACAAAAAAAACGACAGTGTTACCCCTTATGTTTTTTTTTCGGGTCAAAATTTTGAGTTTCGATATCTAAGCTCCGGAAGGGTCTAGAGCCTCCATTTTTGCACTCTGGTCGAAGTCTCGTGGCCCTCTATCAGAATCCAGAGTTTCAAGAAGATCGGAGAACGTCAAAATTTTGACCCTCCAAAAGAAACGACAGTGTTACCCCTTATGTTTTTTTTTTCAGGCCAAAATTTTGAGTTTCGATATCTCAGCTCTCGAAGGGTCTAGAGCCTCCATTTTTGCACTCTGGTCGAAGTCTCGTGGCCCTCTATCAGAATCCAGAGTTTCAAGAAGATCGGAGAACGTCAAAATTTTGACCCCCCAAAAGAAACAACAGTGTTACCCCTTATGTTTTTTTTTTCAGGCCAAAATTTTGAGTTTCGAAATCTCAGCTCTCGAAGGGTCTAGAGCGTCCATTTTTGCACTCTGGTCGAAGTCTCGTGGCCCTCTATCAGAATCCAGAGTTTCAAGAAGATCGGAGAACGTCAAAATTTTGACCCAAAAAAAAAACGAGAGTGTTACCCCTTATGTTTTTTTTTCGAGTCAAAATTTTGAGTTTCGATATCTAAGCTCTGGAAGGGTCTAGAGCCTCCATTTTTGCACTCTGGTCGAAGTCTCGTGGCCCTCTACCAGAATCCAGAGTTTCAAGAAGATCGGAGAACGTCAAAATTTTGACCCAAAAAAACCCCGACAGTGTTACCCCTTATGTTTTTTTTTTTCGGGTCAAAATTTTGAGTTTCGATATCTGAGCTCTGGAAGGGTCTAGAGCCTCCATTTTTGCACTCTGGTCGAAGTCTCGTGGCCCTCTGTCAGAATCCAGAGTTTCAAGAAGATCGGAGAACGTCAAAATTTTGACCCAAAAAAAACCCCGACAGTGTTACACCTTATGTTTTTTTTTTTCGGGTCAAAAATTTGAGTTTTCGATATCTAAGCTCTGGAAGGGTCTAGAGTCTCCATTTTTGCACTCTGGTCGAAGTCTCGTGGCCCTCTATCTGTATCCAGAGTTTCAAGAAGATCGGAGAACATCAAAATTTTGACCCCCCCCCCCCAAAAAAAACGACAGTGTTACCCCTTATGTTTTTTTTTTTCGGGTCAAAATTTTGAGTTTCGATATCTAAGCTCTGGAAGGGTCTAGAGCCTCCATTTTTGCACTCTGGTCTAAGTCTCGTGGCCTTCTATCAGAATCCAGAGTTTCAAGAAGATCGGAGAACGTCAAAATTTTGACCCAAAAAAATAATGACAGTGTTACCCCTTATGTTTTTTTTTTCTCGGGTCAAAATTTTGAGTTTCGATATCTCAGCTCTGGAAGGGTCTAGAGCCTCCATTTTTGCACTCTGGTCGAAGTCTCGTGGTCCTTTATCAGCATCCAGAGTATCAAGAAGATCGGAGAACGTCAAAATTTTGACCCCAAAAAAAACGACAGTGTTACCCCTTATGTTTTTTTTTTCGGGTCAAAATTTTGAGTTTCGATATCTCAGCTCTGGAAAGGTCTAGAGCCTCCATTTTTGCACTCTGGTCGAAGTCTCGTGGCCCTCTATCAGAATCCAGAGTTTCAAGAAGATCAGAGAACGTCAATACTTCAACCACAAAAAAAACGACAGTGTTACCCCTTATGTTTTTTTTTTTCGGGTCAAAATTTTGAGTTTCGATATCTCAGCTCTGGAAGGGTCTAGAGCCTCCATTTTTGCACTCTGGTCGAAGTCTCGTGGCCCTCTATCAGAATCCAGAGTTTCAAGAAGATCGGAGAACGTCAAAATTTTGACCCCCCTCCAAAAAACGACAGTGTTACCCCTTATGTTTTTTTTTCGGGTCAAAATTTTGAGTTTCGATATCTAAGCTCTGGAAGGGTCTAGAGCCTCCATTTTTGCACTCTGGTCGAAGTCTCGTGGCCCTCTATCAGAATCTAGCGTTTCAAGAAGATCGGAGAACGTCAAAGTTTTGACCCCCCCAAAAAAACGACAGTGTTACCCCTTATGTTTTTTTTTTTCGGGTCAAAATTTTGAGTTTCGATATCTAAGCTCTGGAAGGGTCTAGAGCCTCCATTTTTGCACTGTGGTCGAAATCTCGTGGCCCTCTAACAGAATACAGAGTTTCAAGAAGATCGGAGAACGTCAAAATTTTGACCCAAAAAAAAAAAAATGACAGTGTTACCCCTAATGTTTTTTTTTTCGGGTCAAAATTTTGAATTTTGATATCTAAGCTCTGGAAGGGTCTAGAGCCTCCATTTTTGCACTCTGGTCGAAGTCTCGTGGCCCTCTATCAGAATCCAGAGTTTCAAGAAGATCGGAGAACGTCAAAATTTTGACACAAAAAAAACGACAGTGTTACCCCTTATGTTTTTTTTTCGGGTCAAAATTTTGAGTTTCGATATCTCAGCTCTGGAGGGGTCTAGAGTCACCATTTTTGCACTCTGGTCGAAGTCTCGTGGCCCTTTATCAGAATCCAGAGTTTCAAGAAGATCGGAGAACGTCAAAATTTTGACCCCCCCCCAAAAAACGACAGTGTTACCCCTTATGTTTTTTTTTTTCGGGTCAAAATTTTGAGTTTCGATATCTAAGCTCTGGAAGGGTCTAGAGCCTCCATTTTTGCACTCTGGTCGAAGTCTCGTGGCCCTCTATCAGAATCCAGAGTTTCAAGAAGATCGGAGAACGTCAAAATTTTGACCCAAAAAAAAAACGACAGTGTTACCCTTTATGTTTTTTTTTTTTTCGGGTCAAAATTTTGAGTTTCGATATCTAAGCTCCGGAAGGGTCTAGAGCCTCCATTTTTGCACTCTGGTCGAAGTCTCGTGGCCCTCTATCAGAATCCAGAGTTTCAAGAAGATCGGAGAACGTCGAAATTTTGACCCAAAAAAAAAAAAACGACAGTGTTACCCCTTATGTTTTTTTTTTCGGGTCAAAATTTTGAGTTTCGATATCTCAGCTCTGGAAGGGTCTAGAGCCTCCATTTTTGCACTCTGGTCGAAGTCTCGTGGCCCTCTATCAGAATCCAGAGTTTCACGAAGATCGGAGAACGTCAAAATTTTGACCCCCCAAAAGAAACGACAGTGTTACCCTTTATGTTTTTTTTTTTCGATATCTCAGCTCTCGAAGGGTCTAGAGCGTCCATTTTTGCACTCTGGTCGAAGTCTCGTGGCCCTCTATCAGAATCCAGATTTTCAAGAAGATCGGAGAACGTCAAAATTTTGACCCCCCCCAAAAAAAACGACAGTGTTACCCCTTATGTTTTTTTTTCGAGTCAAAATTTTGAGTTTCGATATCTAAGCTCTGGAAGGGTCTAGAGCCTCCATTTTTGCACTCTGGTCGAAGTCTCGTGGCCGTCTAACTGTATCCAGAGTTTCAAGAAGATCGGAGAACATCAAAATTTTGACCCCCCCCCCCCCAAAAAAAAAACGACAGTGTTGACCCTTATGTTTTTTTTCGGGTCAAAATTTTGAGTTTCGATATCTAAGCTCTGGAAGGGTCTAGAGCCTCCATTTTTGCACTCTGGTCTAAGTCTCGTGGCCTTCTATCAGAATCCGGAGTTTCAAGAAGATCGGAGAACGTCAAAATTTTGACCCAAAAAAATAACGACAGTGTTACCCCTTATGTTTTTTTTTTCTCGGGTCAAAATTTTGAGTTTCGATATCTCAGCTCTGGAAGGGTCTAGAGCCTCCATTTTTGCACTCTGGTCGATGTCTCGTGGTCCTTTATCAGCATCCAGAGTATCAAGAAGATCAGAGAACGTGAATACTTCAACCACAAAAAAAACGACAGTGTTACCCCTTATGTTTTTTTTTTTTCGGGTCAAAATTTTGAGTTTCGATATCTCAGCTCTGGAAGGGTCTAGAGCCTCCATTTTTGCACTCTGGTCGAAGTCTCGTGGCCCTCTATCAGAATCCAGAGTTTCAAGAAGATCGGAGAACGTCAAAATTTTGACCCCCCTCCAAAAAACGACAGTGTTACCCCTTATGTTTTTTTTTTCGGCTCAATATTTTGAGTTTCGATATCTAAGCTCTGGAAGGGTCTAGAGCCTCCATTTTTGCACTCTGGTCGAAGTCTCGTGGCCCTCTATCAGAATCTAGAGTTTCAAGAAGATCGGAGAACGTCAAAGTTTTGACCCCAAAAAAAACAACGACAGTGTTACCCCTTATGTTTTTTTTTCGGGTCAAAATTTTGAGTTTCGATATCTAAGCTCTGGAAGGGTCTAGAGCCTCCATTTTTGCACTCTGGTCGAAGTCTCGTGGCCCTCTATCAGAATCCAGAGTTTCAAGAAGATCGGAAAACATCAACATTTTGACCCCCCAAAAAAAAAGAACGACAGTGTTACCCCTTATGTTTTTTTTTCGGGTCAAAACTTTGAGTTTCGATATCTCAGTTCTGGAAGGGTCTAGAGCCTCCATTTTTGCACTCTGGTCGAAGTCTCGTGGCCCTCTATCAGAATCCAGTGTTTCAAGAAGATCGGAGAACGTCAAAATTTTGACCAAAAAAAAAAAACGACAGTGTTACTTACCCCTTATGTTTTTTTTCGGGTCAAAACTTTGAGTTTCGATATCTCAGCTCTGGAATGGTCTAGAGCCTCCATTTTTGCACTCTGGTCGAAGTCTCGTGGCCCTCTATCAGAATCCAGAGTTTCAAGAAGATCGGAGAACGTCAAAATTTTGACCAAAAAAAAAAAACCGACAGTGTTACTTAGCCCTTATGTTTGTTTTTTTCGGGTCAAAATTTGGAGTTTCGATATCTCAGTTCTGGAATGGTCTAGAGCCTCCATTTTTGCACTCTGGTCGAAGTCTCGTGGCCCTCTATCAGAATCCAGAGTTTTCAAGAAGATCGGAGAACGTCAAAATTTTGACCCAAAAAAGAAAACGACAGTGTTACCCCTTATGTTTTTTTTTTTCGGGTCAAAATTTGGAGTTTCGATATCTCAGCTCTGGAATGGTCTAGAGCCTCCATTTTTGCACTCTGGTCGAAGTCTCGTGGCCCTCTATCAGAATCCAGAGTTTTCAAGAAGATCGGAGAACGTCAAAATTTTGACCCCCCCAAAAAATGACAGTTGTACCCCTTATGTTTTTTTTTCGGGTCAAAATTTTGAGTTTCGATATCTCAGCTCTGGAAGGGTCTAGAGCCTCCATTTTTGCACTCTGGTCGAAGTCTCGTGGCCCTCTATCAGAATCCAGAGTTTTCAAGAAGATCGGAGAACGTCAAAATTTTGACCCCCCCAAAAAATGACAGTTTTACCCCTTATGTTTTTTTTTTTTCGGGTCAAAATTTTGAGTTTCGATATCTCAGCTCTGGAAGGGTCTAGATCCTCCATTTTTGCACTCTGGTCGAAGTCTCGTGGCCCTCTATCAGAATCCAGAGTTTTCAAGAAGATCGGAGAACGTCAAAATTTTGACCCCCCCAAAAAATGACAGTTGTACCCCTTATGTTTTTTTTTCGGGTCAAAATTTTGAGTTTCAATATCTCAGCTCTGGAAGGGTCCAGAGCCTCCATTTTTGCACTCTGGTCGAAGTCTCGTGGCCCTCTATCAGAATCCAAAGTTTCAAGAAGATAGGAAAACGTCAAAATTTTGACCCAAAAAAAACCCACAGTGTTACCACTTATGTTTTTTTTTCGGGTCAAAATTTTGAGTTTCGATATCTCAGCTCTGGAAGGGTCTAGAGCCTCCATTTTGGCACTCTGGTCGAAGTCTCGTGGCCCTCTATCAGCATCCAGAGTTTCAAGAAGATCGGAGAACGTCAAAATTTTGACCCCCCCCCAAAACAACGACAGTGTTACCCCTTATGTTTTTTTTCGGGTCAAAATTTTGAGTTTCGATATCTCAGCTCTGGAAGGGTCTAGAGCCTCAATTTTTGCACTCTGGTCGAAGTCTCGTGGCCCTCTATCAGCATCCAGAGTTTCAAGAAGATCAGAGAACGTCAACATTTTCACCCCCCCCAAAAAACGACAGTGTTACCCCTTATTTTTTTTTTTTCGGGTCAAAATTTTGAGTTTCGATATCTCAGCCCTGGAAAGGTCTAGAGCCTCCATTTTTGCACTCTGGTCGAAGTTTCGTGGCCCTCTATCAGAATCCAGAGTTTCAAGAAGATCGGAGAACGTCAAAATTTCGACCAAAAAAAAAAAAACGTCAGTGTTTTTGACCCCTTATGTTTTTTTGCACCATAAGGGGTAACACTGTTGTTTTTTTTTCTGGTCAAAATTTTGAGTTTCAATATCTCAGCTCTGGAAGGGTCTAGAGCCTCAATTTTTGCACCCAGGTCCATATCTCGTGGCCCTCTATCAGAATCCAGAGTTTTGAGAAGATTGGAGAAACTTTATTTTTCACCCCCCGAAAAAAAACATAAGGGGTAACACTGTTGTTTTTTTTTCTGGTCAAAATTTTGAGTTTCGATATCTCAGCTCTGGAAGAGTCTAGAGCCTCCATTTTTGCACTCTGGTCGAAGTCTCGTGGCCCTCTATCAGAATCCAGGGTTTCAAGAAGATTGGAGAAACTTTATTTTTCACCCCCCGAAAAAAAAAACATAAGGGGTAACACTGTTGTTTTATTTTCTGGCCAAAATTTTGAGTTTCAATATCTCAGCTCTGGAAGGGTCTAGAGCCTCCATTTTTGCACTCTGGTCGAAGTCTCGTGGCCCTCTATCAGAATCCAGAGTTTCAAGAAGATCGGAGAACGTCAAAATTTTGACACAAAAAAACCGACAGTGTTACCCCTTATGTTTTTTTTTCGGGTCAAAATTTTGAGTTTCGATATCTAAGCTCCGGAAGGGTCTAGAGCCTCCATTTTTGCACTCTGGTCGAAGTCTCGTGGCCCTCTATCAGAATCCAGAGTTTCAAGAAGATCGGAGAACGTCAAAATTTTGACCCTCCAAAAGAAACGACAGTGTTACCCCTTATGTTTTTTTTTTCAGGCCAAAATTTTGAGTTTCGATATCTCAGCTCTCGAAGGGTCTAGAGCCTCCATTTTTGCACTCTGGTCGAAGTCTCGTGGCCCTCTATCAGAATCCAGAGTTTCAAGAAGATCGGAGAACGTCAAAATTTTGACCCCCCAAAAGAAACGACAGTGTTACCCCTTATGTTTTTTTTTTCAGGCCAAAATTTTGAGTTTCGAAATCTCAGCTCTCGAAGGGTCTAGAGCGTCCATTTTTGCACTCTGGTCGAAGTCTCGTGGCCCTCTATCAGAATCCAGAGTTTCAAGAAGATCGGAGAACGTCAAAATTTTGACCCAAAAAAAAAAACGAGAGTGTTACCCCTTATGTTTTTTTTTCGAGTCAAAATTTTGAGTTTCGATATCTAAGCTCTGGAAGGGTCTAGAGCCTCCATTTTTGCACTCTGGTCGAAGTCTCGTGGCCCTCTACCAGAATCCAGAGTTTCAAGAAGATCGGAGAACGTCAAAATTTTGACCCAAAAAAACCCCGACAGTGTTACCCCTTATGTTTTTTTTTTTCGGGTCAAAATTTTGAGTTTCGATATCTGAGCTCTGGAAGGGTCTAGAGCCTCCATTTTTGCACTCTGGTCGAAGTCTCGTGGCCCTCTGTCAGAATCCAGAGTTTCAAGAAGATCGGAGAACGTCAAAATTTTGACCCAAAAAAAACCCCGACAGTGTTACACCTTATGTTTTTTTTTTTCGGGTCAAAAATTTGAGTTTTCGATATCTAAGCTCTGGAAGGGTCTAGAGTCTCCATTTTTGCACTCTGGTCGAAGTCTCGTGGCCCTCTATCTGTATCCAGAGTTTCAAGAAGATCGGAGAACATCAAAATTTTGACCCCCCCCCCCAAAAAAAACGACAGTGTTACCCCTTATGTTTTTTTTTTTCGGGTCAAAATTTTGAGTTTCGATATCTAAGCTCTGGAAGGGTCTAGAGCCTCCATTTTTGCACTCTGGTCTAAGTCTCGTGGCCTTCTATCAGAATCCAGAGTTTCAAGAAGATCGGAGAACGTCAAAATTTTGACCCAAAAAAATAATGACAGTGTTACCCCTTATGTTTTTTTTTTTCTCGGGTCAAAATTTTGAGTTTCGATATCTCAGCTCTGGAAGGGTCTAGAGCCTCCATTTTTGCACTCTGGTCGAAGTCTCGTGGTCCTTTATCAGCATCCAGAGTATCAAGAAGATCGGAGAACGTCAAAATTTTGACCCCAAAAAAAACGACAGTGTTACCCCTTATGTTTTTTTTTTCGGGTCAAAATTTTGAGTTTCGATATCTCAGCTCTGGAAAGGTCTAGAGCCTCCATTTTTGCACTCTGGTCGAAGTCTCGTGGCCCTCTATCAGAATCCAGAGTTTCAAGAAGATCAGAGAACGTCAATACTTCAACCACAAAAAAAAAACGACAGTGTTACCCCTTATGTTTTTTTTTTTTCGGGTCAAAATTTTGAGTTTCGATATCTCAGCTCTGGAAGGGTCTAGAGCCTCCATTTTTGCACTCTGGTCGAAGTCTCGTGGCCCTCTATCAGAATCCAGAGTTTCAAGAAGATCGGAGAACGTCAAAATTTTGACCCCCCTCCAAAAAACGACAGTGTTACCCCTTATGTTTTTTTTTCGGGTCAAAATTTTGAGTTTCGATATCTAAGCTCTGGAAGGGTCTAGAGCCTCCATTTTTGCACTCTGGTCGAAGTCTCGTGGCCCTCTATCAGAATCTAGCGTTTCAAGAAGATCGGAGAACGTCAAAGTTTTGACCCCCCAAAAAAAACGACAGTGTTACCCCTTATGTTTTTTTTTTTTCGGATCAAAATTTTGAGTTTCGATATCTAAGCTCTGGAAGGGTCTAGAGCCTCCATTTTTGCACTCTGGTCGAAGTCTCGTGGCCCTCTATCAGAATCCAGAGTTTCAAGAAGATCGGAGAACGTCAAAATTTTGACACAAAAAGAACGACAGTGTTACCCCTTATGTTTTTTTTTCGGGTCAAAACTTTGAGTTTCGATATCTCAGTTCTGGAAGGGTCTAGAGCCTCCATTTTTGCACTCTGGTCGAAGTATCGTGGCCCTCTATCAGAATCCAGAGTTTCAAGAAGATCGGAGAACGTCAAAATTTTGACCAAAAAAAAAAACCACAGTGTTACTTACCCCTTATGTTTTTTTTTTCGGGTCAAAATTTTGAGTTTTGATATCTCAGCTCTGGAAGGGTCTAGAGCCTCCATTTTTGCACTCTGGTCGAAGTCTCGTTGCCCTCTATCAGAATCCAGAGTTTCAAGAAGATCGGAGAACGTCAAATTTTTGACCCAAAAAAAAAAACCGACAGTGTTACCCCTTATGTTTTTTTTTTTCGGGTCAAAATTTTGAGTTTCGATATCTAAGCTCTGGAAGGGTCTAGAGCCTCCATTTTTGCACTCTGGTCGAAGTCTCGTGGCCCTCTATCAGAATCCAGAGTTTCAAGAAGATCGGAGAACGTCAAAATTTTGACACAAAAAAAACGACAGTGTTACCCCTTATGTTTTTTTTTTCGGGTCAAAATTTTGAGTTTCGATATCTCAGCTCTGGAGGGGTCTAGAGTCTCCATTTTTGCACTCTGGTCGAAGTCTCGTGGCCCTTTATCAGAATCCAGAGTTTCAAGAAGATCGGAGAACGTCAAAATTTTGACCCCCCCAAAAAAACGACAGTGTTACCCCTTATGTTTTTTTTTTTCGGGTCAAAATTTTGAGTTTCGATATCTAAGCTCTGGAAGGGTCTAGAGCCTCCATTTTTGCACTGTGGTCGAAATCTCGTGGCCCTCTATCAGAATCCAGAGTTTCAAGAAGATCGGAGAACGTCAAAATTTTGACCCAAAAAAAAAAATGACAGTGTTACCCCTAATGTTTTTTTTTTTCGGGTCAAAATTTTGAATTTTGATATCTAAGCTCTGGAAGGGTCTAGAGCCTCCATTTTTGCACTCTGGTCGAAGTCTCGTGGCCCTCTATCAGAATCCAGAGTTTCAAGAAGATCGGAGAACGTCAAAATTTTGACACAAAAAAAACGACAGTGTTACCCCTTATGTTTTTTTTTCGGGTCAAAATTTTGAGTTTCGATATCTCAGCTCTGGAGGGGTCTAGAGTCTCCATTTTTGCACTCTGGTCGAAGTCTCGTGGCCCTTTATCAGAATCCAGAGTTTCAAGAAGATCGGAGAACGTCAAAATTTTGACCCCCCCCCCCAAAAAACGACAGTGTTACCCCTTATGTTTTTTTTTTTCGGGTCAAAATTTTGAGTTTCGATATCTAAGCTCTGGAAGGGTCTAGAGCCTCCATTTTTGCACTCTGGTCGAAGTCTCGTGGCCCTCTATCAGAATCCAGAGTTTCAAGAAGATCGGAGAACGTCAAAATTTTGACCCAAAAAAAAAACGACAGTGTTACCCTTTATGTTTTTTTTTTTCGGGTCAAAATTTTGAGTTTCGATATCTAAGCTCCGGAAGGGTCTAGAGCCTCCATTTTTGCACTCTGGTCGAAGTCTCGTGGCCCTCTATCAGAATCCAGAGTTTCAAGAAGATCGGAGAACGTCGAAATTTTGACCCAAAAAAAAAAAAACGACAGTGTTACCCCTTATGTTTTTTTTTTCGGGTCAAAATTTTGAGTTTCGATATCTCAGCTCTGGAAGGGTCTAGAGCCTCCATTTTTGCACTCTGGTCGAAGTCTCGTGGCCCTCTATCAGAATCCAGAGTTTCACGAAGATCGGAGAACGTCAAAATTTTGACCCCCCAAAAGAAACGACAGTGTTACCCTTTATGTTTTTTTTTTTTCGATATCTCAGCTCTCGAAGGGTCTAGAGCGTCCATTTTTGCACTCTGGTCGAAGTCTCGTGGCCCTCTATCAGAATCCAGATTTTCAAGAAGATCGGAGAACGTCAAAATTTTGACCCCAAAAAAAAAAAACGACAGTGTTACCCCTTATGTTTTTTTTTCGAGTCAAAATTTTGAGTTTCGATATCTAAGCTCTGGAAGGGTCTAGAGCCTCCATTTTTGCACTCTGGTCGAAGTCTCGTGGCCGTCTATCTGTATCCAGAGTTTCAAGAAGATCGGAGAACATCAAAATTTTGACCCCCCCCCCCCCAAAAAAAAAACGACAGTGTTAACCCTTATGTTTTTTTTTCGGGTCAAAATTTTGAGTTTCGATATCTAAGCTCTGGAAGGGTCTAGAGCCTCCATTTTTGCACTCTGGTCTAAGTCTCGTGGCCTTCTATCAGAATCCGGAGTTTCAAGAAGATCGGAGAACGTCAAAATTTTGACCCAAAAAAATAACGACAGTGTTACCCCTTATGTTTTTTTTTTCTCGGGTCAAAATTTTGAGTTTCGATATCTCAGCTCTGGAAGGGTCTAGAGCCTCCATTTTTGCACTCTGGTCGATGTCTCGTGGTCCTTTATCAGCATCCAGAGTATCAAGAAGATCAGAGAACGTGAATACTTCAACCACAAAAAAAACGACAGTGTTACCCCTTATGTTTTTTTTTTTTCGGGTCAAAATTTTGAGTTTCGATATCTCAGCTCTGGAAGGGTCTAGAGCCTCCATTTTTGCACTCTGGTCTAAGTCTCGTGGCCCTCTATCAGAATCCAGAGTTTCAAGAAGATCGGAGAACGTCAAAATTTTGACCCCCCTCCAAAAAACGACAGTGTTACCCCTTATGTTTTTTTTTTCGGCTCAATATTTTGAGTTTCGATATCTAAGCTCTGGAAGGGTCTAGAGCCTCCATTTTTGCACTCTGGTCGAAGTCTCGTGGCCCTCTATCAGAATCTAGAGTTTCAAGAAGATCGGAGAACGTCAAAGTTTTGACCCAAAAAAAAACAACGACAGTGTTACCCCTTATGTTTTTTTTTCGGGTCAAAATTTTGAGTTTCGATATCTAAGCTCTGGAAGGGTCTAGAGCCTCCATTTTTGCACTCTGGTCGAAGTCTCGTGGCCCTCTATCAGAATCCAGAGTTTCAAGAAGATCGGAAAACATCAACATTTTGACCCCCCAAAAAAAAAGAACGACAGTGTTACCCCTTATGTTTTTTTTTCGGGTCAAAACTTTGAGTTTCGATATCTCAGTTCTGGAAGGGTCTAGAGCCTCCATTTTTGCACTCTGGTCGAAGTCTCGTGGCCCTCTATCAGAATCCAGTGTTTCAAGAAGATCGGAGAACGTCAAAATTTTGACCAAAAAAAAAAAACGACAGTGTTACTTACCCCTTATGTTTTTTTTCGGGTCAAAACTTTGAGTTTCGATATCTCAGCTCTGGAATGGTCTAGAGCCTCCATTTTTGCACTCTGGTCGAAGTCTCGTGGCCCTCTATCAGAATCCAGAGTTTCAAGAAGATCGGAGAACGTCAAAATTTTGACCAAAAAAAAAAAACCGACAGTGTTACTTAGCCCTTATGTTTGTTTTTTTCGGGTCAAAATTTGGAGTTTCGATATCTCAGTTCTGGAATGGTCTAGAGCCTCCATTTTTGCACTCTGGTCGAAGTCTCGTGGCCCTCTATCAGAATCCAGAGTTTTCAAGAAGATCGGAGAACGTCAAAATTTTGACCCAAAAAAGAAAACGACAGTGTTACCCCTTATGTTTTTTTTTTCGGGTCAAAATTTGGAGTTTCGATATCTCAGCTCTGGAATGGTCTAGAGCCTCCATTTTTGCACTCTGGTCGAAGTCTCGTGGCCCTCTATCAGAATCCAGAGTTTTCAAGAAGATCGGAGAACGTCAAAATTTTGACCCCCCCAAAAAATGACAGTTGTACCCCTTATGTTTTTTTTTCGGGTCAAAATTTTGAGTTTCGATATCTCAGCTCTGGAAGGGTCTAGAGCCTCCATTTTTGCACTCTGGTCGAAGTCTCGTGGCCCTCTATCAGAATCCAGAGTTTTCAAGAAGATCGGAGAACGTCAAAATTTTGACCCCCCAAAAAAATGACAGTTTTACCCCTTATGTTTTTTTTTTCGGGTCAAAATTTTGAGTTTCGATATCTCAGCTCTGGAAGGGTCTAGATCCTCCATTTTTGCACTCTGGTCGAAGTCTCGTGGCCCTCTATCAGAATCCAGAGTTTTCAAGAAGATCGGAGAACGTCAAAATTTTGACCCCCCCAAAAAATGACAGTTGTACCCCTTATGTTTTTTTTTCGGGTCAAAATTTTGAGTTTCAATATCTCAGCTCTGGAAGGGTCCAGAGCCTCCATTTTTGCACTCTGGTCGAAGTCTCGTGGCCCTCTATCAGAATCCAAAGTTTCAAGAAGATAGGAAAACGTCAAAATTTTGACCCAAAAAAAACCCACAGTGTTACCACTTATGTTTTTTTTTCGGGTCAAAATTTTGAGTTTCGATATCTCAGCTCTGGAAGGGTCTAGAGCCTCCATTTTGGCACTCTGGTCGAAGTCTCGTGGCCCTCTATCAGCATCCAGAGTTTCAAGAAGATCGGAGAACGTCAAAATTTTGACCCCCCCCAAAACAACGACAGTGTTACCCCTTATGTTTTTTTTCGGGTCAAAATTTTGAGTTTCGATATCTCAGCTCTGGAAGGGTCTAGAGCCTCAATTTTTGCACTCTGGTCGAAGTCTCGTGGCCCTCTATCAGCATCCAGAGTTTCAAGAAGATCAGAGAACGTCAACATTTTCACCCCCCCCAAAAAACGACAGTGTTACCCCTTATTTTTTTTTTTTTCGGTCAAAATTTTGAGTTTCGATATCTCAGCCCTGGAAAGGTCTAGAGCCTCCATTTTTGCACTCTGGTCGAAGTTTCGTGACCCTCTATCAGAATCCAGAGTTTCAAGAAGATCGGAGAACGTCAAAATTTCGACCAAAAAAAAAAAAACGTCAGTGTTTTTGACCCCTTATGTTTTTTTGCACCATAAGGGGTAACACTGTTGTTTTTTTTTCTGGTCAAAATTTTGAGTTTCAATATCTCAGCTCTGGAAGGGTCTAGAGCCTCAATTTTTGCACCCAGGTCCATATCTCGTGGCCCTCTATCAGAATCCAGAGTTTTGAGAAGATTGGAGAAACTTTATTTTTCACCCCCCGAAAAAAAACATAAGGGGTAACACTGTTGTTTTTTTTTCTGGTCAAAATTTTGAGTTTCGATATCTCAGCTCTGGAAGGGTCTAGAGCCTCCATTTTTGCACTCTGGTCGAAGTCTCGTGGCCCTCTATCAGAATCCAGGGTTTCAAGAAGATTGGAGAAACTTTATTTTTCACCCCCCGAAAAAAAAACATAAGGGGTAACACTGTTGTTTTATTTTCTGGCCAAAATTTTGAGTTTCAATATCTCAGCTCTGGAAGGGTCTAGAGCCTCAATTTTTGCACCCAGGTCCATGTCTCGTGGCCCTCTATCAGAATCCAGAGTTTTGAGAAGATTGGAGAAACTTTATTTTTCACCCCCCGAAAAAAAACATAAGGGGTAACACTGTTGTTTTTTTTTTCTGGTCAAAATTTTGAGTTTCAATATCTCAGCTCTGGAAGGGTCTAGAGCCTCAATTTTTGCACCCAGGTCCATGTCTCGTGGCCACCTATCAGAATCCAGAGTTTTGAGAAGATTGGAGAAACTTTATTTTTCACCCCCCGAAAAAAAACATAAGGGGTAACACTGTTGTTTTTTTTTCTGGCCAATATTTTGAGTTTCAATATCTCAGCTCTGGAAGGGTCTAGAGCCTCAATTTTTGCACCCAGGTCCATGTCTTGTGGCCCTCTATCAGAATCAAGAGTTTTGAGAAGATTGGAGAAACTTTATTTTTCACCCCCCAAAAAAAAACATAAGGGGTAACACTGTTGTTTTTTTTTTTCTGGTCAAAATTTTGAGATTCAATATCTCAGCTCTGGAAGGGTCTAGAGCCTCAATTTTTGCACCCAGGTCCATGTCTCGTGGCCCTCTATCAGAATCCAGAGTTTTGAGAAGATTGGAGAAACTTTATTTTTCACCCCCCGAAAAAAACATAAGGGGTAACACTGTTGTTTTATTTTCTGGCCAAAATTTTGAGTTTCAATATCTCAGCTCTGGAAGGGTCTAGAGCCTCAATTTTTGCACCCAGGTCCATGTCTCGTGGCCCTCTGTCAGAATCCAGAGTTTCAAGAAGATCAGAGGGGGTCAAAATTTCGGCCAAAAAAAAACGACAGTGTTACCCCTTATGTTTTTTTTTCTGGTCCAAATTTTGACCTTCGATATCTCGGCTCTGGAAGGGTCTAGAGCCTCCATTTTTGCACGCTGGTCGAAGTCTCGTGGCCCTCTGTCAGAATCCAAAGTTTCAAGAAGATCAGAGGGGGTCAAAATTTCGGCCAAAAAAAAAAAAAAAAAAAACGACAGTGTTACCCCTTATGTTTTTTTTTCTGGTCCAAATTTTGACCTTCGATATCTCGGCTCTGGAAGGGTCTAGAGCCTCCATTTTTGCGTGCTGGTCGAAGTCTCGTGGCCCTCTGTCAGAATCCAGAGTTTCAAGATGATCGGAGGGGGTCAAAATTTTGGCCAAAAAAAAAAAAAAACGACAGTGTTACCCCTTATGTTTTTTTTTTCTGGTCCAAATTTTGACCTTCGCTATCTCGGCTCTGGAAGGGTCTAGAGCCTCCAGTTTTGCACGCTGGTCGATGTCTCGTGGCCCTCTGTCAGAATCCAGAGTTTCAAGAAGATCGGAGGGGGTCAAAATTTCGGCCAAAAAAAAAAACGACAGTGTTACCCCTTATGTTTTTTTTTCTGGTCCAAATTTTGACCTTCAATATCTCGGCTCTGGAAGGGTCTAGAGCCTCCATTTTTGCGCGCTGGTCGAAGTCTCGTGGCCCTCTGTCAGAATCCAGAGTTTCAAGAAGATCGGAGGGGGTCAAAATTTCGGCCAAAAAAAAAAAAACGACAGTGTTACCCCTTATGTTTTTTTTTCGGGTCCAAATTTTGACCTTCGATATCTCGGGTCTGGAAGCGTCTAGAGCCTCCAGTTTTCCACGCTGGTCGATGTCTCGTGGCCCTCTGTCAGAATCCAGAGTTTCAAGAAGATCGGAGGGGGTCAAAATTTCGGCCAAAAAAAAAAAAAACGACAGTGTTACCCCTTATGTTTTTTTTCTGGTCCAAATTTTGACCTTCGATATCTCGGCTCTTGAAAGGTCTAGAGCCTCCAGTTTTGCACGCTGGTCGAAGTCTCGTGGCCCTCTGTCAGAATCCAGAGTTTCAAGAAGATCGGAGGGGGTCAAAATTTCGGCCAAAAAAAAAAAATGACCGTGTTACCCCTTATGTTTTTTTTTCTGGTCCAAATTTTGACCTTCGATATCTCGGCTCTGGAAGGGTTTAGAGCCTCCATTTTTGCGCGCTGGTCGAAGTCTCGTGGCCCTCTGTCAGAATCCAGAGTTTCAAGAAGATCGGAGGGGGTCAAAATTTCGGCCAAAAAAAAAAAATGACAGTGTTACCCCTTATGTTTTTTTTTTCTGGTCCAAATTTTGACCTTCGATATCTCGGCTCTGGAAGGGTCTAGAGCCTCCATTTTTGCGCGCTGGTCGAAGTCTTGTGGCCCTCTGTCAGAATCCAGAGTTTCAAGAAGATCGGAGGGGGTCAAAATTTCGGCCAAAAAAAAAATGACAGTGTTACCCCTTATGTTTTTTTTTCTGGTCCAAATTTTGACCTTCGATATCTCGGCTCTGGAAGGGTCTAGAGCCTCCATTTTTGCGCGCTGGTCGAAGTCTCGTGGCCCTCTGTCAGAATCCAGAGTTTCAAGAAGATCGGAGGGGGTCAAAATTTCGGCCAAAAAAAAAAAATGACAGTGTTACCCCTTATGTTTTTTTTTCTGGTCCAAATTTTGACCTTCGATATCTCGGCTCTGGAAGGGTCTAGAGCCTCCATTTTTGCGCGCTGGTCGAAGTCTCATGGCCCTCTGTCAGAATCCAGAGTTTCAAGAAGATCGGAGGGGGTCAAAATTTCGGCCAAAAAAAAGGACAGTGTTACCCCATATGTTTTTTTTTTCTGGTCCAAATTTTGACCTTCGATATCTCGGCTCTGGAAGGGTCTAGAGCCTCCATTTTTGCACGCCGGTCGAAGTCTCATGGCCCTCTGTCAGAATCCAGAGTTTCAAGAAGATCGGAGGGGGTCAAAATTTCGGCCAAAAAAAACAATAAAGACAGTATTACCCCTTATGTTTTTTTTTCTGGTCCAAATTTGACCTTCAATATCTCGGCTCTGGAAGGGTCTAGAGCCTCCATTTTTGCACGCTGGTCGAAGTCTCATGGCCCTCTGTCAGAATCCAGAGTTTCAAGAAGATCGGAGGGGGTCAAAATTTCGGCCAAAAAAAGGACAGTGTTACCCCTTATGTTTTTTTTTCTGGTCCAAATTTTGACCTTCGATATCTCGGCTCTGGAAGGGTCTAGAGCCTCCATTTTTGCGCGCTGGTCGAAGTCTCGTGGCCCTCTGTCAGAATCCAGAGTTTCAAGAAGATCGGAGGGGGTCAAAATTTCGGCCAAAAACGACAGTGTTACCTCTTATGTTTTTTTTTCAGGTCAAAACTTTGACATCCGATATCTCGGCTCTGGAAGGGTCTAGAGCCTCCATTTTTGCGCGCTGGTCGAAGTCTCGTGGCCCTCTGTCAGAATCCAGAGTTTCAAGAAGATCGGAGGGGGTCAAAATTTCGGCCAAAAACGACAGTGTTACCCCTTATGTTTTTTTTCAGGTCAAAACTTTGACATCCGATATCTCGGCTCTGGAAGGGTCTAGAGCCTCCATTTTTGCGCGCTGGTCGAAGTCTCGTGGCCCTCTGTCAGAATCCAGAGTTTCAAGAAGATCGGAGGGGGTCAAAATTTCGGCCAAAAACGACAGTGTTACCCCTTATGTTTTTTTTTTTCGGGTCAAAACTTTGACATCCGATATCTCGGCTCTGGAAGGGTCTAGAGCCTCCATTTTTGCGCGCTGGTCGAAGTCTCGTGGCCCTCTGTCAGAATCCAGAGTTTCAAGAAGATCGGAGGGGGTCAAAATTTCGGCCAAAAACGACAGTGTTACCCCTTATGTTTTTTTTCAGGTCAAAACTTTGACATCCGATATCTCGGCTCTGGAAGGGTCTAGAGCCTCGATTTTTGCACGCTGGTCGAAGTCTCGTGGCCCTCTGTCAGAATCCAGAGTTTCAAGAAGATCGGAGGGGGTCAAAATTTCGGCCAAAAACGACAGTGTTACCCCTTATGTTTTTTTTTTCAGGTCAAAACTTTGACATCCGATATCTCGGCTCTGGAGGGGTCTAGAGCCTCCATTTTTGCGCGCTGGTCGAAGTCTCGTGGCCCTCTGTCAGAATCCAGAGTTTCAAGAAGATCGGAGGGGGTCAAAATTTCGGCCAAAAACGACAGTGTTACCCCTTATGTTTTTTTTTCAGGTCAAAACTTTGACATCCGATATCTCGGCTCTGGAAGGGTCTAGAGCCTCCATTTTTGCGCGCTGGTCGAAGTCTCGTGGCCCTCTGTCAGAATCCAGAGTTTCAAGAAGATCGGAGGGGGTCAAAATTTCTGCCAAAAACGACAGTGTTACCCCTTATGTTTTTTTTCAGGTCAAAACTTTGACATCCGATATCTCGGCTCTGAAAGGGTCTAGAGCCTCCATTTTTGCGCGCTGGTCGAAGTCTCGTGGCCCTCTGTCAGAATCCAGAGTTTCAAGAAGATCGGAGGGGGTCAAAATTTCGGCCAAAAACGACAGTGTTACCCCTTATGTTTTTTTTTTTTTCAGGTCAAAACTTTGACATCCGATATCTCGGCTCTGGAAGGGTCTAGAGCCTCCATTTTTGCGCGCTGGTCGAAGTCTCGTGGCCCTCTGTCAGAATCCAGAGTTTCAAGAAGATCGGAGGGGGTCAAAATTTCTGCCAAAAACAACAGTGTTACCCCTTATGTTTTTTTTTCAGCTCAAAACTTTGACATCCGATATCTCGGCTCTGGAAGGGTCTAGAGCCTCCATTTTTGCGCGCTGGTCGAAGTCTCGTGGCCCTCTGTCAGAATCCAGAGTTTCAAGAAGATCGGAGGGGGTCAAAATTTCGGCCAAAAACGACAGTGTTACCCCTTATGTTTTTTTTTCAGGTCAAAACTTTGACATCCGATATCTCGGCTCTGGAAGGGTCTAGAGCCTCCATTTTTGCGCGCTGGTCGAAGTCTCGTGGCCCTCTGTCAGAATCCAGAGTTTCAAGAAGATCGGAGGGGGTCAAAATTTCGGCCAAAAACGACAGTGTTACCCCTTATGTTTTTTTTTTTCGGGTCAAAACTTTGACATCCGATATCTCGGCTCTGGAAGGGTCTAGAGCCTCCATTTTTGCGCGCTGGTCGAAGTCTCGTGGCCCTCTGTCAGAATCCAGAGTTTCAAAAAGATCGGAGGGGGTCAAAATTTCGGCCAAAAACGACAGTGTTACCCCTTATGTTTTTTTTTCGGGTCAAAACTTTGACATCCGATATCTCGGCTCTGGAAGGGTCTAGAGCCTCCATTTTTGCGCGCTGGTCGAAGTCTCGTGGCCCTCTGTCAGAATCCAGAGTTTCAAGAAGATCGGAGGGGGTCAAAATTTCGGCCAAAAACGACAGTGTTACCCCTTATGTTTTTTTTTTCGGGTCAAAACTTTGACATCCGATATCTCGGCTCTGGAAGGGTCTAGAGCCTCCATTTTTGCGCGCTGGTCGAATTCTCGTGGCCCTCTGTCAGAATCCAGAGTTTCAAGAAGATTGGAGGGGGTCAAAATTTCGGCCAAAAACGACAGTGTTACCCCTTATGTTTTTTTTCGGGTCAAAATTTTGAGTTTCGATATCTCAGCTCTGGAAGGGTCTAGAGCCTCAATTTTTGCACTCTGGTCGAAGTCTCGTGGCCCTCTATCAGCATCCAGAGTTTCAAGAAGATCAGAGAACGTCAACATTTTCACCCCCCCCAAAAAACGACAGTGTTACCCCTTATTTTTTTTTTTTTCGGTCAAAATTTTGAGTTTCGATATCTCAGCCCTGGAAAGGTCTAGAGCCTCCATTTTTGCACTCTGGTCGAAGTTTCGTGACCCTCTATCAGAATCCAGAGTTTCAAGAAGATCGGAGAACGTCAAAATTTCGACCAAAAAAAAAAAAACGTCAGTGTTTTTGACCCCTTATGTTTTTTTGCACCATAAGGGGTAACACTGTTGTTTTTTTTTCTGGTCAAAATTTTGAGTTTCAATATCTCAGCTCTGGAAGGGTCTAGAGCCTCAATTTTTGCACCCAGGTCCATATCTCGTGGCCCTCTATCAGAATCCAGAGTTTTGAGAAGATTGGAGAAACTTTATTTTTCACCCCCCGAAAAAAAACATAAGGGGTAACACTGTTGTTTTTTTTTCTGGTCAAAATTTTGAGTTTCGATATCTCAGCTCTGGAAGGGTCTAGAGCCTCCATTTTTGCACTCTGGTCGAAGTCTCGTGGCCCTCTATCAGAATCCAGGGTTTCAAGAAGATTGGAGAAACTTTATTTTTCACCCCCCGAAAAAAAAACATAAGGGGTAACACTGTTGTTTTATTTTCTGGCCAAAATTTTGAGTTTCAATATCTCAGCTCTGGAAGGGTCTAGAGCCTCAATTTTTGCACCCAGGTCCATGTCTCGTGGCCCTCTATCAGAATCCAGAGTTTTGAGAAGATTGGAGAAACTTTATTTTTCACCCCCCGAAAAAAAACATAAGGGGTAACACTGTTGTTTTTTTTTTCTGGTCAAAATTTTGAGTTTCAATATCTCAGCTCTGGAAGGGTCTAGAGCCTCAATTTTTGCACCCAGGTCCATGTCTCGTGGCCACCTATCAGAATCCAGAGTTTTGAGAAGATTGGAGAAACTTTATTTTTCACCCCCCGAAAAAAAACATAAGGGGTAACACTGTTGTTTTTTTTTCTGGCCAATATTTTGAGTTTCAATATCTCAGCTCTGGAAGGGTCTAGAGCCTCAATTTTTGCACCCAGGTCCATGTCTTGTGGCCCTCTATCAGAATCAAGAGTTTTGAGAAGATTGGAGAAACTTTATTTTTCACCCCCCAAAAAAAAACATAAGGGGTAACACTGTTGTTTTTTTTTTTCTGGTCAAAATTTTGAGATTCAATATCTCAGCTCTGGAAGGGTCTAGAGCCTCAATTTTTGCACCCAGGTCCATGTCTCGTGGCCCTCTATCAGAATCCAGAGTTTTGAGAAGATTGGAGAAACTTTATTTTTCACCCCCCGAAAAAAACATAAGGGGTAACACTGTTGTTTTATTTTCTGGCCAAAATTTTGAGTTTCAATATCTCAGCTCTGGAAGGGTCTAGAGCCTCAATTTTTGCACCCAGGTCCATGTCTCGTGGCCCTCTGTCAGAATCCAGAGTTTCAAGAAGATCAGAGGGGGTCAAAATTTCGGCCAAAAAAAAACGACAGTGTTACCCCTTATGTTTTTTTTTCTGGTCCAAATTTTGACCTTCGATATCTCGGCTCTGGAAGGGTCTAGAGCCTCCATTTTTGCACGCTGGTCGAAGTCTCGTGGCCCTCTGTCAGAATCCAAAGTTTCAAGAAGATCAGAGGGGGTCAAAATTTCGGCCAAAAAAAAAAAAAAAAAAAACGACAGTGTTACCCCTTATGTTTTTTTTTCTGGTCCAAATTTTGACCTTCGATATCTCGGCTCTGGAAGGGTCTAGAGCCTCCATTTTTGCGTGCTGGTCGAAGTCTCGTGGCCCTCTGTCAGAATCCAGAGTTTCAAGATGATCGGAGGGGGTCAAAATTTTGGCCAAAAAAAAAAAAAAACGACAGTGTTACCCCTTATGTTTTTTTTTTCTGGTCCAAATTTTGACCTTCGCTATCTCGGCTCTGGAAGGGTCTAGAGCCTCCAGTTTTGCACGCTGGTCGATGTCTCGTGGCCCTCTGTCAGAATCCAGAGTTTCAAGAAGATCGGAGGGGGTCAAAATTTCGGCCAAAAAAAAAAACGACAGTGTTACCCCTTATGTTTTTTTTTCTGGTCCAAATTTTGACCTTCAATATCTCGGCTCTGGAAGGGTCTAGAGCCTCCATTTTTGCGCGCTGGTCGAAGTCTCGTGGCCCTCTGTCAGAATCCAGAGTTTCAAGAAGATCGGAGGGGGTCAAAATTTCGGCCAAAAAAAAAAAAACGACAGTGTTACCCCTTATGTTTTTTTTTCGGGTCCAAATTTTGACCTTCGATATCTCGGGTCTGGAAGCGTCTAGAGCCTCCAGTTTTCCACGCTGGTCGATGTCTCGTGGCCCTCTGTCAGAATCCAGAGTTTCAAGAAGATCGGAGGGGGTCAAAATTTCGGCCAAAAAAAAAAAAAACGACAGTGTTACCCCTTATGTTTTTTTTCTGGTCCAAATTTTGACCTTCGATATCTCGGCTCTTGAAAGGTCTAGAGCCTCCAGTTTTGCACGCTGGTCGAAGTCTCGTGGCCCTCTGTCAGAATCCAGAGTTTCAAGAAGATCGGAGGGGGTCAAAATTTCGGCCAAAAAAAAAAAATGACCGTGTTACCCCTTATGTTTTTTTTTCTGGTCCAAATTTTGACCTTCGATATCTCGGCTCTGGAAGGGTTTAGAGCCTCCATTTTTGCGCGCTGGTCGAAGTCTCGTGGCCCTCTGTCAGAATCCAGAGTTTCAAGAAGATCGGAGGGGGTCAAAATTTCGGCCAAAAAAAAAAAATGACAGTGTTACCCCTTATGTTTTTTTTTTCTGGTCCAAATTTTGACCTTCGATATCTCGGCTCTGGAAGGGTCTAGAGCCTCCATTTTTGCGCGCTGGTCGAAGTCTTGTGGCCCTCTGTCAGAATCCAGAGTTTCAAGAAGATCGGAGGGGGTCAAAATTTCGGCCAAAAAAAAAATGACAGTGTTACCCCTTATGTTTTTTTTTCTGGTCCAAATTTTGACCTTCGATATCTCGGCTCTGGAAGGGTCTAGAGCCTCCATTTTTGCGCGCTGGTCGAAGTCTCGTGGCCCTCTGTCAGAATCCAGAGTTTCAAGAAGATCGGAGGGGGTCAAAATTTCGGCCAAAAAAAAAAAATGACAGTGTTACCCCTTATGTTTTTTTTTCTGGTCCAAATTTTGACCTTCGATATCTCGGCTCTGGAAGGGTCTAGAGCCTCCATTTTTGCGCGCTGGTCGAAGTCTCATGGCCCTCTGTCAGAATCCAGAGTTTCAAGAAGATCGGAGGGGGTCAAAATTTCGGCCAAAAAAAAGGACAGTGTTACCCCATATGTTTTTTTTTTCTGGTCCAAATTTTGACCTTCGATATCTCGGCTCTGGAAGGGTCTAGAGCCTCCATTTTTGCACGCCGGTCGAAGTCTCATGGCCCTCTGTCAGAATCCAGAGTTTCAAGAAGATCGGAGGGGGTCAAAATTTCGGCCAAAAAAAACAATAAAGACAGTATTACCCCTTATGTTTTTTTTTCTGGTCCAAATTTGACCTTCAATATCTCGGCTCTGGAAGGGTCTAGAGCCTCCATTTTTGCACGCTGGTCGAAGTCTCATGGCCCTCTGTCAGAATCCAGAGTTTCAAGAAGATCGGAGGGGGTCAAAATTTCGGCCAAAAAAAGGACAGTGTTACCCCTTATGTTTTTTTTTCTGGTCCAAATTTTGACCTTCGATATCTCGGCTCTGGAAGGGTCTAGAGCCTCCATTTTTGCGCGCTGGTCGAAGTCTCGTGGCCCTCTGTCAGAATCCAGAGTTTCAAGAAGATCGGAGGGGGTCAAAATTTCGGCCAAAAACGACAGTGTTACCTCTTATGTTTTTTTTTCAGGTCAAAACTTTGACATCCGATATCTCGGCTCTGGAAGGGTCTAGAGCCTCCATTTTTGCGCGCTGGTCGAAGTCTCGTGGCCCTCTGTCAGAATCCAGAGTTTCAAGAAGATCGGAGGGGGTCAAAATTTCGGCCAAAAACGACAGTGTTACCCCTTATGTTTTTTTTCAGGTCAAAACTTTGACATCCGATATCTCGGCTCTGGAAGGGTCTAGAGCCTCCATTTTTGCGCGCTGGTCGAAGTCTCGTGGCCCTCTGTCAGAATCCAGAGTTTCAAGAAGATCGGAGGGGGTCAAAATTTCGGCCAAAAACGACAGTGTTACCCCTTATGTTTTTTTTTTTCGGGTCAAAACTTTGACATCCGATATCTCGGCTCTGGAAGGGTCTAGAGCCTCCATTTTTGCGCGCTGGTCGAAGTCTCGTGGCCCTCTGTCAGAATCCAGAGTTTCAAGAAGATCGGAGGGGGTCAAAATTTCGGCCAAAAACGACAGTGTTACCCCTTATGTTTTTTTTCAGGTCAAAACTTTGACATCCGATATCTCGGCTCTGGAAGGGTCTAGAGCCTCGATTTTTGCACGCTGGTCGAAGTCTCGTGGCCCTCTGTCAGAATCCAGAGTTTCAAGAAGATCGGAGGGGGTCAAAATTTCGGCCAAAAACGACAGTGTTACCCCTTATGTTTTTTTTTTCAGGTCAAAACTTTGACATCCGATATCTCGGCTCTGGAGGGGTCTAGAGCCTCCATTTTTGCGCGCTGGTCGAAGTCTCGTGGCCCTCTGTCAGAATCCAGAGTTTCAAGAAGATCGGAGGGGGTCAAAATTTCGGCCAAAAACGACAGTGTTACCCCTTATGTTTTTTTTTCAGGTCAAAACTTTGACATCCGATATCTCGGCTCTGGAAGGGTCTAGAGCCTCCATTTTTGCGCGCTGGTCGAAGTCTCGTGGCCCTCTGTCAGAATCCAGAGTTTCAAGAAGATCGGAGGGGGTCAAAATTTCTGCCAAAAACGACAGTGTTACCCCTTATGTTTTTTTTCAGGTCAAAACTTTGACATCCGATATCTCGGCTCTGAAAGGGTCTAGAGCCTCCATTTTTGCGCGCTGGTCGAAGTCTCGTGGCCCTCTGTCAGAATCCAGAGTTTCAAGAAGATCGGAGGGGGTCAAAATTTCGGCCAAAAACGACAGTGTTACCCCTTATGTTTTTTTTTTTTTCAGGTCAAAACTTTGACATCCGATATCTCGGCTCTGGAAGGGTCTAGAGCCTCCATTTTTGCGCGCTGGTCGAAGTCTCGTGGCCCTCTGTCAGAATCCAGAGTTTCAAGAAGATCGGAGGGGGTCAAAATTTCTGCCAAAAACAACAGTGTTACCCCTTATGTTTTTTTTTCAGCTCAAAACTTTGACATCCGATATCTCGGCTCTGGAAGGGTCTAGAGCCTCCATTTTTGCGCGCTGGTCGAAGTCTCGTGGCCCTCTGTCAGAATCCAGAGTTTCAAGAAGATCGGAGGGGGTCAAAATTTCGGCCAAAAACGACAGTGTTACCCCTTATGTTTTTTTTTCAGGTCAAAACTTTGACATCCGATATCTCGGCTCTGGAAGGGTCTAGAGCCTCCATTTTTGCGCGCTGGTCGAAGTCTCGTGGCCCTCTGTCAGAATCCAGAGTTTCAAGAAGATCGGAGGGGGTCAAAATTTCGGCCAAAAACGACAGTGTTACCCCTTATGTTTTTTTTTTTCGGGTCAAAACTTTGACATCCGATATCTCGGCTCTGGAAGGGTCTAGAGCCTCCATTTTTGCGCGCTGGTCGAAGTCTCGTGGCCCTCTGTCAGAATCCAGAGTTTCAAAAAGATCGGAGGGGGTCAAAATTTCGGCCAAAAACGACAGTGTTACCCCTTATGTTTTTTTTTCGGGTCAAAACTTTGACATCCGATATCTCGGCTCTGGAAGGGTCTAGAGCCTCCATTTTTGCGCGCTGGTCGAAGTCTCGTGGCCCTCTGTCAGAATCCAGAGTTTCAAGAAGATCGGAGGGGGTCAAAATTTCGGCCAAAAACGACAGTGTTACCCCTTATGTTTTTTTTTTCGGGTCAAAACTTTGACATCCGATATCTCGGCTCTGGAAGGGTCTAGAGCCTCCATTTTTGCGCGCTGGTCGAATTCTCGTGGCCCTCTGTCAGAATCCAGAGTTTCAAGAAGATTGGAGGGGGTCAAAATTTCGGCCAAAAACGACAGTGTTACCCCTTATGTTTTTTTTTTCAGGTCAAAACTTTGACATCCGATATCTCGGCTCTGGAAGGGTCTAGAGCCTCCATTTTTGCGCGCTGGTCGAAGTCTCGTGGCCCTCTTTCAGAATCCAGAGTTTCAAGAAGATCGGAGGGGGTCAAAATTTCGGCCAAAAACGGCAGTGTTACCCCTTATGTTTTTTTTTCAGGTCAAAACTTTGACATCCGATATCTCGGCTCTGGAAGGGTCTAGAGCCTCCATTTTTGCGCGCTGGTCAAAGTCTTGTGGCCCTCTGTCAGAATCCAGAGTTTCAAGAAGATCGGAGGGGGTCAAAATTTCGGCCAAAAACGACAGTGTTACCCCTTATGTTTTTTTTTTCAGGTCAAAACTTTGACATCCGATATCTCGGCTCTGGAGGGGTCTAGAGCCTCCATTTTTGCGCGCTGGTCGAAGTCTCGTGGCCCTCTGTCAGAATCCAGAGTTTCAAGAAGATCGGAGGGGGTCAAAATTTCGGCCAAAAACGACAGTGTTACCCCTTATGTTTTTTTTTTCGGGTCAAAACTTTGACATCCGATATCTCGGCTCTGGAAGGGTCTAGAGCCTCCATTTTTGCGCGCTGGTCGAAGTCTCGTGGCCCTCTGTCAGAATCCAGAGTTTCAAGAAGATCGGAGGGGGTCAAAATTTCGGCCAAAAACGACAGTGTTACCCCTTATGTTTTTTTTTTCAGGTCAAAACTTTGACATCCGATATCTCGGCTCTGGAAGGGTCTAGAGCCTCCATTTTTGCGCGCTGGTCGAAGTCTCGTGGCCCTCTGTCAGAATCCAGAGTTTCAAGAAGATCGGAGGGGGTCAAAATTTCGGCCAAAAACGACAGTGTTACCCCTTATGTTTTTTTTTCAGGTCAAAACTTTGACATCCGATATCTCGGCTCTGGAAGGGTCTAGAGCCTCCATTTTTGCACGCTGGTCGAAGTCTTGTGGCCCTCTGTCAGAATCCAGAGTTTCAAGAAGATCGGAGGGGGTCAAAATTTCGGCCAAAAATGACAGTGTTACCCCTTATGTTTTTTTTTTCGGGTCAAAACTTTGACATCCGATATCTCGGCTCTGGAAGGGTCTAGAGCCTCCATTTTTGCGCGCTGGTCGAAGTCTCGTGGCCCTCTGTCAGAATCCAGAGTTTCAAGAAGATCGGAGGGGGTCAAAATTTCTGCCAAAAACGACAGTGTTACCCCTTATGTTTTTTTTCAGGTCAAAACTTTGACATCCGATATCTCGGCTCTGGAAGGGTCTAGAGCCTCCATTTTTGCGCGCTGGTCGAAGTCTCGTGGCCCTCTGTCAGAATCCAGAGTTTCAAGAAGATCGGAGGGGGTCAAAATTTCGGCCAAAAACGACAGTGTTACCCCTTATGTTTTTTTTTTTCAGGTCAAAACTTTGACATCCGATATCTCGGCTCTGGAAGGGTCTAGAGCCTCCATTTTTGCGCGCTGGTCGAAGTCTCGTGGCCCTCTGTCAGAATCCAGAGTTTCAAGAAGATCGGAGGGGGTCAAAATTTCTGCCAAAAACGACAGTGTTACCCCTTATGTTTTTTTTTCAGCTCAAAACTTTGACATCCGATATCTCGGCTCTGGAAGGGTCTAGAGCCTCCATTTTTGCGCGCTGGTCGAAGTCTCGTGGCCCTCTGTCAGAATCCAGAGTTTCAAGAAGATCGGAGGGGGTCAAAATTTCGGCCAAAAACGACAGTGTTACCCCTTATGTTTTTTTTTCAGGTCAAAACTTTGACATCCGATATCTCGGCTCTGGAAGGGTCTAGAGCCTCCATTTTTGCGCGCTGGTCGAAGTCTCGTGGCCCTCTGTCAGAATCCAGAGTTTCAAGAAGATCGGAGGGGGTCAAAATTTTGGCCAAAAACGACAGTGTTACCCCTTATGTTTTTTTTTCAGGTCAAAACTTTGACATCCGATATCTCGGCTCTGGAAGGGTCTAGAGCCTCCATTTTTGCGCGCTGGTCGAAGTCTCGTGGACCTCTGTCAGAATCCAGAGTTTCAAGAAGATCGGAGGGGGTCAAAATTTCGGCCAAAAACGACAGTGTTACCCCTTATGTTTTTTTTTTCGGGTCAAAACTTTGACATCCGATATCTCGGCTCTGGAAGGGTCTAGAGCCTCCATTTTTGCGCGCTGGTCGAATTCTCGTGGCCCTCTGTCAGAATCCAGAGTTTCAAGAAGATTGGAGGGGGTCAAAATTTCGGCCAAAAACGACAGTGTTACCCCTTATGTTTTTATTTTCAGGTCAAAACTTTGACATCCGATATCTCGGCTCTGGAAGGGTCTAGAGCCTCCATTTTTGCGCGCTGGTCGAAGTCTCGTGGCCCTCTTTCAGAATCCAGAGTTTCAAGAAGATCGGAGGGGGTCAAAATTTCGGCCAAAAACGACAGTGTTACCCCTTATGTTTTTTTTTCAGGTCAAAACTTTGACATCCGATATCTCGGCTCTGGAAGGGTCTAGAGCCTCCATTTTTGCGCGCTGGTCGAAGTCTCGTGGCCCTCTGTCAGAATCCAGAGTTTCAAGAAGATCGGAGGGGGTCAAAATTTCGGCCAAAAACGACAGTGTTACCCCTTATGTTTTTTTTTTCAGGTCAAAACTTTGACATCCGATATCTCGGCTCTGGAAGGGTCTAGAGCCTCCATTTTTGCGCGCTGGTCGAAGTCTCGTGGCCCTCTGTCAGAATCCAGAGTTTCAAGAAGATCGGAGGGGGTAAAAATTTCGGCCAAAAACGACAGTGTTACCCCTTATGTTTTTTTTTCAGGTCAAAACTTTGACATCCGATATCTCGGCTCTGGAAGGGTCTAGAGCCTCCATTTTTGCGCGCTGGTCGAAGTCTCGTGGCCCTCTGTCAGAATCCAGAGTTTCAAGAAGATCGGAGGGGGTCAAAATTTCGGCCAAAAACGACAGTGTTACCCCTTATGTTTTTTTTTCGGGTCAAAACTTTGACATCCGATATCTCGGCTCTGGAAGGGTCTAGAGCCTCCATTTTTGCGCGCTGGTCGAATTCTCGTGGCCCTCTGTCAGAATCCAGAGTTTCAAGAAGATTGGAGGGGGTCAAAATTTCGGCCAAAAACGACAGTGTTACCCCTTATGTTTTTTTTTTTCAGGTCAAAACTTTGACATCCGATATCTCGGCTCTGGAAGGGTCTAGAGCCTCCATTTTTGCGCGCTGGTCGAAGTCTCGTGGCCCTCTTTCAGAATCCAGAGTTTCAAGAAGATCGGAGGGGGTCAAAATTTCGGCCAAAAACGACAGTGTTACCCCTTATGTTTTTTTTTTCAGGTCAAAACTTTGACATCCGATATCTCGGCTCTGGAAGGGTCTAGAGCCTCCATTTTTGCGCGCTGGTCGAAGTCTTGTGGCCCTCTGTCAGAATCCAGAGTTTCAAGAAGATCGGAGGGGGTCAAAATTTCGGCCAAAAACGACAGTGTTACCCCTTATGTTTTTTTTTTCAGGTCAAAACTTTGACATCCGATATCTCGGCTCTGGAGGGGTCTAGAGCCTCCATTTTTGCGCGCTGGTCGAAGTCTCGTGGCCCTCTGTCAGAATCCAGAGTTTCAAGAAGATCGGAGGGGGTCAAAATTTCGGCCAAAAACGACAGTGTTACCCCTTATGTTTTTTTTTTCGGGTCAAAACTTTGACATCCGATATCTCGGCTCTGGAAGGGTCTAGAGCCTCCATTTTTGCGCGCTGGTCGAAGTCTCGTGGCCCTCTGTCAGAATCCAGAGTTTCAAGAAGATCGGAGGGGGTCAAAATTTCGGCCAAAAACGACAGTGTTACCCCTTATGTTTTTTTTTCAGGTCAAAACTTTGACATCCGATATCTCGGCTCTGGAAGGGTCTAGAGCCTCCATTTTTGCGCGCTGGTCGAAGTCTCATGGCCCTCTGTCAGAATCCAGAGTTTCAAGAAGATCGGAGGGGGTCAAAATTTCGGCCAAAAACGACAGTGTTACCCCTTATGTTTTTTTTTCAGGTCAAAACTTTGACATCCGATATCTCGGCTCTGGAAGGGTCTAGAGCCTCCATTTTTGCGCGCTGGTCGAAGTCTCGTGGCCCTCTGTCAGAATCCAGAGTTTCAAGAAGATCGGAGGGGGTCAAAATTTCGGCAAAAAACGACAGTGTTACCCCTTATGTTTTTTTTTTCAGGTCAAAACTTTGACATCCGATATCTCGGCTCTGGAAGGGTCTAGAGCCTCCATTTTTGCGCGCTGGTCGAAGTCTTGTGGCCCTCTGTCAGAATCCAGAGTTTCAAGAAGATCGGAGGGGGTCAAAATTTCGGCCAAAAATGACAGTGTTACCCCTTATGTTTTTTTTTTCGGGTCAAAACTTTGACATCCGATATCTCGGCTCTGGAAGGGTCTAGAGCCTCCATTTTTGCGCGCTGGTCGAAGTCTCGTGGCCCTCTGTCAGAATCCAGAGTTTCAAGAAGATCGGAGGGGGTCAAAATTTCTGCCAAAAACGACAGTGTTACCCCTTATGTTTTTTTTTTTCAGCTCAAAACTTTGACATCCGATATCTCGGCTCTGGAAGGGTCTAGAGCCTCCATTTTTGCGCGCTGGTCGAAGTCTCGTGGACCTCTGTCAGAATCCAGAGTTTCAAGAAGATCGGAGGGGGTCAAAATTTCGGCCAAAAACGACAGTGTTACCCCTTATGTTTTTTTTTCAGGTCAAAACTTTGACATCCGATATCTCGGCTCTGGAAGGGTCTAGAGCCTCCATTTTTGCGCGCTGGTCGAAGTCTCGTGGCCCTCTGTCAGAATCCAGAGTTTCAAGAAGATCGGAGGGGGTCAAAATTTCGGCCAAAAACGACAGTGTTACCCCTTATGTTTTTTTTTCAGGTCAAAACTTTGACATCCGATATCTCGGCTCTGGAAGGGTCTAGAGCCTCCATTTTTGCGCGCTGGTCGAAGTCTCGTGGCCCTCTGTCAGAATCCAGAGTTTCAAGAAGATCGGAGGGGGTCAAAATTTCGGCCAAAAACGACAGTGTTACCCCTTATGTTTTTTTTTTCAGGTCAAAACTTTGACATCCGATATCTCGGCTCTGGAAGGGTCTAGAGCCTCCATTTTTGCGCGCTGGTCGAAGTCTCGTGGCCCTCTGTCAGAATCCAGAGTTTCAAGAAGATCGGAGGGGGTCAAAATTTCGGCCAAAAACGACAGTGTTACCCCTTATGTTTTTTTTTCAGGTCAAAACTTTGACATCCGATATCTCGGCTCTGGAAGGGTCTAGAGCCTCCATTTTTGCGCGCTGGTCGAAGTCTCGTGGCCCTCTGTCAGAATCCAGAGTTTCAAGAAGATCGGAGGGGGTCAAAATTTCGGTCAAAAACGACAGTGTTACCCCTTATGTTTTTTTTTTCGGGTCAAAACTTTGACATCCGATATCTCGGCTCTGGAAGGGTCTAGAGCCTCCATTTTTGCGCGCTGGTCGAATTCTCGTGGCCCTCTGTCAGAATCCAGAGTTTCAAGAAGATTGGAGGGGGTCAAAATTTCGGCCAAAAACGACAGTGTTACCCCTTATGTTTTTTTTTCAGGTCAAAACTTTGACATCCGATATCTCGGCTCTGGAAGGGTCTAGAGCCTCCATTTTTGCGCGCTGGTCGAAGTCTCGTGGCCCTCTTTCAGAATCCAGAGTTTCAAGAAGATCGGAGGGGGTCAAAATTTCGGCCAAAAACGACAGTGTTACCCCTTATGTTTTTTTTTCAGGTCAAAACTTTGACATCCGATATCTCGGCTCTGGAAGGGTCTAGAGCCTCCATTTTTGCGCGCTGGTCGAAGTCTTGTGGCCCTCTGTCAGAATCCAGAGTTTCAAGAAGATCGGAGGGGGTCAAAATTTCGGCCAAAAACGACAGTGTTACCCCTTATGTTTTTTTTTTTCAGGTCAAAACTTTGACATCCGATATCTCGGCTCTGGAAGGGTCTAGAGCCTCCATTTTTGCGCGCTGGTCGAAGTCTCGTGGCCCTCTGTCAGAATCCAGAGTTTCAAGAAGATCGGAGGGGGTCAAAATTTCGGCCAAAAACGACAGTGTTACCCCTTATGTTTTTTTTTTCAGGTCAAAACTTTGACATCCGATATCTCGGCTCTGGAAGGGTCTAGAGCCTCCATTTTTGCGCGCTGGTCGAAGTCTCGTGGCCCTCTGTCAGAATCCAGAGTTTCAAGAAGATTGGAGGGGGTCAAAATTTCGGCCAAAAACGACAGTGTTACCCCTTATGTTTTTTTTTCAGGTCAAAACTTTGACATCCGATATCTCGGCTCTGGAAGGGTCTAGAGCCTCCATTTTTGCGCGCTGGTCGAAGTCTCGTGGCCCTCTGTCAGAATCCAGAGTTTCAAGAAGATCGGAGGGAGTCAAAATTTCGGCCAAAAACGACAGTGTTACCCCTTATGTTTTTTTTTTTCAGGTCAAAACTTTGACATCCGATATCTCGGCTCTGGAAGGGTCTAGAGCCTCCATTTTTGCGCGCTGGTCGAAGTCTTGTGGCCCTCTGTCAGAATCCAGAGTTTCAAGAAGATCGGAGGGGGTCAAAATTTCGGCCAAAAATGACAGTGTTACCCCTTATGTTTTTTTTTCAGGTCAAAACTTTGACATCCGATATCTCGGCTCTGGAAGGGTCTAGAGCCTCCATTTTTGCGCGCTGGTCGAAGTCTTGTGGCCCTCTGTCAGAATCCAGAGTTTCAAGAAGATCGGAGGGGGTCAAAATTTCGGCCAAAAACGACAGTGTTACCCCTTATGTTTTTTTTTTCAGGTCAAAACTTTGACATCCGATATCTCGGCTCTGGAGGGGTCTAGACCCTCCATTTTTGCGCGCTGGTCGAAGTCTCGTGGCCCTCTGTCAGAATCCAGAGTTTCAAGAAGATCGGAGGGGGTCAAAATTTCGGCCAAAAACGACAGTGTTACCCCTTATGTTTTTTTTTTCGGGTCAAAACTTTGACATCCGATATCTCGGCTCTGGAAGGGTCTAGAGCCTCCATTTTTGCGCGCTGGTCGAAGTCTCGTGGCCCTCTGTCAGAATCCAGAGTTTCAAGAAGATCGGAGGGGGTCAAAATTTCGGCCAAAAACGACAGTGTTACCCCTTATGTTTTTTTTTTTCAGGTCAAAACTTTGACATCCGATATCTCGGCTCTGGAAGGGTCTAGAGCCTCCATTTTTGCGCGCTGGTCGAAGTCTCGTGGCCCTCTGTCAGAATCCAGAGTTTCAAGAAGATTGGAGGGGGTCAAAATTTCGGCCAAAAACGACAGTGTTACCCCTTATGTTTTTTTTTTCAGGTCAAAACTTTGACATCCGATATCTCGGCTCTGGAAGGGTCTAGAGCCTCCATTTTTGCGCGCTGGTCGAAGTCTCGTGGCCCTCTGTCAGAATCCAGAGTTTCAAGAAGATCGGAGGGGGTCAAAATTTCGGCCAAAAACGACAGTGTTACCCCTTATGTTTTTTTTTTCAGGTCAAAACTTTGACATCCGATATCTCGGCTCTGGAAGGGTCTAGAGCCTCCATTTTTGCGCGCTGGTCGAAGTCTTGTGGCCCTCTGTCAGAATCCAGAGTTTCAAGAAGATCGGAGGGGGTCAAAATTTCGGCCAAAAATGACAGTGTTACCCCTTATGTTTTTTTTTTTCGGGTCAAAACTTTGACATCCGATATCTCGGCTCTGGAAGGGTCTAGAGCCTCCATTTTTGCGCGCTGGTCGAAGTCTCGTGGCCCTCTGTCAGAATCCAGAGTTTCAAGAAGATTGGAGGGGGTCAAAATTTCGGCCAAAAACGACAGTGTTACCCCTTATGTTTTTTTTTTTCAGGTCAAAACTTTGACATCCGATATCTCGGCTCTGGAAGGGTCTAGAGCCTCCATTTTTGCGCGCTGGTCGAAGTCTCGTGGCCCTCTTTCAGAATCCAGAGTTTCAAGAAGATCGGAGGGGGTCAAAATTTCGGCCAAAAACGACAGTGTTACCCCTTATGTTTTTTTTTCAGGTCAAAACTTTGACATCCGATATCTCGGCTCTGGAAGGGTCTAGAGCCTCCATTTTTGCGCGCTGGTCGAAGTCTTGTGGCCCTCTGTCAGAATCCAGAGTTTCAAGAAGATCGGAGGGGGTCAAAATTTCGGCCAAAAATGACAGTGTTACCCCTTATGTTTTTTTTTTCGGGTCAAAACTTTGACATCCGATATCTCGGCTCTGGAAGGGTCTAGAGCCTCCATTTTTGCGCGCTGGTCGAAGTCTCGTGGCCCTCTGTCAGAATCCAGAGTTTCAAGAAGATCGGAGGGGGTCAAAATTTCGGCCAAAAACGACAGTGTTACCCCTTATGTTTTTTTTTCAGGTCAAAACTTTGACATCCGATATCTCGGCTCTGGAAGGGTCTAGAGCCTCCATTTTTGCGCGCTGGTCGAAGTCTCGTGGCCCTCTGTCAGAATCCAGAGTTTCAAGAAGATCGGAGGGGGTCAAAATTTCGGCCAAAAACGACAGTGTTACCCCTTATGTTTTTTTTTCAGGTCAAAACTTTGACATCCGATATCTCGGCTCTGGAAGGGTCTAGAGCCTCCATTTTTGCGCGCTGGTCGAAGTCTCGTGGCCCTCTGTCAGAATCCAGAGTTTCAAGAAGATCGGAGGGGGTCAAAATTTCGGCCAAAAACGACAGTGTTACCCCTTATGTTTTTTTTTCAGGTCAAAACTTTGACATCCGATATCTCGGCTCTGGAAGGGTCTAGAGCCTCCATTTTTGCGCGCTGGTCGAAGTCTCGTGGCCCTCTGTCAGAATCCAGAGTTTCAAGAAGATCGGAGGGGGTCAAAATTTCGGCCAAAAACGACAGTGTTACCCCTTATGTTTTTTTTTCAGGTCAAAACTTTGACATCCGATATCTCGGCTCTGGAAGGGTCTAGAGCCTCCATTTTTGCGCGCTGGTCGAAGTCTCGTGGCCCTCTGTCAGAATCCAGAGTTTCAAGAAGATCGGAGGGGGTCAAAATTTCGGTCAAAAACGACAGTGTTACCCCTTATGTTTTTTTTTTCGGGTCAAAACTTTGACATCCGATATCTCGGCTCTGGAAGGGTCTAGAGCCTCCATTTTTGCGCGCTGGTCGAATTCTCGTGGCCCTCTGTCAGAATCCAGAGTTTCAAGAAGATTGGAGGGGGTCAAAATTTCGGCCAAAAACGACAGTGTTACCCCTTATGTTTTTTTTTCAGGTCAAAACTTTGACATCCGATATCTCGGCTCTGGAAGGGTCTAGAGCCTCCATTTTTGCGCGCTGGTCGAAGTCTCGTGGCCCTCTTTCAGAATCCAGAGTTTCAAGAAGATCGGAGGGGGTCAAAATTTCGGCCAAAAACGACAGTGTTACCCCTTATGTTTTTTTTTCAGGTCAAAACTTTGACATCCGATATCTCGGCTCTGGAAGGGTCTAGAGCCTCCATTTTTGCGCGCTGGTCGAAGTCTTGTGGCCCTCTGTCAGAATCCAGAGTTTCAAGAAGATCGGAGGGGGTCAAAATTTCTGCCAAAAACGACAGTGTTACCCCTTATGTTTTTTTTTTTCAGGTCAAAACTTTGACATCCGATATCTCGGCTCTGGAAGGGTCTAGAGCCTCCATTTTTGCGCGCTGGTCGAAGTCTCGTGGCCCTCTGTCAGAATCCAGAGTTTCAAGAAGATCGGAGGGGGTCAAAATTTCGGCCAAAAACGACAGTGTTACCCCTTATGTTTTTTTTTTCAGGTCAAAACTTTGACATCCGATATCTCGGCTCTGGAAGGGTCTAGAGCCTCCATTTTTGCGCGCTGGTCGAAGTCTCGTGGCCCTCTGTCAGAATCCAGAGTTTCAAGAAGATTGGAGGGGGTCAAAATTTCGGCCAAAAACGACAGTGTTACCCCTTATGTTTTTTTTTTCAGGTCAAAACTTTGACATCCGATATCTCGGCTCTGGAAGGGTCTAGAGCCTCCATTTTTGCGCGCTGGTCGAAGTCTCGTGGCCCTCTGTCAGAATCCAGAGTTTCAAGAAGATCGGAGGGGGTCAAAATTTCGGCCAAAAACGACAGTGTTACCCCTTATGTTTTTTTTTTTCAGGTCAAAACTTTGACATCCGATATCTCGGCTCTGGAAGGGTCTAGAGCCTCCATTTTTGCGCGCTGGTCGAAGTCTTGTGGCCCTCTGTCAGAATCCAGAGTTTCAAGAAGATCGGAGGGGGTCAAAATTTCGGCCAAAAATGACAGTGTTACCCCTTATGTTTTTTTTTCAGGTCAAAACTTTGACATCCGATATCTCGGCTCTGGAAGGGTCTAGAGCCTCCATTTTTGCGCGCTGGTCGAAGTCTTGTGGCCCTCTGTCAGAATCCAGAGTTTCAAGAAGATCGGAGGGGGTCAAAATTTCGGCCAAAAACGACAGTGTTACCCCTTATGTTTTTTTTTTCAGGTCAAAACTTTGACATCCGATATCTCGGCTCTGGAGGGGTCTAGACCCTCCATTTTTGCGCGCTGGTCGAAGTCTCGTGGCCCTCTGTCAGAATCCAGAGTTTCAAGAAGATCGGAGGGGGTCAAAATTTCGGCCAAAAACGACAGTGTTACCCCTTATGTTTTTTTTTTCGGGTCAAAACTTTGACATCCGATATCTCGGCTCTGGAAGGGTCTAGAGCCTCCATTTTTGCGCGCTGGTCGAAGTCTCGTGGCCCTCTGTCAGAATCCAGAGTTTCAAGAAGATCGGAGGGGGTCAAAATTTCGGCCAAAAACGACAGTGTTACCCCTTATGTTTTTTTTTTTCAGGTCAAAACTTTGACATCCGATATCTCGGCTCTGGAAGGGTCTAGAGCCTCCATTTTTGCGCGCTGGTCGAAGTCTCGTGGCCCTCTGTCAGAATCCAGAGTTTCAAGAAGATTGGAGGGGGTCAAAATTTCGGCCAAAAACGACAGTGTTACCCCTTATGTTTTTTTTTCAGGTCAAAACTTTGACATCCGATATCTCGGCTCTGGAAGGGTCTAGAGCCTCCATTTTTGCGCGCTGGTCGAAGTCTCGTGGCCCTCTGTCAGAATCCAGAGTTTCAAGAAGATCGGAGGGGGTCAAAATTTCGGCCAAAAACGACAGTGTTACCCCTTATGTTTTTTTTTTCAGGTCAAAACTTTGACATCCGATATCTCGGCTCTGGAAGGGTCTAGAGCCTCCATTTTTGCGCGCTGGTCGAAGTCTTGTGGCCCTCTGTCAGAATCCAGAGTTTCAAGAAGATCGGAGGGGGTCAAAATTTCGGCCAAAAATGACAGTGTTACCCCTTATGTTTTTTTTTTTCGGGTCAAAACTTTGACATCCGATATCTCGGCTCTGGAAGGGTCTAGAGCCTCCATTTTTGCGCGCTGGTCGAAGTCTCGTGGCCCTCTGTCAGAATCCAGAGTTTCAAGAAGATTGGAGGGGGTCAAAATTTCGGCCAAAAACGACAGTGTTACCCCTTATGTTTTTTTTTTTCAGGTCAAAACTTTGACATCCGATATCTCGGCTCTGGAAGGGTCTAGAGCCTCCATTTTTGCGCGCTGGTCGAAGTCTCGTGGCCCTCTTTCAGAATCCAGAGTTTCAAGAAGATCGGAGGGGGTCAAAATTTCGGCCAAAAACGACAGTGTTACCCCTTATGTTTTTTTTTCAGGTCAAAACTTTGACATCCGATATCTCGGCTCTGGAAGGGTCTAGAGCCTCCATTTTTGCGCGCTGGTCGAAGTCTCGTGGCCCTCTGTCAGAATCCAGAGTTTCAAGAAGATCGGAGGGGGTCAAAATTTCGGCCAAAAACGACAGTGTTACCCCTTATGTTTTTTTTTCAGGTCAAAACTTTGACATCCGATATCTCGGCTCTGGAAGGGTCTAGAGCCTCCATTTTTGCGCGCTGGTCGAAGTCTCGTGGCCCTCTGTCAGAATCCAGAGTTTCAAGAAGATCGGAGGGGGTCAAAATTTCGGCCAAAAACGACAGTGTTACCCCTTATGTTTTTTTTTCAGGTCAAAACTTTGACATCCGATATCTCGGCTCTGGAGGGGTCTAGAGCCTCCATTTTTGCGCGCTGGTCGAAGTCTCGTGGCCCTCTGTCAGAATCCAGAGTTTCAAGAAGATCGGAGGGGGTCAAAATTTCGGCCAAAAATGACAGTGTTACCCCTTATGTTTTTTTTTCAGGTCAAAACTTTGACATCCGATATCTCGGCTCTGGAAGGGTCTAGAGCCTCCATTTTTGCGCGCTGGTCGAAGTCTCGTGGCCCTCTGTCAGAATCCAGAGTTTCAAGAAGATCGGAGGGGGTCAAAATTTCTGCCAAAAACGACAGTGTTACCCCTTATGTTTTTTTTCAGGTCAAAACTTTGACACCCGATATCTCGGCTCTGGAAGGGTCTAGAGCCACCATTTTTGCGCGCTGGTCGAAGTCTCGTGGCCCTCTGTCAGAATCCAGAGTTTCAAGAAGATCGGAGGGGGTCAAAATTTCGGCCAAAAACGACAGTGTTACCCCTTATGTTTTTTTTTTTTTCAGATCAAACTTTGACATCCGATATCTCGGCTCTGGAAGGGTCTAGAGCCTCCATTTTTGCGCGCTGGTCGAAGTCTCGTGGCCCTCTGTCAGAATCCAGAGTTTCAAGAAGATCGGAGGGGGTCAAAATTTCTGCCAAAAACAACAGTGTTACCCCTTATGTTTTTTTTTTCAGCTCAAAACTTTGACATCCGATATCTCGGCTCTGGAAGGGTCTAGAGCCTCCATTTTTGCGCGCTGGTCGAAGTCTCGTGGCCCTCTGTCAGAATCCAGAGTTTCAAGAAGATCGGAGGGGGTCAAAATTTCGGCCAAAAACGACAGTGTTACCCCTTATGTTTTTTTTTCAGGTCAAAACTTTGACATCCGATATCTCGGCTCTGGAAGGGTCTAGAGCCTCCATTTTTGCGCGCTGGTCGAAGTCTCGTGGCCCTCTGTCAGAATCCAGAGTTTCAAGAAGATCGGAGGGGGTCAAAATTTCGGCCAAAAACGACAGTGTTACCCCTTATGTTTTTTTTTTCAGGTCAAAACTTTGACATCCGATATCTCAGCTCTGGAAGGGTCTAGAGCCTCCATTTTTGCGCGCTGGTCGAAGTCTCGTGGCCCTCTGTCAGAATCCAGAGTTTCAAGAAGATCGGAGGGGGTCAAAATTTCGGCCAAAAACGACAGTGTTACCCCTTATGTTTTTTTTTCAGGTCAAAACTTTGACATCCGATATCTCGGCTCTGGAAGGGTCTAGAGCCTCCATTTTTGCGCGCTGGTCGAAGTCTCGTGGCCCTCTGTCAGAATCCAGAGTTTCAAGAAGATCGGAGGGGGTCAAAATTTCGGTCAAAAACGACAGTGTTACCCCTTATGTTTTTTTTTTCGGGTCAAAACTTTGACATCCGATATCTCGGCTCTGGAAGGGTCTAGAGCCTCCATTTTTGCGCGCTGGTCGAATTCTCGTGGCCCTCTGTCAGAATCCAGAGTTTCAAGAAGATTGGAGGGGGTCAAAATTTCGGCCAAAAACGACAGTGTTACCCCTTATGTTTTTTTTTTCAGGTCAAAACTTTGACATCCGATATCTCGGCTCTGGAAGGGTCTAGAGCCTCCATTTTTGCGCGCTGGTCGAAGTCTCGTGGCCCTCTTTCAGAATCCAGAGTTTCAAGAAGATCGGAGGGGGTCAAAATTTCGGCCAAAAACGACAGTGTTACCCCTTATGTTTTTTTTTCAGGTCAAAACTTTGACATCCGATATCTCGGCTCTGGAAGGGTCTAGAGCCTCCATTTTTGCGCGCTGGTCGAAGTCTTGTGGCCCTCTGTCAGAATCCAGAGTTTCAAGAAGATCGGAGGGGGTCAAAATTTCGGCCAAAAACGACAGTGTTACCCCTTATGTTTTTTTTTTCGGGTCAAAACTTTGACATCCGATATCTCGGCTCTGGAGGGGTCTAGAGCCTCCATTTTTGCGCGCTGGTCGAAGTCTCGTGGCCCTCTGTCAGAATCCAGAGTTTCAAGAAGATCGGAGGGGGTCAAAATTTCGGCCAAAAACGACAGTGTTACCCCTTATGTTTTTTTTTTCGGGTCAAAACTTTGACATCCGATATCTCGGCTCTGGAAGGGTCTAGAGCCTCCATTTTTGCGCGCTGGTCGAAGTCTCGTGGCCCTCTGTCAGAATCCAGAGTTTCAAGAAGATCGGAGGGGGTCAAAATTTCGGCCAAAAATGACAGTGTTACCCCTTATGTTTTTTTTTTTCGGGTCAAAACTTTGACATCCGATATCTCAGCTCTGGAAGGGTCTAGAGCCTCCATTTTTGCGCGCTGGTCGAAGTCTCGTGGCCCTCTGTCAGAATCCAGAGTTTCAAGAAGATCGGAGGGGGTCAAAATTTCTGCCAAAAATGACAGTGTTACCCCTTATGTTTTTTTTTTCAGGTCAAAACTTTGACATCCGATATCTCGGCTCTGGAAGGGTCTAGAGCCTCCATTTTTGCGCGCTGGTCGAAGTCTCGTGGCCCTCTGTCAGAATCCAGAGTTTCAAGAAGATCGGAGGGGGTCAAAATTTCGGCCAAAAATGACAGTGTTACCCCTTATGTTTTTTTTTTTCAGGTCAAAACTTTGACATCCGATATCTCGGCTCTGGAAGGGTCTAGAGCCTCCATTTTTGCGCGCTGGTCGAAGTCTCGTGGCCCTCTGTCAGAATCCAGAGTTTCAAGAAGATCGGAGGGGGTCAAAATTTCTGCCAAAAACGACAGTGTTACCCCTTATGTTTTTTTTTTCAGCTCAAAACTTTGACATCCGATATCTCGGCTCTGGAAGGGTCTAGAGCCTCCATTTTTGCGCGCTGGTCGAAGTCTCGTGGCCCTCTGTCAGAATCCAGAGTTTCAAGAAGATCGGAGGGGGTCAAAATTTCGGCCAAAAACGACAGTGTTACCCCTTATGTTTTTTTTTTCGGGTCAAAACTTTGACATCCGATATCTCGGCTCTGGAAGGGTCTAGAGCCTCCATTTTTGCGCGCTGGTCGAAGTCTCGTGGCCCTCTGTCAGAATCCAGAGTTTCAAGAAGATCGGAGGGGGTCAAAATTTCGGCCAAAAACGACAGTGTTACCCCTTATGTTTTTTTTTTCGGGTGAAAACTTTGACATCCGATATCTCGGCTCTGGAAGGGTCTAGAGCCTCCATTTTTGCGCGCTGGTCGAAGTCTCGTGGCCCTCTGTCAGAATCCAGAGTTTCAAGAAGATCGGAGGGGGTAAAAATTTCGGCCAAAAACGACAGTGTTACCCCTTATGTTTTTTTTCAGGTCAAAACTTTGACATCCGATATCTCGGCTCTGGAAGGGTCTAGAGCCTCCATTTTTGCGCGCTGGTCGAAGTCTCGTGGCCCTCTGTCAGAATCCAGAGTTTCAAGAAGATCGGAGGGGGTCAAAATTTCGGCCAAAAACGACAGTGTTACCCCTTATGTTTTTTTTTTTTCGGGTCAAAACTTTGACATCCGATATCTCGGCTCTGGAAGGGTCTAGAGCCTCCATTTTTGCGCGCTGGTCGAATTCTCGTGGCCCTCTGTCAGAATCCAGAGTTTAAAGAAGATTGGAGGGGGTCAAAATTTCGGCCAAAAACGACAGTGTTACCCCTTATGTTTTTTTTTTTCAGGTCAAAACTTTGACATCCGATATCTCGGCTCTGGAAGGGTCTAGAGCCTCCATTTTTGCGCGCTGGTCGAAGTCTCGTGGCCCTCTTTCAGAATCCAGAGTTTCAAGAAGATCGGAGGGGGTCAAAATTTCGGCCAAAAACGACAGTGTTACCCCTTATGTTTTTTTTTCAGGTCAAAACTTTGACATCCGATATCTCGGCTCTGGAAGGGTCTAGAGCCTCCATTTTTGCGCGCTGGTCGAAGTCTTGTGGCCCTCTGTCAGAATCCAGAGTTTCAAGAAGATCGGAGGGGGTCAAAATTTCGGCCAAAAACGACAGTGTTACCCCTTATGTTTTTTTTTCAGGTCAAAACTTTGACATCCGATATCTCGGCTCTGGAGGGGTCTAGAGCCTCCATTTTTGCGCGCTGGTCGAAGTCTCGTGGCCCTCTGTCAGAATCCAGAGTTTCAAGAAGATCGGAGGGGGTCAAAATTTCGGCCAAAAACGACAGTGTTACCCCTTATGTTTTTTTTTTCGGGTCAAAACTTTGACATCCGATATCTCGGCTCTGGAAGGGTCTAGAGCCTCCATTTTTGCGCGCTGGTCGAAGTCTCGTGGCCCTCTGTCAGAATCCAGAGTTTCAAGAAGATCGGAGGGGGTCAAAATTTCGGCCAAAAACGACAGTGTTACCCCTTATGTTTTTTTTTTCAGGTCAAAACTTTGACATCCGATATCTCGGCTCTGGAAGGGTCTAGAGCCTCCATTTTTGCGCGCTGGTCGAAGTCTCATGGCCCTCTGTCAGAATCCAGAGTTTCAAGAAGATCGGAGGGGGTCAAAATTTTGGCCAAAAACGACAGTGTTACCCCTTATGTTTTTTTTTCAGGTCAAAACTTTGACATCCGATATCTCGGCTCTGGAAGGGTCTAGAGCCTCCATTTTTGCGCGCTGGTCGAAGTCTCGTGGCCCTCTGTCAGAATCCAGAGTTTCAAGAAGATCGGAGGGGGTCAAAATTTCGGCCAAAAACGACAGTGTTACCCCTTATGTTTTTTTTTCAGGTCAAAACTTTGACATCCGATATCTCGGCTCTGGAAGGGTCTAGAGCCTCCATTTTTGCGCGCTGGTCGAAGTCTTGTGGCCCTCTGTCAGAATCCAGAGTTTCAAGAAGATCGGAGGGGGTCAAAATTTCGGCCAAAAATGACAGTGTTACCCCTTATGGTTTTTTTTTCGGGTCAAAACTTTGACATCCGATATCTCGGCTCTGGAAGGGTCTAGAGCCTCCATTTTTGCGCGCTGGTAAAAGTCTCGTGGCCCTCTGTCAGAATCCAGAGTTTCAAGAAGATCGGAGGGGGTCAAAATTTCTGCCAAAAACGACAGTGTTACCCCTTATTTTTTTTTTTTCAGGTCAAAACTTTGACATCCGATATCTCGGCTCTGGAAGGGTCTAGAGCCTCCATTTTTGCGCGCTGGTCGAAGTCTCGTGGCCCTCTGTCAGAATCCAGAGTTTCAAGAAGATCGGAGGGGGTCAAAATTTCGGCCAAAAACGACAGTGTTACCCCTTATGTTTTTTTTTTTCAGGTCAAAACTTTGACATCCGATATCTCGGCTCTGGAAGGGTCTAGAGCCTCCATTTTTGCGCGCTGGTCGAAGTCTCGTGGCCCTCTGTCAGAATCCAGAGTTTCAAGAAGATCGGAGGGGGTCAAAATTTCTGCCAAAAACGACAGTGTTACCCCTTATGTTTTTTTTTTCAGCTCAAAACTTTGACATCCGATATCTCGGCTCTGGAAGGGTCTAGAGCCTCCATTTTTGCGCGCTGGTCGAAGTCTCGTGGCCCTCTGTCAGAATCCAGAGTTTCAAGAAGATCGGAGGGGGTCAAAATTTCGGCCAAAAACGACAGTGTTGCCCCTTATGTTTTTTTTTCAGGTCAAAACTTTGACATCCGATATCTCGGCTCTGGAAGGGTCTAGAGCCTCCATTTTTGCGCGCTGGTCGAAGTCTCGTGGCCCTCTGTCAGAATCCAGAGTTTCAAGAAGATCGGAGGGGGTCAAAATTTCGGCCAAAAACGACAGTGTTACCCCTTATGTTTTTTTTTTTCAGGTCAAAACTTTGACATCCAATATCTCGGCTCTGGAAGGGTCTAGAGCCTCCATTTTTGCGCGCTGGTCGAAGTCTCGTGGCCCTCTGTCAGAATCCAGAGTTTCAAGAAGATCGGAGGGGGTCAAAATTTTGGCCAAAAACGACAGTGTTACCCCTTATGTTTTTTTTTCAGGTCAAAACTTTGACATCCGATATCTCGGCTCTGGAAGGGTCTAGAGCCTCCATTTTTGCGCGCTGGTCGAAGTCTCGTGGACCTCTGTCAGAATCCAGAGTTTCAAGAAGATCGGAGGGGGTCAAAATTTCGGCCAAAAACGACAGTGTTACCCCTTATGTTTTTTTTTTCGGGTCAAAACTTTGACATCCGATATCTCGGCTCTGGAAGGGTCTAGAGCCTCCATTTTTGCGCGCTGGTCGAAGTCTCGTGGCCCTCTGTCAGAATCCAGAGTTTCAAGAAGATTGGAGGGGGTCAAAATTTCGGCCAAAAACGACAGTGTTACCCCTTATGTTTTTATTTTCAGGTCAAAACTTTGACATCTGATATCTCGACTCTGGAAGGGTCTAGAGCCTCCATTTTTGCGCGCTGGTCGAAGTCTCGTGGCCCTCTTTCAGAATCCAGAGTTTCAAGAAGATCGGAGGGGGTCAAAATTTCGGCCAAAAACGACAGTGTTACCCCTTATGTTTTCTTTTCAGGTCAAAACTTTGACATCCGATATCTCGGCTCTGGAAGGGTCTAGAGCCTCCATTTGTGCGCGCTGGTCGAAGTCTTGTGGCCCTCTGTCAGAAACCAGAGTTTCAAGAAGATCGGAGGGGGTCAAAATTTCGGCCAAAAACGACAGTGTTACCCCTTATGTTTTTTTTTTCAGGTCAAAACTTTGACATCCGATATCTCGGCTCTGGAGGGGTCTAGAGCCTCCATTTTTGCGTGCTGGTCGAAGTCTCGTGGCCCTCTGTCAGAATCCAGAGTTTCAAGAAGATCGGAGGGGGTCAAAATTTCGGCCAAAAACGACAGTGTTACCCCTTATGTTTTTTTTTTCGGGTCAAAACTTTGACATCCGATATCTCGGCTCTGGAAGGGTCTAGAGCCTCCGTTTTTGCGCGCTGGTCGAAGTCTCGTGGCCCTCTGTCAGAATCCAGAGTTTCAAGAAGATCGGAGGGGGTCAAAATTTCGGCCAAAAACGACAGTGTTACCCCTTATGTTTTTTTTTTCAGGTCAAAACTTTGACATCCGATATCTCGGCTCTGGAAGGGTCTAGAGCCTCCATTTTTGCGCGCTGGTCGAAGTCTCGTGGCCCTCTGTCAGAATCCAGAGTTTCAAGAAGATCGGAGGGGGTCAAAATTTCGGCCAAAAACGACAGTGTTACCCCTTATGTTTTTTTTTCAGGTCAAAACTTTGACATCCGATATCTCGGCTCTGGAAGGGTCTAGAGCCTCCATTTTTGCGCGCTGGTCGAAGTCTCGTGGCCCTCTGTCAGAATCCAGAGTTTCAAGAAGATCGGAGGGGGTCAAAATTTCGGCCAAAAACGACAGTGTTACCCCTTATGTTTTTTTTTTCAGGTCAAAACTTTGACATCCGATATCTCGGCTCTGGAAGGGTCTAGAGCCTCCATTTTTGCGCGCTGGTCGAAGTCTTGTGGCCCTCTGTCAGAATCCAGAGTTTCAAGAAGATCGGAGGGGGTCAAAATTTCGGCCAAAAATGACAGTGTTACCCCTTATGTTTTTTTTTTCGGGTCAAAACTTTGACATCCGATATCTCGGCTCTGGAAGGGTCTAGAGCCTCCATTTTTGCGCGCTGGTCGAAGTCTCGTGGCCCTCTGTCAGAATCCAGAGTTTCAAGAAGATTGGAGGGGGTCAAAATTTCGGCCAAAAACGACAGTGTTACCCCTTATGTTTTTTTTTTCAGGTCAAAACTTTGACATCCGATATCTCGGCTCTGGAAGGGTCTAGAGTCTCCATTTTTGCGCGCTGGTCGAAGTCTCGTGGCCCTCTTTCAGAATCCAGAGTTTCAAGAAGATCGGAGGGGGTCAAAATTTCGGCCAAAAACGACAGTGTTACCCCTTATGTTTTTTTTTTCAGGTCAAAACTTTGACATCCGATATCTCGGCTCTGGAAGGGTCTAGAGCCTCCATTTTTGCGCGCTGGTCGAAGTCTTGTGGCCCTCTGTCAGAATCCAGAGTTTCAAGAAGATCGGAGGGGGTCAAAATTTCGGCCAAAAACGACAGTGTTACCCCTTATGTTTTTTTTTCGGGTCAAAACTTTGACATCCGATATCTCGGCTCTGGAAGGGTCTAGAGCCTCCATTTTTGCGCGCTGGTCGAAGTCTCGTGGCCCTCTGTCAGAATCCAGAGTTTCAAGAAGATTGGAGGGGGTCAAAATTTCGGCCAAAAACGACAGTGTTACCCCTTATGTTTTTTTTTTCAGGTCAAAACTTTGACATCCGATATCTCGGCTCTGGAAGGGTCTAGAGCCTCCATTTTTGCGCGCTGGTCGAAGTCTCGTGGCCCTCTTTCAGAATCCAGAGTTTCAAGAAGATCGGAGGGGGTCAAAATTTCGGCCAAAAACGACAGTGTTACCCCTTATGTTTTTTTTTCAGGTCAAAACTTTGACATCCGATATCTCGGCTCTGGAAGGGTCTAGAGCCTCCATTTTTGCGCGCTGGTCGAAGTCTTGTGGCCCTCTGTCAGAATCCAGAGTTTCAAGAAGATCGGAGGGGGTCAAAATTTCGGCCAAAAACGACAGTGTTACCCCTTATGTTTTTTTTTCAGGTCAAAACTTTGACATCCGATATCTCGGCTCTGGAGGGGTCTAGAGCCTCCATTTTTGCGCGCTGGTCGAAGTCTCGTGGCCCTCTGTCAGAATCCAGAGTTTCAAGAAGATCGGAGGGGGTCAAAATTTCGGCCAAAAACGACAGTGTTACCCCTTATGTTTTTTTTTTTCGGGTCAAAACTTTGACATCCGATATCTCGGCTCTGGAAGGGTCTAGAGCCTCCATTTTTGCGCGCTGGTCGAAGTCTCGTGGCCCTCTGTCAGAATCCAGAGTTTCAAGAAGATCGGAGGGGGTCAAAATTTCGGCCAAAAACGACAGTGTTACCCCTTATGTTTTTTTTTTCAGGTCAAAACTTTGACATCCGATATCTCGGCTCTGGAAGGGTCTAGAGCCTCCATTTTTGCGCGCTGGTCGAATTCTCATGGCCCTCTGTCAGAATCCAGAGTTTCAAGAAGAGCGGAGGGGGTCAAAATTTCGGCCAAAAACGACAGTGTTACCCCTTATGTTTTTTTTTTCAGGTCAAAACTTTGACATCCGATATCTCGGCTCTGGAAGGGTCTAGAGCCTCCATTTTTGCGCGCTGGTCGAAGTCTTGTGGCCCTCTGTCAGAATCCAGAGTTTCAAGAAGATCGGAGGGGGTCAAAATTTCGGCCAAAAACGACAGTGTTACCCCTTATGTTTTTTTTTTCGGGTCAAAACTTTGACATCCGATATCTCGGCTCTGGAAGGGTCTAGAGCCTCCATTTTTGCGCGCTGGTCGAAGTCTCGTGGCCCTCTGTCAGAATCCAGAGTTTCAAGAAGATCGGAGGGGGTCAAAATTTGGACCTGAAAAAAAAAACATAAGGGGTAACACTGTCTTTTTTTTTTTTTTGGCCGAAATTTTGACCCCCTCCGATCTTCTTGAAACTCTGGATTCTGACAGAGGGCCACGAGACTTCGACCAGCGCGCAAAAATGGAGGCTCTAGACCCTTCCAGAGCCGAGATATCGGATGTCAAAGTTTTGACCTGAAAAAAAAAACATAAGGGGTAACACTGTCGTTTTTGGCCGAAATTTTGACCCCCTCCGATCTTCTTGAAACTCTGGATTCTGACAGAGGGCCACGAGACTTCGACCAGCGCGCAAAAATGGAGGCTCTAGACCCTTCCAGAGCCGAGATATCGGATGTCAAAGTTTTGACCCGAAAAAAAACATAAGGGGTAACACTGTCGTTTTTGGCCGAAATTTTGACCCCCTCCGATCTTCTTGAAACTCTGGATTCTGACAGAGGGCCACGAGACTTCGACCAGCGCGCAAAAATGGAGGCTCTAGACCCCTCCAGAGCCGAGATATCGGATGTCAAAGTTTTGACCTGAAAAAAAAACATAAGGGGTAACACTGTCGTTTTTGGCCGAAATTTTGACCCCCTCCGATCTTCTTGAAACTCTGGATTCTGACAGAGGGCCACAAGACTTCGACCAGCGCGCAAAAATGGAGGCTCTAGACCCTTCCAGAGCCGAGATATCGGATGTCAAAGTTTTGACCTGAAAAAAAAACATAAGGGGTAACACTGTCGTTTTTGGCCGAAATTTTGACCCCCTCCGATCTTCTTGAAACTCTGGATTCTGAAAGAGGGCCACGAGACTTCGACCAGCGCGCAAAAATGGAGGCTTTAGACCCTTCCAGAGCCGAGATATCGGATGTCAAAGTTTTGACCTGAAAAAAAAAACATAAGGGGTAACACTGTCGTTTTTGGCCGAAATTTTGACCCCCTCCAATCTTCTTGAAACTCTGGATTCTGACAGAGGGCCACGAGAATTCGACCAGCGCGCAAAAATGGAGGCTCTAGACCCTTCCAGAGCCGAGATATCGGATGTCAAAGTTTTGACCCGAAAAAAAAACATAAGGGGTAACACTGTCGTTTTTGGCCGAAATTTTGACCCCCTCCGATCGTCTTGAAACTCTGGATTCTGACAGAGGTCCACGAGACTTCGACCAGCGCGCAAAAATGGAGGCTCTAGACCCTTCCAGAGCCGAGATATCGGATGTCAAAGTTTTGACCTGAAAAAAAAACATAAGGGGTAACACTGTCGTTTTTGGCCGAAATTTTGACCCCCTCCAATCTTCTTGAAACTCTGGATTCTGACAGAGGGCCACGAGAATTCGACCAGCGCGCAAAAATGGAGGCTCTAGACCCTTCCAGAGCCGAGATATCGGATGTCAAAGTTTTGACCCGAAAAAAAAAACATAAGGGGTAACACTGTCGTTTTTGGCCGAAATTTTGACCCCCTCCGATCTTCTTGAAACTCTGGATTCTGACAGAGGTCCACGAGACTTCGACCAGCGCGCAAAAATGGAGGCTCTAGACCCTTCCAGAGCCGAGATATCGGATGTCAAAGTTTTGACCTGAAAAAAAAACATAAGGGGTAACACTGTCGTTTTTGGCCAAAATTTTGACCCCCTCCGATCTTCTTGAAACTCTGAATTCTGACAGAGGGCCACGAGACTTCGACCAGCGCGCAAAAATGGAGGCTCTAGACCCTTCCAGAGCCGAGATATCGGATGTCAAAGTTTTGACCTGAAAAAAAAACATAAGGGGTAACACTGTCGTTTTTGGCCGAAATTTTGACCCCCTCCGATTTTCTTGAAACTCTGGATTCTGAAAGAGGGCCACGAGACTTCGACCAGCGCGCAAAAATGGAGGCTCTAGACCCTTCCAGAGCCGAGATATCGGATGTCAAAGTTTTGACCTGAAAAAAAAAAACATAAGGGGTAACACTGTCGTTTTTGGCCGAAATTTTGACCCCCTCCAATCTTCTTGAAACTCTGGATTCTGACAGAGGGCCACGAGACTTCGACCAGCGCGCAAAAATGGAGGCTCTAGACCCTTCCAGAGCCGAGATATCGGATGTCAAAGTTTTGACCCGAAAAAAAAAAACATAAGGGGTAACACTGTCGTTTTTGTCCGAAATTTTGACCCCCTCCGATCTTCTTGAAACTCTGGATTCTGACAGAGGGCCACAAGACTTTGACCAGCGCGCAAAAATGGAGGCTCTAGACCCTTCCAGAGCCGAGATATCTTGATGTCAAAGTTTTGACCTGAAAAAAAAAACATAAGGGGTAACACTGTCGTTTTTGGCCGAAATTTTGACCCCCTCCGATCTTCTTGAAACTCTGGATTCTGAAAGAGGGCCACGAGACTTCGACCAGCGCGCAAAAATGGAGGCTCTAGACCCTTCCAGAGCCGAGATATCGGATGTCAAAGTTTTGACCTGAAAAAAAAACATAAGGGGTAACACTGTCGTTTTTGGCCAAAATTTTGACCCCCTCCGATCTTCTTGAAACTCTGGATTCTGACAGAGGGCCACGAGACTTCGACCAGCGCGCAAAAATGGAGGCTCTAGACCCTTCCAGAGCCGAGATATCGGATGTCAAAGTTTTGACCCGAAAAAAAAAACATAAGGGGTAACACTGTCGTTTTTGGCCGAAATTTTGACCCCCTCCGATCTTCTTGAAACTCTGGATTCTGACAGAGGGCCACGAGACTTCGACCAGCGCGCAAAAATGGAGGCTCTAGACCCCTCCAGAGCCGAGATATCGGATGTCAAAGTTTTGACCTGAAAAAAAAACATAAGGGGTAACACTGTCGTTTTTGGCCGAAATTTTGACCCCCTCCGATCTTCTTGAAACTCTGGATTCTGACAGAGGGCCACAAGACTTCGACCAGCGCGCAAAAATGGAGGCTCTAGACCCTTCCAGAGCCGAGATATCGGATGTCAAAGTTTTGACCTGAAAAAAAAAACATAAGGGGTAACACTGTCGTTTTTGGCCGAAATTTTGACCCCCTCCGATCTTCTTGAAACTCTGGATTCTGAAAGAGGGCCACGAGACTTCGACCAGCGCGCAAAAATGGAGGCTCTAGACCCTTCCAGAGCCGAGATATCGGATGTCAAAGTTTTGACCTGAAAAAAAAAACATAAGGGGTAACACTGTCGTTTTTGGCCGAAATTTTGACCCCCTCCAATCTTCTTGAAACTCTGGATTCTGACAGAGGGCCACGAGACTTCGACCAGCACGCAAAAATGGAGGCTCTAGACCCTTCCAGAGCCGAGATATCGGATGTCAAAGTTTTGACCCGAAAAAAAAAACATAAGGGGTAACACTGTCGTTTTTGGCCGAAATTTTGACCCCCTCCGATCTTCTTGAAACTCTGGATTCTGACAGAGGGCCACAAGACTTTGACCAGCGCGCAAAAATGGAGGCTCTAGACCCCTCCAGAGCCGAGATATCGGATGTCAAAGTTTTGACCTGAAAAAAAAACATAAGGGGTAACACTGTCGTTTTTGGCCGAAATTTTGACCCCCTCCGATCTTCTTGAAACTCTGGATTCTGACAGAGGGCCACAAGACTTCGACCAGCGCGCAAAAATGGAGGCTCTAGACCCTTCCAGAGCCGAGATATCGGATGTCAAAGTTTTGACCCGAAAAAAAAACATAAGGGGTAACACTGTCGTTTTTGGCCGAAATTTTGACCCCCTCCGATCTTCTTGAAACTCTGGATTCTGACAGAGGGCCACGAGACTTCGACCAGCGCGCAAAAATGGAGGCTCTAGACCCCTCCAGAGCCGAGATATCGGATGTCAAAGTTTTGACCTGAAAAAAAAACATAAGGGGTAACACTGTCGTTTTTGGCCGAAATTTTGACCCCCTCCGATCTTCTTGAAACTCTGGATTCTGACAGAGGGCCACAAGACTTCGACCAGCGCGCAAAAATGGAGGCTCTAGACCCTTCCAGAGCCGAGATATCGGATGTCAAAGTTTTGACCTGAAAAAAAAACATAAGGGGTAACACTGTCGTTTTTGGCCGAAATTTTGACCCCCTCCGATCTTCTTGAAACTCTGGATTCTGACAGAGGGCCACGAGACTTCGACCAGCGCGCAAAAATGGAGGCTCTAGACCCTTCCAGAGCCGAGATATCGGATGTCAAAGTTTTGACCTGAAAAAAAAAACATAAGGGGTAACACTGTCGTTTTTGGCCGAAATTTTGACCCCCTCCAATCTTCTTGAAACTCTGGATTCTGACAGAGGGCCACGAGAATTCGACCAGCGTGCAAAAATGGAGGCTCTAGACCCTTCCAGAGCCGAGATATCGGATGTCAAAGTTTTGACCCGAAAAAAAAACATAAGGGGTAACACTGTCGTTTTTGGCCGAAATTTTGACCCCCTCCGATCGTCTTGAAACTCTGGATTCTGACAGAGGTCCACGAGACTTCGACCAGCGCGCAAAAATGGAGGCTCTAGATCCTTCCAGAGCCGAGATATCGGATGTCAAAGTTTTGACCTGAAAAAAAAACATAAGGGGTAACACTGTCGTTTTTGGCCAAAATTTTGACCCCCTCCGATCTTCTTGAAACTCTGGATTCTGAAAGAGGGCCACGAGACTTCGACCAGCGCGCAAAAATGGAGGCTCTAGACCCTTCCAGAGCCGAGATATCGGATGTCAAAGTTTTGACCTGAAAAAAAAAACATAAGGGGTAACACTGTGGTTTTTGGCCGAAATTTTGACCCCCTCCAATCTTCTTGAAACTCTGGATTCTGACAGAGGGCCACGAGAATTCGACCAGCGCGCAAAAATGGAGGCTCTAGACCCTTCCAGAGCCGAGATATCGGATGTCAAAGTTTTGACCCGAAAAAAAAAACATAAGGGGTAACACTGTCGTTTTTGGCCGAAATTTTGACCCCCTCCGATCTTCTTGAAACTCTGGATTCTGACAGAGGTCCACGAGACTTCGACCAGCGCGCAAAAATGGAGGCTCTAGACCCTTCCAGAGCCGAGATATCGGATGTCAAAGTTTTGACCTGAAAAAAAAAACATAAGGGGTAACACTGTCGTTTTTGGCCAAAATTTTGACCCCCTCCGATCTTCTTGAAACTCTGGATTCTGACAGAGGGCCACGAGACTTCGACCAGCGCGCGAAAATGGAGGCTCTAGACCCTTCCAGAGCCGAGATATCGGATGTCAAAGTTTTGACCTGAAAAAAATCATAAGGGGTAACACTGTCGTTTTTGGCCGAAATTTTGACCCCCTCCGATTTTCTTGAAACTCTGGATTCTGAAAGAGGGCCACGAGACTTCGACCAGCGCGCAAAAATGGAGGCTCTAGACCCTTCCAGAGCCGAGATATCGGATGTCAAAGTTTTGACCTGAAAAAAAAAACATAAGGGGTAACACTGTCGTTTTTGGCCGAAATTTTGACCCCCTCCAATCTTCTTGAAACTCTGGATTCTGACAGAGGGCCACGAGACTTCGACCAGCGCGCAAAAATGGAGGCTCTAGACCCTTCCAGAGCCGAGATATCGGATGTCAAAGTTTTGACCCAAAAAAAAAAAACATAAGGGGTAACACTGTCGTTTTTGGCCGAAATTTTGACCCCCTCCGATCTTCTTGAAACTCTGGATTCTGACAGAGGGCCACAAGACTTTGACCAGCGCGCAAAAATGGAGGCTCTAGACCCTTCCAGAGCCGAGATATCGGATGTCAAAGTTTTGACCTGAAAAAAAAAACATAAGGGGTAACACTGTCGTTTTTGGCCGAAATTTTGACCCCCTCCGATCTTCTTGAAACTCTGGATTCTGACAGAGGGCCACAAGACTTCGACCAGCGCGCAAAAATGGAGGCTCTAGACCCTTCCAGAGCCGAGATATCGGATGTCAAAGTTTTGACCCGAAAAAAAAACATAAGGGGTAACACTGTCATTTTTGGCCGAAATTTTGACCCCCTCCGATCTTCTTGAAACTCTGGATTCTGACAGAGGGCCACAAGACTTCGACCAGCGCGCAAAAATGGAGGCTCTAGACCCTTCCAGAGCCGAGATATCGGATGTCAAAGTTTTGACCTGAAAAAAAAAACATAAGGGGTAACACTGTCGTTTTTGGCCGAAATTTTGACCCCCTCCGATCTTCTTGAAACTCTGGATTCTGACAGAGGGCCACAAGACTTCGACCAGCGCGCAAAAATGGAGGCTCTAGACCCTTCCAGAGCCGAGATATCGGATGTCAAAGTTTTGACCTGAAAAAAAACATAAGGGGTAACACTGTCGTTTTTGGCCGAAATTTTGACCCCCTCCGATCTTCTTGAAACTCTGGATTCTGAAAGAGGGCCACGAGACTTCGACCAGCGCGCAAAAATGGAGGCTCTAGACCCTTCCAGAGCCGAGATATCCGATGTCAAAGTTTTGACCTGAAAAAAAAAAAACATAAGGGGTAACACTGTCGTTTTTGGCCGAAATTTTGACCCCCTCCAATCTTCTTGAAAATCTGGATTCTGACAGAGGGCCACGAGACTTCGACCAGCGCGCAAAAATGGAGGCTCTAGACCCTTCCAGAGCCGAGATATCGGATGTCAAAGTTTTGACCTGAAAAAAAAACATAAGGGGTAACACTGTCGTTTTTGGCCGAAATTTTGACCCCCTCCGATCGTCTTGAAACTCTGGATTCTGACAGAGGTCCACGAGACTTCGACCAGCGCGCAAAAATGGAGGCTCTAGACCCTTCCAGAGCCGAGATATCGGATGTCAAAGTTTTGACCTGAAAAAAAAACATAAGGGGTAACACTGTCGTTTTTGGCCAAAATGTTGACCCCCTCCGATCTTCTTGAAACTCTGGATTCTGAAAGAGGGCCACGAGACTTCGACCAGCGCGCAAAAATGGAGGCTCTAGACCCTTCCAGAGCCGAGATATCGGATGTCAAAGTTTTGACCTGAAAAAAAAAAACATAAGGGGTAACACTGTCGTTTTTGGCCGAAATTTTGACCCCCTCCAATCTTCTTGAAACTCTGGATTCTGACAGAGGGCCACGAGAATTCGACCAGCGCGCAAAAATGGAGGCTCTAGACCCTTCCAGAGCCGAGATATCGGATGTCAAAGTTTTGACCCGAAAAAAAAACATAAGGGGTAACACTGTCGTTTTTGGCCAAAATTTTGACCCCCTCCGATCTTCTTGAAACTCTGGATTCTGACAGAGGGCCACGAGACTTCGACCAGCGCGCAAAAATGGAGGCTCTAGACCCTTCCAGAGCCGAGATATCGGATGTCAAAGTTTTGACCTGAAAAAAAAACATAAGGGGTAACACTGTCGTTTTTGGCCGAAATTTTGACCCCCTCCGATTTTCTTGAAACTCTGGATTCTGACAGAGGGCCACGAGACTTCGACCAGCGCGCAAAAATGGAGGCTCTAGACCCTTCCAGAGCCGAGATATCGGATGTCAAAGTTTTGACCTGAAAAAAAAAACATAAGGGGTAACACTGTCGTTTTTGGCCGAAATTTTGACCCCCTCCAATCTTCTTGAAACTCTGGATTCTGACAGAGGGCCACGAGACTTCGACCAGCGCGCAAAAATGGAGGCTCTAGACCCTTCCAGAGCCGAGATATCGGATGTCAAAGTTTTGACCCGAAAAAAAAAACATAAGGGGTAACACTGTCGTTTTTGGCCGAAATTTTGACCCCCTCCGATCTTCTTGAAACTCTGGATTCTGACAGAGGGCCACAAGACTTTGACCAGCGCGCAAAAATGGAGGCTCTAGACCCTTCCAGAGCCGAGATATCGGATGTCAAAGTTTTGACCTGAAAAAAAAAACATAAGGGGTAACACTGTCGTTTTTGGCCGAAATTTTGACCCCCTCCGATCTTCTTGAAACTCTGGATTCTGACAGAGGGCCACAAGACTTCGACCAGCGCGCAAAAATGGAGGCTCTAGACCCTTCCAGAGCCGAGATATCGGATGTCAAAGTTTTGACCCGAAAAAAAAACATAAGGGGTAACACTGTCATTTTTGGCCGAAATTTTGACCCCCTCCGATCTTCTTGAAACTCTGGATTCTGACAGAGGGCCACAAGACTTCGACCAGCGCGCAAAAATGGAGGCTCTAGACCCTTCCAGAGCCGAGATATCGGATGTCAAAGTTTTGACCTGAAAAAAAAAACATAAGGGGTAACACTGTCGTTTTTGGCCGAAATTTTGACCCCCTCCGATCTTCTTGAAACTCTGGATTCTGACAGAGGGCCACAAGACTTCGACCAGCGCGCAAAAATGGAGGCTCTAGACCCTTCCAGAGCCGAGATATCGGATGTCAAAGTTTTGACCTGAAAAAAAACATAAGGGGTAACACTGTCGTTTTTGGCCGAAATTTTGACCCCCTCCGATCTTCTTGAAACTCTGGATTCTGAAAGAGGGCCACGAGACTTCGACCAGCGCGCAAAAATGGAGGCTCTAGACCCTTCCAGAGCCGAGATATCGGATGTCAAAGTTTTGACCTGAAAAAAAAAACATAAGGGGTAACACTGTCGTTTTTGGCCGAAATTTTGACCCCCTCCAATCTTCTTGAAACTCTGGATTCTGACAGAGGGCCACGAGACTTCGACCAGCGCGCAAAAATGGAGGCTCTAGACCCTTCCAGAGCCGAGATATCGGATGTCAAAGTTTTGACCCGAAAAAAAAAACATAAGGGGTAACACTGTCATTTTTGGCCGAAATTTTGACCCCCTCCGATCTTCTTGAAACTCTGGATTCTGACAGAGGGCCACAAGACTTCGACCAGCGCGCAAAAATGGAGGCTCTAGACCCTTCCAGAGCCGAGATATCGGATGTCAAAGTTTTGACCTGAAAAAAAAAACATAAGGGGTAACACTGTCGTTTTTGGCCGAAATTTTGACCCCCTCCGATCTTCTTGAAACTCTGGATTCTGACAGAGGGCCACGAGACTTCGACCAGCACGCAAAAATGGAGGCTCTAGACCCTTCCAGAGCCGAGATATCGGATGTCAAAGTTTTGACCTGAAAAAAAAACATAAGGGGTAACACTGTCGTTTTTGGCCGAAATTTTGACCCCCTCCGATCTTCTTGAAACTCTGGATTCTGACAGAGGGCCACGAGACTTCGACCAGCGCGCAAAAATGGAGGCTCTAGACCCTTCCAGAGCCGAGATATCGGATGTCAAAGTTTTGACCTGAAAAAAAAAACATAAGGGGTAACACTGTCGTTTTTGGCCGAAATTTTGACCCCCTCCGATCTTCTTGAAACTCTGGATTCTGACAGAGGGCCACGAGACTTCGACCAGCGCGCAAAAATGGAGGCTCTAGACCCTTCCAGAGCCGAGATATCGGATGTCAAAGTTTTGACCCGAAAAAAAAACATAAGGGGTAACACTGTCGTTTTTGGCCGAAATTTTGACCCCCTCCGATCTTCTTGAAACTCTGGATTCTGACAGAGGGCCACGAGACTTCGACCAGCGCGCAAAAATGGAGGCTCTAGACCCCTCCAGAGCCGAGATATCGGATGTCAAAGTTTTGACCTGAAAAAAAAACATAAGGGGTAACACTGTCGTTTTTGGCCGAAATTTTGACCCCCTCCGATCTTCTTGAAACTCTGGATTCTGACAGAGGGCCACAAGACTTCGACCAGCGCGCAAAAATGGAGGCTCTAGACCCTTCCAGAGCCGAGATATCGGATGTCAAAGTTTTGACCTGAAAAAAAAACATAAGGGGTAACACTGTCGTTTTTGGCCGAAATTTTGACCCCCTCCGATCTTCTTGAAACTCTGGATTCTGAAAGAGGGCCACGAGACTTCGACCAGCGCGCAAAAATCGAGGCTCTAGACCCTTCCAGAGCCGAGATATCGGATGTCAAAGTATTGACCTGAAAAAAAACATAAGGGGTAACACTGTCGTTTTTGGCCGAAATTTTGACCCCCTCCAATCTTCTTGAAACTCTGGATTCTGACAGAGGGCCACGAGAATTCGACCAGCGCGCAAAAATGGAGGCTCTAGACCCTTCCAGAGCCGAGATATCGGATGTCAAAGTTTTGACCCGAAAAAAAAACATAAGGGGTAACACTGTCATTTTTGCCCGAAATTTTGACCCCCTCCGATCGTCTTGAAACTCTGGATTCTGACAGAGGTCCACGAAACTTCGACCAGCGCGCAAAAATGGAGGCTCTAGACCCTTCCAGAGCCGAGATATCGGATGTCAAAGTTTTGACCTGAAAAAAAAACATAAGGGGTAACACTGTCGTTTTTGGCCAAAATTTTGACCCCCTCCGATCTTCTTGAAACTCTGGATTCTGACAGAGGGCCACAAGACTTCGACCAGCGCGCAAAAATGGAGGCTCTAGACCCTTCCAGAGCCGAGATATCGGATGTCAAAGTTTTGACCTGAAAAAAAAACATAAGGGGTAACACTGTCGTTTTTGGCCGAAATTTTGACCCCCTCCGATCTTCTTGAAACTCTGGATTCTGAAAGAGGGCCACGAGACTTCGACCAGCGCGCAAAAATGGAGGCTCTAGACCCTTCCAGAGCCGAGATATCGGATGTCAAAGTTTTGACCTGAAAAAAAAAACATAAGGGGTAACACTGTCGTTTTTGGCCGAAATTTTGACCCCCTCCAATCTTCTTGAAACTCTGGATTCTGACAGAGGGCCACGAGAATTCGACCAGCGCGCAAAAATGGAGGCTCTAGACCCTTCCAGAGCCGAGATATCGGATGTCAAAGTTTTGACCCGAAAAAAAAAAAACATAAGGGGTAACACTGTCGTTTTTGGCCGAAATTTTGACCCCCTCCGATCTTCTTGAAACTCTGGATTCTGACAGAGGTCCACGAGACTTCGACCAGCGCGCAAAAATGGAGGCTCTAGACCCTTCCAGAGCCGAGATATCGGATGTCAAAGTTTTGACCTGAAAAAAAAACATAAGGGGTAACACTGTCGTTTTTGGCCGAAATTTTGACCCCCTCCGATCTTCTTGAAACTCTGGATTCTGACAGAGGGCCACGAGACTTCGACCAGCGCGCAAAAATGGAGGCTCTAGACCCTTCCAGAGCCGAGATATCGGATGTCAAAGTTTTGACCTGAAAAAAAAAACATAAGGGGTAACACTGTCGTTTTTGGCCGAAATTTTGACCCCCTCCGATCTTCTTGAAACTCTGGATTCTGACAGAGGGCCACAAGACTTCGACCAGCGCGCAAAAATGGAGGCTCTAGACCCCTCCAGAGCCGAGATATCGGATGTCAAAGTTTTGACCTGAAAAAAAAACATAAGGGGTAACACTGTCGTTTTTGGCCGAAATTTTGACCCCCTCCGATCTTCTTGAAACTCTGGATTCTGACAGAGGGCCACAAGACTTCGACCAGCGCGCAAAAATGGAGGCTCTAGACCCTTCCAGAGCCGAGATATCGGATGTCAAAGTTTTGACCTGAAAAAAAAACATAAGGGGTAACACTGTCGTTTTTGGCCGAAATTTTGACCCCCTCCGATCTTCTTGAAACTCTGGATTCTGAAAGAGGGCCACGAGACTTCGACCAGCGCGCAAAAATCGAGGCTCTAGACCCTTCCAGAGCCGAGATATCGGATGTCAAAGTTTTGACCCGAAAAAAAAACATAAGGGGTAACACTGTCATTTTTGCCCGAAATTTTGACCCCCTCCGATCGTCTTGAAACTCTGGATTCTGACAGAGGTCCACGAGACTTCGACCAGCGCGCAAAAATGGAGGCTCTAGACCCTTCCAGAGCCGAGATATCGGATGTCAAAGTTTTGACCCGAAAAAAAAACATAAGGGGTAACACTGTCATTTTTGGCCGAAATTTTGACCCCCTCCGATCTTCTTGAAACTCTGGATTCTGACAGAGGGCCACAAGACTTCGACCAGCGCGCAAAAATGGAGGCTCTAGACCCTTCCAGAGCCGAGATATCGGATGTCAAAGTTTTGACCTGAAAAAAAAAACATAAGGGGTAACACTGTCATTTTTGGCCGAAATTTTGACCCCCTCCGATCTTCTTGAAACTCTGGATTCTGACAGAGGGCCACGAGACTTCGACCAGCACGCAAAAATGGAGGCTCTAGACCCTTCCAGAGCCGAGATATCGGATGTCAAAGTTTTGACCTGAAAAAAAAACATAAGGGGTAACACTGTCGTTTTTGGCCGAAATTTTGACCCCCTCCGATTTTCTTGAAACTCTGGATTCTGAAAGAGGGCCACGAGACTTCGACCAGCGCGCAAAAATGGAGGCTCTAGACCCTTCCAGAGCCGAGATATCGGATGTCAAAGTTTTGACCTGAAAAAAAAAACATAAGGGGTAACACTGTCGTTTTTGGCCGAAATTTTGACCCCCTCCAATCTTCTTGAAACTCTGGATTCCGACAGAGGGCCACGAGACTTCGACCAGCGCGCAAAAATGGAGGCTCTAGACCCTTCCAGAGCCGAGATATCGGATGTCAAAGTTTTGACCCGAAAAAAAAAACATAAGGGGTAACACTGTCATTTTTGGCCGAAATTTTGACCCCCTCCGATCTTCTTGAAACTCTGGATTCTGACAGAGGGCCACAAGACTTCGACCAGCGCGCAAAAATGGAGGCTCTAGACCCTTCCAGAGCCAAGATATCGGATGTCAAAGTTTTGACCTGAAAAAAAAAACATAAGGGGTAACACTGTCGTTTTTGGCCGAAATTTTGACCCCCTCCGATCTTCTTGAAACTCTGGATTCTGACAGAGGGCCACGAGACTTCGACCAGCACGCAAAAATGGAGGCTCTAGACCCTTCCAGAGCCGAGATATCGGATGTCAAAGTTTTGACCTGAAAAAAAAACATAAGGGGTAACACTGTCGTTTTTGGCCGAAATTTTGACCCCCTCCGATCTTCTTGAAACTCTGGATTCTGACAGAGGGCCACGAGACTTCGACCAGCGCGCAAAAATGGAGGCTCTAGACCCTTCCAGAGCCGAGATATCGGATGTCAAAGTTTTGACCTGAAAAAAAAAACATAAGGGGTAACACTGTCGTTTTTGGCCGAAATTTTGACCCCCTCCGATCTTCTTGAAACTCTGGATTCTGACAGAGGGCCACGAGACTTCGACCAGCGCGCAAAAATGGAGGCTCTAGACCCTTCCAGAGCCGAGATATCGGATGTCAAAGTTTTGACCCGAAAAAAAAACATAAGGGGTAACACTGTCGTTTTTGGCCGAAATTTTGACCCCCTCCGATCTTCTTGAAACTCTGGATTCTGACAGAGGGCCACGAGACTTCGACCAGCGCGCAAAAATGGAGGCTCTAGACCCCTCCAGAGCCGAGATATCGGATGTCAAAGTTTTGACCTGAAAAAAAAACATAAGGGGTAACACTGTCGTTTTTGGCCGAAATTTTGACCCCCTCCGATCTTCTTGAAACTCTGGATTCTGACAGAGGGCCACAAGACTTCGACCAGCGCGCAAAAATGGAGGCTCTAGACCCTTCCAGAGCCGAGATATCGGATGTCAAAGTTTTGACCTGAAAAAAAAACATAAGGGGTAACACTGTCGTTTTTGGCCGAAATTTTGACCCCCTCCGATCTTCTTGAAACTCTGGATTCTGAAAGAGGGCCACGAGACTTCGACCAGCGCGCAAAAATCGAGGCTCTAGACCCTTCCAGAGCCGAGATATCGGATGTCAAAGTATTGACCTGAAAAAAAACATAAGGGGTAACACTGTCGTTTTTGGCCGAAATTTTGACCCCCTCCAATCTTCTTGAAACTCTGGATTCTGACAGAGGGCCACGAGAATTCGACCAGCGCGCAAAAATGGAGGCTCTAGACCCTTCCAGAGCCGAGATATCGGATGTCAAAGTTTTGACCCGAAAAAAAAACATAAGGGGTAACACTGTCATTTTTGCCCGAAATTTTGACCCCCTCCGATCGTCTTGAAACTCTGGATTCTGACAGAGGTCCACGAGACTTCGACCAGCGCGCAAAAATGGAGGCTCTAGACCCTTCCAGAGCCGAGATATCGGATGTCAAAGTTTTGACCTGAAAAAAAAACATAAGGGGTAACACTGTCGTTTTTGGCCAAAATTTTGACCCCCTCCGATCTTCTTGAAACTCTGGATTCTGACAGAGGGCCACAAGACTTCGACCAGCGCGCAAAAATGGAGGCTCTAGACCCTTCCAGAGCCGAGATATCGGATGTCAAAGTTTTGACCTGAAAAAAAAACATAAGGGGTAACACTGTCGTTTTTGGCCGAAATTTTGACCCCCTCCGATCTTCTTGAAACTCTGGATTCTGAAAGAGGGCCACGAGACTTCGACCAGCGCGCAAAAATGGAGGCTCTAGACCCTTCCAGAGCCGAGATATCGGATGTCAAAGTTTTGACCTGAAAAAAAAAACATAAGGGGTAACACTGTCGTTTTTGGCCGAAATTTTGACCCCCTCCAATCTTCTTGAAACTCTGGATTCTGACAGAGGGCCACGAGAATTCGACCAGCGCGCAAAAATGGAGGCTCTAGACCCTTCCAGAGCCGAGATATCGGATGTCAAAGTTTTGACCCGAAAAAAAAAAAACATAAGGGGTAACACTGTCGTTTTTGGCCGAAATTTTGACCCCCTCCGATCTTCTTGAAACTCTGGATTCTGACAGAGGTCCACGAGACTTCGACCAGCGCGCAAAAATGGAGGCTCTAGACCCTTCCAGAGCCGAGATATCGGATGTCAAAGTTTTGACCTGAAAAAAAAACATAAGGGGTAACACTGTCGTTTTTGGCCGAAATTTTGACCCCCTCCGATTTTCTTGAAACTCTGGATTCTGAAAGAGGGCCAAGAGACTTCGACCAGCGCGCAAAAATGGAGGCTCTAGACCCTTCCAGAGCCGAGATATCGGATGTCAAAGTTTTGACCTGAAAAAAAAAACATAAGGGGTAACACTGTCGTTTTTGGCCGAAATTTTGACCCCCTCCAATCTTCTTGAAACTCTGGATTCTGACAGAGGGCCACAAGACTTTGACCAGCGCGCAAAAATGGAGGCTCTAGACCCTTCCAGAGCCGAGATATCGGATGTCAAAGTTTTGACCTGAAAAAAAAAACATAAGGGGTAACACTGTCGTTTTTGGCCGAAATTTTGACCCCCTCCGATCTTCTTGAAACTCTGGATTCTGACAGAGGGCCACAAGACTTCGACCAGCGCGCAAAAATGGAGGCTCTAGACCCTTCCAGAGCCGAGATATCGGATGTCAAAGTTTTGACCTGAAAAAAAACATAAGGGGTAACACTGTCGTTTTTGGCCGAAATTTTGACCCCCTCCGATCTTCTTGAAACTCTGGATTCTGAAAGAGGGCCACGAGACTTCGACCAGCGCGCAAAAATGGAGGCTCTAGACCCTTCCAGAGCCGAGATATCGGATGTCAAAGTTTTGACCTGAAAAAAAAAAAACATAAGGGGTAACACTGTCGTTTTTGGCCGAAATTTTGACCCCCTCCAATCTTCTTGAAACTCTGGATTCTGACAGAGGGCCACGAGACTTCGACCAGCGCGCAAAAATGGATGCTCTAGACCCTTCCAGAGCCGAGATATCGGATGTCAAAGTTTTGACCCGAAAAAAAAACATAAGGGGTAACACTGTCATTTTTGGCCGAAATTTTGACCCCCTCCGATCTTCTTGAAACTCTGGATTCTGACAGAGGGCCACAAGACTTCGACCAGCGCGCAAAAATGGAGGCTCTAGACCCTTCCAGAGCCGAGATATCGGATGTCAAAGTTTTGACCTGAAAAAAAAACATAAGGGGTAACACTGTCGTTTTTGGCCGAAATTTTGACCCCCTCCGATCTTCTTGAAACTCTGGATTCTGACAGAGGGCCACAAGACTTCGACCAGCGCGCAAAAATGGAGGCTCTAGACCCTTCCAGAGCCGAGATATCGGATGTCAAAGTTTTGACCTGAAAAAAAACATAAGGGGTAACACTGTCGTTTTTGGCCGAAATTTTGACCCCCTCCGATCTTCTTGAAACTCTGGATTCTGAAAGAGGGCCACGAGACTTCGACCAGCGCGCAAAAATGGAGGCTCTAGACCCTTCCAGAGCCGAGATATCGGATGTCAAAGTTTTGACCTGAAAAAAAAAACATAAGGGGTAACACTGTCGTTTTTGGCCGAAATTTTGACCCCCTCCAATCTTCTTGAAACTCTGGATTCCGACAGAGGGCCACGAGACTTCGACCAGCGCGCAAAAATGGAGGCTCTAGACCCTTCCAGAGCCGAGATATCGGATGTCAAAGTTTTGACCCGAAAAAAAAAACATAAGGGGTAACACTGTCATTTTTGGCCGAAATTTTGACCCCCTCCGATCTTCTTGAAACTCTGGATTCTGACAGAGGGCCACAAGACTTCGACCAGCGCGCAAAAATGGAGGCTCTAGACCCTTCCAGAGCCAAGATATCGGATGTCAAAGTTTTGACCTGAAAAAAAAAACATAAGGGGTAACACTGTCGTTTTTGGCCGAAATTTTGACCCCCTCCGATCTTCTTGAAACTCTGGATTCTGACAGAGGGCCACGAGACTTCGACCAGCACGCAAAAATGGAGGCTCTAGACCCTTCCAGAGCCGAGATATCGGATGTCAAAGTTTTGACCTGAAAAAAAAACATAAGGGGTAACACTGTCGTTTTTGGCCGAAATTTTGACCCCCTCCGATCTTCTTGAAACTCTGGATTCTGACAGAGGGCCACGAGACTTCGACCAGCGCGCAAAAATGGAGGCTCTAGACCCTTCCAGAGCCGAGATATCGGATGTCAAAGTTTTGACCTGAAAAAAAAAACATAAGGGGTAACACTGTCGTTTTTGGCCGAAATTTTGACCCCCTCCGATCTTCTTGAAACTCTGGATTCTGACAGAGGGCCACGAGACTTCGACCAGCGCGCAAAAATGGAGGCTCTAGACCCTTCCAGAGCCGAGATATCGGATGTCAAAGTTTTGACCCGAAAAAAAAACATAAGGGGTAACACTGTCGTTTTTGGCCGAAATTTTGACCCCCTCCGATCTTCTTGAAACTCTGGATTCTGACAGAGGGCCACGAGACTTCGACCAGCGCGCAAAAATGGAGGCTCTAGACCCCTCCAGAGCCGAGATATCGGATGTCAAAGTTTTGACCTGAAAAAAAAACATAAGGGGTAACACTGTCGTTTTTGGCCGAAATTTTGACCCCCTCCGATCTTCTTGAAACTCTGGATTCTGACAGAGGGCCACAAGACTTCGACCAGCGCGCAAAAATGGAGGCTCTAGACCCTTCCAGAGCCGAGATATCGGATGTCAAAGTTTTGACCTGAAAAAAAAACATAAGGGGTAACACTGTCGTTTTTGGCCGAAATTTTGACCCCCTCCGATCTTCTTGAAACTCTGGATTCTGAAAGAGGGCCACGAGACTTCGACCAGCGCGCAAAAATCGAGGCTCTAGACCCTTCCAGAGCCGAGATATCGGATGTCAAAGTTTTGACCCGAAAAAAAAACATAAGGGGTAACACTGTCATTTTTGCCCGAAATTTTGACCCCCTCCGATCGTCTTGAAACTCTGGATTCTGACAGAGGTCCACGAGACTTCGACCAGCGCGCAAAAATGGAGGCTCTAGACCCTTCCAGAGCCGAGATATCGGATGTCAAAGTTTTGACCTGAAAAAAAAACATAAGGGGTAACACTGTCGTTTTTGGCCAAAATTTTGACCCCCTCCGATCTTCTTGAAACTCTGGATTCTGACAGAGGGCCACAAGACTTCGACCAGCGCGCAAAAATGGAGGCTCTAGACCCTTCCAGAGCCGAGATATCGGATGTCAAAGTTTTGACCTGAAAAAAAAAACATAAGGGGTAACACTGTCGTTTTTGGCCGAAATTTTGACCCCCTCCGATCTTCTTGAAACTCTGGATTCTGAAAGAGGGCCACGAGACTTCGACCAGCGCGCAAAAATGGAGGCTCTAGACCCTTCCAGAGCCGAGATATCGGATGTCAAAGTTTTGACCTGAAAAAAAAAACATAAGGGGTAACACTGTCGTTTTTGGCCGAAATTTTGACCCCCTCCAATCTTCTTGAAACTCTGGATTCTGACAGAGGGCCACGAGAATTCGACCAGCGCGCAAAAATGGAGGCTCTAGACCCTTCCAGAGCCGAGATATCGGATGTCAAAGTTTTGACCCGAAAAAAAAAAACATAAGGGGTAACACTGTCGTTTTTGGTCGAAATTTTGACCCCCTCCGATCTTCTTGAAACTCTGGATTCTGACAGAGGTCCACGAGACTTCGACCAGCGCGCAAAAATGGAGGCTCTAGACCCTTCCAGAGCCGAGATATCGGATGTCAAAGTTTTGACCTGAAAAAAAAACATAAGGGGTAACACTGTCGTTTTTGGCCAAAATTTTGACCCCCTCCGATCTTCTTGAAACTCTGGATTCTGACAGAGGGCCACGAGACTTCGACCAGCGCGCAAAAATGGAGGCTCTAGACCCTTCCAGAGCCGAGATATCGGATGTCAAAATTTTGACCTGAAAAAAAAACATAAGGGGTAGCACTGTCATTTTTGGCCGAAATTTTGACCCCCTCCGATCTTCTTGAAACTCTGGATTCTGACAGAGGGCCACGAGACTTCGACCAGCGCGCAAAAATGGAGGCTCTAGACCCTTCCAGAGCCGAGATATCGGATGTCAAAGTTTTGACCTGAAAAAAAAACATAAGGGGTAACACTGTCGTTTTTGGCCGAAATTTTGACCCCCTCCGATCTTCTTGAAACTCTGGATTCTGACAGAGGGCCACGAGACTTCGACCAGCGCGCAAAAATGGAGGCTCTAGACCCTTCCAGAGCCGAGATATCGGATGTCAAAGTTTTGAGCTGAAAAAAAAACATAAGGGGTAACACTGTCGTTTTTGGCAGAAATTTTGACCCCCTCCGATCTTCTTGAAACTCTGGATTCTGACAGAGGGCCACGAGACTTCGACCAGCGCGCAAAAATGGAGGCTCTAGACCCTTCCAGAGCAGAGATATCGGATGTCAAAGTTTTGACCTGAAAAAAAAAAACATAAGGGGTAACACTGTCGTTTTTGGCCGAAATTTTGACCCCCTCCGATCTTCTTGAAACTCTGGATTCTGACAGAGGGCCACGAGACTTCGACCAGCGCGCAAAAATTGAGGCTCTAGACCCTTCCAGAGCCGAGATATCGGATGTCAAAGTTTTGACCAGAAAAAAAACATAAGGGGTAACACTGTCGTTTTTGGCAGAAATTTTGACCCCCTCCGATCTTCTTGAAACTCTGGATTCTGACAGAGGGCCACGAGACTTCGACCAGCGCGCAAAAATGGAGGCTCTAGACCCTTCCAGAGCCGAGATATCGGATGTCAAAGTTTTGACCCGAAAAAAAAAACATAAGGGGTAACACTGTCATTTTTGGCCGAAATTTTGACCCCCTCCGATCTTCTTGAAACTCTGGATTCTGACAGAGGGCCACAAGACTTCGACCAGCGCGCAAAAATGGAGGCTCTAGACCCTTCCAGAGCCGAGATATCGGATGTCAAAGTTTTGACCTGAAAAAAAAAAACATAAGGGGTAACACTGTCGTTTTTGGCCGAAATTTTGACCCCCTCCGATCTTCTTGAAACTCTGGATTCTGACAGAGGGCCACGAGACTTCGACCAGCGCGCAAAAATGGAGGCTCTAGACCCTTCCAGAGCCGAGATATCGGATGTCAAAGTTTTGACCTGAAAAAAAAACATAAGGGGTAACACTGTCGTTTTTGGCCGAAATTTTGACCCCCTCCGATCTTCTTGAAACTCTGGATTCTGACAGAGGGCCACGAGACTTCGACCAGCGCGCAAAAATGGAGGCTCTAGACCCTTCCAGAGCCGAGATATCGGATGTCAAAGTTTTGACCTGAAAAAAAAAACATAAGGGGTAACACTGTCGTTTTTGGCCGAAATTTTGACCCCCTCCGATCTTCTTGAAACTCTGGATTCTGACAGAGGGCCACGAGACTTCGACCAGCGCGCAAAAATGGAGGCTCTAGACCCTTCCAGAGCCGAGATATCGGATGTCAAAGTTTTGACCCGAAAAAAAAAACATAAGGGGTAACACTGTCGTTTTTGGCCGAAATTTTGACCCCCTCCGATCTTCTTGAAACTCTGGATTCTGACAGAGGGCCACGAGACTTCGACCAGCGCGCAAAAATGGAGGCTCTAGACCCCTCCAGAGCCGAGATATCGGATGTCAAAGTTTTGACCTGAAAAAAAAACATAAGGGGTAACACTGTCGTTTTTGGCCGAAATTTTGACCCCCTCCAATCTTCTTGAAACTCTGGATTCTGACAGAGGGCCACAAGACTTCGACCAGCGCGCAAAAATGGAGGCTCTAGACCCTTCCAGAGCCGAGATATCGGATGTCAAAGTTTTGACCTGAAAAAAAAACATAAGGGGTAACACTGTCGTTTTTGGCCGAAATTTTGACCCCCTCCGATCTTCTTGAAACTCTGGATTCTGAAAGAGGGCCACGAGACTTCGACCAGCACGCAAAAATGGAGGCTCTAGACCCTTCCAGAGCCGAGATATCGGATTTCAAAATTTTGACCTGAAAAAAAAAACATAAGGGGTAACACTGTCGTTTTTGGCCGAAATTTTGACCCCCTCCAATCTTCTTGAAACTCTGGATTCTGACAGAGGGCCACGAGAATTCGACCAGCGCGCAAAAATGGAGGCTCTAGACCCTTCCAGAGCCGAGATATCGGATGTCAAAGTTTTGACCCGAAAAAAAAAACATAAGGGGTAACACTGTCGTTTTTTGGCCGAAATTTTGACCCCCTCCGATCTTCTTGAAACTCTGGATTCTGACAGAGGGCCACGAGACTTCGACCAGCGTGCAAAAATGGAGGCTCTAGACCCTTCCAGAGCCGAGATATCGGATGTCAAAGTTTTGACCTGAAAAAAAAACATAAGGGGTAACACTGTCGTTTTTGGCCGAAATTTTGACCCCCTCCGATCTTCTTGAAACTCTGGATTCTGACAGAGGGCCACGAGACTTCGACCAGCGCGCAAAAATGGAGGCTCTAGACCCTTCCAGAGCCGAGATATCGGATGTCAAAGTTTTGACCTGAAAAAAAAAAACATAAGGGGTAACACTGTCGTTTTTGGCCGAAATTTTGACCCCCTCCGATCTTCTTGAAACTCTGGATTCTGACAGAGGGCCACGAGACTTCGACCAGCGCGCAAAAATGGAGGCTCTAGACCCTTCCAGAGCCGAGATATCGGATGTCAAAGTTTTGACCTGAAAAAAACATAAGGGGTAACACTGTCGTTTTTGGCCGAAATTTTGACCCCCTCCGATCTTCTTGAAACTCTGGATTCTGACAGAGGGCCACGAGACTTCGACCAGCGCGCAAAAATGGAGGCTCTAGACCCTTCCAGAGCCGAGATATCGGATGTCAAAGTTTTGAGCTGAAAAAAAAACATAAGGGGTAACACTGTCGTTTTTGGCAGAAATTTTGACCCCCTCCGATCTTCTTGAAACTCTGGATTCTGACAGAGGGCCACGAGACTTCGACCAGCGCGCAAAAATGGAGGCTCTAGACCCTTCCAGAGCCGAGATATCGGATGTCAAAGTTTTGACCTGAAAAAAAAAACATAAGGGGTAACACTGTCGTTTTTGGCCGAAATTTTGACCCCCTCCGATCTTCTTGAAACTCTGGATTCTGACAGAGGGCCACGAGACTTCGACCAGCGCGCAAAAATGGAGGCTCTAGACCCTTCCAGAGCCGAGATATCGGATGTCAAAGTTTTGACCTGAAAAAAAACATAAGGGGTAACACTGTCGTTTTTGGCCGAAATTTTGACCCCCTCCGATCTTCTTGAAACTCTGGATTCTGACAGAGGGCCACGAGACTTCGACCAGCGCGCAAAAATGGAGGCTCTAGACCCTTCCAGAGCCGAGATATCGGATGTCAAAGTTTTGACCTGAAAAAAAACATAAGGGGTAACACTGTCGTTTTTGGCCGAAATTTTGACCCCCTCCGATCTTCTTGAAACTCTGGCCTCAATTTTTGCCTCAATTTTTGCACCCAGGTCCATGTCTCGTGGCCCTCTCTCAGAATCCAGAGTTTTGAGAAGAATCCCGATCCTTAATTTTTCACCCCCCGATGTTACATTCCAGCCCCCTAAAAGGGAGGGGAACCTGATAACCCTCCGCTCAGACCCACAAAATGCTGGAAAAAGAGGAATGGAGTCGTGGTGCGAAAAAAGGAGACAAATTCCAAATACCGTACAAACTGTGTTTTTATTTTTGTCACGGTAATAATGTAAATGATAAACAAATTGAAGGGAGAAAGGGGAGAGCTGGACGAACCAAAGAAAAGAAATAAACAAAATACCTCCACCACTAACCTATACTAAATATACCCATCACCTATCTGGCACACGATCAAGGCGCCCTAACCAAAATTACAGATGGTGGTCCGCCCAGGTCTAACTGGTGTTTCTAGACAGAGAAGTGGTACTACGGGTGATTTATACCCCAGATTTTGAGTTTCAATATCTCAGCTCTGGATAATATCTACACCTATAATAGAATCTATAATATCTACATCTATAATATCTACACCTATAATAGAATCTATAATATCTACACCTATAATAAAGTCTATATACTGTGTCTTGTGTGTCTTGTGTGTCTGAAAAATTGAAAGAAAAAAATAATATACTATAAATAAAAACTAGACAAAACAACACCAAAAAAAAAACTTTAATTTTTACAGATTTTTTAAACTTTATTTTTACAAAGACAACATATCACCACTCAGATGTCTTGAGTGGATCCTGAAAGATCCTGAAACCATTAGAACTTTTCACTCCCCATGAACAGCCATTGCTGGAGAAATCTGCAGACACCTGAAAAACAGAATAGCCACAAGTCAAACAGCACACTAGCAGCAACTATATTCTCACTGCAAAAAATGCTGTAGACCAGAATCTGCACTGCTGGAGTCAGACTCACCACCAACTGGAACGTCACAGAGCCACAGCTAGAGAGAACTGCAGAGACACATGTCAATTCGCACTGGGAAGAATGCTGTACACCAGAATCTGACCTGCTGGAGACAGACACTCACCGACAACTGGAACACCACAGAGACACCTGAAAAATAGCCACATGTCGAATCTCAAGTCACATAGATCTGTTAGGAAAGGGAACCAATTTGAAAGCTTCAGCGATAAGGGATGACATTTTGCTTACCTTTCCATTAAGCATAGACCCAGGTTTAAAATCAAGTCTTTGGGTCAATTAAGTCACCATTACACCTGCAAGAGAAAATCCAAAAAGTGGAGAATATCAACTTTGTGGCTTAAAGTGGATATCTTGTAAAGATCATAAAGAGTATATGGAGGTCACCTGTTCCCTCCTCAGTAAAACTCACATTTACAAGAAATGAGTCTCACATTTGGTGTTGAACAACACTGACGTATCAACAGCAAGAGAGGCACAGCCCGTGGCATTCACCTGGTAGGAGAAGATAGACAATTAAGTCAAGCACAGGCATAAAGAACACCCTCAGCAGGAGTCACACACACCTTTGCAGTTTCAGTCAGGCACTGTCTGGTCAAATTATGGATCACAGCACACTTCCACTAAAGCTTGACCAGGTACAGGTTGGCCATGTGTACATCTGTGGAACTGACAAACCACAAGACAAGAAAATAAAGCGTCAATCAACTTTAAGTCACGTTAAACTTGGGCAAACCTTTAACCTCAAAAACGTGGGAGAGTTCTCGGTCGGGAATAAAACTGAACTTCAGTCCTCACGACCCATTGCTCTGCATATTGTGCATGTCACATGCACAATATGCAGAGCAGTGGGTCATGAGGACAGGAGTTGAGAACCACTGTTTTAGTGTGTACAAACCAATCTGAGCCTCTGGATTTAACTTGTGAGAAAGCTGCAACATCAGCCCCATTGAGGAAACGTTTGTCCACTGACCGATCCAGGTTATTATCTTGGTCCTATTAAAACAAATTAAAGAGAAAAGTGTAAAAAGCTGCATTGGCTCCATTCAAAGTCTTACACCGAAGCGAACTCTCCTCCACCACGACCAGATCGTACTGCAATAAAGAAAGGAATAATAGACATTTAAAAGCAGTCATTCAAGTTGAAATTTCTGCATCTTAGAAGAAGCTGCATTTCATTTGCTGAAATGGTGAAACATCTGGTCTTACCATTTGATCAAAAGCCACAAATTTGGGATTCATGGAGACACCTCTGAAACGACCTGCAAAGACACAAACAAAATCACATAAGTTGCATTTGAAGATCATAGCTTTAACCAAGGGTCATTCACAGCTCACCTGTTTGTCCTGGATTGGAAATAATTCTCTCTGTTTGGATCAAGGTCAATATAGGTAAGGTCTGAACATGAATTTGAGCTCTGAAGACCTTGAACTTCAAACCTTCAGCTTCTGCACCAAATCTCCATCTACCCAAGGAGCCTGTAGAGAACTTCAGTTAATACAAGAAACCAAGACAAAAAGAGCCACATGCATCAAATGACTATGACCGTTACCTACAAAGCAGACCAACAGCAGGAGCAGACCGCAGAGAGCAGTGACTGAACTGATCTAAAACTTGGCTTTTTAAAGAGCCCAGCCAGCTGGAGCCACTGACGAGTAGGTGGAGTCCACTGACGAGTAGGTGGAGCCAATGACGAGTAGGTGGAGTCCACTGACGAGTAGGAGTTCCAAGATCCAATCAGCTGTTGAATCACCAATCAGCTGCTGGAATGGTTACAGAAGCCATCTTATCTTAACCATTTCTTTGGGCACGTAACAGGGTGAATAAACTCTGAGATTTAATGTTCAGAAATTATGTGTGTGTTAATGAATTCCAACCTGTTGAGCTCTATCCAATGGTGCCAAAAATACCTATCTGAGATCAAACTGTATTGAATAAAGCAACAAAAAGGCGTATCTGACATATTTTATTTTTTTTTTATTTGAAAATGTTTTAGAGCATGTTCATTGTGTTATTATGCCATCATTTTTTTTACTTAAATACTCATTCATGTAAGTATGCCTGTGGTTGCAATGTTTGTGGTTTAAGGTTAATAATACAGGTGATTAAAGTGTGGTCAAAATTTTTTTTTGTCTCTCGTGTAAAGTTTGTTGAAAGCCACTTAGGCCCCTCTGGCTCCAAGCCAGCGATATAGGCATATATTAAACATTTGATTTGTAATATTATTTTATTGCATTTTCTTGAACATTTACACAACAATGTACATCACATATCTGTAACATCAAATATAATGTACAAAAATAAAACAAACAACAGAGAATTGGGGAAACTTAATTTTTGGCCAAAAAAATAAAAAAACATAAGGGGTAACACTGTCGGTTTTTTTTCTGGTCAAAATTTTGAGTTTCAATATCTCAGCTCTGGAAGGGTCTACAGCCTCTCAGACCCACAAAATGCTGGAAAAAGAGGAACGGAGTCGTGGTGCGAAAAAAGGAGACAAATTCCAAATACCGTACAAACTGTGTTTTTATTTTTGTCACGGTAATAATGTAAATGATAAACAAATTGAAGGGAGAAAGGGGAGAGCTGGACAAACCAAAGAAAAGAAATAAACAAAATACCCCCACCACTAACCTATGCTAAATATACCCATCACCTATCTGGCACACGATCAAGGCGCCCTAACCAAAATTACAGATGGTGGTCCGCCCAGGTCTAACTGGTGTTTCTAGACAGAGAAGTGGTACTACGGGTGATGTATACCCCAGTGTAGCTCTAAATCTATTCCCCAGACTCCCTGTAAAGAATAAGAAAAAGAAGTTAACACAGACAATAACAATAAAAATAATAATTCACAAACAACAAATACTCAGCCCTGCTGTTCAAGTTCCAAAAGTGAAACACAAAGCTAGAGTTACTAGCTAACAAATCAGATTAAAACATTATCAAAAGCATTGTCAAATGTTCATATCCTAATCTCAAATAGACAACAATAAAGTAATCTATAAATCAAAAAGTTACCCAAAAAGGGATACCAACCACACCAACAGCAGGAACAGAGGGCAAAGCCAAAGCAGAGAGAGAACAGATCTAAAACTAGGCTTTTTAAAGAGCCCAGCCAGCTGCAGCCACTGACGAGTAGGAGGAATTCCAAGATCCAATCAGCCGTTGAACCACCAATCAGCTGCTGGAATGGTTACAGAAGCCATCTTACCTGTAAGAAGAAAAACACAAGAACCACAAGCAATGCCAGAAAAGAAAATCACTATAATACGTACCCAGTTCTCTGGGGACGTAACACCCAAAAAAAACGTAAGGGGTAACACTGTCATTTTTTTTTCTGGACAAAATTTTGAGTTTCAATATCTCAGCTCTGGAAGGGTCTACAGCCTCAATTTTTGCACCCAGGTCCATGTCTCGTGGCCCTCTATCAGAATCCAGAGTTTTGAGAAGATTGGAGAAACTTAATTTTTCACCCCCCGAAAAAAATGTAAGGGGTAACACTGTCATTTTTTTTCTGGTCAAAATTTTGAGTTTCAATATCTCAGCTCTGGAAGGGTCTACAGCCTCAATTTTTGCACCCGGGTCCATGTCTCGTGGCCCTCTATCAGAATCCAGAGTTTTGAGAAGATTGGAGAAACTTAATTTTTCACCCCCAGAAAAAAAATGTAAGGGGTAACACTGTCATTTTTTTTTTTCTGGTCAAAATGTTGAGTTTCAATATCTCAGCTCTGGAAGGGTCTACAGCCTCAATTTTTGCACCCAGGTCCATGTCTCGTGGCCCTCTATCAGAATCCAGAGTTTTGAGAAGATTGGAGAAACTTAATTTTTCACCCCCCGAAAAAAAACATAAGGGGTAACACTGTTGTTTTTTTTTCTGGTCAAAATTTTGAGTTTCAATATCTCAGTTCTGGAAGAGTCTAGAGCCTCAATTTTTGCACCCAGGTCCATGTCTCGTGGCCCTCTATGAGAATCCAGAGTTTTGAGAAGATTGGAGAAACTTTATTTTTCACCCCTCGAAAAAAAACATAAGGGGTAACACTGTTGTTTTTTTTTCTGGCCAAAATTTTGAGTTTCAATATCTCAGCTCAGGAAGGGTCTAGAGCCTCAATTTTTGCACCCAGGTCCATGTCTCGTGGCCCTCTATCAGAATCCAGAGTTTTGAGAAGATTGGAGAAACTTTATTTTTCACCTCCCGAAAAAAAACATAAGGGGTAACACTGTCATTTTTTTTTCTGGTCAAAATTTTGCGTTTCAATATCTCAGCTCTGGAAGGGTCTAGAGCCTCAATTTTTGCACCCAGGTCCATGTCTCGTGGCCCTCTATCAGAATCCAGAGTTTTGAGAAGATTGGAGAAACTTTATTTTTCACCCCCCGAAAAAAAACATAAGGGGTAACACTGTTGTTGTTTTTTCTAGTCAAAATTTTGAGTTTCAATATCTCAGCTCTGGAAGGGTCTAGAGCCTCAATTTTTGGACCCAGGTCCATGTCTCGTGGCCATCTATCAGAATCCAGAGTTTTGAGAAGATTGGAGAAACTTTATTTTTCACCCCCCGAAAAAAAACATAAGGGGTAACACTGTCATTTTTTTTTCTGGTCAAAATTTTGAGTTTCAATATCTCAGCTCTGGAAGGGTCTAGAGCCTCAATTTTTGCACCCAGGTCCATGTCTCGTGGCCCTCTATCAGAATCCAGAGTTTTGAGAAGATTGGAGAAACTTTATTTTTCACCCCCCGAAAAAAAACATAAGGGGTAACACTGTCATTTTTTTTCTGATCAAAATTTTGAGTTTCAATATCTCAGCTCTGGAAGGGTCTAGAGCCTCAATTTTTGCACCCAGGTCCATGTCTCGTGGCCCTCTATCAGAATCCAGAGTTTTGAGAAGATTGGAGAAACTTTATTTTTCACCCTCCGAAAAAAAACATAAGAGGTAACACTGTTGTTTTTTTTTCTGGTCAAAATTTTGAGTTTCAATATCTCAGCTCTGGAAGGGTCTAGAGCCTCAATTTTTGCACCCAGGTCCATGTCTCGTGGCCCTCTATCAGAATCCAGAGTTTTGAGAAGATTGGAGAAACTTTATTTTTCACCCCCCGAAAAAAAAACATAAGGGGTAACACTGTTGTTGTTTTTTTCTGGTCAAAATTTTGAGTTTCAATATCTCAGCTCTGGAAGGGTCTAGAGCCTCAATTTTTGCACCCAGGTCCATGTCTCGTGGCCATCTATCAGAATCCAGAGTTTTGAGAAGATTGGAGAAACTTAATTTTTCACCCCCCGAAAAAAAACATAAGGGGTAACACTGTCATTTTTTTTTTTCTGGTCAAAATTTTGCGTTTCAATATCTCAGCTCTGGAAGGGTCTAGAGCCTCAATTTTTGCACCCAGGTCCATGTCTCGTGGCCCTCTATCAGAATCCAGAGTTTTGAGAAGATTGGAGAAACTTTATTTTCACCCCCCGAAAAAAAACATAAGGGGTAGCACTGTCATTTTTTTTTTCTGATCAAAATTTTGAGTTTCAATATCTCAGCTCTGGAAGGGTCTAGAGCCTCAATTTTTGCACCCAGGTCCATGTCTCGTGGCCCTCTATCAGAATCCAGAGTTTTGAGAAGATTGGAGAAACTTTATTTTTCACCCCCCGAAAAAAAACATAAGGGGTAACACTGTTGGTTTTTTTTCTGGCCAAAATTTTGATTTTCAATATCTCAGCTCTGGAAGGGTCTAGAGCCTCAATTTTTGCACCCAGGTCCATGTCTCGTGGCCCTCTATCAGAATCCAGAGTTTTGAGAAGATTGGAGAAACTTTATTTTTCACCCCCCGAAAAAAAACATAAGGGGTAACACTGTTGTTTTTTTTCTGGTCAAAATTTTGAGTTTCAATATCTCAGCTCTGGAAGGGTCTAGAGCCTCAATTTTTGCACCCAGGTCCATGTCTCGTGGCCATCTATCAGAATCCAGAGTTTTGAGAAGATTGGAGAAACTTAATTTTTCACCCCCCGAAAAAAAACATAAGGGGTAACACTGTCATTTTTTTTTTCTGGTCAAAATTTTGCGTTTCAATATCTCAGCTCTGGAAGGGTCTAGAGCCTCAATTTTTGCACCCAGGTCCATGTCTCGTGGCCCTCTATCAGAATCCAGAGTTTTGAGAAGATTGGAGAAACTTTATTTTTCACCCCCCGAAAAAAAACATAAGGGGTAACACTGTTGTTTTTTTTTCTAGTCAAAATTTTGAGTTTCAATATCTCAGCTCTGGAAGGGTCTAGAGCCTCAATTTTTGCACCCAGGTCCATGTCTCGTGGCCCTCTATCAGAATCCAGAGTTTTGAGAAGATTGGAGAAACTTTATTTTTCACCCCCCGAAAAAAAACATAAGGGGTAACACTGTTGTTTTTTTTTTTCTGGTCAAAATTTTGAGTTTCAATATCTCAGCTCTGGAAGGGTCTAGAGCCTCAATTTTTGCACCCAGGTCCATGTCTCGTGGCCCTCTATCAGAATCCAGAGTTTTGAGAAGATTGGAGAAACTTTATTTTTCACCCCCCGAAAAAAAACATAAGGGGTAACACTGTCATTTTTTTTTCTGATCAAAATTTTGAGTTTCAATATCTCAGCTCTGGAAGGGTCTAGAGCCTCAATTTTTGCACCCAGGTCCATGTCTCGTGGCCCTCTATCAGAATCCAGAGTTTTGAGAAGATTGGAGAAACTTTATATTTCACCCTCCGAAAAAAACATAAGGGGTAACACTGTTGTTTTTTTTTCTGGTCAAAATTTTGAGTTTGAATATCTCAGCTCTGGAAGGGTCTAGAGCCTCAATTTTTGCACCCAGGTCCATGTCTCGTGGCCCTCTATCAGAATCCAGAGTTTTGAGAAGATTGGAGAAACTTAAATTTTCACCCCCGAAAAAAAACATAAGAGGTAACACTGTCGTCGTTTTTTTTCTGATCAAAATTTTGAGTTTCAATATCTCAGTTCTGGAAGGGTCTAGAGCCTCAATTTTTGCACCCAGGTCCATGTCTTGTGGCCCTCTATCAGAATCCAGAGTTTTGAGAAGATTGGAGAAACTTAATTTTTCACCCCCCGAAAAAAAACATAAGGGGTAACACTGTCGTTTTTTTTTTCTGGTCAAAATTTTGAGTTTCAATATCTCAGCTCTGGAAGGGTCTAGAGCCTCAATTTTTGCACCCAGGTCCATGTCTCGTGGCCCTCTATCAGAATCCAGAGTTTTGAGAAGATTAGAGAAACTTAATTTTTCACCCCCCGAAAAAAAACATAAGGGGTAACACTGTCGTTTTTTTTTCTGGTCAAAATTTTGAGTTTCAATATCTCAGCTCTGGAAGGGTCTAGAGCCTCAATTTTTGCACCCAGGTCCATGTCTCGTGGCCCTCTATCAGAATCCAGAGTTTTGAGAAGATTGGAGAAACTTAATTTTTCACCCCCCGAAAAAAACCATAAGGGGTAACACTGTCGTTTTTTTTTTCTGGTCAAAATTTTGAGTTTCAATATCTCAGCTCTGGAAGGGTCTAGAGCCTCAATTTTTGCACCCAGGTCCATGTCTCGTGGCCCTCTATCAGAATCCAGAGTTTTGAGAAGATTGGAGAAACTTAATTTTTCACCCCCCGAAAAAAAACATAAGGGGTAACACTGTCGTCTTTTTCTGGTCAAAATTTTGAATTTCAATATCTCAGCTCTGGAAGGGTCTAGAGCCTTAATTTTTGCACCCAGGTCCATGTCTCGTGGCCCTCTATCAGAATCCAGAGTTTTGAGAAGATTGGAGAAACTTAATTTTTCACCCCCCGAAAAAAAACATAAGGGGTAACACTGTCGTTTTTTTTTTCTGGTCAAAATTTTGAGTTTCAATATCTCAGCTCTGGAAGGGTCTAGAGCCTCAATTTTTGCACGCAGGTCCATGTCTCGTGGCCATCTATCAGAATCCAGAGTTTTGAGAAGATTGGAGAAACTTAATTTTTCACCCCCCCCCCCCCAAAAAAAACATAAGGGGTAACACTGTCGTTTTTTTTCTGGTCAAAATTTTGAGTTTCAATATCTCAGCTCTGGAAGGGTCTAGAGCCTCAATTTTTGCACCCAGGTCCATGTCTCGTGGCCCTCTATCAGAATCCAGAGTTTTGAGAAGATTGGAGAAACTTAATTTTTCGCCCCCTGAAAAAAAACATTAGGGGTAACACTGTCGTTTTTTTTTTTCTGGTCAAAATTTTGAGTTTCAATATCTCAGCTCTGGAAGGGTCTAGAGCCTCAATGTTTGCACCCAGGTCCATGTCTCGTGGCCCTCTATCAGAATCCAGAGTTTTGAGAAGATTGGAGAAACTTAATTTTTCACCCCCCCCCCAAAATAAACATAAGGGGTAACACTGTCGTTTTTTTTCTGGTCAAAATTTTGAGTTTCAATATCTCAGCTCTGGAAAGGTCTAGAGCCTCAATTTTTGCACCCAGGTCCATGTCTCGTGGCCCTCTATCAGAATCCAGAGTTTTGAGAAGATTGTAGAAACTTAATTTTTCACCCCCCGAAAAAAAACAAAAGGGGTAACACTGTCATTTTTTTTTCTGGTCAAAATTTTGAGTTTCAATATCTCAGCTCTGGAAGGGTCTAGAGCCTCAATTTTTGCACCCAGGTCCATGTCTCGTGGCCCTCCAGAGTATTGAGAAGATTGGAGAAACTTAATTTTTCACCCCCCGAAAAAAAAACATAAGGGGTAACACTGTCGTTTTTTGTTTTTTTTTTGGTCAAAATTTTGAGTTTCAATATCTCAGCTCTGGAAGGGTCTAGAGCCTCCATTTCTGCACCCAGGTCCATGTCTCGTGGCCCTCTATCAGAATCCAGAGTTTTGAGAAGATTGGAGAAACCAAATTTTTCACCCCCCGAAAAAAAAACGTAAGGGGTAACACTGTTGTTTTTTTTTCTGGTCAAATTTTTTAGTTTCAATATCTCAGCTCTGGAAGGGTCTAGAGCCTCAATTTTCGCACCAAGGTCCATGTCTCGTGGCCCTCTATCAGAATCCAGAGTTTTGAGAAGATTGGAGAAACTTAATTTTTCACCCCCCGAAAAAAAAAAACATAAGGGGTAACACTGTCGTTTTTTTTTTCTGGTCAAAATTTTGAGTTTCAATATCTCAGCTCTGGAGGGGTCTAGAGGAGCCTAAATTTTTGCACCCAGGTCCATGTCTCGTGGCCCTCTATCAGAATCCAGAGTTTTGAGAAGATTGGAGAAACTTAATTTTTCACCCCCCGAAAAAAAACGTAAGGGGTAACACTGTCGTTTTTTTTTTCTGGTCAAAATTTTGAGTTTCAATATTTCAGCTTTGGAAGGGTCTAGTGCCTCAATTTTTGCACCCTGGTCCATGTCTCGTTGCCCTCTATCAGAATCCAGAGTTTCAAGAAGATCGGAGAACGTAAAAATTTTGACCCCAAAAAAAAAAACGACAGTGTTACCCCTTATGTTTTTTTTTTTTCGGGTCAAAATTTTGAGTTTCAATATCTCAGCTCTGGAAGGGTCTAGAGCCCCCAATTTTGCACCCAGGTCCATGTCTCGTGGCCCTCTATCAGAATCCAGAGTTTTGAGAAGATCGGAGAAACCTAATTTTTCACCCCCCGAAAAAAAACGTAAGGGGTAACACTGTTGTTGTTTTTTTCTGGTCAAAATTTTTAGTTTCAATATCTCAGCTCTGGAAGGGTCTAGAGCCTCAATTTTCGCACCAAGGTCCATGTCTCGTGGCCCTCTATCAGAATCCAGAGTTTTGAGAAGATTGGAGAAACTTAATTTTTCACCCACCGAAAAAAAAAAAACATAAGGGGTAACACTGTCGTTTTTTTTTTTTTTTTTTCCTTGTCAAAATTTTGAGTTTCAATATCTCAGCTCTGGAGGGGTCTAGAGGAGCCTCAATTTTTGCACCCAGGTCCATGTCTCGTGGCCCTCTATCAGAATCCAGAGTTTCAAGAAGATCGGAGAACGTAAAAATTTTGACCCAAAAAAAAAACCGACAGTGTTACCCCTTGCGGTTTTTTTTTTTCGGGTCAAAATTTTCAGTTTCGATATCTCAGCTCTGGAAGGGTCTAGAGCCTCCATTTTTGCACTCAGGTCTAATTCCCATGGCCCTCTATCAGAATCCAGAGTTTCAAGAAGATTGGAGAAACTTATTTTTTCGCACCAAAAAAAAAGAAAAACAAACAAACCAAAAAAACGACAGGGGTAACACAGTCGTTTTGTTTTTTGTTTTTTGTTTTTTTGGGGGGGGGGTCGAAATTTTGAGTTTCTCTGATCTTCTTGAAACTCTGGATCCTAGAGGGCCATGAGACTTAAACCTGAGTGCAAAAATGATGCTCTAGACCCTTCCAGAGCTGAGATATCGAAACTGAAAATTTCGACCAGAAAAAAAAAAACGACAGTGTTACCCCTTAGGTTTTTTTTTTGGGGGGGGGGGGCAAAAAATTAAGTTTACCCAATCTTCTCAAAACTCTGGATTCTGAAAGAGGGCCACGAGACTTGGACCTGAGAGCAAAAATGGAGGCTCTAGACCCTTGGAGGCTGTAGTTTCAAGAAGATTGGATAAACTTATCTTTTCACACCAAAAAACAAAAAACGACAGGGGTAACACTGTCAAAAAACTGATGAAAAAAAAAAACAAAAAAAGGTTTCTGCTAAAATGTTTAACTCTGTAGCCTCCAGCGTACAGACCAGAGTTCTAGAGTCACAAATAGAGTTATTTCAGTTATATTTTTAGATATTTCTGCTAAAGCGTAAATTAAATCTGTTCATCATATGAAGCATTCGTATCTCTTCAGAAAACTTGGACTAAACCGCTCAATCATATGGATTAGTTTTACAATTTCTTTATGAACTTTGAAGCGTCAAAGTTGCATAGACTGTCTATGGAGGGACATAAATCTTTCATATTTCATTAAAGAATATCTTGTGTTCCGAAGATGAAAGTTATGGTTTGGAACGACATGGGTCAGTAATTAATGACAGAATTTTCATTTTTGGGTGAACTAACCCTTTAATGTGCTCAAAGTAATGACCTCATTATGAATCAAACAAACTGTAGAAATACAGGTTCACTGTGTTGTTGATGTCTTTATTTCACTTTTAGGCTGGAACTCTTTACAGAGTTGCATTTCAGAATCACTGAAAGGAAAAAAGTTTTTCCAATATGTGCTAATATTGATTAAAGTTAGCCACCTTTGAATCTAACCATATACTGTATTTATCCAATCAAGTGCATTGATGAAACAAAAAGTAGCCATGTTTCTTGTGCACTTAATGATGCACATGAATTAGCATGACATTTTACAGGCCAAAAGTGTGTATACTGGTTTAATTTACTTTTTTTACACAATTGTCAACCTTTATGAAAATGACATTTAAATGAAACCATTCAAGTTTAGTGGACTTCTCACAAAATGTTATATATACAATATTATATATATAAAATGTTATATATGTAATATTCAGAGTTTATAGAAATCAGCACTGATGACATGATTTTCTTCCTAAGCCATTTGTCTCAAAAAGACAAAAGTTTATCCAATAACCAAGCCAATGTAAATAGACTTATGTGTTGTCAGATTGAGGGTGGTCTGAGGAAATGGATAGAGTTTTTCTGATGAACGGTCAAACGTTTGCCTGCCTCTATTCAGTCTGATAGTGATGCATGATAATCAGGTGTTAATATAGTATTAAGCATCTTTCACACATCAAAATACAGAAAGATAACATTGTAAGCTTAATGTGAAACCAGCCCAAATCATTACAGTGATGCTGGGAAGAGACTGCAGTGGTGGTTCAGATCTCAAGGACACTATATAAGTAAGGGGAAAATCCAACATCTCCAGCTCAATAACATGCTTCAAAACCCACTGCAAATGAATAATTCAAAAAATCCAAGGAAGGATTTATAAGGAGCAATAATTGACATTGTGCATTTGAACTTCTTTGGATACTGTCTAGTTTCAAATACAAGAGAAAAATCACTGAAAGATATTAGTGTTATCTGAGCAGGAGATGCTTTAAAATGTGCAAGTCTGCAGAACAGATAACAGCTGTGATAAATAAGCAGCAAAAGTGACATGATAAGCCCCCCTTTTTGTGGTCTGGCCAGTGAAAAATAATCTAGGACAGTACAAAGTGAGAATCACTCAGCATTGCTTAAAATAACTTTTTAAAAGCCCCATCCATCTGAGATTAGAGCAGTTACTGGTAGGAGAGGGAGGGACGGGGGCTCTCAATGTTGGATTAATAATGGATTTATTTCAAGCATTCCATCACTAATGTTCAGAGAAGTGCTACAGATGTTACTTTAGTGATTACATACAACGAGAGGAGAAAGTAAGCATGAATGTGGATTAAAAAAGATGCTTTTACCCCTTTAAAAATCTATCACAAAGTAGGAGTTTTGGAGTTATTGATAAATATACAATACTTGAGAGGGGAAAAAAGGGGAAAACAGGAGAGGCGAAATATGTTAGAGAGAGAGAGAGAACGATGACAGTAAATAGACAGGTGAACAGACTGAGATACTGTATGCACAAGAGCTGTGTCATTCAGTCATTGTGGATTTAGACTCAAATAATCCCACTTCATGGCCTAAATTCTGATTTACAAAGCTTTTATGTTCTTTGACTTGTACTACACTAATCCAACGAGCAGATTAAAAATATATAATACGCCAAGACTGACAAATACATTGAGGTGGAGACCTCACATGGTCCTAATGATTAAGTCACTGAAAAAGTAAAAAGTTTTCCTAAGAAAGATAGGAAAGAGAGACAGGACAAGTCGTTTTTTTTTCTTTCTTTTTTCTTTTAATAGAAAGGCATCAGGATGAAGGTTTTAGAATTCAGGCCCTTAACTGTAAAAGTAAAGGGTGATCATTTACAACCCATTACCACAAACAGCACCCAGCCCATCCACCCCAACATCAGGCAAGAGAAACAAACACATTTACACAGTAATACGACGAATGCTGTGACTCCCAGTAAATTAAGCATTTCTTTTCTTCAAGTAAAGACAAATAAATCACAATTGATTTTTTTAAGATTAAGGAAGAATAACCCCAAATACCACACAAAGAGCAAATAATGTTTGGGAGAAACAGAATGCACACTTACAGAGACGAACTCTATGATTTGGGTACAATTCCAAATTCTGTTCCACTTACTTACTAAGGAATTATTCACCGAATAATAAATATTCTTGTCCGCATTTATTCAGCCTCGCATCATTCCACACCGGTATCACTTCATGTCTATACCAGAATGCCCATGCTTTTCTTTTCAATAGGGTGAAAGTGGATTCCAGGTCCCTATTCTTCTTTTGTGGAACATAGAAAGTCATACATGTTAGGAAAGACATGAGGATGAGTAAACGTTACAATTTTCATTTTGGAGTGATATATCCCTGGTAAAACCAATAATCAGACCTAGATCCTGTTTTCTGATTCATTATGTGATATTTATAGTTATTAATTAAAAAATTCTGAATCAATGCAAAACAATACTGCAAGGTGTAAGCACGTCTTAAAACTAAAAAGACGTTCGATTGGAAAAGGGTGCAATACTTGAGCAAAGTTTGATGAATTTGCAAAGCATCGCTAATAACAGCCTGAGCACACTCTGCTTCTGAACGCACAGAGAACAAGGAATAGGAAAGACAAGATACAAAATATACACAATCATTAAATCGTTTTCTCAGCTGTCAAATTTATACATTTTGAGCTCAACGTGCCTTTATAAAATAACTTCTCTTTAAGCAACAACATCAACAACAAAATCAAAACACAGGAGACGGCAGTCAATATCCAGAAAAAAAGCACGGGTCAAACAAGAGCAACATTTTTCCATGCCACAAGCTTCAGATGTCATCTCACATTCAGACTTTTTCATTCTTTTCTTTGTTTAATAAACACACAAGGAAACATTTTCTGAACAGTCTTCACCAGTGCTGACAGGCTCACCAAGCAAAAGTGCCGAGTTGGGGCAAACGAGAAAGAAACAAGACAGCATTGTACAAATCCATGCAGAAAGCACTTCCATTCTCCACAATGTTTAGGTTGATAGTCGTGTGAACATGCTCACCAGATCATTATGGAAGATACTTTTTTAAACTTTACTCATTCATCTGGGTGAAATATTGTACTGGAACATCTCTCTTTCTGCTGATGGCCACTTTGAGATTTCAGGAAGAGGCGGACTAAGAAAACTACTGCTGAACAGCTTTCAAGAACAGACGAATCTTATGCAGATCAACATGAAATTTCAGTTGAACAAACTAGAGATATGAGAAATAAACAAAAAGCAAAACAAACAAAAACTGAGAAATAAAAAAGAAAATCCAAAACTCAGTGTTGACATTTAAGAATTACAGTACGAAGACATAAATGCACTGGGAATATCATCTTTTTTATAACGCTATCCTTTACCCGGTTTTGAAATCGCAGACACACACAAACACACACACACGCACGCACCTCTAACTCCTTATTGAGTACAGAACTCTCACTGGCCATGCCCCTCAAATTTCATCAGCCAATCACCTGCCTTGCCAAGCACGCTTGACAGCCTCACTGCAGTGCTGATGTCATGGGCAGGTTCAAGAGACCGTCTTTAGTCTGTAGAGCTTCAGTGTGGTTCTTTCATCCATTCATCCATCCTTTCCACAACTGCATTCAGTCAGGAGTACATATCAATTTCTCCTCTCCTCATTCTCTACAGAGAAGTGGAAGGGAGCTTCTTCACCCGTCTCTGCGCCAGGAATGAGGACTCGATGGGCTTCAGCTCAGGGGGTGGTTGGGAACTCTTCAGCGCTGAGTATGTGGCGGCCATCGCCCCCTGTGAGGACAGAGTTGGTGAAGTAACAGACCAACAATTTATGTTATATAATAAGAGTAAGAGCCTGGCAGTGGTACCTTGACAAGCTTGGCATCTTGGTGTTGTAGCTGGCTGTTGGGAAGTTTGTCTCTCTGAACAATCCACGGATGCTTCAGGACCTGCATGGCTGTGAGCCGCTGGTGAGGGTCAACATGGAGCATCTTAGAGACCAAGTCCTGTATGGAAAAGCATGTGTGTGAGAAAATAAAATCCTGTCAGAGAGGTTTGAATGACTGCATTGATAAGGGTGGGATCATGGCCTACTTTGGCAGCATCAGACACCGCATCCCAGTTGCCTCCCGTCAGAGTAAAGCGGCCACTCCCTATTCGACTCAGAATATCTTCGGGTGTGTCTTCTGGTCCGTTGGCAAATGGTGTAAAACTGGAACAATTAAGAATAAAAAAAAAATGATTGTGTTTCTGAAAATCCTAACCCTTGCAGGGGTTTTCAAAAATGTTCGGTTTCAGTGACCTGATACCGTGTTTCCATGTGGACGAACGGCTGAACCGTGTAGAAAAAGTCACGGTTATAAAAAATACCCATGTCAGTGTGGACAAGGCCTGAGAGTACAATATTTTTTAATAATGGAAGATAATGTGTGTGTTATTACCCAGCAAGCATAGTGTAAAGCAATACACCAAGACTCCAAATGTCACAGCCCTCGTCATAGCCCTGTCTCTTCAGTACCTGCAACACAAAACAATGTCAGAACAGTTATAAAAAATATATATTATCATAGAAAAAAATGATAATTTTTTATTTTTCTATGATAAAATATTATCATAGAAAAATATTATCATAAAGACATTACACTGATCCCAGATCATTTAAAATCACATACTACAAACGGCCGTTTGCTACCGATAATTCCTGTAGAGTTGCTCACACAGTTCATTTCAAAGTTTTCGATAACATTGGACAGACTTGTGTGTGTGAAATTTCAAAGAACCAGGTAAAGTTTACTGTTTATTGGTCTATACAGCATTCCCCATTCTGTTGCGAGTACAACCACTCACCTCAGGTGCTACAAAGTTGGCAGTATAGCAGGGTGTCATGAGGAGACCGTTGTCTGCCCTTAGCTGCTTGGCAAAGCCGAAATCACAGATGCGCAGAGATTCTGGATTTCCAGACTCATCGACATAGAGAATATTACTGGGCTTCAGGTCTCTGTGCACAACCTGTAGGAAAACCAGAAAACACAGGATAAAATACGTACATTTTCCTGCATAACTCGCAGACAACTACAAATCTACCTGCCATCTTTAGTTGCAAAATGCATTTATATGCACCAAAGAGTATTAACGCAGTAGTTATGAAAAGACTGCATTATAATATCAAATTTCAAGGGGACATTTTAAAGTGATAATATTGTTTTAATATTACTCAATAGTTTATATAATACTAGATCTTTTAGCTATTGTCAATGTGTTTAAATAACTATGTGGAATCAATATTTTAATTATATGAAATACTGTGATAAAAGAAATTTAGTGTTACAATTGTCCGCAATTTTGTGTTTCTAGGAAATTGAGGTAAGATTTTAACGAAGAGTGGTTTAACTGAATTTATTTGAGTCAGTTAATTTTCAGTCTGCATGTGCTGCTATAATGCATGCTTTAAAAAGCTACACTATAATATTAGTCCTAAGCACACTATCTATGTGGTTCAACTGGTCAAGACATCATATAAATACTATTAAATGTTGAAAACAGAGGAGGGGAGTAGAACAGAAGAGGGCCAAAGGAAGAGCCTTGGGGAACACCCTTAGTGGAAGGGGAAAGCTAGGCTCCGACGCAAGCCATGAATCATAATGCCAGATTCTGTGTTAGTGGCAACTTTTTATCTACAAGCTAAATGCGATTAAGTTTGTCCATGCATGTTTTCTCACCCCTTGAGAGTGCAGGTATTCCACAGTCTTTGTGATAGTGTGCAGCACAGCACTAGCCTCTCTCTCAGAGAAAAACTTCTGCTTAAGGATTCTGTCCAGCAGCTCACCTCCTCGCATCAGCTCAGTGACCAGGTACACCTGCTTCCCGTTATCATAGACCTTCAATACAGAAGTTTTATTTCATTAAATATGATGTTATAGTATTTATATATAGTTTTGCTCTCTGAATTGTACATATAACATTTTTAAAATGCAGATGATTTCTGCAGATTAGTTAACTGTAGGGTTGTAACAATACATGTATTTAGAGTTGACAACAGGTTTGCAAGAGAAATTAACTCTAGACAGAGGCATTTTGTATTTATGCACTATTAGACTATTCATTATATTATTTAATGTACTTTTAAATAAATTTGTCATGAAAACAAGATATAACAGTCACGTGTAAATGAATATATTTCAAAAAATTAATTGGAGTAGAAAATTAACTTTATAATTAGATTTAAAAAGCTAATGCAAAACCTATTTTTAAACCTACCAATATGCAGTACCTTTTTTGAGTGTTGATTATTATATCTAAAATTAAGTAGCAACTCAATTTATTAAATTAGGCTCTGTTATAAATTGTACTAACCTTTTTTATAATTATGATATGTAATTAAGCACTCCCCATATAGTTTACAGCATTAGCTGGGATAGATTTTTCTGTCCTTAAGAAAATGTTAATTATAATAGAATTTATTAAAACACATCTACTTTTGTTTAATAAAAAAAGAAATGATATTGTGTTCAATTTATTCCCCCTGCTGTATCAAACCAGTACCGAACCGTAATTTCAATACTGAGGTATGTACCAATCCATCATGTTTGTGTACCGTTACACCCCTGGTTAACTGTGACTTTTTTCTTAAGTTGTTGTACTTACATCTTTGAGAGTGATGATGTTGGGGTGCTGGCCGTATCTGAGCAGGATCTCAATCTCTTCTGATGGGTCGGTGTTTGTTTTATCAATCACCTAACAACATTATACAGTAAATGATATGTTAGTTACCTGAGGACAATATGTATCTAAAAACCCTTTTAGTGAACGTAGCCATCTTTTTAATGATGATATTTAGTCATTAAAAAAAAAAATATGGATTTATATTATCTGAAAGACAGATATTCAGATTATTTTCCAAAAAGCATCAAAATATATTTGAAAAAAAAAACAAAGGAATTGACTGTAAAATGCAGTATTCCTCAAAAACAAAGTCACAAATGGTAAACCTAATCTGACCTAAAAATGCTGATGTCAAAGAAAGAAATGATAATTCAAAGACACTTGTATGACTTGAATTGAAAATAAAAGTGAGGCTCTAACCTTAACTGCGTACTCTGTGTTGGTTGCTTTATGTATGCAGCGTTTGCAGACAGAGAAAGAGCCCATGCCAATATCCTCTTTCAGCATGTATCCGTCACTGAATAAGATGTTCTTACCGTGAAGCTGCTGCTTGGGGACAGGAACAGGTACACAACAGAGAAGAGAATATTACAACAGCAATACAAATGCATGCGCACACACACAAACTGCACTGATAGTAAAATCTAATTATTACAAAAAAAACACAATAATTACATTCTTTCACACACAGACACAAACACTAGTCTCATTAATAGTTTGAACTCAGTAAAGAGAATGCTGGATAACACAGAATGATATCACTAAAACGGAATAAAGAGATTGACTTTTTTACAGAACTACTACACTGCACTTATGAATGAAGAAATCATTTTCCAGAATTCGCACTGTTGCAGTTTGCGTAGTCCACCTTTGAGGTTAGTAAGGCAGGTAGGTTTTTAGTGTTCATTTGTATTTTCTGTCATCGTGTAGGCTCTTTTACTTTATATAACAGTGTAAACAGCTGTCAAACACTGTCAAAAATAATGTCAAAAATGTCCTAGTGTGTTTGTCGTTTTGCACACAGCACCCCAAGCTAAAACATCTTCCCTAAAACCCTGTTATCATCTCCATTAAACACTATTACTCACTCTTACATAAATCATTTGGAAAATGGTACAAATACTGCTATCTAGTGGTCAGATAAATTCACTCACAGGATGTAAACAGTCATTGCAGATAATGTCACATCTCTTTTCTGTTTTCTTTATGAGCATCACAAGAAAGTTACAGTATTTATTGGCACAATTTTTTTTATTATTATTTTCTGTGGTAATTGACAGCATGAATTGGATAAACTAAAGCCTAACCTTGAACCCTTTAACATTGTCATACAGCATCTAAAAGCTGAACGTCCAATTAACCACCGCAGCGAAATACAAAGAGTTAGTTTACCTGTACCACAGGGTGTGGAGGGGGTTGAGAGGGCTCCTCTTTGCCCTCCTCCTCTAGCATTGCTGTGGCAACAAAGCTGAAGCCCCGGAAGAGCTGATGAGCCCCTGCGCTGGGAGGAACGCCTGGGGAATCTGAGACAGGATAAGAACAGAGAAACCTTGAAGCCCACACTCATAATCCATTTTAGCTGCTGATGACATTTGAAAAACACACCCAAAGCTCCAAATCTACTGCAGTGAGCTCAGCTTGAAGATCAGAAAGAGAACACAGCCATCTGTTCATATAAAAATCTTCATTCAGCTCTTTTTCATCAAATGTAAGTGAATGGGGACCATGTCTAATTAGCACATTTTTTTTTACTGAATAAAAATCTTGCAAGACTATTTCTAAATAATTATTTAAAATTTGGGATGACCAATACTCAGAGCAGAATCAGAAGCATAGCTTCTAGTGCTGTTATGACATTTATTTATTTATGTATTTATTGACATTTTTGGAGTTTGACAGCCCCTAGTCTACATTATGTATTGTAGAAAATATACAAAAGAGCAACTTTAATCTAAACTCCTCCTTTTGTCTTTTACAGATGTAAACTATCGTTAAGATGAACTACCCCTTTAAAATTTCCTTATGGTTTGTTTTAAATGCCAGTTTGAGTGCTCGAACTACTCTCGCCACGGTCCAAAAAGAATACTGACCACGAAACCTACTGAGACTGTTCAAAGATCATAGATGTGACCTCTCACCTTTAGGGGTACGAGAAGTGAACTCCGAGTCAAAGTAAAAAGTGTCATCGGGTCTGGCCACTGCTGGCTGGAATGGGGGTTTTATCTCTCGCCTGAAGAGTTTCTGAAAATGATTATACATTTTTATTTGTTGCATTCAGCTTTTAATGGTGGGGAGGATGAGTCTGTAATGGAACTACTTTAGATGTGCAGTAATTTGAAGTATGATCTTACATTCCAATCAATTGTCACGAAGAATAAATGGCGTTTGACTTCCTCGGCTCCATCTGGTCCAGATGCTGGTAAGAGTTAAAGTATAAATAAATCACTTCTTACTATGAAAATAAAGCACATTTAAATAAAAATAAAATCATTTCAAAGACTTTAATGTCAAAAACATCAATATAATTGACTTGATTTGAGATTTACACAAGATTAACAGGCTATTAACTGGCTGTTTGAAGAGGTTACAATAAATCACAAAGAATGATGTATAAAACATTGGCCTGTGTATACATTACCCAGTCTGTTAGTGGGGTTCCTCTTGAACAGAGCTCTCAGTAAACTCTGAGCTTCAGTGCTCAGGAACTGAGGCATCCCCAGCCTTGCTCTAAGAGATAACCAAACAATGATCATGACTCAGACACTAAATAATGCTCACAACACGTACACTACCATTCAAAAGTTTGAAGTGAATAAGACATTCTAAGTCATTTTGTGAAATATTATTACAATTTGATGTACCAGTTTTCTGTTATAATATATTATGGCAAATGTGTGATGGCAAAGCTAAATTTTCATTTGACATTAGTCTAACATAACCCTTCAGAAGTCATTCTAGTATGCTGATTTGATGCTCAAATTATATTTCTTCTAATTACCAATCTTTAAACGATGTTGTTTTCTGCTTAATATTTGTGTAGAAACTGTGATACATCTGTTTTATTTGAAAAATAGAAAGTATTTATTTGGCACTTTTGATCAATTTAATGCATCCTTGTTGAATAAAAGTTAATTTAGTGTATGCGACATCAACAATAATACATAATAGAGAGAAACTGTTGTTTAACAGTATAAATTGCTGTTCTTTTAACAGCTTTCTAGTAGCAAATGAAGCAAACGAGTGAAATGGAAAGTGTCTGATTAATTTATTCGATTCATTTCGTAGCACAAAAAATAAGCCCAATCGTAATATAAAAAACACATTATCCTAAATGCGTCATTTAAAATAACAATTTCACGAGGCTTCATTTCTATAAAAAGATCAAAACTAAATGGATTCTCACTTCAGAATGAGATTCATTGTTTCTTTTCTGTCTTTCCCCTGGAATGGTAGTGACCCGGTAAGCATTTCAAACTGTAAGAAAGAGAAGCAGAAAGCAAATGTTAAAGCCAAAATAAATCAGACAGACAATCTAAGTGACATCAAAGCATTTCTACATGGATCTGCACATACCATCAGTACCCCAAATGACCACCAGTCAGCGCTGTGGGTGTGTCCCTGCCGGTTAACCACCTCTGGAGCCATGTACTCCACCGTACCGCAGAAGGAGTAAGCCTTCTTCTCATTGTCGATAGCTTCCTTACACAGTCCAAAATCTGAGACAAATAACACGACCAATAACACCAGTTAAAAAAAACAAACATTTCATCTTTATTCTTTGGCAAACCACAGTGGTTGTATTGTACCTGTGAGTTTGATATGGCCCTCTTCATCCAGGAGGATGCTAGAACATAGAAATGTATTTGTTACACCATTTACCAGCAGTCAGGTGAAAATCACATTAAAACGTTCCAAACAATTTCACACTCATACTCAACAGTAACTGAAGTCTAATCCAGTACAGGGATCAATATTCATGGTGTGTACATGTATTTGTTAAGACAGGAACACAACAAGCTGACGTCAAAGAACTATCTGCAATAAAAGCGGACTGTGTTGGCTGTGTCTCGACCAAAAAGGCGACTGTCAACTAGAACATGCATTCTGCAAGTAATATCGGTCTATCAACAGCCTTCTGTCTGTTCAGTCTTGACTTCTTTGCTCGCTTTTATCACTTTCGCTTTTATTCCCGTGCACTGAATCATTAGATAAGCTGAACAGCAAGAGCGCTCTCTCTCACAGATGGTTTGACACCAATGGTGAATTGGACAAAAAAACCTGATGGCATTTGACTAGACCAAAAAACAAAAAATGGTCCGACGGCCAAACTTCAGCGTGATGTGTCCCGGTCATGTATCTCCTCATTGAGTTTATGTTGAATGTGTCTCTGTGTGTGTGTATATGAAATACTTCTCAGGTTTGAGATCTCTGTAGATAATTCCAAGACCGTGTAGATGATCTAGACCCAGTGCCAGCTCAGCCAGATAAAACTTCACATCTTCTTCCGTGAACATCACCTGAACACCAAAGAGACTGAGTGAATACAAAGAAGTAAAATGAGAGGATATTACGCTCATTGTTATGAGTATTATATACCTCTTTTGACAGCCTGGTGAATAGGTCGCCCCCTCTGAGGAAGTCCAGAATCAGATAGAGTTTACCCTCGGTCTGAAAGGCTGAACACATATACACACAGTGCGCTTATGACCAGTGCATTAACAATTAAGTTTATCTGATCTGTTAGTTATTAATGAAAAACTCCCACAGCTTCCTGTACAATATAAGGCCTTCACCAAGCAGGTAAATAGCATGATTGCAACGTTAAATGTATCTGTAAAACTTTACTCTTCAAATTAATTAGGGGACCAGAATCATACAGGAACACTGAATTGAAGTCATTTAATAATTCCTGCTTAACAAAATCCACATTCACTGAAATTACATGGGAAAGAAGGGACCAGTTCAGCCCTCAGAATCTCGCCTTTTGTGTTCCAGTGAGTCATATGGATTTGGAATGACATGACAGTGAAAAAAGATAATTCAAATCATGGGGTAAACTTTTCCTTTAAAGAAGGGAAAATTGAATGACAAAATATTACAATGTACCATGAAACAAACATCACACTTACTCACCATAATGGAGTTTAACCACAAATGGATGGTTGACGTCTGCCAGGATGTCTCTCTCCATTTTAGTCCTCACACGATCCCTCACTGTGACGAGAATAATTTCACACAGATTTTGTTTGAGATTAAAAATTTGGCCACAACCAACCAACAAAGTCAAACTTCATTGAGTAGTTTTTCTTCATGGATTGCAACATTGGCCAACAAATCAGAAAAACAACTTAGCAAAATCACAACTATGCAATCCATATATTCAAAAATGGTAATAAAAGCCAAGCATGACAACATTTTCTACTTTCAGTGACCAATGAATCAGCAGATTCAGCTTAACGCATGTCTGAAGCAGAAGTTTACGAAAAAGCATTTGTTTGTAGGAAGTGATGTTATCAGCTCTCATGAAAACATAAGGTGCGTCCCAATTCGCATACTTGGGAGATGGAAAGAGGGCACAACCTAGATTTCAGTGAACAGATATCTGAATCTAAAACTTAAGGTTTGTAAGTACTGTATTGTGGGATTTTCTGTCATTGGGGTACACAGAAAAAAACAGGAAGTGAGTGTACCCACAAAAGAGTTACTGCTAACCTGCAACCAAATTTGCAGTTGAGGGAATATGCCAAAATATTGTGTTTACAGATATTGCACATGCTATCTCATAGGTTTGACAGAGTATACATAAAACTAGTAAATTCAAGAAGACTGTCACTATTGAGAACAATTAAATGTATGGTTGGTGTTTGTAACTGTGGTTACACAGAAACTAGACAATAGAGAAAAATAAACAGCCTGGGAGAAACATGTAAAATGAAAGGAGCTGTTGTTGAAGCACTGTTTATGTCAGCAAAGGAAGCTTGTGTGGTTTGTGGTGTGTGTGTTTACACTGATGCTGTACCTTTGAGTGTAGCCTTTCTCAGGACCTTCATGGCATACAGTTGGTTACTGTCAGGAGGGGTTACCTTTCGTACCAAAAACACCTGTGCACACACACAAAAAAACATGTTTTTACTACACAATACAGTTTTACATTGTCTGAATGAAATCTGAATGAGCTTTTAAATGAATGTGCTATAAAGGACATGATAAAAATTCACTCAGTTTTGCTAATAACACAAATCAGGGCTGAAAAAAAATCTTTTCTAATTCACGAGTTAAAAAACTTCCCACAAGTAGTTGAATTTGAATTGAATGACAAGAAGTGATATTTAATGAACAGTAAACCTAGGTAAATGTAATTATTTACATATTCAACAAGTCATTGCTAGACGTTGTTACATTTACTTAGCAAAAAGTTCCTTAAATGTCTTGTCATTGAGATTTGAATACCATTCGGAACAATAACATAACTTGTTACTACCATAGAACGATGCATTAACTTGCCAGTCAATTTAATATTTAATTAGTTTAAGATCAAATTTATGTCAGATTACTGCTTTACATATTAAGAACGGCATGATTGGCAATGCCAATTTGTCATCTGAGGGCTACTTTGCTATTTTTGTTTGGCTCGGGGTACTAGAGCAAATACACAGTCTTGAAAAATGGCATTCTAAAAGACATAAAATGAATTTTTGAACATACACTGTAGGGATAGAAAAATAGGCCTATAGATTGTACTGCAAGTTAGATTGCTTATTTTTCTAAAACGCATGATCTATTCGAATCCACGTCTTAATGTTTGTTGGTTATGATGGGATTTGAGAGTACAGCTGGCTAAAGATATATTTGGAAAACACCACAAGATGGAATATCTTTCCAGATCAATTGAAGCACTTTGGGAAATTATTTGTTCCATTAACCTGGCTCATAAAATGAACATTTTTTAAATGAAATAATATGATATATAACTATATAACTTTGCTCTGGTCTACAGCAGTGAAACCATGGTCAGCATCTCATAAGCTAAGTAACAGGAACACACATCAAAGCTAAAACACAAGACATATGAACCGATGCAGTCTAGAGGTTTATGCATATGAGAGTATCTTTACCTTTCCAAAGGAGCCCTGCCCCAGAACTTTGAGCAGCTCAAACTGTGAGGGGTCTGCTTTCTCTGCCCCCTCCTTAACCACATGTGTGATGTTGATCTCCTTGATGTCACCATCGTCCTACAACACAAGAGACAGAAATGGATCTCAACCATATGCAATATGCAATATGCAATATCAAGACCATGATATGCCAGGAAGACAAGCTTGATTATAACAGCTTTAAGCTGGGCTAAGAGGATATAATATCCCATTGCAGGGGACACTAAGCGATGAGCAATTTTTTTTAATCATTTCACAGCAACTGCTTGAGTGGACTATCATGTATATGTCACAGACCAATGCACATTATTTCAACATTTCATCAATACCATTGTTAATGACATATCTCCAGTGGCCTAAACAACATTATCAGATCTGAGTGCACCTCAAAGGGCAATTCCACTTTCCACAAAGCACCCCTGATAGGAGATAAAGTGTATTAAAAAAGTATATATAATTTTTATTTCTGGGAATAGTTGTACATACTTTGAATTATGTTATCGTCCAAGAAAATTAAGGTATGAACACCACTTGTTATGCAACACTGATTTTGCACGTTTCAGCAGGAGGGATGCAGGAGAGAAGCTCAAGCGGTTTAAAGCCACAAAGAAAAGCACTTAGATCAGAATGCGTTGTTAGTTTATTATTCTTTAAGTTATGCTAGAAATATAGACTCTGCTTGAAACTGAGTGCTGTATGTCACATTTCCCCTGTGACGAGAGAGAAAGAGAAAGGGGGGGGGGGCATGTTTGAGAGGAAATGGCTAATGGGTGAAATAAAATTCAACTCACACAATGCGCACAAACATTCTATATAATATAAATATATAAATCATTTAAATTATAGATCAACCAAATTTTTAAATAAATAAGTTACTCAACATCATGCCATGTCAATGGTCATCAAAACCATTTGGTTTGGTTAACATTCTTCAAAACACCACCTTTTTGTTCCACAGAAGAAAGTAAGTCATAAAGGTTTGGAACAACATGAGGACAAGTAAATGATTTTTTTGATCTAGGGGGATGCTAGGAATTCAGTTTATATTCACCAACTACTTTGCACATAAATCAACAAGGCCCTGAGCTAGTCCTGGTTCAGTCAGATTAAGTTTTTCATTTCTGTATGGTTTGAATACTAATCACATTATTGTTATTATTATAAAAAAAAAGTCAAATGAAGAATTTTGCATTTGACAGGTTTTAGGGTGTTTCTGACACTTGCAACATGAAAGAGAGAAAGAGAGAGAAAGAGAGAGAGAGAGAGAGAGAGAGAGAAACAGCCAAATGTCACAAAGCTCTAAAACATTTTATAGCTGTTCTGCAGATAAACCACAGTCTTGTCTAACATTGACTTCTAGCTGTATTAAATGATATTAAAAGCAACTGATTTCAGAAGAGTATGATTACATAAACTTGTTTTTATCTGACAAACAGTGTAACATTTCCTCTCAACAAAACTAAAACAAAAAAACACCACCACCACCACCACCACAACAACCCCTCTACAAAGCAATGTGAATATAATACTGTTTGCGCGAACTAACCGGCCTCCATGTTGTATGTTCATCGGTTAAAGCTGCACTAGACGGAGTCGAGTTCACGGTGCTGTTCGTCTCCTCTCTGGACTGTGTGGCATTCGCTAAAGTCTTACTGTGCTGCCGCTTGAACAGGTAGAGTGTCAATAACTGACTGACTTTAAACTTCCTCTTTTCTTTCTCCATCTCTTCATCCCTCCTCTAGCCTGGGCATTCCACCGTTACCCCCATCCGCCTGAAGTTGGGGCAGCCATAGACGACAAACTCATCCCAGAGAGGGAAGCGAGCTGGGTCTGGCCGTGTGTGTGAATGTATGGGACTGAGGGTGCGAGCTCTGCCCTGCTCAACAACTAAACTGAAGTAGGCAGGAAGAGGAAGGAAGACACTTAGACCTCAAAACAGAACTGGTGAGAGAAAAAAAAACAGAGTGAGAGAGAGAGATAGAGGTAGAGAGAGTGAGAGGGAGGATCAGACAAAGTAATGCGTATCAGAATAGATAGATAGATAGATAGATAGATAGATAGATAGATAGATAGATAGATAGATAGATAGATAGATAGATAGATAGATAGATAGATAGATAGATAGATAGATAGATAGATAGATAGATAGATAGATAGATAGATAGATAGATAGATAGATAGATAGATAGATAGATAGATAGATAGATAGATAGATAGATAGATAGATTTAAAAACCAAAAAAAAAAAAAATTAACATAACTGCTAACTTGTTTAATATTCTTTTCTGTTAACATTTTTACTGTTAACCATATAAAAAAGATAGAAAGAACCAATTTTAAAAAAGAAAACCTGTCTGGGACTATGTTTAAACCTTCTCCTGATACTCTATTCTGTCTGTTTTTCTCTAGCTAGAGCTTCTGCCCATTCTGCCAATGAATGAAAAAAGGAAAAGAAATAACAAAATTTACATTTATTTTCATCATAAAGCTGCAGTCTGTACTTTTTCCTCTTTGTCACCATCTCTGTTCGAAATCTACAACTGCAGCTTTAATTGATTGCACAGCTTCAGAGTTAATTGTACCCTCTGGGTAGAATTTGCCGTCATTTGGCACGTGTCCTCATGCTGTCTATGGCTATATTCAGACAGGCAGCAACATTTTTTGGCATATCCAGATGAGTTTTTGAAAGTCTGGACAGCAAAAAAACATGAAATCTGATTTTTAAAAATCCGATTCAAACCACATATGGAGGAGGTTTGAAACGCAATTCCAATCAGATTTTTACAGCTCAGTCTGGACACTCTGGTTGCCCAAATCAGATTTCAAACAGTCTTTTACACAAAAACACTTTTAACTTTGCAAGGCATCTACAAATGAAAACTTTTTGCCAGCATAGTCTATAGCTGCTTAGTACAAAGTTTGATGAAGATCAGAAGAACAGCCAATAGGAGAAGTTTGAAAAGTAGGCTTTTTTTCAAGGTAAATTGAAAATAGTAAAAAAAAAAAAGACGCTTATATTTAGCTTTTAAGGTTCCAGAGAAATAAACCAAAAAAACAATGACGTTACTATAGAGCCACCTAATGTCTGACAGATGTGTGTCTGGCCGCCTGAGTAATGGGGACAATCCCACCAAGTTTGGTGTCTCACCTAAAAATATTATGAAAACTGCAACTGTACAATAAGGTTACGAATACAATATTGGACTCCTAAAATAGAACAAACAAATGAGAAAAAGAACACACAAAAATCTGTTTCCGTCGGGTGGACACTTAAATGCTCATCCTGTCCCATTATGCTTTGCTGATTTCCCCTCTCGGTGTTCTCCTACCTTACCGTCAACTGAGCTAAAAATACAGTGGTGCTTTAAAACACACAGGTTCTTCCTCTGACTATACAAAGAGGAAGTTATAATCAGAAGAAACAACAAACCGACTGCAACTGGTGGACAGTGCAGAGTTTGTGGCATGCCCTAGCACTCCTTTTCCTTTACTGACAGACAGGGATAGTAGAGCTCAGAGGAAAGCAGGTGGCAGCAGAAAAATCAGGGATCTTACCTTCACGCTAATATCTGCAAACTCTCTCTCTACCCAGGTGATCTGTGACTTGAACTATATGTGGGGTTGGGAGGAAGAAGTGAACAGAGTAAATCAAACTGAGAATAAAATTAATATTTCTCTTTACACATACACTCCTGTGCACTGATGAATCAACTAAAAAAAATTTCGTGCTTTCTGTGACACGAAAAGAGAGATTTTTAAATGTAACTTTAAACGCACCAGTGGGTTTAACACAGTCAGGGAGTTGAACTCAGATTAGGATTGATTTAAAAGTTCCCAAAAAAATTAAGATTTGTTTACAGTTAAAGATCAGATTCAGATTTCAATTCGGCCTGTTTGTCACACAAAGCTATCATATGACTTTAGAAGACTTATATATTAATATAGTAAATGAGAACGAAGAGTGAGTCTTATGGACCTAACAAGTCACTCCAAACAGATTTAGAACAACTTAATGGTAAATAAATGGCCAAATATGAATTTTTGTGATCCCTTAAAAATGCTGTAGTGAAGAACTTAATATGGTCGTTCAGTGTTGAAACAAATTGTATCAGTCGAAACTTCCTGTTTCATCTGAGGTTGAGAGAAAGAGGGAGAAACTTCTCTAATAATCTTTTTCAGTCAACAATGACCTTTAACACCTTTAACAGCTATGCACTCTGAAACTTCTTATCTGATCTTTCACTTTATTTTCACTCTGCTTCAAAATGACCAGTACCACAACACAAATGGCAAAAGGGAAAACAGAGGCACAAAAAGCACTTCCGCTGCTGTCATTAGACCAACATCTTATTTTGTAATAGCAGTGAGCACATCCATCTCTGCAAGCTCTTCAGTGCGGTGCATGCTGAAAAGATTCATGTTTTCGACAAGATTTTATAACTAAACGATTCATATTAAAGTGAAACCACACAGGATTTAACACCAAATATATTTCTCGCAACACTGAACAACCCACAAGGCTTCAGGCTGCAGCTTTTTGCTTCGTAAACCAGACGTTTCCTGTTACAGAAAGTCTCAAACCAGAGTTTGGTCACACAGAAAAGTCATACTGAAACGGCTTACAAATGAGGGATGCGCCCACAAAGAAAAAAACTTGTAAAAAAAAAACACCTGTAGAATTTTAAACAAGAAAACTTCAAGCTGCAGTCAACAAAAACACAACAGACCCCTCGTTCCCAACCACAACTGAAAGGAGCGGGTAACAGGCGAGAATGTGTTTCCCGTCCCTCTCATCTCATGCCAAACAAAACTCTCTACTCTACATCTCTCTATCCCCTCAGCTAAAGGAAGAGTACACTTGCCTGCTGCATGCGTGGCTTGGTGCGAAAGATATGCCTCCACATCTCCACCCTGACCCATGTCACCGAGGCTGTCCGTCACAAAGCTCTCTGTCTCTCTCTCTTGCTCTCACACACAGACCTCTTGAGTCATGAGAAATGGGGAAATGTCAAAAAACACAAGGGACGGTATGGTCATGTGTATTTAGATGAGGGTACAAAGCAGGAAATGGTGAAACTAAGAAAAACCACATGTCAACCTGAGTCACAGAAATTCCTAGTAATGACACAGACATGTTTCCACACTACGACGGCTTTAGCTGAGTAAGTAGTCGGGCATATCCCCACAAATTTTTGCCATAACCAATATTGTCCCCACCACTTGTGCAATCTATGAGCATCTCCAATATTGTTGAAGGGTTTTCATTTCATTTCTGAAGGTACGTTTACATGACAACGATGTTCTAAAAATGGAAACGTTTTTAGCATCTACCAGCAAACTGAGAATATCGTGACCTCTGCAACCACCACGTCTACACCTTCCCTACTCACCCGCCAGTTGTAAACAAAATTAAAATAACGCCCATGTTCAAGCAGTCTGCACTGCCCAACAACACGCCCGGACAAACTTGACAACCGAGTCTTCAATCAAAACCATCTGAATGCAACAGTCACAGCTCCGAGTGTGTTGCTAAGCAGCGAGTTGCCGCACACGACTCGTCTCTTTGTATGGCCACCTGTTGCACTGGATTTACAGAACCGCTCATTCCCAACAAAGACGCGCGTGCAGCTGGTGTGTGTGAGCGGAAATTACACGCACTGGTCACGCCAATAAACCTGGCAAAAGGGTTTGGACAGGCTAAAGAATTAATTGGCAAAGATGTTTGAAGTTTGAGCCTCTTTGATAAGTGAAAGGTGTTTATGAATATGTATGCCACACTCATTAACTGAGTGAATAAACATGAGCTTCTAATAGTCTGGTTGAGCCAGTGGTAAGTGGATGAGCACTTCATAGTTTAAGAGTCTCTGACGCATTGTTCTAGCTGTGTCTCTCTTTTGAACAAGCAAATGCTGCAATGCGGTTACTGACCCCTAGAGGGCAGCGTGGGTCTGTTGAATTAAATTCAAAAGGCTGTAATATAAACATCATTTGTAAATGTTTTAACTCGTTTAATAAAAAAAAGAGTCATACAACAAAAAAGAGCTTCTGTAAAAAAATTCATTAAAGGAGCTTTTTTTTAATGACCTCAGAAATGTCACAGCAGCACAATCCAAAACCAGTCCAAACACAAACACAACCACACTGATTTCAGAAAGCCTTAAAAAAGTAACAACGCATAACTTAACACCTTAAGTCCTTCTTTTTAATTTCAAGTACTTAAAAACTGTATTTGCCACACCCTTACAAAGACTTAAAGTCTTTTATAAATTGCCAAATGTTAAACTATGTAACAAGTTATTTTTCAAAAAAAAATTTTTTTTTTAAATTTCACACATGTAATGGCATTGAAAATTATGTTAATAGGAAAACCTGTTACCCAAACATCACAGTGGGCATTTACTTTCAACCAAGTCTTGAATGCAGTATGCCATAAAGTGTTCAAAAGATAAGGTCAGCAAAAGCAGGACAGAAAATAGCTTATTACTTCTTAAGTAGGCTTTTTTAATGTAAAAATCTTGAAAAGATAAGTGAACCTCAGAGAATGAACATAAAAAATGAACCCTATAATGCTTCATCTATCCACTAAAAATATTTACTGCCAAAGTATACAGTGCTGAGAATCAAACGAACCTTAAATTTGCTCTGAACCCACTGGAATGACTCTTGTCATCAAATTCAGATTACAGTTTGCATGTTATTCTGTGATTTTAGTTCTATTCCAACACAAACAACAGTGCTTGTAGTATTGAACTACATAACCCAGAGGTTAAAAATGCAGTTATTTAGATTTATGACATTTATGAATACTCCCCTCTGCAATTTTATTCTTTCCATTTCTGCAGTGTTGCGCTGAGAAGCGCAGACAAAAACGGGAGTGTTGACAGGTATGGTTAAACTGAGATGATTTCCTTTTTCTTACACAACTCTCATTCTTGAGTCGCATTATGTCTAATAATAATAAAAAACTTTTTATGCACCGAGGAAGAAGTAACTGAGTGGCAACATCACACAAATTAGATAAGTGTGAGAACTAGAAAGAGCGGATGAAGCAAACCTCACTGCTTAAGTGAACAGGCTTGTCTAACACAGAAACTGAAACATAATATGCTGTTAAAATGCAAATAAATTCAGAGAGTTTGGAGTGAGTCATGGCAAGTCTGGGGCTAAATATATGCCGTTTCTAACAGAAGTAGAGAGGAGATTCCTCAGGTTATCTTCATCCAAATATTTTTTTTTTTTGCTTCTGCCTCAATGTCTACAGTGGTTGCGAGTCTGGGTTTTATTTTGCTCTATATTCATACTCTGTAAATATTCATACTGGGGAAAGATTGTGCCAGATTATCAGATCAAAATATTCAGACAGTTCTGTAACTGGGTCACATTTCATATGCCCCTTTTTTAAACTCATTCATTTATGCACTACTTTCTAATTGAAAGAAAATCAAACTTCCAGCATCCCATTATTCATTATATTTCTATGAGCCAAAGGTGAGATAACGACCCCTGTTCAAAGTCTGATAGCTTTTCAGGAAAAGAGAGAAAAAAAGAAACTATCGAGATTTCTTCTGTCAGTTACACTTAAGCCCTGTTCACACCGGATCAGTATTATCTGGGGAACTCGTGTGATATAATTTCGTACAAGATAAGCGAAGCCATGTGATTTTACTGACTTATCTCCCGGATGTGATGCCTATATATGTCCTGTCGTTATAAGTCTAGCTGTATATCATAAACAGAAGAATGTTCTTTACCTCATGCTGCTAATGCTATACATGTCATTCTTTTTGTTTTCACTCTTCTGATGGTTTTCAGCTTTCTCTTTCTGCAAATTGTGTATAGGCCTAGTAGTATTTTGTATAGCGATATGACCCAGTACCCAAAGTACTATCAAAAACACTCCAATGCAGCCTCCATTCTTCGCAAAAGATGGATAAAAAAAGCGCAAAGGAAACAAAAACTTTGAAAAAAACTATCTGGTGGTAGATCATGCGCCCACAAAAAAAGTATGTACATATATAATATATAATTAAAATAATTAACTTTCCAGAAAACATGAGAAAACGTTGAAAAGAGACTGAAAGAAAAGGACAATATGGGAAAACTATTGCTTCAAGCAACAAATTCTAGAATATTTTTTCATTTTCTCTAAGACATGATTCATTACATAGGAGAGGAGGTGCAAAGGGTGTTTGATTAGTGAATCAGTAATTGCACAACTGCTGGCAATGACAGAAGCCCATTTGTAGAGTCTAGTGTCTGAGATTTGTGAATAAGTTACTCATGGTCAGGTGTGAATGGAAGATTAGGGTTGTGGGGGGTGTCAGAAAATAATGGGAGTCATCGTAGAGATGAGGACAAGCAGAGTAACCATGGAAACTGCTGTCAGGATGAAGAGCAGTTTGAAGACTAGAGCCATGGGAGGAGCACCAGAAGGCTCTATATAACGATCTGCATGTATAGTCATTTAATTACACACATACACATTTAGTCCGTTTCCAACAGAACACATAGAATCAGAACAAGCTGGACTTAGTAAGGCTCCTTTAGTAAGAATACATGGAGTTGGTATCGTACACCTGTGCAAAAGGAAAAAACAGATGACCTTAATATTTGCGTCACACACTGACTCTGGACACATGTTTGAAGATGTGACATGTTTTATGTGCATACAAAACTGATTAAACACACAACAGCACAGTTCATTAATTGATAAAGCGTGTTCTGTGGAGGCCTGTTCAAGCCAGGACACCTTATACCAGGTGCACAGACCTCTAACACAAAATCACTCCCTCCTTTATACAGTTGCATGCTTTTCTTAAGGGCACCAAATAACTGTCTGCCCCAGCTGGCTGGACAAATAAACAATAAAACAGACCAGGGCTCATGAATCATGGTACACAGGGAAGGAGACCAGAGGACTTTTATTTAAAATGGATGTCAATGGAGGAGAGGCTTCACTACACTGAATAAACTGATTTTTGTGAAAACGGCTTATCCAATGTCCCCTGTAGTCAATCATTTTATCCCTTAAAGGGATACTCCACTTTTTTTGGGGAAATAGGCTAATTTTACCACTCCCCCAGAGTTAAACAGTTGGGTTTTACCATTTTCAAATGCATTCAGCTGATTTTTAGATATTTAGAAGAATATCAGTAACCAGACAGTTTCTGGTCTCATTGACTTCCATAGTAGGAAAAATATATATATGTAAGTCAATGATACCAGGAACTGTGTGGTTACTGATATTCTTCTAAATATGAAAAAAATCGGCTGAAAACATTCGAAAACGGTAAAACCCAACTGTTTAACTCTGAGGGAGTGGTAAAATGAGCCTATTTCCAAAAAAAAAGTGGAGTATCCCATTAAAACTCATCTTTGATCACCAAAATGACATTTAAACTTATTTTCCAGTCATGAAAATTCTTCATGCCTTAAAATAGCTTGAATGTAACCCTATATGATCCCAGTGGGATGCCTGAAAAACAGTGGAAACTTCTAGAATAATGAAACGCAATAAATTTAATTGTAGTTTTTTCCATTTACAGAAGCTACTGTAGGAGTATCTATGGTTTCAAATCGAAAAACTAGGGCTAGGGAGCCTTCGAATACTGTTGTGGATAATGGAAGCCTAGGAGTCAAAAAGGTTGAGAAACACTGCTTAAAAGTAAACTCAGTGGAACACAAAAGAATAAACGTTGAAAAAATGTCTTCATACAGTGAAAATCAATCGAGTCCAATGTTGTTTTGAACCCAGTAGAGCATAGACTCATTGTATGGACAAAAACAGTTGAACTACCTTCTTTTTCTGGTCCCCACAACCCTAAAAATGTGGATAGATTCTTGCTTGAAGGGCTAAATATGCTTTGATTTTAGTCAGGAGTACAGGGCGCACGGGGTGATCGGGCATAGGTGAGGGAGCGTTGCATTCAGAGTCTGTAAGGATTTTTGGATCAATACTACCATTCTTCTAGCCTTTTATGTTTTGCATGAGGTGAATGAGATTTACGCATGTGTGGTAGCATACAGACACATCAGTGTTGATTCTGTGACTCACTGCTATATTGACTAGTTGAATCAACAGCTAGCACAGCAAGTCATTGTTGACATAGGCACAACCTTAGAATAATCACCAATAATTCAAACAATATCTGGTGTGATTACACTTTCAGCATGAACACACCTGAGCACAGAGAGCAGCAATAAAAGGGTAATGATTAATCCACTCAAAACCTTCAGCTTTGACCAGGGTAATCAAAGTAGGAAAAACTGAAAAGGGAAGGGGAGATGAATAAGACATTGTAAAGCAGAGGGACAGTGTTCTGTTCACGAAAAGGGCTCAGGTAGAGTTAAACCGCTACAAGCTCACACCTGAAATGAGTGTCTGAAGGTCAACCAGAAGCAGCGTCTTGAGCAGTTAAACAACTGATGGATGTTAAGAACAGAAGGGCATCTTCAAGCCTGGCTGACTTTTCTCATTTCTCCAGGGCTGATGATAAATCGAACAGAGTTGTGTGTAATTTAAAACACTGCCGCATTACAGTGTGCTTGTCACTTAAAAATGACAAGTAAACAGTGTGTGGTAGAGCCAGAGAGGAAATCTTAAAAGAACAGTTCACCCAAAAATTGAATGTCACCATTTACCGTACTCAGCCTCATGTCATTTTGTGTTTCACAGAAGAAAAGAAGCCATACAGGTTTGGATTGAAATGGGTCGTTGTTGACACAAGTGGACATTTTGTGAGCATTTGGATTTGTAAAGCAATTTTATATAAATACGTGCGGTGTGAAAAGCGCAACACTGAAACACTTCCTTTACTAATAAATATACAAAAACATGCTGCGTCTATGAATGAGGTGATTACTTTAAATTCACTTGTTTTCATTTTTCCAAAAATATTCAGTAAAAATGCTATAATAAAAACCTGTAATTTGGTTCTTGTCCATTAGCGTTCTATATCCGTTCTTTTTATAAAATGAAGAGTTCAGATGCAAAAGCCTCTAAGTGCCATTTGAAATTTTCTTCTAAAATGACTATTTTTTATCAAACTTGTATATTTAAGTTCAGTAATTTCACTTAAATGACAATTAATAGGTAATCTTCAATGCCATTTAAGTAAAATTACCTAAATTAAATATACAAGTTTGATAAAAATGATCATTTTAGAAGAAAATTTCAAATGGCACTTAGAGGCTTTTGCATCTTCTGAACTCTTCAAATATTTATGCATGTCATGTGTTTGTTTTATCTGTGTGTGTGAATAAGTATTTGTTTTATGTACAGGCCACTTGAGATAAACTCCATATAGCATTTGATTGTGCCATCTGTATTATGGTGACTGTTAGCACATTTTAAGTGTACATTTTTTTTCAAGTAAATTGGTATATTAACATTATACTATAATATATTGCATCCTATAATACATTGTCACAGTGTTATATTTAATGTTACATAAATGATAGCTAAAATAATGGACAAAATGAATGAATCAAAGGGGATTGTAAATACCATGTATTCTAACATACTACTCTTCTTGCATACTGTTTTTTGCATACTATATGGGTCGTATTCGATTTCAGACGCAGCGTAGGATTTTTCTGCACGAGTGTTCTGCCTCTGCCCTCTCTCCCATTGAGAATGAACTGGAATCTCGCAGCAACCACGAACAGCATCAAACGACCCTAATGCTTCCCATGAAACATCTAAAAAAAAATAAACATTTCCGTAAAGCATTCTATTGACTGAACTGAACCTCTATGCGCTCGAGACGCACAGCAGGAATCCGTAAGCCTCAGAGCAGAGTTCACTTTGCTGTTTTTGTCCAATAGTGACAGCAGGGACACAAGGAAGTTCAACCTTCGGGCCAAACAGCTGTGAAAAAAAACAGCTTCAACACCTACAGATTTCTGAATCTATTTCTGCCTCCACACACAATCTGTTCTGCACAATCTGATCACATGGAGCACTGCAGCCAAATTAGAAAAATAAACAGCCATCTAATATCTAACAGCACAACCTAATGAACAAAACGAGACTCTCACATTAAAAATCTGCATCTGTCAATTTTGAGATTTTGGGCTTTTTGGCTTTCCATAAGTGTTTTTTTTTTCAGACTAGTGGACAGAAAACATCCAAAATACTCTTTTAACTGAAGCTTTTCAAGCACTTTATCTATTTGCATCTGTAGATTCAATTACAGTATATATCTTTAAAGGCTGTTTTCTCAAAATCTCCACTTCAGTACAGTAACACTTACATAGACCAAACTTTACGGTTTTATTCTTCTTGGCGAAAGCCTAGTACAAATCAGCATGAAGTTAACATCTACTCTCGTGTAATGGAAATATTATCTATATTATGAAGGTTCTGACTAAGGGGTTTGTTCATATATAATTTTACTGATTTTATACAACATTTTATTCCTAAAAAACTGAAAATGTAATTATTTTTGGCTGTTGACAGTATTTTCCGATTTGTGGAGTGATAGAGATATCCCTCTGTAAAAACCTTTGGCTCTAATATATCAAATAAATGAAACTATACTTTTTAATGGACTTCATCCAATGTTCAGATTTTAGTTCTAGAAATGTATGCAAATTAGTGTAGATTTAATTAGACAATGCCTCATTTGCGTATTTAAACATCACATTTCAGAAAACCTGTAATACAATAAATGTTTGCTATTATTAATATAATCAATCAACTGGTGAAGTATGGTGATATTTCTTAGTTGTTTTTTTTACCCTATTCACCTAAGGTGTCTCGCCTTAAAGGCAGAATCAGTTATAAACACCATGGACAGTCAGTCAGGAAAGAAAATAGAGAAGTACTGGATCGAATACGAGCAGGGATATCACAAGAGCTGAAATCACTATATGGCCGACTTATTCTGGCCATGTTATAGGTGAAAACTCACTAGAGAAGTCAGTAATTTTGGGAATGGTCAGTGGAATCAGAAGAAGGGAATGACAATGGAATCACTGACGCCACACCATTAAAATGGATACCAATATAAACATTAAACAGTTGAAAGAAGCAGTGCTCAACAAGATAACATTGAGAATGCTAGTCCATAAGGTCGGCGAGGGTTGGACTCGGATATGACTGAATGGATAGATCATCAATATTTACATAATTTTAATTTTCAAACGCTGTCCCGTTAAGCTTTTATTTTGACGGGTTGCTGGCAAATCAATAAATGCACTGCGGTATCAGAGTGAAAGCCCTGTGTGTTCACTTACACGCCTGCAGATCACAGCATCTAGAACGACTTGATTCTGACACTGAAATACTGTATCAAAAAATAAAATGCACGTGTAAATGACAAGCTTCACTAGTAGCACATATATTTACTTTATTATTTCTGGCTGAACTACTCCTCAAAGGGAGACCATATGGATTCAATCCCTGGCCAGCAAACATGATCAGACCATCAGCAGTTATGCCAGATCAGTCAGATTAAATGGATAATCAATATGAAATCTATTTAAGGTCTATTAGTTTAAAACCACTGCAAGCTGAGCCATCATAAGCTGATGAGGCTGCAAGTGTTTCTCCCCCTGCAGTGCTCCAGTTGAGGACAAATTTATACAAGAAATCTTAGCATAAACAAATTAATATTTTATCAAGAAAATATCCACAGCTGTGATATTGAGTCATATAAAACAACCCTGAAAGAGAATATTTAAAGAGAGCAAGATGAGGAAAAAATATAACTATGCTGCTACTGAAGAGAGACATCAATAACGGGAAGATTCTCTTTATTTTACTGACTCAACTGTCTGTGTGAATCATCACCACAAATGATGAACAATAGTCACAAAAAACATTGTTCTCTCCAACACTGAAAGAGATTTTTATTCAAATGTAGAAAATAATTTAGTATGAGATGCTGGTAAATGAAGCACCGAACACTAGAGGTTTCCTGTTAGTGATCTCATGAGTCATGCAAGTGATGTTGAACTTCGAAAGAATAAGTAGTCAAAGCATTAAAAGCAGACACCTGCGCTGTTTCTTTTATATGTATTCAGTTGAACTCGACAGGTACGTTGATTTAAACTTCTGTTCAAAAGTTTGGGGACAGATGATTTTTTTTTTAAAGAAATGAATACTTTTGTTCAGCAAGAATGCATCTAATTAAACAAAAGTGACAGTCTTTTTAAACACTTTTGCATTGATACCAGAAATCTTGATTACAAATAAAGAATCTTGGAAAAAAATGTATTATGCTATAATACACCAAATATACACCATAAAATTAGTCGCTACGCTGATGATATACTAATATATTTGCAAGACCCCTCATCATCATAAGAAACAATCAAACGCTCAAATATCTCTAAATACTCAATCAACTGGAGTAAATCTGCTATCCTTTCATTACATTCAAACAACTTGGATGTGACATCCCAGACATTACCTATCCCTCTGTGCACCAATTAAATCACATATATTTAACCCCCACACATTTCCCCCAGGTTGTCAGAGCTGTTTGGACTCAACTTTACCCCATTACTTAAAACAATAGATGATGATCTTCAATGCTGGATGAACTTACCACTATCCATTATGGGTAGAATATCAATAATTAAGATGACTATACTTCCTAAATTAACCTATTTATTTAAAATGATTTTATTTATTTACAAACATTTCAGAATTGGCCTATGGCTGAGCCATGCCCCCTCCACTCACTCGGACAAACAGTCAATATTCGGGCGCTATGACAGGCGCTATGGCAGCTGTCACAGTAGGAGACATTTCACAGGAGGCAATTGGTGATTTTTGGAGACAGAAAGATTATACATCATCTCAAAGTCACCTAAAGGGCCTTAACTATGCATTGGAGTGTTAAATTAATAATTTTATTGTTGAGACGGTCGATGACGCTTCAGTTCCAGGCAAAAATATTCAGGTCACATTATAAACATGATAAACTGAATATCGTTGCCATCACCGTTTGGTGCTACAGTATTTACTTGAATCATTCAGCACAACATTGTTAACATTTGCTATCTCGGTTATTTACAGAAAGGTTAATGAAGCTAAGTGACATAATGTACAACGCAGCTAGAAGCTAACGTTAATATTTTCTAATGTTAGGCTAACATTTGCCTAACGTTACATTAGAGATTTTAAAGCTAACATTCAAATACGTTATTGACTTAACGTAGAACAGATGTAGACATGCTTGTTTAATTTATCCACGTTTAGTTGGTGTTGTGGTCTACTGCATAACTTAAATCTCATAACTTAATCCAGAGCTGACGCTCATTTCAGTTGAGATGTGGCTTGGGAAAGGGTAAAAAAAAAAAAAAAAAAAAATACACACCATCGCCCAGCCTCTTGGGAACCTAGATGTACCCCATGCACACCGTTTGACCATTTTAAACTTAAAATGACAAGAAAAAAACGAATGAAACTGACTGAAGAAAATGTGCTAAAATGAGAAACAAAAAGTGTTAATGATACAGCAAGAGTGCAGAAATCTGTTCAGGCATCGGATTAGTTCACTCAAGCATTCTGCACTGCAGTCAGACACATTAACTGAAGCTAACGCAACAGAACGCACTGGCGTGATGTCACACAAGATGATGTCATCCTGCTGGGGGAGAGGGAGAAATCCTCACTCCACGTTGACGACATGGGAAAAATGTGCCAGCAATTTGCTGCAGTGCACAAGAGGGGAAAAGATGCCCCGTCTATTAAAAGAAACAACTCCAAAGAGTGAGACACGTATGGTTCAAATAACCTTACAGACTGAGATAGAAAGAACGGGAAAAAACATAAGAGTAAAGAGCAGGTCATATCCCTGTGTTTGCAATGCTGAGTAAGACCACAGAAGTCTCTTGTGCCGAAACGTGTCTGAAATGACTCACATGTGCAGGTGTCAGCACAGCACTTCTGGCATCCTGGATTAGCAACAATATGAATGGACACCGAGCCAAGACAAGAAAACAAGCTAGTGCAAGTATACTAGATGGGTATTTCCTCAACTACAGGCCCTTTTAGACCTGTGTACTTGGTACATTTTAAGTTTATTTTCTAACTCTCACACTAGCTCATTTCATTTGTCAACTAACAACATCCAATGGTGTACAAATAACTGTATTTATCCCATAGAGAGGGCACTAAAGACATTTTTCACTAAAATGGCGGATATTCGTCTTGATATAGCTAATTCCAAACCTATTTTTTTTTTATGTATTCCAAATATACACAATTAATTATTGTCATACTATTTTTGCACAATTTGGAAACAACATGGAAAAAAAGTAAAAAAGTAACTTGCGGCAGAAATATCCGAGCATTCAATCTGGGATTCGAGGAAGGAGATGCAAGTCAATACAGTAATTAATTTCTCTACAATTACGTAACGCTATTTCATCACTAAATTCATTGCTGAGAACATTTGATGTGAGAAATCAACTGTGTAGATTTCAAATATTAGCATTTTTACGAAAATGTATGGCGAATCGAAAATGTGCTCAAACGTTTTCAAGCGCCTGCGGGTGTTAAGTTAGCTAGCGAGCGAGATTCGTTTTCCCCACAGTCAATAGACCATTGCAGCCTGGCTGTTATCGTCAATAACTCTCGTTATTTTGGGCATTGCAGACGGTGTCTGTGCTGGGATATTACTGTGCAATACCAGCAAGAACACATTGTCTCAAACTGTCAGCAGTGCTCTGTGTGCTCATCACCTTGTGAGTTCATTCTTTCAAGAATAACAAACAAGAGCGTTCTCCCCAAAAACACAAGTCCGTTCTTTGCATTCTTGGTTTTGAGAAACACCCTTATACTTTCAAAGCTACCGCCCTGTCTAAAAGCTGGAAATCTGTACCTGATGGCATCTCTACTGTTCAAATCCTTTATTTTCATCTTCAAATACTATTAAAGACCAAACCCAGTTCTGTTCATGTCTTTCCTTGTCTCAAATTGTCTTTTGGAGTGGGACCTGTGCGTTCGCTGTCCTTGGAGGCAGCAGATGATTCTGGAATGTAAAATATCTCCTCCCAAAGGCAAGTCCGAGCAGGATACACGCTCAGATTCTGCTAAACAGAGCATGAACACATACACACAAAGACTATCCTGAAGTCACAGCACAGGATATGAACACAGACTGCTTGAAGGTCCTTTCGAAGTGGATAATAATTTCATAATTGCAGAAGGAACACACTTGCACACACAAACACACACTCTCTATGTTAGGATGGCAGGCAATTTGTCATTTTCAAGGGAGCGATTACTAAGAGTGAGCGAGTGTGACCTGTGCTCACAGTGAACATTCAAACACACACACACACAGAGCATTAACTTACTCTACTGAACCCCTGCTTGCCTGCCTTGTCACCATGGTTACATATCACCATGCTAACACAACATATACATACATCGTGTCAGATCCAAACCAAAATTACATCAAATGCTCTGCTTACATACCAGCTTGACTCCAATATGTAGGGTCTACAGTATTTAGACAATAAGATACTCGAGGTTAGTGCTGTATTGTGAGTAAGTCACGGCTGAAGGGCGTTGTTGGGCTCAAAGCAAAGTGGAGTAAAAATAATAATCAAAGAATTTGATTATTGATTATTCACAACTGTTTGCTGTGCAAGGAACCCATCCACCAGTCATGTCGCTTTATAGTAGTTCAGTCATTTAACGACTGCTTTGCAGTCGAGTGCCAAGCAATCTGTTGTTTCTTTTTTGGTTTAGAATATTTTAACATGTTTTTTTTTTAAATATAACATACATAGACATTCATTATATTTGTTTTCATAGCCTTTATATGAAAAAAAAACACATACAAAATCGTTTTCACATTAAACGTGCAGTAAGCGATTTCAGGTAAAACGCTGATATTTGAAATTACCAAAATGTTTATTTTTCAAAAATAGCTTACTGTAACTTCAATGAAGAATCTACTGTAACATTTAGGTTAAAAGTGAAAATTAAGTTCTCTGAGAACTTTCCCAATTATCCCCAAATAGCTCCCTGGGCTCCTTGAACCCCCCTCTAGTCCACACGTACACAGAGTTTTTCCTCTATTTTAAGAAATAAAAATTGTGTCCACACAAGGACGGTTTTCAAAAAAATCAGCGTCCAGATGAAAACGCAAAATCATTCTATGAAATGCTGTCAAGAGAGCATGCCAAACCAACAGGTGTCTGTATAACTCTAACTGTAAAGCCATGTTGGCCAATCCTGGTAGGCCAACAACATTGTAGTACACAACAACAACGTAGTTTTCCATTCTGACGCCTCTGTTCAGCAATATAATGGGTGAACTGTTCTGTACACATATTATAAGCCCTGTTAGCATGGTGATTAGCAGGAATATTTTGGCTAAGTCGGCCATTGCACAGACTCGCCTCATGTAAACAAACGAGATGGCAGCGCACAGTCTGACGTCAAACAAAAGAGATAACAGCGCACACTCCGACGTCACAAGCCAAAGTCTCCGGTTTCACCGTCTACACAACAACAACTGCATCCAGTTTCTAAAAATCTTTACCATGACAGGAGTTTTCAAAAAAGTTTGGTTTCAGCGACCAGATACTGCGTTTGCAGCACCTTGTTGAATCAATGCCACGTAGAATTAATGCAGTTCTGAAGGCGAAAGAGGGTCAAACACAGTATTACTATGCAATGATGTTCCTAATAATAGGTAAGTGTAGGTCTTAGGTTTGGAATGACATGAGGGTGAGTAATTAATGACCGATTTTTTTATTTTTGGGAGAACTAACCCTTTAAGCCTGTGATTTGCAAGAAATTAGATAGATCACGAGAAACACGCTCTCATCCACAGACCAGGGGTTCAAACACACTTCAGGCTAAGGGCATCAGATAACTTCAGTGCCGGGGAGCGCCACAAAGCGGTCGAGACTGCTGAAAAATTGATGAGCAAGCACAAGAGTTCCTCTTTAGGGAGGATGACCTCAAAGAGATTTCACTCAGATGCTGAAAGTGATATCGCAACCTCTCTTTAAACACACACACACAGTTTTCAAAAACACACAGACTTCTATAACACTAACTCAATGTGTGCAATGCTTAAACACAGATACATACACACTCACTCTATGGCAAGGCACACCAGCTGTGCTGATCGAACCTAAAAGGCCATTATCTAACATAAGAGTGCACACTAATCAAATTCACACCAATGGAAAAGACATTATTACCCAACCCTCCCTTTTCCAATGGGAATACAACACACACACACACGCGCACGCACGCACTGAGTTTCAGATTAAAATGCCCCTCCCCCTTTCACACTGTAGTGTTGCATTTAAAAGGTCCCAAGTTAAAATCCCACATACATTAGAACTTTCACAGCGTTAGGAGATAGTTCACCCAAAAATGTATATTCTGCCATCATTTACTCAACCTCATGTTGTCTTAAAACCACATGACTTTATTCAGCTGAATGCAAAACTGGTTGTTTGGTAGAAATGTCCAAGTTGCTTATATGGAATACAAAGAAAAATAGACAGTGGATTTGAATCTATGAAAATTATGAAAAAAAAGCAACATTAAAATATTCAATGAAAGTCATTAATGCCGTTTTATTAAAATCTGAAGAAAAAAAAATTGATTATGGTTTCTAACATATAAAATTATTATATATTATTCTAATATATTATGTAAAATATTAAGCAGCACAACTGCTTTCAGTATTGATAATAAATGTTTCCTGAGCATATTAAAATAATTTCTGATTTTCATGTGACAGTGAAGACTGGAGTAATGGCTCCTCAGCTTTACCATCACAGGAATTATTAAATTGTAAAATTACTATTTTTACGGACTTTTTTTATCAAATAAATGCAACCTTGGTGAGCAGGAGAGCTTTCAGAAATAAAATACCAAAACCAAACTTTTGAGTGTATGCACAAATAAACATGGACAAATAAATAATGAATGTATAGACATTGACTTAAGATCTGCTTAGAGAATATGTGTAAGTGTAGGTGACAGTTAGTGGTGCGTAATTAAGAGCCCAAAATCTCTTCTGCCATGTAAACAAAAGAGCTTCTATCAAATATTAAAGTCTTCAAACAGGCACAGAGTTCAGACAAGGTTCAGTAGAAAAACAAAAACCCCACCACTGCACCACATATATTTTCAACAAACACAAGAACAAATCTGTGTGAACAGCCATATTTCACTTCACAAAGAGGCTGCACTGCAATACATTGGATTCTTTGCCTTCAGCGTGCAAACATATTGCTAGAGTTTGAAAACGATTATACTGTAATGATTGTTGATATCATGGTGCACATTGTGCATGTTTCTGCATCCACCCTACATCCATCAACCTCTCTCACATTAACACAAACACCTCTCTCTCACAAACAATTTTTATGGCAAGACTCCATTCTCTCATTAGCGCCAATAGTCAGTATTTATGAACAAGCGTTCATTAAAAACCTTTTACTCTAACTCTGACTACTGACAATGAGCCACAGTGTTTCAACATGCTTGTTTCTCTCTCCATCTCTTTTTAATGCATCGAAACATCATCCTGTTGCCATGCCGATTATAAAACGCCATGACAACAAGGTCAATATAGTCGGCAAAGCGGAACACAGCAAAAACACAACAGGGGCAACATTCATCAATTTAACAACATTTTCTAACAAACAGGACAACACATCATGTGAACATCAATTATGGAGGAAGCAATCAACCGCATGAATGTGTTGAGGGATTTTAAAATCCAGTGAAATAGCAGAAGTAGGACCATAAGTGAAGGAATTTGAGCAGGAATTAGTAAAGAAACAAGAGTCTAAATGTGCACTCTATGTACTATGTACTGTAATGATAATTGTATTGGCCCGTTTATATTTATGCAACAAAAAAAAAATGCAGTCACACAAAGCAATTGCTTGTTTTTAAATCAATTAAAATTAATTTGAATGTTTTTTTTAGGGGTATAAAGTTAAAAATGTCAGGTTGATACAACATTCTGATAACATCATCAACATCATACAGAAAAAAAGCCACATTAAAATAACTAAATTATTTTCTAAGTAGGTTGCCATAATCTTTTATGCATACTATTATTATTAATAATAAATTGGAAAATTTGTTTGCCAATAATTACATAACGCTCTCAGCTCAATTTAAAAGTCCCTGCAGGCTGGTCAACAAAAGAATAGATGTAACTTTGCAAAAATGTTAAAAATGACAGTTAACAGGTGACATCTCTCCCTTAATTCCTGAATCACTTGAAAAGAGATTTTAAAACAATTGGATCATCATGATGGAACAGATCTGAAAAAAAGTTATTTAAAAATTAAATTTTAGATATATTCCAATTTCCAGCTTTTATGCATCAAACCACATCTGTGGTATAAATAGTTTATTTTACTCCTGGCTCTCTAAAGAATGAGCAGAAGTTCTGACAGCACTTTATAAACAGAAGAAATTATTCGACTTCTCCCAGAGGGGCGTTCCTGCACTTGGAAAGCTCAGCTCTGAGAGAAACAGAACAGAAGACAGAACAGCTTGGACTTTCAGCAAATACACTCACAGAAAGTGGAGCCAAGAGGACTGAACTGTACCACAAGGCCAAATACATCCATCATATGGAATTTACTCATGGTTTAGTACTTCTGCTGCTCTCTAGAGCTGAACTGTCTCGTACAGGACCAATTTCTAGCTTTCAATTTCCACACAAGCCTTTGATTTTGTTCCAATCTCTGCAATGGCTTTGTAAATGACTCCTTAAATTGTCCAAAGTCACCAGCAGAAATCGGAGTGATGGCTGAGAAGAGGTCAGTCTTTCATCACCGGAGAAGTGAAGATGAAAACTGAAAAAATAGATATTTTGAGGACTCTATGCTACAGATTTTTCCGACTGGCCCACTGGTACAGAAATGAATAAAGTACTAATCACATGTAAAATAACACAAAGTCTTCACTATAAATTGTATATAATTGACAGATTAATCCTTATTATAGTCACATAAGTTCTTCATTCAAGAGCAGTGAGCTGCAGGAATATTAGGCTGCAGTCACTTTAATGACCAAATGTAGTTACACAGTCATGCGATTTTTTAACCATTTACGTTCCCTTAAGACATAACCGACTGTTTTTATGAGGATATTCGCCAAGACGGCCATTTTGACATCATTTTGGTGGCACTGGCCCAATCGGGCAATTGACATGGCCCACGCATCATTCACGCTGGCCCTGGACCACTGAGCAGTTGTGAAGCCCAGCTTTGCTGGAATCGGACGATTTTCACATGATCGGCCATGACCGGCGACCAGCCGGTCATGGCCCAGCATAACTCACGAATTACAAGAAATGAGTTAAAGATTCGTCAGATTAGCTGATTTTATAATCCTATATATAAACATTCTGCTCAAATGATCACACTTGTATAAACAGCAAAAGTCAAAGTCATTGCCATTAATTGTCTGTCTGCTTTCAAGCTAATGGAAGACGACCATAATCTTCCACTTTACTTCAGAATGACCATTTAATGGAGCCAATATGTACAGCAAGTTCTTGGAGAAATGACGCAGGTGTCATAACTGTGATGAACTCTTTTCTTCTAAAGTTTATGAACTCCGAAGCGAAGATCAGGAAACTTAGTTGTATCTTCAGCAGGATTCTTTATTGAGAAACACAAGCTGTCGGTATAGTTGCAGTCCTCGAAAATGATTTAGTCTTAAATAATTTATTGAAATGAATCATCTACGTTTACATGGACAGATTTTTTTTTTTAAATCTTTTATACTGTTTATCGTATAGTGTTTCATTTTGTTACTATATTCTCAAAAAATAAATATTTTACATTTTAGGTAAAGGCTTTTCATTCTGTTAGTAAAATGAATAACTTAATATAATAATATAAAATTAATTTAATAGAATACTAGAGTAAAAATGTATTCTACAGAAATAAGATTTGGCACTAGAAATTACAAAATCAAATGGCTTGAGTAAAACTCAAAAGTACAGCAAATTATATTAGACAATTTTCAGAAACTGCCTAACTTTGACTTGGGGAAAGAAGAAAAAAAATCCTTGGGAAGGAGGAGGCTCACCTTATGTGAAGATGAGATCTGACAGTCACCACAGCCAATTTATACCGAGGCTCACACTGGAAACTGATGCAATATTTCAAAATCCATGTGCACTTGTTTCAAAGGAAAAGTCCTTTAACCAATTTGTTTTTTATATCTGATGTAGGTTTCACAAAATAACAAAACAGGGTCAGAAATTAACTTGGGCTAACAAAAAAGACAAATTAATTTATGAAAATAATAATACACACAATGCTACAGCATCAAAGACTCCGTACAAAGCTAAGCTAAGCTTTACATTATTTATGTTTCGAGATACATGAGTGTTGCAGAGTTCCTAAAAACTGCATGATTTATCACAGGGATTGGAAAAATATTTCAGAAAAGCTTTATTATACCTTGTGCAAACTACTTGTATTTGATGTTGGTTTGATTTTATGGATAACAGCCATTATTGTTCTGAATAAAAACCATTTCAATTAACTGATTCAGTTTATATTATTAGGGAAAAAAATCCTCAAACTTTTTATCCTTTGTCCCCTGCCAAACTATCAATGCCAAACGAAGCCAATAAATAAATAAAAAGTTACAGGTGTAATCAAATATTGTTTCTCATTAAAATTAAGGATATTTATAACAACATTAAACGTCCAAGATGACTGCCATATCAGCCAGGATCTTAATTTCTGACAATGTGTGAAAACACGAACAAAAAATTGACATATAAAAAGAGAGGAAGTAAGAGATGATGATGAAAGTGAGAGGTTGAAAAATTACATGAAATAAAGATGATAAGGTCTCATTAAATTCTCTGTTCTTGTCACCCAAGACCGTCTCTTGTGGCTCCGACATGTTACTCATGACTCTGCTCAACTCAAGACCCAGGCTGACAGAGATTCCTGGACAAGCAGCTATTTATTCCTCCCTGCTCTCTCCGGGGAAGAGTATTATTAGCAGCATCCATGCACAATATTGATCCTTAAGCCTGGGTCCAACAGCTGAAGACAAAATAGGGCTCCAGATCCGTGTCAAGATGGGCCTCTTGAAAAACTCTGTCCGAACATTTTTATTATAAATTACAATGATTACACTGCTTTTTATAATTTTATATTGAGAAATTAACATTTAAAAAGGCGGAAGTGCATTATGTTTGCACCATCAGAGTTTGAATTGCTACCATCTGGCCGTAGATTTAGGGTCCCAAGAGCGAGCCGGAACATCTATAAGAGATCTTTTCCCCATGCCATACATGAACTTAATTTAAACTGAAATCGTTTTGAAAATGTGTTTATAGTAGGTCGGAAACTACCTGATTATAATCTGCTGCGCAGCTTTCCATTTTCTGTTGTTATATGTTGATGGTGGTAGTATGGTGCTCTTAATTGTATTTTAATGCAAATTTAAATGTGGTGTCACTGATGTATTTCTGTTCGGAGAAGTCGAAGACAAATTTCCACTAAGGTGGACAATAAAGTCTAATAATAATAATAATAATAATTACCATCCTAAAAAAATAAATAAATAAAAAAATAAGTTTCCCCAAACACTCCATATAGCCCTGTCCCCAAATGCATATTGGTTGAGCCATTGTTGCTGTGTCAGGGTGGTTGGGATGCTCAAACAAACAGAGCAATTGTTTTTATTGTTTGATATATCTCTACACAAATTAAACTGGGAGAGGAGGAGAAAGTATTTTAGCACTTCAGATTTAACAAGGCCAAATAATATCAAATCACTAAGGAGACCTAAGCACCTCATTAGTAGTTTCTGTTCTTTTTTTATAATTTATCTCCTACATCCATCGGTTCAACACTCGTTCCCATGCAACAACCATTCTATTAGATCTAGACATGATGTTCCCTTAACAAAGATGCTTCAAAATAACTGCATAGATTAGAGAGACTAAAGTCAAAGCAGAAATCCATCCATTTATGTTCACATCTCAACACACTAAGGGCTTTTGAAGTATTCACAGTAAATTTGTCATTTGTCTGCTTTTGTGTGTGTGTGGCCTTGTTTTGCTTCAGATTAGCTGCAATCCATAGCTCGATTGTTTTGTCGGCTCCGTCCTTCCAAACAGATTGACTTCTCTTTATTTATGACGACCATAGATCACATCTAAGTTCATCACCGGTTAAACAACCCTCCCCACAATGACTCCTTGCTGACATAAAATAAAATAAAAACTTGTGTGATTTATGTTGAGTGTTCCCACAACAACAACCAATCAGCATGTATCAAAGGGACCAGTGACAGATCGTGAGTTGGTGGATTGGCCATCAGTAATGGCCTCGTGAATCACAGGCTCAGCGTGTTATCACAGTGTCTGCTGTGCCGCGCTAGATCTGTTAATACATTTCAGGATTTGAAAACATGTCCAGGTCAAATGTCAACCCTAAAATCTAAAGAAATAAGACATATTTTGAGTCGAACATTAAACTTTATGACAATATTTTCCTGACAGTTAAAGACAACCCCGAATTCTCATTACTGTAATGTGAAAATGCTGAAAAAATAATGGAAGAACAAAGTAATGAAATGCTTAAAAAAGGCAAATAAGAAATATACCTAATTATATTTAGTTCACCAGCCATTTGCAGATGTGGTAGAGATTTAACTTTGTACAGTGATTTCTATACAATTTAATTCAGTGTATTACAGTCATGAAAATCTAATGCCAATCACCACTCAAAATAATGAGAATTACTAAATAGATACTCACAAGCAAATCTCAGGACACATACAGTAATAAGAATTTACCAGTGATTAATAAAAATTAAGAAAAATGTAAAGCCGCGGTCCTTTTTTGGGTAAAAATTATCCCAAATAAATTTATGTGAGCACCTAACCAGCCAGTGTTCAAAACTGCTTGCTGTAAATCACGCTGATTAAATCCAATGATCGCTTAACATATCACATCAAGCCTGTAATCAGAATTAAATTAATATTATTTCTTCAAAAATTGCTAAATAATTAATATGTTGAATTTGTTGACATTACCAGTCTGTTAAAACACATTTGACAAGAAATAAACAAAAAGGATTGTGCATTTTTCCCTTACTACTATTTTTTAATTAGTTGTTTTAATCATTTTTAAAGAATAGGAACCGTAACCCTGAATCGTTTGGTGGAACCTTAAAATTTCACAATCCTAACTTCACCACGATAAGCCAACAAACATAAATTATGGTTACGCAATCATGGTCAAGAAACATCAGGAAATACAAACACTTAAAGAATTAGTCACTGATAGATTATTTTCATAATCAATAATTAACCAGTTTTTGAATGGCTATAGTCTTGACTAATTAGATGCTATGCATAGTATTTAATACACATTAATATATTATAATTCACAGATAAAGTCACAGAGGCTAGTAAAACTATTGCTCAAGTGAGGTAATTTTGTCTTTGGACAGGCTAAATTAAAGGCCCAAAAATATCTGGCTGCAGTCTCTGGGGTCTAAAGCATTACAGGACCTTGACTGGGTTTCACTGCAGTTATGAGTTGAGCTCACCATTCAGAAAGACAGAGAAAAGCACATTTTGAAGGAGGAGACAGGCTGTCTTCTCTGTCAATCAAATCAGGCTCATGTTACACATAAAAACACAACAAATGCAGGGATTCATGAAGGAGAGAGAAGCTTTCCCCAGGCAGACAGGCTGCAAAAAGTCAAGATGGACCCTGGAACAGATACGAGTAATTCAACCCCTTATGTCACACAAAGAGGCCTCTGAGTCTCTGAGCCAGAACTCCAGACTGAATTCTTTTAGCACTTGTTCCATTGATTGATTCAGAAAGCTGCCAATATAACCTAGACACTCCTGTGAGACAGAAGCGGCTCCGAGGTCTCTTAAACATGGCACACAACAATTGGCTCAAAAAATTTACCAACAAATTTCCTCATTTCATCACAACAAGAGACAACTTAATTTGTGAAAAAGTGATTTTTATTTAAAAAAAAATCACTGTGGGGCAGAAACCTTGAATCTCATTTTCATTTCATATATATTATATATAAAAATCATTTTACTATTTGCTTTTTTGGCATGGTTTATGCTATCATCTGTCTATGGGTGATGTAAATATTTAAGGAATAAAATTCCAAATATTTAACCAATAAAAAGCATTTTCTTTAAAAAGCATCTGAGTAAAGCTTGTAACCCCATTGGATCCTCAAACTGTCTATATAATACAAGGCTATATGATAATATACAAGGCTAACGTTTCATGTATTTGAGAAGCGGAGAAGAGTCTTAAGGCCCCAATTTACTTGCGAAATTAAAGAATAAACTTCTGACAAAACCAGGCCAAAGCAAAGATCGTTTGGTGTTCATTTCTAGAGTTCGAAACAGCTTGTCAATAAATGCCTCCTAATTACCATTAGTGGAGATTACGTAATAGGTAAGTGTGCTCTGAATTTAACATGGACATTTTCTCTGGTTCATTTCTTCTGTTTAAGGAGTAAAAACATGAACATACCGGAAAGTCACTTTATAGAACTTTGTCATTCTAATTGAAAGAGACACTGTGACTGCGAGTTCTCTCTCCACTGTCATTTTTGTTGTTTATCTTGTTCTTGAAAGGAAAGTGTTCAGCATAGTCATTAAATCATCACTGTATGGGCAACATAAGGATGTTTGCTAACAGAAAACCGCTTCTCATACAATTTTTTCTACCCTAAACGAAGAACAAAGTGCAAGTACATTTTTTGTACCATGAGATTTTGGCCAAGTAGCTTCCACATAGGTATAAACTTTATAACCTGTTAATACCTCAGATGTGGCCAGTCTAATGACGGACAAATAATAATAAAAAAATAATAATTTAATGGGTGGGTAGAAATTTTGAAAAAGCAAAACCTGTAATAGTGTTATGTCACTGAATACTGTCAATGTACCTTGTTCTGATAAAAAAAACACCTATATAATAAATATGATAAAAGAAAGTACTAGTGCAGGTGAATATATTGCTGGTAGAGCAAGTACAAATCTGAACTACCCACTTGACTGGCTGAAAAAAAAGTATCTATTGTTGTAAGCCCAGAAATGAAAGATGAATAAACAAGAGTAGCATCTGAAACTGATTGTGGAATTGCTGGAGAACTAGAAGTTCTTTTAGATGTTTTTAAGGAAAAGAATAAGGGTTATAACTGTCTAGATCAACTGCATTTATGTACTTGGTCAGCAGGGTCCTACCTTAACATCTGCAGTGACTCCATCTTCAGTGGTGCTCTGTCCATTCTAAAAGAAAACAGAAAGAGATTTATTAATACAGACGCAGTACTACTTTGGACAATACTACTCTTCTTTTAATACTTTCCATATATTAGAATGATACCACTAGCTATCAAAACATGTGTACATGCATGTTCTAGAAGGCTGACACCTGTAATGTCAAATCATAGATGAATGTTATGTCTATAGATGACAATCAATGAATGGCTCCAGAGCAATTATACAGGCTTGGCTCCTTATATAGACTCACATACACACTCTCTTTCTGTCAATGTGCTTGAACATCTGTTCTGCCCATAAGCTGGATCTTCAGATGTAATTCAATAACACAAATTTCACTGTACAACATTAATAAAGGATATTTACATTTTTTCAGATTGGTTGACTGTTGATAAACACCATGCAGTACAAATCTTGCACTGCACAATTTTTGCCAGGACTAAATCAGGCTTTAAGCAAGGGTTTAAATGGGTCCAGACAGAGTTAAGAGTTACAGAGGACCAGGAAAAAGACACAGTATGTCTGGGAACAATCTAATGTTAGACGACCAACATTGAGGCCCAATAATACAAATTCAGAGATGAGTGCAATCCACAACCCAATAAGAATCTAAACATATATAAAATAGATACAAATCCTCTAAAACATGTAGACAAGCCTCCCTCGTGTGCATATCCCCTTCATTTCCCCCTTAGGAGAAAAATTTACCTGACTTTAGTTGATCTCGGCTAAACACAAACAGTTTTTTTTTTCATTTATTTAATAAAGTGAATTTTATTCATTTAATAAAGGTCTCTACCTCACAAACAAACTATTCATTTATGTAAAGGCAAAGAGAGTTTTTTTTCCTGCAGAATTACCAGCATGCCAACTGATTTCTGCCGTCCTAACGTTGAATTCTCTCAAGAACCATTAGAAAAACACAATCACATCCTGCACAGGCGATTCCTTTCAATTTCATTCAATACATAACCTTGAGCAAGAAGAGAAGGAAATGAAAGAGACAAAAATAAAAATAAAAAAAATCAAAGAATTGGAAATTTAAAAAAAAAAAAAAAAACATTTTTGCCTGCTCAGAGAAAAACACAAAAAACAAAGACCAAGAATTCATCACATGCAAAGTCAGAGCTTAGTTTATTTATGCTGAGTTTCTGACTTCAGATCAATTCACTCGAGTGCTCTGGAAGTTAATACGACTTGTCTCCAGTTTACCGTCAATGTCAATTTTGGTGACAATAAATTAAAAAAATAAGAAAATACAGTTTCTGTGGTAACTGCTAAGAGCTTCAGATATTATCTCCATTTACAAAAACAACAAATATAACAGCCTGTTCTCATCCCAAGGCATCATATACTGACGCTTTTGCCAATGCGTAGACATCCAACACACATGGCACCCTATACATACAGTATATGGGGCAGAAGGCGCCTCCTAGTGGTCTAACCCTAACCCTACCCCAGACCTAAACCTACCCATACTCTGTGCGTGTTATATTGAAGGGTGCCATGTGCGCTGGATGTCTACGGATTAGCAAAAGCGTCATATATAAGCCTTGGGATGAAAATGCGTTGAATATAAATCAATGTGAATCTATTTCTTGAACACAAAATCTGATATTTTGAAGAATATGGGTAATCAAACATTTAATGGACCATACTGACTTCCATAGTATGAAATGGGCATATAAACTGTTTGACTACTCATATTCTTCAAAATATATCTTTTGTGTTTAACAGAAGAAAGAAATTCATACAGGCTTGGAGTAACTTTAGGGTGAGTAAATGATGGAGCACCTTGACCAATAGCGAGAGTTTGGGACGGGACTATCTACCAAACATTAGAAGATGGGTTTAAAGACAGCCATTATTTTTGCAATTTTGTATCATTATGCTAGCAGCACAGAAATTACACTTGTCTGCTTATATAACTCAGTTCATACAAGAACTGATATGTTGCTTATGTAAATCATTAACAGACTGTGTCAAAGTGATCTGTGAACACCAGATACATTTTGATCAATCCAGCTTATTGAAATTTTTATTATACGAGATGTACATTTGATATTGTTTGATAGCAGCTCCTTCAACAAAGAGAATAAAAGAGAGAAATTCGTAGCTAATTTACTTATCAATTTGTTTTACTTTTTTTGTGCATCTGCCTGACCTTTCATATCTCGAAACGGAAACATAAAATATCAGCTGCATGCGTTTTCCTTTCAGGATATTATCTCATGAGATTAAAAGGACAAAAGGAATGGAGCTTCAGCGCAACTTCTGGTTTTCTAGAAAAACAAACTATTATTTACATAATAAACAATAAAACACACACACAGAGATCAAGGAGTTTGAGTGTATGTAAAATGCACTTAAGTAAAAACACAATATAACAGCCTCTTGATCAGAGCCGCTGATCACACATGACCCTGAAACTCTTTTCCTGAAAACACGATGCAAATGAAAGTGATAAAAGAGCTGTCATCAAAAAATTAACACCATCTCTCTCATAATGTGACCCTGTTACAGAAATAGTTGGTGAGTAATTGGGACCAAACTGTTCCTCGGAGAGGTCAGAGAAAGTAAGTGTTAGTGTGTGTTTCTGATATACCCTTTGTTATGGGGACAAAATGTCCCCAAAAAGATGACAATATGCAAAATCCTTGTGGGGGCATTTTTTGGTTATCCTTGGGGGGCATTTATATAATAAGTGATGTTTTTTGAAAAAGTAAAAATACAGAAAGTTTTCTGCGATGGGTAGGTTTAGGAGATGAAAACACAACACGTGCATGTGTGTGTGTGTGAGAAAAAAGGTCAAGGTCAAGGTCAAGGTCAAAATTTATTTATATAGCACCATTTATACAGACAAGCTGACCAATGTGCTTTACAAGGCAGTATAAAAATCACACAACAGACAAAACAAAACCAATAAAAAAGACATTACACATTATTAAAAGCCATAGAGAAAAAGTATGTTTTCAAGCGTGACTTGAAAACTGACAAGTCAGGTGAAGAACGAACCTGAATAGGCAAGCTATTCCATAGTGTCGGACCCGGAAAGGAAAAAAGAGATGTGAAAGGAATTAAAAGGCTTGAATTTCGAGTGACTTGGCATTCATGAAACAAGTGCATGACAGGAGAGAAAGACAGTTGCAGGAAAAAAAAGAGGAAAAGGAAATGCCTCTTGTTGTTGAGATCAAAAATTGAATGTCCAACCAAACTCAAAGCTAGTCAAATCAGACAGATGGTCACTATGAACCAAAAACCATGAACAAAACTACATTTGAATAAAGGTTCCCTTGAAAGGATTATGTGTTTTGTTGAGCACAATGTGTTTTGAGATTTAATTACTGGCTATTACGGGCACAAAAAAAGACATTTAGAAATGCCAATTTTCCTATTCAGTCTGTCATGTTAATGGTTATGGGGTGAAAACAGTCTCAAAACCTTCTACAAATGCAAACGAGAGATCCACATGCACATCTACCAATCCACAAATGCATGTGAGAGATCCACATGCTCGCGCACCAATTCACAGATGCACACGAAGGATCCACACATGCAAATCAATCGAAAACATATAGTGTTTTACAGTCCACTCAAACCCTGACAAGTTTTCCGGCAATCCATGTTTCATGTATAGAGCCAGAAAGCTGTTTACCTATTTATTTTTTAAAAAAATCCACCAAAAGGTGCCGGCGCATTTGTCGACCTCAAAGTTTAACAAAACTAAGACAAGTAAAATGATCAGGGTTACATTTTAGACACACACAAACCTCTGAAGGGATAGAAAAGTCCTCAGGATTTGGTACCGCATCAATCCCAAGATACAACTTGGATTGGTGAACAAGGCCAAAGTCCACCATTCTCGAAGCTCTATCTCGCTACAAAAATGCGTGCCACACACACACACAGTTTAGACGTGTCTGTGGTTGATGGCCAACCAACCACCCATAGCCAGAGTCTAGGCCTAAGACAAAAATAGTGAAAAAAACCCCTAAAATTTAACCATTTTCCCCCTACTATTAAATCTAACAGATGCTAACAGTGTCTTCAATGGTGTTCAACACACATACCTCAGAAATCTCAGAAAATTGGGTTTAGGGTTTCATGACCCTGTAAAACTTTCTGATGAATTAAAGATAAACGTTCAATACTTTCAAAGAGTGAGACTTTAGAAGAGTGGGATTTAAAAAACAGATGACAGAAAGAAATTCGACTTTTAGTTCAGAGATCCGGATCACGTCATCTCCATTCCCAGCCATCATGCGCCGCTGTGGCTTCTCAAGTTTCAGACCACTGCACAAACCGACAGTCGAGACCGGAAACACAAATCTTAAACATCTGATTGTCCCGACGGAACATATGCTGAAAGGATGTGGCGTTGTGTGTGTGGTATTTACAAAGAAGATGCAAGAACAAGAAAGCAAGTGGAAAGAAATCTGACTGAATTTATTGAATATTCAATTAGAACTGAAAGTGAGAGCATCTAGAGCGGAGAACATCTGATCAACGTACGTGATGTTTGAATTCTGTTGTGGATCCATCTCAGCTCAAAGATAATCTCGTAAAACACAGTCAAACTGCCTCTTCCGAGTGAAACATAAACCCCTTCCTGTTGGACAGATACACTGTGATATATACCGTCAAACAGCTTCCAGCAAATCTGGGAGGCTCCCGGGTTCACAGGAAGACATTTCCAGTGATGGAGTGAGAACAGAACTCGTGACTCCTGGAGCTCACAGAACGCCTGTCCTTTAATGGAAGAATACAGCCTCAAATGTTTTCCATTGTTCTCCACCATCCAACCTCCTAAACTTTGGAGGAAGTCCTTGTTGAACAGGCTCCAGGTTCCATGTAGCTGCAGGGTATTATAATAATAATAATAATAATCCCTTTTCATTATGTGTAGGTATGATTACAAACACAAATCACTGCTGAAACCCAGAGAGCACACAGCCACCAAAGACGTGAACAGCAGGTGCTCTGAGAAAACCCTCAATAAAATATTAGGACAGCCCAGACAAAAGATTTTTCATTCAAGCACAAGTCAACTAGTCACACGATTATGATATCAATTTAATTAGGCTACTTAAATATATATAGCTACTGTCTGGGTGGGTAGCATCTGAAATGGTTTGAGTTTCAGGGTTGTGAAAGAATATTATACACAAAAGGGAAGATAGTTTTTTTTCTAGTCAGATAGCAAAGAATTGAGATGAAAGAGACATATAGACACTGTGGTGAAGTACCCTTTAAATTTAACTGTATGATAATCTGACAATGATTAAGTAGGTAAAAACTGTCAAGGATGAAGCATGAAGTTGAAAATGACTGGTTTGACATCCTGTGCATTTTTTGGTCTAGTCTGCATCAGGAAGCACTTTAAGGTTTTGTGGTACTTGCTGATAAGATTCTAATCAATACAGTTATTCTGCACAAATGTATAGACATAGATTAAATTCTTCTCTCTTTTCATCTGCAGAAAGAATTTCATTCAAAGTACTGAGAACAATTCAGAATGTTTCTGCAGCGAACCGCCTGTCCCTTGATTAATAAACCTTTTACTGTGGTGAGCGACCAGAAGGCAAGGAAAAAGCTCATTCAAGATCTAAATTGCACAGATTACAACGACAGGAACAAAAGACTAAATAACACGTCTCATATTGCCATTCTCAAAAGAAATCAGCATTAGTCTGAGAGCAAGATAAGAAATGAAATCTTCCTTCCATTCTCATTAATCATGGACCTCACAAGCCATAGTGTCTCTGCTTGCATTGTAGTTATAAGATTGGTATTCAGCCAAAGCTGGTGGAGCAAATTCCAGTGCTGTACAATGCAAGGGCCTGTAAGGTTACTGTGGTACTGTACAACACTGACATTAACTAAGGGTTTTTAGCACACTGTGGTCTATGATCAAAAGATATGATTCCTCAAACCAACGTATCTGAATGTAACATGCAAACGAAAAGGAAATGAAAAGAGCTCACTGTATGAAAGCTAAGCATAACAGGAGAGCAGTTTATACAACAGATACCAGTGGATTATTACAAACGTGTAGCTCTTTTTGGGATTTACTATGATGTATTTTAAAGCAAAAATATAAATGCAAATAAATCAACAGTTTTGTCCCATACACCACAATTCCTCATAGGCCGGGTTCCACAGGGTTTAGATTAAGCCAGGACTAGGCCTGGCTTAGTTTAATTAAGAAGCTTAAAACGTTTTTATAAACATGGCATAGAAAATGACATTACTGGTGTGGATCTTGAAACAAAACAATGGCACTGACATATTTTAAGATGTGATCTTTTTGTTAAAACAGCACAAACATGCATTTTAGTCTGGAACCAGCTTAAGCCTTGTATGTGAAAGCAGGGGTTATAATAAAAGTTTAGATAGGCATGACAATTTTGCAATTCATTTATCCATATTCTTTTTTCTTTTTTTCAAAACGAAATGTGCATATGTAGGCTATGCATTAACAAGCAAAAGTTGGAAACAGTGCTTGGGACAGGCTAAAACATGCATGCATCCATAAATAATGGAATGTCTATTGAAAAATGTATATTATACGTTATAGTAAAAGTTAGTGACAGCTTTTTATTGTTAAAAAACATTGATCTAGGCACCTTTTCGAGGAATGACCCTTCCGCGTTACAAAACATCTCACCTGCGCTACTTCAGCGCAAATACCTGCAGAACTCTGCAACAGTGTTTAGTGATTTATTTTCTCCTCAATTATAAAGTTTCGCATTTTTATACACAATTGCTGTAATTCTCGTGAACTCCACATGACAAACACGTGGACCTCTAGCACGGATAGACGAACCTTGAGGACTCATTAAATCAGTTAATTTTAGTGCTGTGATTTCACCACCTCTCACCTCTGTCTCCAACTGCACCAGCTCCATTTTGGGCCATGGTTCTGCCAGTTGAGCAAGTGGCATTTTGCGCTTCTCCTGTCTTTCCCCAAGTACTCAGATTTGGACGGGAATTTCTTCCGAACCCGTTTATTCCCTGCTGAAACGAGCAGACCAGTCTCTTTGGATCAGGACCAAACGTGCGACTAAGTTCCTCTCTTATAATCCGCACAGGACGCGCACAATAATCACTCCGTCGAAAAACCAAAGCCGTTATTCCCGTAGATGACTTGGACAGATTCTCCTCTCGGTCCTGTGTGGAATAAGACTTGCACAGCCCGGTTCCTGGAAATGAACAAATCTCTCCCCCTCACACATAAACACAGGTGGACTCGGGTTTAGAGGGGCATGCGCTGTGCGTCTGCAGCGATGGAACGCGTCTCCTCCGAGGAAATGAGATTAAATATGTTTTTGCAATGCGGAGGAAAGTGTCTACTGACACTCACTATTGGCGTGCACACAGACGCAGAAAGAGGAGCCGATGCTGTCAGCGTGTTCCGCTTTGAACGGGATCCACAGTGTAAAAGCTCACGAGCTTCAGACGATCAAGACAGTTCTCGTCCAGCCCCTTTCTCCTACTACTCCTCTACTGACGCCCCTCTCTGGAAGCTTACTGATACTGCAAGCTTTCAGTTGCATGGATATTTTGAAACAGGGTTAATGAAACGTTAAGCTTATGTAACTTTTTTTAATACCAACAACAAAATGTGCAATTTGTGTAATGACTGAGACAAATCAGACACAATTATTTGATATATTTAACAAATAATCTTTAAAGCTCACTCTGGGATCTATGGTCCCATCCACCCGACAAAAGCAAGAAGGGTCTTGGTTACCAATCGGATAAGTTGGTTTTATTGCTGTTAAAAATGTGGTCAAGTGGAAAAAGCAGAGGCCGAAGACCCACAGCCCTTAAAACACACTTTCCTGCATTAATTTTTGGACAAACTGATCTGTAAATGAACCTTGTGTAGTGTCTTTTGATACTATATGTATTTTATGATAGAACCAATGGTCAATGTATCCTCACCTGTATCGTGTCTCCTATCTAAGTAATCCTCATTGACTCACACTTTAGTGTACATCTCCTTCTCATAGAATGCAGTGTGTGCTTGTTATATCTATCTGAGTATAAATGAACACAAACAGCAAGGCCTATGTCGACCCACACTTGAGAAAGAGCCATACATTTTCCGCTTGGAAATTCCCCCTTCTTATTGGTCGAGCCAACCCTGTGAGGAGGGACCTTTCTCAGGCTCTACACAAACTCTTCCCTCTCTTGTCCTTCTTGGTACGTTCGCATAGTTCGCATATTACGTTCGCATACCTAGGGTAGCAGGCCTTGACCCACAACCAGCCATGTGCTTATTTAGGAGAGAGAGGACTCTCTCAACCAGAACAGAATCAAAGGACAACATCAGGAGGGTGGCACAATGTCTTCAATGCAGGAGAAGTCCATCGCAACGCCAACCATCAACTCTTCCGACTTCCTCCCTTTGTTTGCTCTACGTGCCACAATCGGCGGCACTCCAGCCATGGGAACAGAGTCAAACAAGGAGCTTTGCTGTACCAACTGACACAACACATTGGTTCTGTGTTTGTGCATTTCAGTTGCATTTGCATGGTCAAATAATCACAGTAGTACATATTAAGCTTTTTATACTAAAATACAATCAAGAAAAGTAGAGATTGATGTAACAAAGTATTCCCCCGGCACAATTTCCTTTTCCATCATGCCAGGATTGCTGTTCCGTTTTGTTAGTTGTAATTATCTTGTAGACTTGCCCATTTTGTGGCAAGGCGGTGATATGCCAATACCTCTTGACTTTTTATTCTCTCAAAGGGAGCAGAGAAGAGCAACTGTTGCTTCTCGCTGAGAGTGGTTACCACTGGCAACCACAGACCATCTGCCAGCGTGCCGTGAATCTGTTGCCAGAGTAAAACAGAGTATGAATGGTTGTCTTTATGAGAAGGTGGTGGGTGGATATGGAGTGTGCATGGCAGAGGACCATGTTTCATTGAGTCAAACCATGGCACAAAGCACAAAATGTTTTTAATGGCACTCAAATACACTAATGATAATGTAGGACTATATCAGGCTAATCTGTGACATTGGTAATGCAGGATGTACTTTATATTTGGTTGGTTTGAGATTCCAAGTTCCTTACCAAAGCGGATAGGCTACCTGTGTTTTACAACGTCAAGTCTATTAAAATCTGCATGTTTGACCTTGAAAACAGAATGAAGTGCAGAAAAGAAAGATTGAAATAAATTCTGAGTATTACTGAAACAGTAGACGCATACAGACAGCAAGAGCTGAATCAATTCAGAGTGAGGTAGATTTCTTTTTATAATACACTTATATAAAAATGCAGTACATTATATAATATTTATATAAACATATAAAATGTATTAGAAAAAAAAAACATAAAAAACACATTTACACACATTTCCAGACACGTTCAGTAATGTTACTTCCTACAATCTTACTGTTACACTGAAATTGTTCAGTCTAGTTCACTAACTTTTTGTTATCATATTAAACATTCACCTATGTTGAAATTGCTGCTTGTGAAAGATACACAAATAGTTAGAGAAATGCATTATGCTAGATAACACCACAAATCACAGATAGAGGCCGCTAAAAAATACATTTAACACCTTTAAGAACAAAAGGTTTTTCAGATTTTTCAAATATTTTTAAAAATACTTACATGTAATAGAGAGTATTTAATTTATATTTTATATGTGTATATATATATATATATATATATATATATATATATATTTGTGCTTAAGCAAAAGCTTTGATACTATTTGGTGCAGTGATGCGTCCTGCACTGCTGTTATATAGCATTTATTTGAACTTAAAAAGCCTGCCAAGGAATAACCTACACTTCCTCAGTGGGTAATTGTGTGTGTGCTTGGTGCTGTGAACTGATTTCAAGCTGAAGAGCTGAATCACTTCACCCTCAAAGACCCCAGGGAGTCCCTGTCTGGATCACGCTCAAGCATCATGGGAAGATGACTCATACTAACACATTACATTGCAGAGATGCACATTAAAGGGTTAGTTCACCCAAAAATGAAAATTATGTCATTAATGATTCACCTACATGTCAAAGCCCATAAGACCTCCGTTCATCTTCGGAACACAGTTTAAGATATTTTAGATTTAGTCCGAGAGCTCCCTTGAAAATGTATGTGCGATATACTATCCTTGTGAAAAGAAAATAAAGACATCATCAAAGTAGTCCATGTGACATCAGTGGGTTAGTTACAGTGTTTTGAAGCATCAAAAATAAACTTTGGTCCAAAAATAACAAAAACTAATTTCAGCATTGTATTCTCTTCCAGTTCTGTTGTCAATCCGCATTCATGAGTGACGCTGATTACGTGTATCTGGAGTGTCCGTGTATTAAGGTTCAAATAAATATGGCTGGGCAAAAAAAAAAAATGCAAGTCTTCCTCCAAGTAGAAATCTTTAGAAATGTTTGGGAAGATTGTTTTGTTTACATCATGCGTCTCCCTCAGACTGTAAACGAAGCTCGGGCGCACTGGATATATGTCAGCAGCGTCAAGGGACGCGTATTAACAACAGATAAGCGTTCAGAAAGCTCTCAGACTAAATCTAAAATATCTTAAACTGTATTCCGAAGATGAACGTCATGGGTGAGTCATTAAGGACATAATTTTCCTTTTTGGGTGAACTAACCCTTTAAGACATGCCACAATTAAAACCTTGCACCCGCATGTACAAATACATACAATAATCTTAAATGCTCACTTTATTATTTCTTGAGTAACTGACAATGTGCCTCCCTCCCAATCTTCTCACACACAGAGACTATTCAAGAGGATGTCCGCCCGCCTCCCACCCACACTACATTACACACACCCATGTGTGCATGTGAATGTTGGACAATCAGTAGGAGGTATATGTGTGGGTGTGAATCAAGCAGCAGACTGCAGGAGCCACGGAGCTGCTGTGGGCAGAATAACCCCTGGACTGCAGGAAAATCTTAATGACAGTTCTGAGTGACATAATGCCAGTTGTACACTGCTTCCTTTGAAAGAAATTTTGCATGTTGTATGTTATGTTTAGTATGTTTGATAATATTCCGTATACGTAAATACCCAGCAAATAGTTCATTAGCATAGTCTTTCTCACAATGCAGTGGGTCTCTTGTTTGTTGTAGCAGGCATGCCATAGTCTAATATGCAGCATAGGGTTCAAACACTGCAGATTTATGAGCTATCGCCATTGTGAGCATTCCTTGTGTACTGAGCCACTCCTCAAGTTGTAATAAGGAAAGTGTAAAGTGCCAACTGACCAATTCATCCAATGGGTGTAGTAGGCAATATACAAGGCAGTATAAAATGTATTATATCATTTTTTTAACTATTGCATTTTTATTCCAGTAAGCACTATCAAATTAGCAATCCTGAAATAAATGTGACTATTTTACATTTTGGATTCAATCTTGCGAAAAAAAAAAAAAAAATCAATCATATAACAAGTCATGAAAAAATAAGTAACCATTACATAACTATTTTAACCTCATGTATTTTAAGCACCCATAATCAGATTAGTTTACTTTATAAAATGTTGCGAGAATACATTTTTAATACTTCTCTCGTTATTGACCAGAAAATGAGGCAGATGTTAAAGTTAACAAAAATGATTCTGCAGAAGCACACCTCTTTCTCTCCCTTCAGTTCCCACAAGTTCTCTTTTGCGAAAGACGCTTTTGCCAAAGCGTAGACATCCAACACATATGGCACCCTTTAGTGTCCGTCAAATGAGACTTTTCGGTTATGGTAGGTTTTTTTATGGGGTAGGGTTAGCCCACTAGGAGGCGCCTTCTGCCCCAAATATATATATATATATATATATATATATATATGCGTCTCATTTGACGCTAAAGTGTGCCATGTGCGTTGGATATCTACGCTTTGGCAAAAGTGTCGTATATGACGCCTTGGGGTGAGAATGCGTTACAGCACTATTCAATTTGTGAGCTTTCAATCTGAATTGATTGTGATGGGATAACACAACCAAGTTCCAAATTACAATGGTAACACTCTTTCTGTTCATTTGTTCCTGAGGGAATGCATGCAAAAGCACAAACAAATACAGCACACTAATCAAAGGATGTGAATCTTTGAAGGGCTTTGGTGAAATGAGAACAAATAAATTTGATTCTTCGAACCTTGTGTGTGTGTGTTTGTATAGTTCAATTTCAACTAATTACTCTTTATTGGCATAAGAAGTTTAGCAATAACATTGTAATAATTTTAGTGCTAAATAATAGGCTAAAATATGGTTAAAAAACAGAATCCGATGGCGAGCACTCCAGCTGTTGCCAAAAGTTCCCTCACCCCTATGAAGTGACGTTTCAGTGATGTCAGTTTCATTTTGTGTACTAGGCTCCCCTGTTGAAAAAAAGATTTCTTTAGGAGACACTGTGCTCACTATTATGTAATTGTGAGTTTCCAGTTCATTTATCATTCTGGAAATGTAACCTCAAGCTGAGCACATTGCATTGTGGGATTCAGTTTTTAGTGCATGGTGGGTTTGCTGCAGATAAAGTTGGACAATCCATGCACATACAGTGCTCTGCACAGTACTGTTTAATACCACTCCTTCAAACATAACATGCCTTTCTGAATATGTTGTTCCAACCAGAGAGGCCTTAGGAGGCAGAGAAAACTAATGAATATCCCAAATCAAAAATATCCTCCAACATTTTGAGCCATCTTGTGCATTAAATAAATTTTGTATGCAAAACACACAATACAACTGCCTTTAAATGTTATGCAAAACTAAGTACCTTACAGCCCATTTGAATACATTAACGTAGATTAAAATGAAACAGCACAGTTTCTAGAGAGTATGTTAGTGCAAATGTGCATTTCTTGTGGCATCAGTAAGTTTATCAGTGTCCTCATTCTGTCTGTCTGCCAGGTGTGAATTCATTCATATGTCTTTTCTTAGCAGCCATCTAGAGAAAAATAACAAAACACATGAAAATCAAACAAACAAACAAACAAAAAAAGATTGGATCATACCCTGTTAGATGTCAACATCCAAATGAACGCATGCATCAGTAAAGTTGTTTACTCAAGAGAAGTAGAGCCGACTAGGAAGTGTTCCAGAGGATCGTAATAAAACTGTTTAAATATAATCAGTCATTTTCCAAATTCCAAACAGAATGACAAATATTGTAGTTACGTAATCTAGATACTCATTTTAGGTAATGTATTCGATTACTTTTAAGCTAACTCGTTAATCACATTGATTTGAATAGGATAATCTTGTAACATTGATATAAAAAAGGGAAAGAAAATATATTCAATCCTTTGTTGTCAGCAGCACGAAGTGCATTAAACGTTACAGTAAGTCTGGGTTTAACAGACTGGGGTGTGTGATGGAACTGCAGGGGGTTTGTGAGTTTAATGAAAAGCTACTAAGTAATTGCATCATCAAAATTAAAAAACAAATATCTAATTTTTAATTTTTAGTTACTAACCAGCACTGATTTAATGTCCCAAAGGCAGTTGATTAAAACAAATACATTTATTTAACTCCAGAAAAGGCCTGTAATTGTCATGTTGTTTGTTTTATTGGGAAAGTGATGTAGAATTCTTGACGTTCTGAGATTGGATCTGGATCTAAATTTGGCAAGTGTGCTGGCAAAACAGCGATTCTCATTTCTTACATTTTACATTGTCAATATGAAGAACGTGATGTGTTCAGACATGCAGAAGACTCAATGGTATTTGGCTATTTTCTTGTAGGAGGACGATAGCCTCAGGGACTCTCTGTCATATCCATGCAGTTAAACCGAGATTTGAGAATCAATACACAGTTTGAATGAAACTACTTATATTTGATATTTTGATATTTGCAAAATACAATTATGTTGGTCAGTGAAAACATTGGTAAACGTTTCTTTGTACTTTTGTCAGCTATTAAAAGGTTAAGTAGAAAAAAAAAAATCACAGATTCTGGATTTTATTGCATTTTACAAAATGTCCGAAATTTTTCTGATTTGGGGTTGTAGGTCAAGAGTCAATTTCAATTGAATGTGATACAAAATAAAAGTTAAATTTAAACATTATATATACAGCCAAATTATTTCACTGGAATAAAAATGTATATTATTCACCCATTTCCATAGCAGCTGGATTAATGAACTTCTATGCATCTATGCAACAAAATGCAAGTTTAGAACTTTGTAATATTGTGTTGCTTGTGAATCTTTAGTAGAGTCGAGAACAAAGGATTTTGAATGATGTACCAGGTCAGGTCATCTCTGTGGACACAATGCCGCCATAACTCAGTATAAATAATTATTATCAGGAGTTCAAGAGCTTCAAGGATAGATTTCATAAGGGCACTCTCTGCTCGGCCGCCTCTATGCTCTACAATAGAATGCAAATCAAATCATGCACTTGCTTTGCTTTTGAAGCGAATGCTCTTTTATGTAGCACTATCATCTTCTCCATAGCCATATGTTCTGAATCATATATATCATCTCTGCATCATTGCCTTATTGCACACACAGATGCACTCTGTTTACAACATGCTGGATCTGAATGGGAGAAATGAATTATGGAGCCAAGACATGGTGCTTTTGAAACATGTCAGGTTTGTACATTGTCAAATATTTTAAAATATATATTCTGCATTCACAAACACATCACCTAAACACTGCATCTATTACACAGACAGTAGGAGGCGCTAGAGTACAGTACAGTGCCCTGATGAAAAAACAAAAACAACAGCAAAAAAAAAAAAAACACTTAAAGGGGTGGTTTGGAATTTTGGACATCGTTTCATACGTTTATTTGTGTGTTTATCTATTCACAGTTAGTGAGACAAGTTAGAAAAAACGAAAATTAACAGACAATATGGGATTATCTCCCTCGGATTTACTTGTTGAAACATTTAGAAGAACTGCTTTTATGATAGGCTATATTGTGGCAATCATCTTTAGCCAAATAGCTTCATTGAGAATGTTATTATGTGGCAACCGAGCAGGTCTTAAGATGTTTTTCCTCTCTTTTGAATTTTTATGTTTAAAAATGTTCTTGTAAAAATATAATTAAAACCACATATATTCCCATGACACATAAATAGACTATGTATAGTGTTTTTTATGCTGCCTTCACGTGCTAAATACTAGTTTTCTATAGTATGTCATAAAAAGCATCAAAGGGCTTTAAATGACACCGAAGACGACGAAAAAGGGTCTTATCTAGCGAAACCATCGGCCATTTCAAAAATAAATAAAAAAGTTTAAGTTTTATAAGCACAAATGCTCGCCTTGCTTTGTTCTGTGATGAGCGTCCGTGACTCTCCTGTTCTAACTCATTCATCAAAATGGGATCTCATGCTTTCAAAGCTTATAGCTATTGCGAACCCTTAACCTTTAACTTATTAAATCCCAGGTTTCCCCCCAGTTAAACTATATTTTCAAAAGAATACCCTCTACTGGTCAACAAGAAACAATGTTTCCAAAAATATATAACAAGTAAATTTTCAACTTAAAGGGATAGTTCACCCAAAAATGAAAATTTAGACATAATTTACTCACCTTCATGTTGTTTTAAACCTGTATGAATGTATTTGTTATGTTGAACACAAAATAAGATATTTTGAGACATTTGTAATTCTTATTTTCTATTTGATTACCAGCATTCTTTAGAATGGGCAATCTTATTTTGTGCTCAGCAGAACAAAGAAATTCATACAGGTTGGGTGAGTTATTGATGACAGAATTTTCATTTTTGGGTGGAACTATCCCTTTAAGGGGATTTAAAATAGTTTCACTAATGCTAGCAGAAAGGTGATAAAAACATTTTCAAGTTTGCAAGGAGGTAGTCTGACAATTTGGCAAACCGAAAAAACAAACAAACAAACAAAAAAAGAAAAACAGAAAACAGATTTGTTCTCGGCGCATTGAGGAGCCTCTATGACAGTTTCATGAACCCGCCCAGCTCAGCAAACGGAGACAGGCGCAGTGTGCGCAGAACACTATTGGCTGAGAGCGCAGATTTACCTGTAGGAAGGTGTGCCAACCAGACAGACAGCAGGATGAACTGTTCTTTGCTCTGATCCACTTCGGGGATTCATGAATTCATGCCCTTAAGATCATGGAGCCCGTAGCGTCTTGGAGCACCGAGAGAGTCACCGAGTGGCTCAAAGGTAACCGGTTGTGTTTTTGTTAATGTTTTTGTCTGTGTCTTTGTGTTTTTAGAGAGACTGAGAGTTGGTTTCATGTAGGTCAACAGAAAGATATGGCCGAATAAAACAGGAACGACACAAATCCCTAAGGAATGGAAGGTGTTGATGGAATGAGGAAGCGCTTTTTACATTGTTAATAAACGCTCGCGCGTAACTATAACAGCTGGTGAATACAAGTGCTATTTAACAAACTTCAAAAAACACTATGCTACAGTACTGATACGTCCTTCATCATATGCAAAGCGATACAATCTGCTGTTGTCATTCTCTGTGCGAGTCCAGACTGGCCCATGTCTCTGTTAGCTAACTTACTCTCGCTCAGTTCTGATGTTCTGGTTTCACTTTAACACTCGAACTCTCTACAAAGTTGTTTGTACTTCACAATCGTAGTTACGTCGCTGTGGGTTTAAAATATATTTATATTAGTATTATAGTGTAGACCTACTATACTGAAGTATTGCGTAATACTACACTCTTTGAAGAAAAGGTTCTATATAGAACCTTAAAAGGTTCTAAAGCGCTACGTATTTGGAACCCCTACAATGCAATGAGTGTGAATGATCACAAAATTCAAGATATGGGGGTTAGAAATGTAATTAATCAATATCACACGAAGAGTGCCATTTCAGTTTTTCTCCTCCAAAAATCTGCATGATTTAAATGTGATATTAAGTTACTACAACAGTTTAATAAACAATAGTTTAATTACAACTATAAAATGTTGCAGAATAATGTAATACATGAATGAATAATAGCCTTTAAAGAACCTTTGTGCCAAAAATGTGCTTTCTTGTCATTATTGAACCTTTTTTAGCATAAAATGTCCTTTGGAGTTGAGTAAAGAACCCTATGCTACATATAGAACCCTTTTTTCTAAGAGTGTATGAACCATTATGGTTATTTTGGGGAGCAGTTGCTTGTAAATACTTGCATAGGCCTATGTCTTCAGAAATGTAAAATATAATATTGATTATATGCATTGCTGGCTTTTTGCTCTTTATAGCTGCTAGCCTACTTCGTTTTTGCTTTATAATTCCATTATTGTGCTAATATGAATTAGGAGAACAGTTTACTTAATACTTCAATGAATGTTTCTGAAATTCCAACATGACATCATGACTTTTGCGTAAACATACACGCCACTTAGTTGCAACAGTACCACCCATTAACTTGGTTTCTGAAATCTGTATCTTAACTTCAAATAAGAGCTTCATCCTATTTTTGTAATTCACTAGTTGTTTCACACATGCATGGTATAAATTGTCCTTGCTTTTTCCCTAAAATTAAATGTTGTAAAAAAAAATCGTAACTTAATTTCCCCCCCGGACCCCGGCCTTTTGAGTTCAAAGAAACAATAGTAATAATAGTAAAACTATACTGTAATACAAGTATTATAACATGTACTTTACTAAAGGTGTCTAGTTGTGTATAACCTATTAGACTGTAACAAAAGAAGTCCCTTTTTGGTTTGATTGTTTAAGTGTTTGACAATTGGACATTAGGTTGTATCTTGTGATAATTTAAATCCTGTTTTGGAGCTATGAAATCTCTAAAGGCTGATTAAATATTATATCAAACCAAATATGATAACAAAGCCTTTTATTCACTATTATTAGATTGCATTTTATATGGCATTTCATTTGATTTTTTTTTTTTAATAAATCATGGTAAAATACTTTACTTTACATGTGTTGTGAATCTAGGGAATAGTCTCAAATGGTTATAAAATCTCTTGGCTGTGGATGTAGTTGCGTAAAATTCTTACGCAAAGGAATTTCCTTCAGGGTCTAAAATCTTTGTGTTTCACCAGCTTAGAGAAAAAAAAAGCTTAAACCCTGAATGTTTTGAGGGACACGCATGTGTATGAGTTTACAGTGAAAGTATGTGCATCTAGTGCTGGATCGCCATCTTGATCATTCCAAACTAGTGAACAATAGAAATTGCTTTCAGATGAGAATTTCCTAAAATGCTTTTTCCTGAAGTAAACACATAGCAGGTGTGTTTTAACATGACAGCCACAGCTGTCTGCACAGCTTTAGTGTGTACTCTTGGGCACATTCTTCATCCTCATTTCCTTCTATTATAACAGATATATGGAATTGTTTTGATATGTGTATTGTTCAGTGGGTGGTGAGCTTCTCATGATGTTGCCATTTCCTTTCATTCATAATGTGTTGGCATCTCACTCTTTCTACTCTTTCAATATTTTTATTTGGGTAACATTTTCGTTTCTCCATTATAATAGTGACGATGATACATTTTTTTTTTTTTTACTTTATATGTTTTTTTATATTATATATATCTCTTTTTAACTTTTTGATTTTTAAAGAAGATTATTTTGAATTTTTAAACTGGATTAGATGGGGTTGGTAAGATATACGCTTGAGGGTGAGTATGCTTATGCTCACCAAGGCTGCATTTACTTGATAAAACAAAACAGTAATATTATGAAATAGGAATACAATTTAAAATAACTTTTCTATTTTAATATATTGAAAAATGTAATTTAATCCTTATGTGACAAAGCTATCTTTATCCAGTCATCAGTGTCACATGATCCTTCAGAAATAATTCTAATATGTTTTGTTATTTGTAAACAAAGTGTCTTCTTATTATTATTATCTATGTTAATTTTTGTTTTAAGTTTTGCGGCCGAATATTTTTGTGAAAATTGTGAATTTTTTTCATATGTTTATATCATATGAAATGGGAACTTTTGTAACAATATAATAGTCTGTCACTGATCAATTTAAAACAACTTTGCCGAATAAATATATAAAAATGTATTTTAAAAATGGGCTTTGTATCCAGTAACATTTGGTACTGACGAACTTCAACTCTCACTGAACTTGAATGTCTCTGTGTCCTAACTTATTGTGACATGTCTGTGTGTCTGTTAGGTCTGGATGCTCCTCTACAGCAGTACTTATTTTCTGAGTGGCAGCTCTCTGGCTCAGATTTACTGCAACTTTCCTCTTCCAGGCTGGAGAAACTCGGAGTGCATAAAATCGGACATCAGGAGCTTATACTAGAGGCTGTGGAAAAACTCTGTGCTTTGGTAGGATTGTGTGTATGTGTGAGTGAGCGATTGGATGTAGTATATTAATGGATGGAGTATTTGGATTTGACTGTTTGGTTTGTGAATACAGGGTGTAATTGTATTGTAATAATCTTTTTGTTATTTCGGAATGATTTTTTGGTAGTGTATGTGTTAGTTAGTGTCTGCTGTCCAATTTAGAGCCTTTGTTATGGAGGGGAAGAATGCTGTAGCACTTCAATGAGTCACGTTCATTTTTTAAACCGTTATTATAACATTAGTCTGAGACTGAACTGCTCTCTCTACAATATCTCTCTCCATATTGTATTTTTAGCTATTCCCACAAATATACCCATGTGACTTGTGACTGGTTTTGTGGTCCAGGGTCACAAATATTGCTTAGCTCGCTGACTGAAGCTTCCATTGAGCTGACAGTGGATATGCTCCATGTACTGTAAATGCTTTGCCTGCTGAGAGGATTAATGTGGACCTGATGGTGCCAGGACTCCCTGCGTGTGTCGTAACAGTAAACGTCAGGCTCAACTGCTCCTGCTTTGCTATAGAGAGAATAGCAGGAGAATTACAGGAACTGTATGTTCCAGGTGTAATTTAGGAAACCTCAAATCTCAGGAATCTCTCTAGACTTGGAAATGTTTGGTGGACATTATGTTGTGTGTGTGTGTGTATGTGTATAAGAGAGAAAGAAGGAGAGATAAATTATATGGAAACATGACAGACATTTTAGAGTGTAATAAAAGGTAAATAGTGAGTGATAAAATGAGATATAAACGTTATATACAAGGTATATATGTTAATTAAGGACATCAGACGGTTTTAATAGATTGTTTTTCCATATAAAGGTGTGTGTGAGACAGACCGTTGTGCTCGTGTTTTTTTTTTTTTTTTGCCTTATTTTAATAGTGTGTTCAAGTTACAGTATGTCGGAAAGATTGTATTTATGACTTAAACAAAGTTGTAATTACATGTTAGCAAAAACTTTGAACTTTCTTTGAGTGCTGCTGAGTTTCTGAGTTGCGGCATCAGTGAGAAAATATGGCAGATGCAAAAGATGCAGTGTCTGTGTTGATGGTAAATTTGTTGGAAATGAAGAGTAGTATGACAAGTAGTATGTCCGAATTTGCAGTACTCATAAAATGCAAAACATCATGAAACACCCCTAGAACATTTTATGAATAAAATATCTCTACACTATATTCCCATTAAAATTTACATTTTTTAGCACACCAGGGTGACTAGGAGCATGAAAAAGTCTAGCTATGACTTCTTGTTTCACAGGAATATAAATATGAGGAAACACAAAGGCCAAATTCTCTTAATCAGCCATCACAATGAGTAAAACCAGTTCTGTGCAGAAAAAAAGATTGTTCACAAAAGATAAAGTGGCTCTAAGAAAATAGCTAAAGCTTTGAAGAGTCCCATTTCCATCATCAGGGCAATAATTATGAAGTTCCAATCAAGTAAAGATATTACGAACCTGCCAGGAAGGGGACGAGTGTCTATATCGTCTTAATGCACGATGAGGAGGAAAGTTTGAGTGGCCAAAGAATCTCCAAGGATCACAGATGGAAAATTGCAGAGATTAGTTGGGTCTTGGGGTCAGAAAGCCTAAAAATAAATAAATAAATAAATAAATAAACAACTCATACTAAATCCTCCTCTCTCATCCAAAAACAAACTCCAGCATATTAAGTTGTCAGACAATACTGGATCTTGGTTCTTTAGTCAGATGAAACTAAAAAAAGAGAGATTTTTGGCAGTAAACCCATAAGATGGGTTTTGTGCTAACGGATAAAAAGTACCCTGTGCCCACAGGTAATTATACAGTACAGCTGGATCTTTAATGATGTGGACCTATTTTTCTGCTAGAGGTCCTGGCTTCCAGACTATTTATGGTATCATGGATTCTAGAAAAAAATCCCAACAGATAAAAAATCTAAACCTGACCCCTTCTGCTAGAAATCTTATAATGGGGTTGGATCTTCCATCATGACAACGATGGAAGTTGTAACATAATTACAACTTCCCAACTTGTAAATATTAACTTTTTAGGAGGAATGAAACGCACCATAAGAATGATTTTAAAAAAGGTTCAGCTTTTAAAAACGGATTTCAAGACTGTGGTTTTTTTTTAATTCCACTTAAAAAACACTTTCTGAACATGATGTTGTAAATGGCACCTAACATGTTTCCCATGTCTGCACAGACATACAGTGTTGGGGGTGACAGTCTGCGCAGTTTGACGGAGAAGCTGCGTGCAGTGGCTCACACTCTGCAGATGAGCATACAGGGGCGCTGGCGTGTCAATGCCATTGACGGACAGAGCGCCACCAAGCTCCCACAACAGGTACTGCAGGCGGTGGTGGACGTGATCATAGCATCCAATGGACTTGCATCTATGCTCAGCAGGTGAGAATCACAGTCTGAACCACAGAGCGATGTTTACCGTGTTCGTTTTCAGGCTATGAGTTTGAGCATGGAGTAGTGTTGTGATATTTTGTTCATTCTCAGTCCTAATGTGTATGTCTTTTACAGGTATCAGTTTGCACAGCAGACTGGATACACAGCTAATGAGAAAGTCACCACTTTGTGTAAAGATCTGGATACCACAGTGCATAAGGTGAGTGTGATCATTAAATCACATATTTTAAAAGTTTTCACTAGCCTCAAGAATTCTGAGAGAGAGAGAGAGAGAGAGAGAGAGAGAGAGAGAGAGAGAGGGAGGGAGGGAGGGAGGGAGAGAGGGAGGGGGAGGGGCATTAAAAGAGAACTGAAAGATCTTTTGGTCGTGTGTTATTCACCTGTGGTGAGCGTACAGAACAAGAGGTCACATGATATTCACTCCACCAGAAGAGTATCTTTCATCTGGACTTGGAATATTAGGTTTGTTGTCTATTGACAATTTTATACTTTATATTCTCATTTCTCATATACTTTTACCTGGAAAGTTTCAAAAGATTAACAGTCTGACAGTTTACTTGAGTGCACACAGTGCCACACGAACAGATATACTAATGGTAAATCATATTGACTTGCAGTGTCGTTGGAAATCAGATAGCATCTATTTCTAGATTTGTGTTTGCTTTGTCATTCGAAAGGCATCTGAACCATTTGCTCCATGTTTCTTGCAGCTTTCTTGTTCGCTTTAAAGTTTCAAGGACTTTTTGGTGCTGTTTGTGTTACAGAGGAAAATAACTAAAGGGTTTTGAATCGTTGATGATGTGACTCAGTCTTCTACTCTGAGAGCAAACAGCATTGCTAAGGAGGGGAAGGAAAGTGTGGAAATGAGAAAGAAACTAAGTGTGTGTGTGTGTGTGTGTGTGGAGAAACAATGTGCAATGTGCACACTAAGTATGTTGACACTTGATGCTATCATCTCCTTTCTGTCATCTGTAACAAACACACACACACACACATTGTAAATCAGGTACTGTAGGCCTAGTTGTTTTTTCTCTCGTGAAGTTTTGTCGCTGAGTTCGTTTTCCTAAAGCTGATGGTATCTTTTTTAATTTAAGTGCATTGTTTGTATACTTCCTGTTTACTCTACAAACCATATTCTGTGTTTATTATATGCACAAATGCTTTCTTGGGCAGCAATCAGTAACTTTTTAATGTAAGGATGGTTGCAGTAAAAGAAGAGTTAATGTACAAACTGAGGGCTGTTCTTTGGGTCACTAATCCTTACATGATCATTCTCACATACAGTGGGGTCCAACAATCTGAGACAAACTGTGAAAATACAAATTTGATATTGGTACTATACTTTTTAATGTTTTTGGTCAACGAGGCTGCATGTATTTGATAACAAATGTAACAGAAATCCTTAATATGCTGATTTGGTGCTCAAGAAACATTTCCTATTATTATCAATGTTGAAATCATTTGTGCTGCCTAATAGTTTTGTGGAAATCAAGATATATTTATTTTATTATTATTTTACTTTGATTATACGTTTCTTTGCAATATCTTTTAACATTATAAACGCTTTGAGTTTTGATAAGTTTAATACATTCTTGCTGAATAAAACTATTGAATTCTTTTTAAAAAATCTTACTGATTCCAAACTTTTGAACAGTAGTGCATATATAAATAATACTTTCATATATTATATTATATTATACATGTAATAAGTTGTGTTCAATTAGAAAATGCAATATACATTGCATTTGCCCCCGTATATGTTTCATTGCATAAGAATAAACTTTTTGTGTAGGTTATATAAATAATCACATATGGACTCCTAAATCAAAACAGATCACATCTGACTGAGGCCAGACCACTCCAGTCTCTATTAATAATTACAGCGGGATTTTAAGTCTAAAGGTTTCTGGGAATGGAGTGTTTATTCTACTTACGTTTTAATAAGTCTGTGACATATAAACCATGAAGGTGAGTGTAAGAACAGGTGTTAGGGGACAGGTGGGCTTCTGATCTTCATAGAAACCACGTCACCTGAAGCCAAAGGTCGCCATGTCAAGGAAAACTGTCTGGTGATACTATTGTGTGTCATACATGGATGACTGTGTCTTGCTCACTGGTGTTGAGTGGTGTTTTTTGATGAACAGATGAACAAATATTCAGTGACTCCAGGGATAACCCAGATATGAAAAGAAGCTCTTTTTGTAAGAGATAAAGTTGCATCTATGCAAGTTTTGGTGTGTTTACCCCGAGGAGTGGAATAATTGGCAGTCAGCTGATGACTTTATCGAGAAAGAGAGAGAGGAGTAATGAACTTAAAAAGAAGGAGAGGTGAAGGAGTGAAAGACAGATTAATTAAAAGAGAGATAAGAGGCGGGGAAGGCAGAGGGTTTAAAATGAGATTCACACACACACTGTACTGAAATAACACATCAGTGGATTAAGAAGAAAAGGTCACATCGATTAGATATTGTGTTTATCTTTTTTACCCTGAATACACTTTTCCCCTGAACATTCACATGTCTGAAGTATAATATTTGCTGGTTTGTGCTTAGAGGAAATGGTTGTTTTATTTATAAACAGTCTGTGTCATTGAATTTTAAAGTGTCACTGAGTTTTAGAAGGTAGTATAAAATGGTTCCAATCCTTGATTCTGATTGGTCAATTGGTGTGCTTTATTCATGATAAAACACGGCTATGACTGCTTCACCCATCTGGTCTATTTATCACTGCTCAACACTGCAGTTCCTATGTTGTTTTTATTTGCACTTTCATGCATATTACACAATGGAACGTTGTTGCTGTTCACGGTCAGGAACACATTTTTTCTAGCGGAAGGAAGGCTTTTAGCGATTTTACTTCATGAAAGTTGCACTAATACATTTTTTTTTTTTACTTTAATATTTTTATTGTGTGGTAACTGTTTTATAAAAGCAATACGGTACTCGAGGCAAGTGCTGTATATCGTGAATAAGTAACGGCAGAAGGGTGTTTGGCACGACGCAAAGCGGAGTACAGTCATTGAATGAAGCTTAAGAAACATTCTCAAATGCCTTATTGACACTATTAAAATGTATAAAGGTTTCTCTAAGAGTTAGGTTTTAGTTATAGGGGCATAGGATCTCATCAGCTCAATGGAAAGTTCCCACCATGATGGGAAATCAAGCATGTGTGTTGTTTATGCCTTGGAGAGGTGTAAATGAATCCATGCAGGATGTGAAGCAGATCTTTTTTTAGTATCTCCAGGTCTGCTGGCCTGGAGACTGTGACCCCTTACTAGAACATTTGATTTAGCGGTTTGTCTCTGCCTAGAGACGGAAGCATTTATATAGTTTGGTCTGCTCCATTTTTGTCATTGTATATGCAGCTGCCAGTAAAACATAGAAAAGGAGAGGAAGATATAGAAAGGGGAGACAACAGCTGACCTGTGTTTTATCACTGAAGGAAGTCCTCTTTCTATTTCTACAGTGTTAAAATAGAGTTAATGATCTTTATCAATGTGAAATGAGGAGCTTTGTTGAGAACTAGAAGAAAACAAGGTAAAAGCTTTTGAGCTGAATGAAGCTCCTTTGTGTGAGGATGTCAGCCTCAATAGAGCAAAAAGACAAGGAAAACTACAGGGAAACAATGAATATCAGGTGTGTCTCAAAGCTGTCTCTCATTTTCACTCCTTTTCTGAGTTTTCAAATTTAGTTTTCAGTATTACATTTGCTCAGAAAATATCAAAAGCCAAAATATCTGTGATTTAAAAGAGAAATATGAATAACTTAATACAATAAAATTAAATTTAGAGAAAAGGGAAAAGAAATAAAATTAAGCACGGGCAAGTAGAGACGTAATCTCTCCTCATCTCAATTAAGGTGATGTACATAGGTGAAATGTATTATCAGGAAAAAAAAAATGAAGGGCGCGTACTACTATTGGTTGTTGATTGGATTTTGAATTGTGGATGTTGCACTCAAAAATGGAGGCAGATCCATTTGTGAAGTGACACACTTGTTTAATGTAATTTGGGAATTTGTTTAATTTGGTTAAATTAATTTTGTTTAATTTGGGAAGTGACACACTTGTTTAATGTAACGAGAAGTGAGTGACTGTTATATGACGACGTCAAAATTATGAGCTTGCAGTCGATTATACAAAAAGGTTTAGAGAAATAGTTTATAGTTCAGGAATAGTTAATATGAATGTTAAGGGTCTAAATGAAAAGTTTGTAATATTTATTACTTTGTAATAAACATATAAAGAGATTAAAACAAAAACACTGGATGGATTTTTATCATTATATGATGGTTGTGTAGAGGCACTGCCAACACACATTTCAGTATAATTGACTTGTAAAAGTGACATTAAATGACCCTGGTGTTGTTCTAATTCCATAGGCCCTTATTTATTTTATGAACCAGAAAAGGAGTTAGTCCATATAATACCAGTAAATGGCAACCAGCATCAAGCTTTACAAAAAAAAAAAAAAAAAAGATTTAAAGGTATCACAGAATGATCTCATGAGACCCAAGCCGGATATTCCAAGTGTTCTGGGGATATATGGATTTATTGAAAAACAAACTGAAATTTAATGTAGTATTTAATGAAATTTTTGTACTTGGCCATTGGTCTTCTCTGCACTTCTGTATACTGACAGGGTGTGGTGAATATTGAAGATATTATACTAAATTACATGACCATTAATTTTCCATCCATCCATCCATTCATCTTTTTTACTCCTCTGAATCTGTATCCACCTGCTGTTATTTTACATTATGACTGTCGCTCTGTCAGGAGGAGAAGTGACACACTTGTTTAATGTAACGAGAAGTGAGTGATCATCACGTCGTTATATGACGACGTCAAAATTATTCAGCTGCGTGCCTTGTCATATCCTCTCCCTCACACACCTGAGTCCAGTAAGTATACTTTTATGCCTCAGATGGACTAACTGAAAACATTCAGCCAATTCAGTCAGATCTGAGGTTGGATATAGCGAGCCCTTATTGAGTGAGTTGTATATTGGCTGAAGTGAATCTGTTAGCGGTCTGGGATTCAATGTTTATCTTTAGGGATGTTACATAAGATTTGGCGCATCAGTATGTCTGCTTGCCACCGATCCTAAGCGGCCATCATAATCCTTTAAGTAGACTATGATCTACATGTTCCAGGTATTACGCATGAGAGTGTGTATGTAATCTTGTTCTTAGTTCTGCTTGTGGATTCAATGGTCTGAGGGTTGTTGGCTGTGTGGTGCGTCACTCTGTTTAAGGAAGTGTTTTATTGAGAGGGCTGAATGAGATGAATCGGCCAAGGAGTGAGTGGGTTAGATGAACTCTGTTTGTAGATCTCTGGATTGTGCATCAAACTTCTCAGTGGGAGGAAGCACTTGCATTTTTAGTAAATGTTCTCTATTTTCTCTCTCTCTTCCCTGTAGGAAACCGCTGTGTTTGAAAAGGAGAAGGACATCATCTCCATAGTAAGAGATCATGGGTCTTCTGATTTCACTCTTACTTTCCGCATGTCTCTTGACCCTTTGAATTAATATGAAGGTTTTTTTATCTTTATTTAAATGCTGTCAAATCTATTAATTGTATCTAACATAAAGGTTTGTTTATGTAATATATGTGTGTGTGTGTGTGTGTGTGTGTGTGTGTGTGTGTGTATATATATATATATATATACACACACACACACACATATACTGTACGTGTGTATACAAACACAAACTTTTATGTTATATGCGATAAATCACGATTAATCGTTTTGACAGCCCTACTTTAAATATTTTTTAATAAATATATCTTTATATTTTTGTTTGTTTACAAATGTAATGCATATCATAGTGATCATGTGAATGGTAGTGGCACAGAAATTACACACTTCAGATTCTGTGGTATGCTTTCATTTACCACAGAAAGTAATTTTTACTCACAAAAATAGTTTAGTGTAATGAGCGTACAATGAAAGAGAAAATGTGCATACTGAATTTTTGTTATTGTTATAGCACTTTTAAAAATGTGGTATAGTTAAAGATACAGTTATTTACTGTTCTAAACAAAAGTCACAGATGCTGTTGATATGGCTTAACTTGTATTGAGCCAGGGACATTCCTTTTTATATTATATTATATTATATTATATTATATTTACAATACACTTGTTTAAAGTTTGGGGTCGTGATGTATTTTTATGTTTTTGAAAGTCTCTTTCTTTTCACTTCTCACCAAGGAAACCAAGATATATTATTTTAGCATCCTTTGAATACTGTAAAAGGTTTAAACGAAACAGCATTTATTTGAAATAGAAATATTTTGTAACATTATAAATTATGTCACTGTTGATCAATTTAATGTGTCCTTGCTGACCCCAAATTTTAGACAGTAGTGTACTTTGTGACATGAAAATATAACTCTCTGAAATCCAATTGTATGTAGGATTATATTCATTACTTTAGAAGAAGTGATCCATCTTCAGTTAAAGTGACGTGTTTTTCCTTTTTCTGTCTTTCCGTCTAGTGTCGTCAGTTGGTATCAGTGTGTGATGAGATTTTGACCGTTAGTCCATTTACTCTTCTAACCCATACTGCACAGCTGGAGAGTGTTGAACTGGTCCCTGCCTCACCTGGAGATCACGTGGTAATGCATCCGATCATTTATAACTCAAACTATTTACAGTAATTAATTTATTCTCTGTTTCATCTTCTATGTTGTCCAGTTCGCTTCCCTGTTTTTCTCTGGCTTTCAGCAATAAAAGTAATTTTCTAGATTCATAATTTATTTAGAAACTTTGGTGCTGTTAAATGTATTTTTTAGTTTGGCAAATGTTAAAGAACTAACCAGTATAGGTACAGATGGAGTTTAAACCATTCGCATTTTTCTTTCTACGCTGTCTGTTTTATCACTTTCATTAAACTGTGTTAATCAATCATTTCTACTCAGACAGTCCTTGCACTTTGTATTATATTCAGCTAATATGTTGCTACAATGTTGTTTGATTATGTAAAGCTCTTCCTTTCTGTACCTTAACTTCACTAATCAGCTCCACAAAAGCGTGAGGCGTCTGATAAATTGTGCAATTAAAAATCATATAATTGGTTTAAATTTGCCACAGTTCAATTAAGAACACCCATACTCTGAGAAACTTGATTGCGGTAGTAATAAAGGCTCACATAGTCTTTTGTCATGTCTAACATATTTTAATTTAATTTTGGGCATTTAAGTTGTGTGTGTCTTCATATCAGACACAAACACGCAATGCAACATGCGTGATTACATTGGCAGTCATCCACAAATCATTCGAGGAAATAAAATAACACTTTTTTGGTTTTTACACTGCTTAGTATATTGTACTTTAATATCAAAGGTATGTCTGTGATTCTTGCCAAGAAAACCTGCCTCTGTTGTTTCCAGGAGAAATATTGTTGGCCTGAATGTTTTGGAGTCTGAGAATATAATAGTTGGACATAATATAATAATAATTGATTATTATTGATCTGACAGATAATAGAGGTTGCCACCAAACCCCCAAATGCTCAGTTCATTGTCTCTTAAGCAGGAGACTCTCTGTACTTACAGCCCATTTTCAGCAGAATCAATACTATTTAGATCAGACTTTGCCTAATGTCTGATACTGCAGTTGATTCATTGACCAGTGCCGGTTTGAACAAGCTCCCTCAGTTCTCCCTTTGAATTTCTTTCCATAATGCTCGCTGATCTAAAAGGCTAAATATTATAGCGGATCTGCAGGGTTCACAGACCAATTAGCAGCCCGGATTTTGATCTCTTTTACATAAGCCGTTTATTTGTAGTTTAGCTGAGGTCTAAGATAATCTTGGCTTGATATGCACATTATTTCTTTCACATAGGGAATTGAGATCACCACCACAGGATCCAGAAATCATTTTGTCACTGGAACAGCAGCTGAGGTAGGACAGGTTGATGACACCCCAGCGCTTCATATATTTTGGGAGATGGAAAAGTATCATTTTTAATTTGTTTTGGTAGGAAATTTGTGTTTTTCTAGCTAATATCCCGCTTAAATTGTCTGCTGGGAGATACGTGAGGGTGTTTTTGAAGTTTGCTGTCAATGTAAATTATTTGACACCTAGTATGTCAGTCAAACTTGATTCTCAGAACAGTGTTACTGAAATCTTAACTTCCTTCTTGTAAAATAGTGGGCTATTTTAAAAGTTGTCTTAAAATGAGTATCTTGAGTTAAAAAATGTTTTTTTCTTTCCTATATAATAATTGAAAACTATGCTTCAAATTAAACTGCCTTATGGTCAGAAATTGGGAAAGAGGGAGGTAATGTAATTGCCTTTAGTTTCATTTAAATATATTGGATTCAGAAAAGAGGCTCATTTAATCACTCACTCACTCAACTTAAAACAGTTAAACAGTTTTTAACCTAGACTATTATTTCGAATAATTAGTCATCCAACCTTAAAGGTGTTGTTTTTTATATACTAAATGCACTTGGCTTCAAAAGTGGCACATTTTGGTTGAATGGGCATGATGCTTCTGTTTGTGGGTGGTTCCTTCTACGCATTTCAATTTTTGGCACCGATATACTCTGTTGTACATAATCATAAATTCTGTGTTACAGTCTCCTACAGAGATCTGCGAGAAGATTTTAGCAGGAGATGAGGTCATTCAGGTCAACGGACAGATAGTAGTAAGTAGGAACTGTTCAATGCTAATGACAACCGTACTAAATAATAGTAAAATGTTATTTACATAAAGGAAGGAAATTTGACAGGGTTTTATGAGAGGGGCTGAACTCTGGGTTAGCAAAGCGAGACTCGTCAGTCTATTTGATGACTTCCCCGCTGGGTTTGAGCAGATGTCTTTTGTCCAATAAATTGGATTTATCGGAATTATCGTTGTTTTGTGGCCCAATGCCCTATTATCACTGATAGGCACACTAGAAGAAAGACAAACGTTGATGCTTCTTGATGTGAAACATTCTGAATGTAACAGGGTTGGCAAAATGTTTTGAAAAAGGTTTAACTTTTTTTTAAATGAAATGAATAAATAAATCTAGCAGATTTTTCTGAAAATAACCCATAGAAAGGTGCCGCCTCAAGCATTAGGTGCAAAAGAACCTCCATTTTAGATGTAAGTTTATTTAATGCAATTTAAATGATCAATTTAATTCCAGGTTGGCTGGAGCAGGACAAACCTTGTTAAAAAACTAGAGGAGAATCCAAATGGAGTAACTCTGGTTTTGAGGAGGCTTCCAGGTTTCCTGAAACGCAAAGAGAGCCGAGCAAAGTCTGAGGTACTACAGACTCATCCTTTTACTGTAAATGCATACATACATTAAAATACTAATTTTAAACCGGCAATATTGCTCAATGACTCTCGAATACGTTTTTTTAAATGCTTTAGGGTTGTTTCAGCTTTTGCTTTTACAACTAATTATGACATAAAAAGTTGAATTTTTGACAAAAAAACATTGTTATGACATAAAAAGTGAAATGATGAGATAAACTACCTGGCATTCAGGTAGTTTTAATGACAAACATTTAAAAAACGAACAGATTTCAAACCAATTGCGATTCGAATGTGATTTGGATCGGGTTTATAAACATTTTTGTGGATTTTTTGTATTGCATTCATTTGGTATTGCTGTTTGTCTAAACAAAAACTGAATATGTTTGTTAATAATAAGCTTGAAATGAACACATGAGTCTCATATGAGGTGCTGCCAGCGTTTTACACTGTTGACTCTTTTAGTGGTTGCTTTGCAACAGAATTATTGACATCACATGTTTACATGTGGTTGTGTTTGTTTGATGAGCACATTTCCTCTTTGTGACATGAATGCACATTCTCTCACACATATACACTTACAAGAAATGTTTTCAAATGAAAGAAACAATCAGATTTTCATTTGAACTTGTTTTTTGATTGCATCGCCATGACAGCAGTGACTTCCTACCCTCCAGTACCCACTCCCTACCCTCCTGATATTACACAACACACACACACAGAGAGAGATTTAGAAGATTTTGATTTCAAAGAATGCTGTTCTTTATATATATATATATATATATATATATATATATATATATATAGATAGATAGATAGATAGATAGATAGATAGATAGATAGATAGATAGATGGATAGATAGATAGATAGATAGATAGATAGATAGATAGATAGATAGATAGATAGATAGATAGATAGATAGACGTTTCATTTAAACCTGTTCTCCTTGCCATTTGTCTAGTATGTGTGTATTTCCAGGAAAAATTTAAAATGTAAATTTTCTGAAGCGGTATGTGATGTATCAGTCATGTGGCTTTTACAATGATTGGGTCTGTTGGTTACCCTGAGGGACTGATCCTTAGGGCTGCGCAAAGAGCTCAGACAATACACACATTCTTACCAGACCCATTACTTACTGATAAATCTGGACACAATCACTTTATGAGCTATCAAACACATTCCAGTGTTAATTTATTATCATTTATAATACTATTATAGTTTTAATTTTATTACATTTTATTTTTATTTCTGTTTTCATTTTAAGAATTTTTTAAGTAAAACAATTTTGAGTGTTATTTTAGTATTATATAAATACTAAATAAAGGTACTAAGGCCTGCCACAAAACTAGCCATGATCATGATCATTCACAAGACATTAACGTACACATGAACTCATTGTCACACATCTACATGTCAAGCCACAATAAAAAACACTTGCCGCATGAGAGGAGTCACTATCTGAGGTGACACTGGGTTTTTCCAAATGTGAATCTTATCGATTTTTTTACTTTCAGAGAGAGGAGGAAGAGGAAGAAGAGGAAGAGAAAAACAGACATTCTCTTTTTGGGAGGGTGGCAGCTTCAGTCCGTTCTCTGTCCTTCAGGTGAGTTTGGTTGTCTCAGCTGAATTTCCTCTGACGCTTCTATAATCTCTATATGCTGCTGTTTCTGATGCTGAATTTCCTCTGACACTCCTATAATAGTCACTATATGCTGCTTTCTGATGCTGAATTTCCTCTGACACTTCTATAATCTCTATATGCTGCTGTTTCTGATGCTGAATTTCCTCTGACACTCCTATAATAGTCACTATATGCTGCTTTCTGATGCTGAATTTCCTCTGACGCTTCTATAATCACTATATGCTGCTGTTTCTGATGCTGAATTTCCTCTGACGCTTCTATAATCACTATATGCTGCTGTTTCTGATGCTGAATTTCCTCTAACGCTTCTATAATCTCTATATGCTGCTGTTTCTGATGCTGAATTTCCTCTAACGCTTCTATAATCACTATATGCTGCTGTTTCTGATGCTGAATTTCCTCTAACGCTTCTATAATCTCTATATGCTGCTGTTTCTGATGCTGAATTTCCTCTGACACTCCTATAATAGTCACTATATGCTGCTGTTTCTGATGCTGAATTTCCTCTGACACTCCTATGATCACTGTGTGCTGCTGTTTCTGATGCTGAATTTCCTCTGACGCTTCTATAATCACTATATGCTGCTGTTTCTGATGCTGAATTTCCTCTAACGCTTCTATAATCACTATATGCTGCTGTTTCTGATGCTGAATTTCCTCTGACACTCCTATGATCACTATGTGCTGCTGTTTCTGATGCTGAATTTCCTCTGACGCTTCTATAATCACTATATGCTGCTGTTTCTGATGCTGAATTTCCTCTAACGCTTCTATAATCTCTATATGCTGCTGTTTCTGATGCTGAATTTCCTCTGACACTCCTATAATAGTCACTATATGCTGCTTTCTGATGCTGAATTTCCTCTGACGCTTCTATAATCACTATACGTATGCTGCTGTTTCTGATCCTGAATTTCCTCTGACACTCCTATAATAGTCACTATATGCTGCTTTCTGATGCTGAATTTCCTCTGACGCACCTATAGTCACTATATGCTGTTGTTTCTGATGCATAATTTCTTCTGACGCACCTATAGTCACTATATGCTGCTGTTTCTAATGCTGAATTTCCTCTGACGCTTCTATAATCACTATATGCTGCCATTTCTGATGCTGATTTCTTCTGACGCTTCTACAATCACTATATGCTGCTGTTTCTAATGCTGAATTTCCTCCGACGCTTCTATAATCACTATATGCTGCTATTTCTGATGCTGATTTCTTCTGACGCTTCTACAATCACTATATGCTGCTGTTTCTGATACTAAATTTGCATGATTACATGGTCTATAGAACCATTTCAAGTCTCCCATATGATGTTTCCTGTTCAAACATTGAGGAAAATAAATTATAGTAGCTATAGGTTTTACAATGTGGTAGGACATACTGTAATAGGATAGTTTTGTCTGCTTCTCTCAGATAACCCATGATGCTTTCTATGGATTCTGTGTTTTCCATAAGTTTTCTATTTTATAGCAAACTTACTGTGTATTCAATTTAATTGAATTCAATTCAAGTTTATTTGTAAAGCACTTTTCACTATATATATTGGCCTGGTTTCACAGACAGGGTTTAGATTAAGCCAGGATTAGGCCTTAGTTCACAACATAACTGGTGTGCATCTTGAGACAAAACAATGACATTGACATATTTTAAGATATGTTATTGCAAGTTTCTTTCAGTTAAAACAACTCCAACATGCTTTTTAGTTTGGGACTAGACTTAAGCCTCGTCTGTGAAATTGGGGTATTGTTTCTAAAACAGCTTTACAGAAAATGCTTGTTTCATTCAGTGTTACAATTTTAAGAGGTTTTCTGTTATTAATTTCGGATAATTCATTCTGTAATTTCCATACAGCAGTAATATACAGCTATAAGATAATACAGGTGTGGTTAGTTCATGTCATGTATTCAGTTAATCGCATAAGAAGTGAAAGTCTCCATTCCTCTGCCTGTGTGTTTCATAAACTAAATTCTTGTTTCATAACTCTTTTCTGTAAGCTACTGTGAGGACATACGAGCACTCCGCTATCTCAGGTCTCTCTGTCTGTCTGTGTGTGTGTATGTGTGTGTGTGTACAGCATGGCTAAACTAGTATGTGTGCGTTTGGGTCAGCTTTCATAGCATTAAAGCTGCATCTGTATAATAGCATTGCAAAGGGCCACTTAGAATAATGTTTTTCGATTTTTTTTTAGTGTCATATGCAATCATATATAATGTGTGTGTGTGTGTGTTTATGTACCATAGATCAGCATCAGACAGCACACATTTGAAACGGGAAAAATCAGCGCTCTCTAGTGATCAAAGCTCTGATGAACATCAGTCAACCACCTTAAAACATCACCGGCCAGGGCCAGGTAAAAGTGAACAGAAAACACTGAAGACATCAGGCCCCATTAAAATTTTTTAACATAATTGTTCCTTATTTTATACACTATACATTTAAAGATGCATCTGCAGCTTTTAAGCTCTATAAGATAAATGTAATTCTGTCTTCACACTTATAGACTCTCAGCGTGTGAGTCGAAACAGTTTGGAAGTCAGTTCATCAGCAGAAAGAAGCCCGTCCCCACTAGACCAGGAGCTCAAACGAGCCAGCACCAGCTCCTGTCCTGACATGGCAGGACTAAGAGTAAGAACACTAAAAATACACTCAGTTGATGTGACATCCAATTCAGTGCACTTTGTTCTTTCTCCTTGTTAAAGAGCAAGACGTATTTTGGAGAGATACTATAATGATTTGTTGCCCTTGAGTAAGGTACACTCGAGTGCATCGTGAGTCACTGAGAAGCATCTGCTGTGGCATCTCACAATAAAGTGTTTTAATGCGGCAACTGGGATGACATCAGCAGAAGTTGATGTTCTTTGAACCATGTGATCTCAGAGTAATGCTACATTTCTTCTAACCACAGGAAGAAAAGGAGAACAAGAAGGTCTCTACTAAAGGTCAGACATGGACTTGTTCATTCACTATTTGATTTTTCTTAAATTTCATCTATTGCAAAATAATAAATCTAACCTGATTCGTATGTATACATAAGGAACACGGACAGCGATGAGCCGCAGGAGGGTGTCCTGTCGTGAACTTGGCCGGCCAGACTGTGACGGTTGGCTCTGGAAAAAGAGAAAAGAAGCAAATGTCTTCATGACTCAAAAATGGCAGAGATTTTGGTTCGTCCTGAAAGGTCCTACGCTGTATTGGTATACCAGCCAACAGGTTAGTACGAGTTTACTTGTAAAGTCGTTGAATTACAATTAAACTTATAAGTGGAAACACAAATTGGCACGTTATAAACACAAGTAACGTATTATATTAAAAACTTTTTGTAAAACTAAACTCTCTTTGAAAGTGTTTTCATTTTTACAAGGGATGCACAATTTATCTTTACAATATTGGGTGATAGAGTTTTTTTTATTTAGCCAATATTGGATATTGCAAAAGTCTTTAATAACAGTGTTAAATATAATCTGAATATTCATTCCTCCTACTGTACATTATAATATTGTGATGCCAACATTAACTTGTTGCATTTAAATTTTTTTCTTTATTTTCAACAGTTTTGTTTTTGAAGGGAAAAATGAAAATGCTGTCGTTTACTAACTCTCATGTCATTCTAAAACTCCGACGTTCGTTCTTCTATGGAACATGAAAGAAGACCATTTGAAGAATATTGGCTTAAAAAAACTGTTTCAGTTCCTATTGACTTCCATTGTATCCCCCCCCCCCCCAACAATGGAAGTCACTTGGAACCAAAACTGTTGACCAGCATTCTTCAAAATATATCTACTTATATGTTATGTAGAAGACAAAAAAAGCATACAGGTTTGTAAGGACATGGGAGTGAGTAAATTAATACAGAATTTTCATTTTTGTGGAACTATCCATCACTTTAATTTGCTGCTGTGACAAAAGTTGTTGAATTTTAATATCACTCACTAAATTACACCAGTTATCAGTATATCACTATCAGACAGAATTTTAATATCTTTGTACCTCTATTTTGTACAAAATCAGTTCATTTAGATGTACCTAACCAAATAATGATTGAACCCTTTTTTGTGCAGGAGGAGAAGGCAGAGGGCTTAATCAAGATCGGCAGCTACAATATAGAGAGCGCAGGAGAACACAAGAGGAAGTAGTGAGTATCTTCTGCACTATACAAAACATGCTGGCAGTGGTTTACTCATTCATTATGAGAATGAGTAATACCTAGTCAACTGTTCTCTGAGATATGTTTTCATGATAATCGAATGTAAAGAGTTTTATCTCTAAAAACTGTTTAGCGTATAACACTAGGTACCAATGTGTTATTAGACCAAAGAGTTCAACATTAAACCCTGTTCGGCGTTATTGTTTGTGTTCTCACTATCATAAAGAAACAGAAGCCGTCCGGCTCCTCGGACTCTGTGTTTGTGGTTGGCTGTGAGAGTGAGAGTATCTGGCACAGGAGGGCAGTTAGCCGGAGATGTGTGAATAACAAAATTACACTTTACATTCCTCAGATCTTCCCCCGCAGTCCACATACACTGTACAGCACAGCCTGCTACCATGATGACAAATGAGTTTTCATTAAGCTGCTAAAGCTTCTGCCCTTAGATGAATGGTTATTATCATCTGATCTCTTTCTCTTTTTTTCTCCTAGCGTATTTAAAATGCGCCACCAACGCTTCCAGAATTTTTTCTTCGCTGCGGATAATGTAAACGACATGAGCAAGTGAGTCTGGCTGCATATAAACAAGCATTTTCTCTAAACGACAGTTATGCCTTGAAGAGCATTTTGTACAAATCGAGTAGCGAAATGTCACAATGATTAGATCTTGCTGTGCACCTGCAGTTTATATTCATGTGTAAATGACTGTGCAGTGTTCTTTGAATTGAAATACACTGAACAAAATTATAAACGCAACACTTTTGTTTTTGCCCCCATTTTTCATGAGCTGAACTCAAAGATCTAAGACTTTTTCTATGTACAAAAAAGGCCTATTTCTCTCAAATATTGTTCACAAATCTGTCTAAATCTGTTAGCACTTCTCCTTTGCCAAGATCATCCATCCAGCTCATAGGTGTGACATATCAAGATGCTTATTGCACAGGGATGTCTTAGGCTGGCCACAATAAAAGGCCACTCTAAAATGTAAAATTATTAATTTTAATAAAATTCAAATAAAAACGAAACAAGGGAGATCTTTAAGTTCTGTAGTTCAAACTAGCTACAAATTACTTTTGCTTACCTCCAGTTCGTGTTGCAAAATGGATTAACCATATTTTACCCAAGTCTTCCAAGCCAACTGCAATGTAACGCCTCTTTTATTGATTTCTTAAACAATGTTTTTGAAATTAACCTGTTTTTAATTTTCATTTATGATTAATTATTGCAAGGTTCGGACTTATTATAAACTGTTAATAGTTATCTATATGCCAAAATATTTTAGACAATTTTCATTGAGGAGTAAGCTTTTATGTAATATTTTATTATCCTCACAGCATGTTGGTTATGTGCTGTGAAATTATTGCGTGGCAAATTAATTATAATAGCGGATCAATTTAAGAAAAAATTAGCCTAGGCCTCCCCTATTAATGTTAATACAATAATGCTAATAATAATTTAATGCCTAAATTGGAAATGCTAAATCATCTTGATATTGATAGCTGATGCTTGTTATGACAATATCTCTGGATACTTATTATCTATAGGTGCAATCCAGGGGGTTATATCGCAGATATTTCACACGTATAGTGTGAGCAGTGAGGTCGCAGCTCGATGATTGGACCGTATAGTGTGCGCACAAAAATACCAAACTTTAGTTAAGTGGATACCGTGCTGAAATTGCACAGACATTGCACAGTGTATGCCCACCTTAACACCGATTTAGACAGATTTGTGAACAATATTTGAGAGAAATAGGCCTTTTGTGTGCTTTGAGTTCAGCTCATGAAAAATGGTGGCAAAAACAAAAGTGTTGCGTTTATAATTTTGTTCAGTATAGAGGTGTTAGATGCAATGACACAATATTTTTAAATGTGGAATTGTTACTTCTGTCATGTGAAAATCATTTTTTAAGGTTTAACACTCATAGCCAAGTGTAAAAAGTCATTCACAGATTGACTTAACAAAAGTGTAAACACTGAGTGGGGAATTCAAATAAATATATGGGTTACAAGCAAGCAACTTAGTCTACTAGCTTACCATAACACTAATAAGTAAATAAAAAAATGATAGAATTATACATTTTTAACAGGGTGAACGGGACAGTAGGATTTGGAAACATATTTGAAAACCTGAAATTCCACATTTCACCATTAATATAATACAGTGATTAAGCAGAAAAAGCAAACATAGTTTGTGAAAATAACCTTTTAGTTTACTTTTAATTCAACAGCCACTGCATGGCAACTCTGCAGTGATTCAGGCCTGAGAATCTTATGTAATAGCACTACAGATTGATGCTCTCTTTCACACTGCATGATTTGTCCAATGACCAGTCAAGCTCAGGTACTTCATACCTCTAATAATAGAGCCGATGATATGATGTTCTGAAGAGAACCTTGGGCAGTTATATTAACTATCATGTATCACTCCCCCACTCATTTGCCAGAGGATAATATTAGACCAATCAGGTGACTTGGTCTCACTGAAGAGATTTATGTCATTTATGTCCATTATTTACGGGGCACAATTGTTCAGATATTCTGTTGCCAAGTTGCAGTGGTTGATCTTGACTTTGACCTCTTGAGCAGCACTTAAGGAGCTGCAGTAAAGCAGTGAGTCAGATACAGAGAGCAACAGTCTCGCTCTGCGGCTCTGGAGACAATGTGAATGTCAACTCCTTTAACCTATTATACACTCCCACATCATGTTTAACTGCCTATTATTGCTCTTTTCCACAGCACATACACATAATCATTCGTTTTTACGCATGCAGGATCTCTCACACGTCACCTGTGCCCCCTACTGGTCAATACAACACAATACAATCACTTCTAGTGCAAATTGGAAACTGGTGATGGGGAGACATGTGGATTGGTGATAATTTATCACTGATAAATCAGTTTTTTGACTGCTTTTGTTCTCTCTCTCTCTCTCACTCTCTCTCTCTCTTTCTAAAAAGATGGATTAATTGCCTAATTGCAGCCATTCAGAAACACAAGAAACATGTCCAAAGTCCGCCAGACAGCGAAGAAGGTAGGAAATTATGTGTTAATGCATTTTTCATTTTATATATGCCAATTCTTATGTTTCTATGCAACATTTTCAATATACAGTCATTGAGGATTTTGATTTAATTATTGCATAGAATTAGTAAAGTCCTAACTTGATGCAAAACTTGAGGAGGCCTTTGGTCTCCTTTCATCCAATACATAGATGCCTGATTCCCCATTGCATTCCAGTAAACTAATATATACCATGTAATACCAGCGATAATATCAATCACCTTATGCAACTTATTATAATGTCCTTTCTGTATATATATTTATTTCTTTTGCTGAATATTATGTTTGTTTCCTTATTCCTCAAGTGTATTGGCAACTGTTTTTTGTAACCTTTCTCTGTTGTGTTGTATTCTATTAAAAAAAATCTGTCAGTGCTGGATTCATGAATGTTTCTGTTGTCAGACTGTTACAGTGAAACCGAATCTGAGGAGGAATCATCACGTTCACCACTTTCTCATCGGAAGAAACTCAATACGGTGAGAATAAACGCAGACGCACCCACTCACAAATACACATCGACATGTACGTGCAGTGCTCACATACATGCACAAAAGAAATAAGAATAAAATAAAAGCTAAAAGTAAAGGAATTTTCTATTTACTCAACCTCATGTGGTCCAAAACCGGCACGATTTCATTTTTTGTGTGTGAAAAAAATACAGTAAAAATTATAATATTGTGAAATATTATTACAAATTTTCTGTTTAAATATATTTCAAAATGCAATTTAGGGGAAAGCTGAATTTCCGGCAGCCATTACTCCTTTAGTGTCACGTGATTCTTCAGAAATCGTTTGGGGATCAGAAAATATTTATTACAATCATATGCTAGATTGGAGATGGAAACATTGTCCATTATTCAGACTAGAAAAATACATTGTGCTATATACTTATCCTTGGAAATTAAAATGGTTTACTGATTTTCCTCTTTATTTTGTAACAGAAAACCCAAACTCAATCAAACACTCTTCCTCGAACGAAGGGTAAGCAGAACAGGATGTCCGAGCCATTAACTATTTCACAAGCAGGGGGCAGTAAAATTCCAGGTAAAAGATCAGCATAAACTCTATCAGCTTCTTAATATCTTATATCTTTAAATCCTTTGTCAAGATAACAAACAAATTCTCTCTATGTCTCAGGAAAATTAGATGAGATGGATGAAATGTTCCATAGCCTGAAAAAAGGAGGAGTATCTCTGATTGGTCAGAATCAGCCAACGACTCACGACCAGCTTCGTAAATCCTTCATTAAACGCAACAAAAACCCTGTTATCAATGAGAAGATACACACACTCCGTGCCCTCCAGAGCACACTCAAGGTCAGACATGCACTGACATACATACACACACACACTACCACAACCAAACATGAACTGTTGTTAGGAGTATTTCCTACTCGCATCAACAATAATAGATGGACAGTATGCAGTACTACATCATTAGCCAAGTAGAGGAGGTCAGGTCTCAACATTTGTCATTGGCTGCCTGTGTTTCTTAGGCGAAGGAGGCGGAGCTTCACCTGATTAACAAGATCCTGGATGATTCTGAGTTCTCATCGCAGAAGTTCCGTCAGTGGAAGCAATGCAATGAAGAGCTGCTGCAGGAGATTGAGAAACAGCACAAACAGGCAGAGTCGCCAAGCATAGACACCACCAAGTCCAGGACCAACGACGAGGCAAGCGGACTGTCCCTGAGCGATGGAGAACAATTGGTAGATGCAGAGACACTTGACGACGGATGCTTCACTCCTACAGATGCACAGGTGCTGATGCAAATGCAGACCCCAGGCATGGGTGAAACACCTACAGAGAGCTTCTTTTACATATGACACGTGTACAGCCACTTTCCACCTGTGCTGGATTAAGACAAATCGAGAAATAAAAGTGCAACACTGGGACAAATCAAAAGTGTGGAGCCGAATTGCAGCCAGATGGCACAGAGCGATGGCCGTTTCACTGGAAGAAAGATCTGTTATCTGGCGCTTTTCAGCTTCTTCAGTAGGCCTACTACTGTACATTCACTATAAACTGTCACTGAATGTATGATGAACTACAACATGCTGGCAAAAGAACAAATTTATCTTTTAGGCACTTGCTAAAGAATGTTGATTATACTGATATGTCATTTTAAAAATATATTTTAGATTCATTATATTATTATGCATATTTGTTTTTACTCTAGGTGTGCGTGTAAGGTTTGCTTAAATATGTAAAAAAAATGTTTTATGAATGTTTTCGGTATGTTCAGACACGACAGAAAAGAAAGTATTTCTTTTATATGAATTTATCCTTTTTATTTTGTAGATAATTTCTGACATTTCAGATCCTGTAAACAAGTTTATCAGGCTCAGAAATATATATTTCCTGAGGAAAAAAAATGATTACCTCAACCTCGCAACGCGTTTGTATTAAATGCCCAGCGTTGGTCATTTCCCCGGAATCGCCACACAGTGGCGCCCTCTGTTTTGTTCACGAGGTGTAGCATATGCCACCTGTTCAGTCTTTCAGTGTTTTTATTCCAACACTGTATATGCATGTGTATAATGGCTGCATATGTATATAATATATGTTGTTTTATCTGAAGCTTCTCTCTTAGCCTTTTTATTTTATTCTAAAGTATCACCGGCCAAATAGCTTGATTTTTTTTTTCAGTTGATCAAAGGACAGAGTGTTAAATTACTTGTGTGTCAAGCTCTTGTAGACAAACGGTAAACGCAAAATGTTATAATTTATTTCATGTTGCTGTTTAATTTTTTAGTTCATACAAAGATGTATAGACGTATGTATAGACAGATCAAAAATGTAAAAAGAAATAGAAATTTGAGATTTGTCATTTGCCTTATTATAAAATGTACTATTACTGTGTTTATTTTTGAGCAAACCTCACTGCATCTGTTCCTCTTAAATTGGTTTAAATGCTCATTAAATATTTTTTTGGGGCAAAAAAAAAATAACTATTTTTTAATTCTGTAACACATTACTTAAAGCCTTTATATATAATGCATTATAAATGTATTTTTAATGCATTAATTATGCCTTGCAATGTGCCTTATTTTAATTTTTTTATTGTAACATTTGATCAAATATAAATCAGTAGAATGTTTAATTGTTTCAATCTAAAACATATCCACATGTTTAAAAAAAACTCATTTTTCTCATTTAAACTGCTGACGTGATCTAACCTCTGCTTCATGTAATGTGGGAATGTACTGGTCAGACTATGTACATACCAAAACAAGCTGTGTAAAATTATAAGTTAGCATGACAAAGACAAACCAACAGGGGCAGACGTGATTGAAATATTTCAAACAGTCTGACGTTTCACACAACATGAGAAGCAGGAAAAAATGCTTTGATACATTTAATAAGTACCCTTACACATAGGCATTACTGTCAGTCACACATATTTTGAAACAAAACTATTTACAAGTATAGTTAGTAATTAGTAACACAGATCAATATATTAGGCTACAGATGAATACTGTTTGTCCAAATATTAAAAATGTTTATCAGTCATAAGGCTTATGAATTGACACAACACATATTTCACGCATAAGTGGGAAAAGTCCAAATTGCCTACAGCCTTGTGGCACTAGTAGCCTATATTTCTTACATTTCAGGACAGCTTTGGAAAGAACAATACAATACTGTCATGATGAACACTAAAATCTGCCACGAAATAAAAGTTGTCATTTTGAAGACTGTGCCCTCTGTCACATTTGCCAACGGTCATAGGGGATTTTTCATTTCAGAAAAGTAACCAATTTAAAAAATGATATAAAAAGGCGTAAATGATTGTAATTTCTGTTTTACTTGTGAAAGTAATTTTCTGAGGCAGCCTCACTGGCATATGTGGCTGACAAATGTGACCTCCAGAGGGCGCAGCCTTCGGGATAAGACACACACAGAGAGACACCGCATTTAGCAGCTAAGGAACAAATGCAAAACATATCGCAGCAGATTGGAAAAAGTCTTGACATACTGACAAGAAGTTAACAAAACTTGACAAGGCATTTTAAAAGGACGGAGCCCATTTGCAAAAAGCGGAAAAAAAGCAGCAAAATGCAGTGCACCGGTCAAAGATGTCTGCATGTTTACACAGAAAAACAATTAAATACAGTGCAGTGTAATGCAAAAACGCATTTCACATTTCTTAAACGACATTCACAATGAAAGCCTTGATGCTCAAATCTGTGAGATGAGATCCACGTGGCTATATTTCAGTGTGAACCGATCATGGTCCTGAACTGACCATGCGCAAAAGAACAATAAACGTCACGCAGCACGCTGCAAAACATTTATGAGCTGTGTTTTGTTTGTATCACAAATCTTTATCATCTGTATTTGTGGTTGTATATCACAAATAGCTGTCACTGTGTAATAGCCTACTTAAGATTTCTGACACATCATTGTCCATACTGACTACCTTTCGCTTTCACAACTGTCTTGATAACTTTGGTTCGTGACCAGGGAAGGGATATAGCGAAGGCCGTTTACGCACCTCCCAATATTCGGAAATAGCGTTTACCCACCTCCAAAGTGCGTGTTGTTGACTATTACTGACGGTAAGGTTGCACTGTTGAAGCTCGCGCAGCCTCTCGAGCAGAAATCAACACAAATGAGCGGCAGCAAACACACACACACACTCAGTTAACAACATACTGCCTATAAAAATCTAAACGTGGAGTTTTATATATATTTTAACATTATGTTTAGCAACCTCATTTATTTTTCTTGAACACCATCACGATTGAAAATGCGACATTGATTTCCTACAACAGTTCAATAAAAAGTTAAAATTAAATCACTTACATTTTAGATGCAATATTGGATGTGTTTGTTCTGTTTCAGCAGCGAAAATAGTTCCAAACAAAAATCGCAGTAGAACCACGGCACATGTCACCGGAACACTCAACCTGTTTTCATTACTGAATGATTCAGCATTTTGAACGAATCGGTTGAATCAAAGTTTCAATGACCCATTCATAAACATCTGTCTCATTCTTGAATGAATCAGCCGTCTGAACGAATCGTTTGAATGAATTAATCAATGACTCACTCATCAAGACTGTCGCCTCCTGCCGCCACCTGGCGATTTAGTGTGATGTTTAGTATCGTTCTTTCCAACGTTTAAATGTAAATTTAAATCAATTTAATAACATTATTTTATGCAATTGTAATTTTTCCAGCGTAAATGATTTAATTTGATCAGCCCCTAGGGTAACAGCCCCATAGTGTCTTATTATTCGAAATAATTGAATTTATTGATCAAATTTAGGAATTTAAAATGAAAGATGAAGCATTCATTAAATAATATTGGGGGAGGGGATGCCCTTTAAAGCTGCAGATATTACAATATGGTGATTTACATATCAAAGCTGATTGAACACTGATGAGAATATTGTTTCAGAATAAATGAACACACACAAAATAAAAATAAAAAATCCGGACGAGCGACTTTTTTACTCAGACAAGAGAATTTACGTATGAAAAGGTTTAATGTCGAGCCCTCCCTAAATAGCAATGTCATCAGGAGATACACATACACCGGTAGGCAGTGGCCCACCTTACCTGGTGATCAATTCGTGGTCCAACAGAATTTATAGTTTACCCTCCTCTTTTTTTTACCTCTACACGAATGTTGCTCTAGAGACGAATTGATTTAAATCAATTTCATAACATCATTTTATGCAACACCGCTGTCCAATCCTGCTCCTGGAGGCCTAATGTCCTGCAGAGTTCAGCTCCATCTCCAAAGAACCACAACTGAACCAGCTAATAAAGGTCTTAGCAGACCTAAAAGCTTCCAGGAAGGTATTTTGAGGCTAAATGGAGTTGGAGCTAAACTCAGCTGCAGTTGGCCCTCCAGGACCGAATTTGGTCACCTCAGCGATGCAAAAGTTGCATGAATTCCAATTTGACTGTTCAGTGAGGTCGCATTGCAAAACATCTGCCTGTATTCAGATTTAGTACCACACATGGAAGTGGCACAAATCGGACTTGAAAAGATCAGATTCAATGTGGTTTGTGCTGTTCACACTACCATGAAAAAAAGAGATGTGAGTCACAAATGAGCAAAAAAAAATGGATCTGGGCCACATTCGCTTGCAGTCTGAACATAGCCAATCTCATAAGAGTCTCTTCATCTCTCATAAATGATCGGCCCATCTAACAGTTCACCTCATACATCTCAGTACTGTCTTTGAGTCTCTGATTATGGCGGAATGAACACTTCATGCTTTTGAACCCAAAAAGTAGTGCGGCCCCTCCCAGCACCTGTACCCAAGCTCCCACCCAGCCGAAGTAGAGCGACCCGGCCGGGTGTAGCGTTAGCCGGGGGGGCTTGTGTACGTTGAGTCCTTGCGTCTCCGATACAGTTGTATCTACCTCGATCCCCAGCTTCGAAAGATGCCGAGTATACACCCCTAACGCAGCCAAACTGAGCACGCCTGCCAGCACAACCAGCAGGCCACCGGCTGCCGCTACACTCCTGAGCGGGATATCGGTCCAGCAGCGGACCCCCACGCTGGCGAGCACGATCCCCGCACCGCACAGGAAGAGAGACGACAGCACCATCCCCTGGACCATCCGAACCCGAGCATCCCGCTGGTAGGACCCCGACACGGGCCAGCACTCTTTGACCTCCGAGTGCACTACCTGCAGGCAGCTCTCCCATAGGCCGTCTGAGCGGAGTAGGAGGAGCTCCGTTGCTCCGCCCCGCCCTGCCGCACCAAGCCGCGCATGACCCTCCCTCCACTGCGGAGTGATCGCTGCGGTGAACATCAGCACAAGGCCCAAGGGTGCGAACACCACTCCCATCAGCATGGACGCTGGAGTTTGCATCGTGTCTTTGTTGATGTTCAGCTCTTCAGGACGATGCTAAGCGTGAAACCACCGGCAAAGACCTGGTGAAAAGAAACACATTTCAATCAGATTGCAGAAGATGCTTTCATTTAAATCTGATGCCCATCGGCAGAAATACACTCCTGGTTTTGCCAGGTTTTTTGGTTCTGTTAGATCTAAAAGAGAAAGAGTGCGTATATGCACGTCTTGACTCTCCTTTGAGCTCTAAGAAACATCGTCACTCCTGGCAACCAGCACAGTGGAGGTGAATGGCCTGCTGTTGCTAAGAGACAGTAACCCGGACGATCCTACGGTATATCTGAAACAGTTCTGTAGCTACACAGCCACAGGTGCTAGTGTCTTCTGACGCAAATGGTTGTGTAGTCATCAGTGTTGATATTGTGAACTGGACACATTTTGAAACAGACTTACAGACACACAAGACAGGAAGCCAGACATCTGGGAGCTGAGAGAGCATGCTGATGTCTGTTCCACACACACATTCATAAAAGACAAGGACAAAAGGGAACCTGCAATTGACTTGATGTTATTTTTAATACATGAACCTGTAGACACCCAATATAGTTTGACAACAGCTGTGTATTTTCATCATCTAATCGGCTGTTAACCGACGTCTTGACAATATCACCTTCAAAGGTGTCTGCGGAAGGGGTGTGGATGTGCGTTTTAACAGTTTGGTCGATCACTTCATGCTCTTAGAGTACAGTACTATCTATCATCACATTAATTTGATTGTTTCAGTCGCCTTTGTTGCATGGCAACCCAAAAACAAACATTTCAAATGGTGCACTGGCATCCATACGTAATGAAATAACAACAGAATCTGCCCTACCAACAAAATGAGGCAACTCACATTGTGAAAGCACCTGCCACCTTTGACGCCTGTCTTCAAACCGCACTAGTTATTAAATATCTGGAAAAACAACATGACAGCGTGAGCAGAGACACAGTAGTCAAGCTTTGGAGAAAAAAAATGGTTAACTCATTCCATCATCATGACAAGGATGAACAGGATCAGGCTTTTGCAAACGACTCACAGCAGGCACTATAAATAGAAAGCAAAGATGCAAGATAAGTGCATTGACCTTATATCCTTACCTGAATTTGCGTTTGCCGGAGATGTTACGGTCATCTGCTTCTCTATTGGAGTCACAAGTAGCAGAGATGTTATCCACTTACCTCTCTGGAGAAGAATGAATGATCATTCAGCTGCTCTTTTTGTTAATTCTCTCATTTCTGTCATTTCTCTCCCTCACTCTCAGATTCTCTCTAGTTTTGTATATGAGGCTTTCCATACACCCCCATCCTTTTTTCAAACACACACACACACACACACAAGAACAGAAAAAAACAGCAAGTCTGACGTGTGCTGACTGCAAAATGCAGACTGCCTGTTAAACCACATGATCTGATGAAAGAATAAGAGACATGGAAATATGGAAAACAAATATTAATTTAAAATCCAGTCTCTTATCATCTATTATCTGTTAATAATTCATCTTACCACAAGGGTCTAATTTTACCTTTGCACTTTACTCGTCAAATCTAAACACGTTGTGTCCAAAATTCCCTCATTAAAAAATAGACACAAAAACATTGATATACAGCATAATATGTCTACAATATACGTCACAGATAATATACAAATATATACAATGTTACAGATCACTGTTTTCCAGAGACACAAAATAAGCCATAACCATATAATTAAATCTATGGGATTTTGTGCAGTCTTGTCACTAAATAAATAAATAAATTTTGAGGTGGACATATTTTCCCATCTTACCCTGCATAAAAACATAGAATATTGACTTGGCCCATATTTGCTTTAGGTCTGTTTAAGACGCATTGCATAGAACTTTCAGATCGGTGAGTCATGCGTATCTGTTTCTGAGTCATTCTACCTTGCTATCGGAATTATCATAAATACGAGTTTCCTAGTAAAAAATTGGACATGAACACCCTCTCAAATGCAAGTCATATTTGCCACTGGTAAGCTCAAAGATCATTTTGATACCCAAGTTCGCGAGTTGGACGGGCCATGGTAAACTTTAAACATGGCGGAGGGGACTGGTGTTCATCGCCTTTTTGTATGAGTAACCTAATCGTTTGAAGCATAGTGTAGGCTGTTTCATACACAGTGAAAATAGCCAGTATTTGACTGAAATCCTTGAATTGTCAGCAAGTTAACTCGATTGCACAGTGAATTTAAATGTTAATAATGGGATGCTAAATATAATTTTGGCTTTAATAAGATTTCCAAGTAGGCTATATGCAATAATAATAATGGCCTCCATGATTTCTGTTGCGACAGTAAGCAACTTCAAAAGTTGTAAGTAATATTTCAGGTGTCATTTGCGTTATTTTTAGCTCTACAACAGTGTGTTATGCTGCTTAATATTGCAAACTGGTAGGCCTATTTCTTAATTATATATTATTTGATAGGCCTATATTTTACCGGCGAACAAATCAGAAGTCTCGCGCATTCACGGAAAACATCTTCCGTGTTGAAAAATAACATGAAGGCAATAGCTGGGGTACATTGATTTCAAAATGGAGGTTCAACCAACTTAACTTCTGAGTTGACTTACCCTGAGATGGGAAACTCTGAGTTTTCGGTTACAGAACAGTTGAAATGAGTTAGTTCAATCAACTCTGAGTTGACTGACTCTGAGTTAAAGGTGCAGTGTGTAGATTTTAGCATCGTCTGCGGTTCGGTGGCGAGATGCACGAATGGTGCAGCCCAGAGCCGGTAAGCCCACGTGCATCGCGCAAGTAGCGCCACTGAAAAGCAAGGCAGGAAACATTGCCGTGATCTGACACAGCTGTGAAATAAATCCAAATTGTTGACACCTGTGAACTTTAGTTTGAGGCTATGTTTACATGGAAACGATTCTGAAGAGAAAACGCAAAAGTGGCGTTGCGTCATCTTTTTTTATTCTGCGTTTAGACGAGCGGTTTGTGTGGGAAATCCGCGTGCATATTGAGACGCAAAAGTGTGTGAAATTCAATGTAGTATGCACTTCAGGCGGCTAGGAGTGCATACTACAACAACACCAAGTCCACGCGCTTGCGTACAACCTTCACTGTCAAGCAGACTTTTGCGTTTTTACCGTTTACACAGGAACGCGGCGGTGGAGCGTTTTTAAGATTTCCACTCTGGAGGGTGGTTTCACTTTTTTGCGTTTTTGAGCCTCAAAAACGCCGTTGCCGTGTAAACGAAAGACAAATCCTTAATCTATATTTTTCTCATATTTCTAACTTCACCATCAATCACAGTTTGCGCGACTTAATGAATTGACGATTTAGCCTATATGCAAGGAAATTCAATGACAAAACATGTTATGGATTTTTGATTTTGATTTTATTTTCCTTACAAAAGCAAAGGCAGTAAAAAAAGGAAACACAGCTTTAGTATATCAATATTGTTTGACAGAAATACAATGCATTTGAAATGTAATTTGAAATTAAAAGTTTTGTGAAGCAAACGCCACAAAATGAAGTCAGCATTATCTGATGTTTGGGCAAGTTCGATATTGCAGTGGTTCGTCCGAACTTGTTTAAATGTCGGAGGACGAATGGCCGGTTGTCCTGACAACCCTTACAGCCAGTTTTCAAAATGTGATGATCGAAACACTGACAGATACACAGCTCTTTAGGGGGAGAAATGTTCGACTTAAAAGTCTAAGACGCTTGTGTGTGTTTGTAGCGCGTTTCAGATGTGAAACTAAGACTGATAGTTACAGCACCCTGACTGGAAGTATGCTTAAGTAACACGCGGAAAGATTCATAAACATGCAAACCATAAAGTGATACAAACACCTCACGTCCTGTCCTAGAAATGATAGGCCTATCATAAGCAGCAAAGAGGCAGCATTAAAAAAAAGGCAAGTTTGTCATTGAAATAATAACATATAACTTTTTAAAAAATCATGTTCAACACACAATATTATGATAATTATGTCTATTTACAATTAATATTTACAATGTACCTTGTTGATCATAATTGCTCATGTTATAAAATAGTTGTAGATAAAATACAAAAGGTACAAAAGAGGTAACTGGTATTTACACGGGTCAATATTGATATGTCTGTTGAAACTGATTATGATTTAACCGGCAGGTGAGCTTGTTTGTTTCCATAGCGACAGTTCTGGCACCGCAGAATCTGGCTCACAGTCGTGCTTTTTCGATCGAGAGAAGCTGCCAGCAGAACCAGGTGTGGTGTGGCAAGGGGATGATGCAATTTATAACTCCATTAGTGTGATCTGGAAGTGGCTGATCATAATTTCAGTGATCTCGATGAGGAAGGCAGAGTGGTTGCTGTAATGCTCAATAATGTTGTCGTCCATGTTCACAAAGATCCTGTGGATAGATAGTAAGAAAGAGAGAGAAAATAAGTGCTAGAAATTATTGTTGAAATTCTGCTGCATATATATTTTTGAATACACAGTTTTTAATGGAATACATATTAGAAAGTGAAGTAATTTCAAATGTAAAAACAATAAAAAATTATAATAAGAGTGAAAGGTTATATATGTTGGCACCATTGTGTATTTTTAGAACCAAACACACACAAACTACATCACTGTAAAAAGTAATCAGTTGACTTAAAGCAAGGACACCCGTTGCCTTAAAACTTTTTCACACAACTTAATCTTTCAATACGCATGAAGCTTTATTTAATTTTAAGGCAACAGGTTTGCTCACTTTTTTAAGTTAATTCAACTGAGACATTTTTTAAGTTGATACTTTAGATAAAAAAAGCAAAAAAAGCCACAACTCTTTAATTCTGACACCCGGTCATTGACATTTGCACATCACTCCACATTATTTATTTTAGTCATTATGATTGTGTGTGTTGAGCTGTTGAGTGACACTGACTGACGTAGAGATGAACTGTGCCCTACCGACTGCTGAACGAAACCTTAAGCATTCATGTTCAACCCTCTAAAGCATTCATCATTCCTTCTCTAAGGGCAGACCCTGATTTAGATCCTTAGAAACACAAATCCTTATCTCACGACTTACACAATCCATTTTTTGGCACAACAGTCGTCTCCGCCGGCCAGCGTGTATACGATGTTCGGATGTATGACAGACTAAGTGAGGCTGTGCCAGCTCTCCCACCCCTGAGGGTAGAAGGAGCTGATTGAAGATTGGGCCGAGCGAGAATGCGGCTCGACCTGTCCCTATCCCTCAGCCATATCATCAGCTAACGGCCTGAGGAAAGTTGAGCTCCAAGTTACACAGCTCTAGGCTAGGTTGATTAAAACAAAAGCTTTTTTTTTAAGTCCTGGACATGTTTCTTTGACCCATCTAGGTCAAACACTCCTTGAACGCTTCACGTGGAATACAGCCATATAATTATATGCTTTATTTTAATGCCTTATACTCTATGATGCACTGAAGTGAATTATTCCCACACATGTTCTTCAATGGATGAGTGAACAGGTAAGCGCATATATCTACATGGTGTCATGGGTGATCACCAACCAAAGAGATAAATGCTGTTCTCAGAGCTGGGACGATTGCACGTAGTGTCTCTTACACAACCAGACGCTAGCGCCGCCTTCCTATCAGAGCCCTCATCTCTACTGTATCTCTCTGAGCTTCATAAACCAAAAAAAAAAAAAAAAAAACCATACAGCGCAGTCATATGACTACCTATGTTGAAATCATCTTGTCTTCCTCCTTTTCTTTTGCTTTTAATTCACTGTCTTTAAAGGGGAGCAGCAATCATCACATTCCAAACACTATAGATCTCCTGTCAACCCGGTCTGTCGACTTTGCTTCCTGGCAGCTTGTCGAGATGGAGCTCAGATTATAAGAAATGGGTTTAACAGTCGTTCGTCTCTATGTAAGAGCGTTTCGACATCCCTCTATCTGTATCCGTGACTTAGTCACAGCTTGCAACAGTCCCCAAACGCTTTCGCCCAGTGAAGTTTAGCTTTATCTCACTCACCCTCTTTTGCACTTCTTGAAGATTTTCCCAATGGTGTCTTCTTGCATACCGTACTTTTCTGAAATCTGAGAGGGAAGAAATGAGTCATGTCTTAGGTCCAATTCCTCTCAAGGTTTGAAGTGAGATCTTCGCTAAAATGTGTAAAGGAAAGAGAGGTTGAAAAACTCACCGCTTCTCTCAGGCCCTTGAGTGTTGGCGTGTTCAACATGAGGGCATCAAATACTTCCTCGGTCTCTCGTCTGACATAGAGTAAAACTGAAGATAAAATAAAGAATCCACTTTTAAAACACTGTGGGACTGTGATTTTTATCGTGAAACAAAGTGAGATTGAGATTGTTTTATGGTAAAATGATCTTGAGTCTTCTGTACCTCTCTGTTGCTCGTCTGAGCGGGCTTGTTTGCTTGGAGGGGAGCTGCTCTGGTCACCAACGTCTGCGTAGCTGCTGACACGTTTCCGTGATGTCTTGTCCATTTCTTCCAGGCTAACAGGGGGCACCTGGACAATAACAAAGAGATAAGTTGTTAAAATGTCACGTCACAAATTATCACAGTGACATCTTGAATGCTGCAACAATGCCGAACAAAATGTAGGGTGGTCTCATGATTTCCTAATCTTTCGCTAATATGCTAAATACGTTAACATGGGCTCTGGCTTCGTGTAACAAGGCCAACTGATGTTGAAATCTGGACTGTGGGAAAAAGGCCTGTCGGAACAGTCTCCATCCCTCCTCTCTTAGCCTGTGTAAACACAGCTGAAAAGCATCTCTTCAACACCCTCAGACGAAGTGTGTGTGCGTGCGTGTGTTTGAGCTCCCACGGGTTAATCCCTGTGTCAGTCAGCATGGCCGTCCCCATCTCAGGTGAGTTTCGCTCGCTGTCATGTAAACTCTGGAGCGCACCAGTTAGCATGTCTGATCTCGAGATCACTTTCTCTCTTTTCCAAGCCCACTTCTTTCCCACCACATTTTTTCCCACACTTTTCCCTCTCTCGCTCCCATACTCTCACCCCTCGGGGGGGTGGTGAACATGACTCAACAATGCTGCGGTAAGCCGCATAAGGATGTAGGGAAGAGCACGTGTGTGTGTGTATATGTGTGAAAGACAGACGTACCAGGCCACAGCGCTGCATGGTGCTGAAGTGCATCTCTGGGATGAATAAAACAGGTTGTGTGACGTGATCATCTAGAGTTTTAAAGTAGGTAGAGTCCTTTCCAACGGAGCTTGAGACTAGGGACTGTTTGCAACCTGAGGAGAAGAAAAACGTTTCATAAAGGCAAAATTAACGACAATTAGACCCTTGTGGAAAACACCGCTTGGCTAGTAGCCCGCAGGTAATTTAAGCTTGTGAGCCCTCTTTTACACATCATTAGTCACAACATGGACACCAAACGGGGAACATTTGCTCTATATTTTCTTTTATGATTTTGCTAATGGGTGTTCCCTGAGAGTCTCAGGCTGTAATTATGTGACTGACGGCACTCACCATTGTTGCTGGAGTCTGCAACATTTTTGGTCCTCCTCTTGCTTCTCTTCCTCTCCTCGTCTCTCATCTTCCTCTCAGCACCCTGCGAGCATTTAAGAGCAATAAAACATTTAGAATCTGAGCAAATAAAAATTTCTCTGGCATATCAGGACAGTTTGTAAAACCAAAAATTCATAATAATTTCAAAAATTCATAATAAATCTAAACTTGAACAAAAATTCATAATAATTAATGAATAATTTCAACTCTTAAAACACTAACTGCCCAGATGCTTTTTAATGAAAACAGAGAAAATAATACAAACAAACATTGCAAAGGGTATTACCAGTGAGAAATAACCTTCATTTTTTAACTCTTCTTCCATACTATTTATTGTGAAATATATATATAACCCTTCAACAACTCCGAGTTCATGTCTAGTTTAAGTGCCAGCTGTGTAGTAAATATGCATTTGATCCAGCTAGAGAAACCACAGCAATGCACTCTGTTCACCTTCTGCTGCTAAACCAGTCAGACGTGTGTTAAATCTGACCTTCCCATCATGAATTAACCCCCACACAGTCAATCAGCTAATAACTAAGGCCGACGTGAAACACTCAAACAACCTTTAAAGAGATGAGGGAGATTGCGCAGTGTGCTGACGTTTATCTGATCAGCTCAACAAAAGAGATCAATAGGAATCAGTTAGAGGTACCAGACAGAGTAAGGGTGAGAGACATTGAAAGAGTCCAAAGAAAAATGCTCAATTCTTCAGTGTCTTTTTTTTTCTGCTTCAGTGAAAACAGTTATCGCGTAACTAAATCAGAGGTCACGCCGCTTTATGACTTAGTAGGTCATGAGTCAGGACGTTGTTTTGTTTTAGAGTTTATGACGCAGTCCAAGATGAGCCAAAAAAGCTACAGAAATCCAATGCACACCCTGATAATGAAACTTAATGTTTCTGATCAAGACTTGAATTGTATGCGTGCATCTATTCACACAGTTACAAGATTCTCTTTTGGTTTTGCTTCTTATATTTTTAATTGAATAATATAATTATATTTTTTATAAATATATTATTTAAAAATCTAAATATATTTCATAAAAAAATAAACGTTACACATAATTGGGCACTGGCTCACCTTATCGCAGAAGATCTTGACCTGACAAACAGCTCTGTGAATAAGACGGTTGTTCCCTGAGCTGAAATCGTACGTGTCGATCTGAAGATTCAGAGGAAGACCTTTGACCCCCTTCTGTGAGGAGAAGTCAGTGCTCAGAGAGTTGATGCCAATGTGTACCTGTGAAACACATCAGAGACATGAAATCTCAAAGAAGTATTGTTTAATTAGGAAGCTGGATTTGTTATTGAACAACATGACAGTTTATATGCAGAGTAAAAGAAAATGCATTGTTTAGTTAATGCGCAGGCCTGTTAAAAACAAACCTACGCTTCGACAAAAGGAAGGGTCAGGGATAAGACACATTAGATGCGTCATATGCAAATATGGCGTGAATGGTTGTTCAATAATTCCAATTCATTTCAAAAGAAAAGGAGTGTCCATATGGAGAACAACATGGCGAGATCCAACATGTTACAACTGGAGGCAAAACAATAAAAAATAATCATCTAAATATTATGATGATGCATAAACTGAAGGAATAAAATTAATGAACAGGTGCCGATGTCCCAAAAAAAAATCTAATATATTTGAATTCAATTTCTGATTACAGAAAAGGGCTGTTGCCATATTGCAAAATTCTAACATTAGACTAATGGATTATGATTTTTGACAGAAGAATTATTTATTTAGTTCCAAGCTATAAATCTTAAAATGACTTTCGTCATAGTGCTGTAGTTGTGATTTTATTAAGTCAATAAAAGTGCGTTGCAGTGATTGTATTCTTTCTTTATGCCTCTGCTCCACCTGCTGTGAGTTTCGTTGTCCCACCCATTACTACCCTAGGGGCATGCTGAAATGTGCCCTATTTCTCTTTCTTTTTCTCTTCTTTCCTGCTCGCTTCCCTCCCTCTTTCTATTTTATTCCCTATAATGACAGGTGCCTAAGGAGGCTGCATACCGAAGATACCACTGCTCTCTGACACTCCTCTAAATGATCCTCCTTTCAACCCATCATTTCACAAAAACAAGTGACAGGTGGATATGTGCGTGTTTGTGGTTTTTACCTTTGCTTCTTCATTGGTGTTCCAGATAAAGGACAGCGCGTTGAAAGCAACCTCTTCCAAGTTGCTCACTCCACTGAAAACTTCCTTGTAGTCAGCTGAGAGTTAAAATAGAAGAATTTATGCAAAAAAAGTTGTGTTCATTTAAACACATCAATCAAAACATTCCACCTTAAATGACATCTGACTTGGTAAATCAGTATTGTCTTTTTTCCCTAACTAAAATTAATTAAAAAAAGGATAAGCCATGTAGCCAATGAGGTAAATGAAAATATTATAATTCAACATATCTTTAAATAAATATATCTTATGGATATAATATGGTAATTGACAAAAGAATTGTTTTTGCGGTGTCCTTTAGGTAGAGTGATATTACGCACCGATATCAATGACTCTTTGTTTGACGGTAGGCTGTCGAGCGTGCCAGTGGTTCCAGTACTTTAGCTGCATCTCGGGACTCTTGTCATTCTCAAACACAGCCATGATCACCGTCTGAAAGAGATAAAGGAAAAGAAAGTATTATAACAACCTGCTACTTTTGTGGCTTTTAGAGAGTGGTGACTCCCTGTTGGACAAATACTTGGCGTTTTGCTGTTTACCAAGCGATGTCACCACACTAAAACGGTACTCCTTTCTCTCTGCTTTGTCACGCAGTGTGTGCTTTAAACAAAAGAGCCAATCTGTCACACCTTCTTCTGAGTTTAGAGTCTTACAATATGCAAAAGAATATGAGTTTGGCCAAATATTTCTTGCCCTGAATCTTCTTTGCAGTTGCACGCCAAGGTTACTAAGCCACAAAATGTCAAAATACTGTACTTTAAAATATGCTAAATTATCTAGTAGCCTTTCTCTTTGAGGAAGATTACTTCAGGAAAAAAAAAATGTTATATGGCGAGCATGAATTCTGACCTTACGCAATTTTAGAAATTCCCAATGTGTGTTTTTGAACGTGTAACTTACTTTTACTTTACTGCATGACACCCCAGCAGTGCTGTCCACTCCCTGCAGCGTGATGGGGTAAAACTGGCCCTTGTTGAGGTACACCATGGGTATTTCTGTAGTTTTGTGCTGGGAAGCTTGTGGGGAGCCAAGAACGAATTGGAAGTCATTCCTGCAACAACAACAAAAACTGTCAAATTAAAACTTTTCTATGGAACAGCATTGCTCAGTCTTTGACAGCTTGTAATGACAGCTATTTTTTATAGAGGCAAAAGATTGAGAAAGAAAACTATTGACTGATTTGTAAAGGCTCAGACAGCCTGTCTCACCTGTATCTCTCTGGAGAAGAGTTGGGGTAGGAGTATACAGGGCTTGCCTGTCCCACAAAAGCACTGCGGTTGCTAAGAGGCTGTTTTTTTAAGAAAACAAAAACATGTGTCATAAATCGATGGCAATTATAGTCGACAAAGCACCCGTTTTAGGCATACATGGCATATTTTATGTTCTATTAGTTGGAATGGCTCAGAAACAACCACAAAAATGATTATTATTTAAATAAAAATTAAATATATTCTAATTTAAAATAAAATAAAATATTATTATATTAATATACTCTATATTTGAAATGCGCTATACAAACCTCAGGGGTGACCTCGAGAAAGTTCGGGTGAGATTGCCATGATTTCTGTGACTGTGGGGGGAGGAGGGACTCCAAGATGTTGTTGATGTTGACTGGGAAGCTTTCAGTGCTCGCTAATGGTTGCTTTATGTGGTTGAAGGAAATATTGTCAGAGAGAATTTTCATGATCTGAGCGTTCTCCAGTGTGGCCAGCTCAGGGGAAGAGCTGTTCGGCGTCCTGTGGGGATAAAGGCCAATACATATTATGAACCTTCTAGTACCTTAATGCTATTTACACAAGGACATCTGTTATCTATCTAAACAATGATGACAAAAAAGTGTTAAAGTCAATAAAAGCTTTGCTAAATCTCTGCATTGTTTATGGAGCTTTCTTTTCATGAAAAGCAAAGCCAAACACTCTGGGCGGGAGCTGTTTGCTACCTAACGCTGATTTTTTTTTTTTCACTGTTTGAGTTTCTCGGCTGGGTTTGACATCGGGGAGACCAACAACAAGCTCTATAGGCAGCTATTTTTCACTTGCACAAAAGGGTGCTGTGTAGTGACTCAGTCGTTTTTGGGATGGGTTGAAGAAAAGGATTAACAGCTGAACCAGCTCTGACCTCAGATAATCTTTGGCTAAATTACTCAACCTAGCAAAATAGTACTGGATGGAGAAAATGTGGCATTTAAATCTGGATGATTTATGTTCATCTTGCCTTCTGTCTGATACTTTCTGACAGTACTTCTTTACTGTATACTTAGTATTGTAAGCATTTGGATTCATAAATCATAAAACTTTACGGTCAAACTTACCTCTCCTCTCTGGATTTGTACATGCTGCTACCACGGGTACACGTCATCATCGGCTCTTTTGGGGTCTGAAAAAAATATTCACAATTTAACTTTTGTATATGAATTGAATAATGATTAAAAAATGTATATTTTAAAACATAATAATTACCTTGCAGTGGTCATAGAAGATGTCAATAGCCAGGTCTTCATCTGACTGAAGTCTGGGTTTACTCTTGCTGATTTCATCCTCGTAAGGCCAAGAGTCCATCGCGTAATTGTCTGAATACCGCAAGTAGTTGAAACTCTCGTTCTGCTGTACCATGAGAGCCCTATGAGAAAGATGAATGAGATATTAGCACAGATAAAACATCAAGCATTTCCAAGAACTGCAACATGTGATTTTGCAAATGTCAGTAGTGTGATGTATGGCTAAATGATTTAATAACAGTTTCAAAGGCCACAAAAATGTGCCTCTGGTGCACATACGATGCTCGGTGACAAAATTTAATGAAGTGAACCCTTATATAATGCTCAGGAAAACCTCCCTAATCACATCATTTCAGGCAAAAAAATAAATAAAAGAAATGGCTAAATGCGAAGAAGAAATGTGAAGGTGGCAAACATCTGACTTTCTCTTCTCATCTATCTTCTGAAGGGCAAAAACTCTTGAAACGGATCAACGGTCAAGCAAAGCCTAAGTGAAGGAACTTAATTTTAACTCAACCCAAGCACCACAAACAAAAGACAAGGATTTGAAGAAGTCCTCAAACAGTTAGATTTGTTTTGGGAACTTTCCCGATCTTAGCAATGAGGTGGTCTGCTTTGATAAGCTTAAATGCAAACAGAGCTGTTTAGGCACCTGTGCTCACACTTAATGAATGAGCATTTTTGGTTCATTTCTTAAAAAAAAAAAAAAAAACTGGAAAAAAAGAAAAAAACTGCATAGATTTTTAAATCCCTGTCAAGAACCCCTATTGACTAAATCTAGGCACCTGCATGTTGACATAGACCCCAACCTCTAACAAAGACTGATGTGTTTCTGTTTTTACAGTTTAGGACAGTTACACCAGGCTGTCTGTAAGTGTAAGAGACAGAGAATGTGTGTTTGGGTCCTGGTGTCAATTTTCAGCAGAAATTATCTTGTACTCATTCATGTGGGGGCCCGTTTACACGTGAGCAGAGGGAGAGTGGGAGAAGAGGAGAAAGACATTACTCAAGAGGAAGAGACAGCTCAGAGCGGTGAAACTGCAAACTACAGCGCAACCCACAAAGAAATCAGATGAATCATAAGAAACAACATGCATTTGTTAATCCTGCATTAACAGCTCATTTGAGAATGTCTAGACAGTTGCTGATAATATATCAAATATAATATATTTTTTAAAATGTTAGAAATATATATACCCTAAATAAAACAAATAGGATTTTTGCAAAGCAAAATTAATCTTATCCTATAATTCTATTAATGTTTATTTCAAAAAAGCTGTGTTCAACACAGCCAAGCCAAAAAAAAAAGCATTGTAAAATCTAATAGAAATAAATTTGCCAAATAATGACTTACTCAATCTCCTTGGTCATGACTCCTCTGACAGGCAGTGGTGATACAATCCTTAGTTTGTTATATAGTCTCTTCTCCCAGATGTGTTTGCACGTCTGGTTGAACGTGTGTCTATGTGTTTATGTCCTGATAAATGAAGTGGTTTGATTTGTAACCACATCATCTCTCCATTTATCTACCTAACAGGTTGCCTTCTTTGCTCTGATTGGCTGCCAGCCTGAGACAGGTGTGTGATAGGACAGGTGTATCCTCCCTTAATTCTGTCAGTGCTGGAGAGAAACTTCAGCATGTGTGTAAGTGTGCTTTGAGTGGGGTGGGGGTCTAACTCATTAACACCTCATATAAAAGACTGAGAGTCTGCAGCCACAGGTGTGAAATGCATCTAGTTTGGGATCAGAAACCAAAGGCTCAGGTGAAAGAACGTGGTTTTAACATGTAAATTAAGGGTTGAGTCATTCTCTTAATATCCAATAGAATGAAAGAGGGAGGTTTTGGCTGCATGGTTTTTATGGCCATTTTCAATTGAAAATAAGTTTTATTTTGCTTAATTTTATATTTTACTGTATTCTTTTCACATAGTTATAATGTAGTCATGATGAAGTCATAATTATTTACGTGAATTTAAATGCTCTCCCATGACACACCATACTTTCCCGTATCAATTATGATTATCATGCTTCATTCTTGGTCATTTATTTCTAATGCTAGTTGCAAAGGAAATATTTTTTTTTCCCTTCAAAAAACTTACTTCAAGGTCTTAATGCATCACTTGCAGATACAAATTCTGGCGTGTCAGAATGATGTCAAATATGCATCTGCATCTCAGACGGTAACTGATGCAAACAGATAAAGGACTGCATACCCACCTTTTTTTAAATCTTTAACATTTTTATTTTGCGTTTGGAATTTTTGTTTTATTTTGACATCATTTTTAACATTTGTCTTGAATAATGATAGTTTTGGTGTATTTTATGCACTAGACTAATTTTATTTATTTAAGGTTAATGAGCAGGATAAGATGTGGACAATATCTTTGCATGTTATTATCTTTATGCATAAATAAACTGCAGCCATGTCTGTATTTATGTTAATCTTAGTTTTGTTAAGACCTGAAGGTATCTGGCATTGTGTCACACAAGGTGCGTGCTCTGCGGTCTGCCTTCACACACACCCACACAGTTTCACACACGCACACACATCAGACCCCTCAGGCATCTCGGAGTTAAACAAAATGTACAGAGGACATAGATTATAAGATGTAAAGAAGGAAGTCAGTAATGCTGATAATTCTTTAGTGGTTTACAGTAAATGACTGCGAGTTCCTGGACACACTTGCAATTTTCATAAAATATGTGATTATATGGTGAAGTAACTTTCCATTTGCATTTGAAAACTAACTATGCAAATACAGTGCATATCACATACTGTATGTACCAGATTATTATTAAAATACTGCATATTTTATGTCTGTTAATTTACAGTTTGTCACTAATAGCAAGAATCATAAGTCAGAAACATACAGTATTTATCTCAATTCTATACTGTCAAACTAAAATACAAATTACTAATCAAATTACTAAAATATTAATCTCATTAGAAAATACATTTTATCCCAAAATTGTGTTTTTAAAGGTTCAAGCGAAAACTTTGCCATCCTAATTCCTATTTAGTTAAAGCAGCAGGTGTGAACAGCCACGTTAAGATCCGTTGTGTTCTGCTGGAAGTGTCAATGTAAAGGGAAAGAGCTCTTAGACTGAAGGGATCATTTCGCACCTAGAAACCATGCAACAACAACAAAAAAAAAAAACACACACCAAAAAAAAAAAAAAAAAAACAGAAACCTGAGTAAATGCTCCATCACTGAGGCATTTGTAAAAGAAAGCAGGAGATAGTGAAAGAAAAATGAATATTTCCTCAAATCTAAGGCCTTGTTTGTTTCACCTGGTATTGAGATATCTTTTGGTCGATCGGATCACAAGTGGACGACACTAAACACGGGTATAAATGGGGTCTAAAAAGTTTTGAGCTTTTTAAGAACTTTTAAAGGTAGTCTTAGTAGTCTTTTCTGTCATCTCCGGGTGCGTTCATGTAAATTGCACAAGCTTTTTTTGTTCGTTAAATGGAAAAAAAGCATGTTCATAGACCCTTGAAGAAATCAGGACAGAAGTGGTCGAAAGTGGACAAAAGAGACGGATTAAAACAGTAGGTGTAAACGGGAATGTGTTTCCCTCGTCTGCTTGTGATCTGATCCACCAAAACGCATCTTAATACCAGGTGTAAACAGGGCCTAAGATGCCATGAGAGGATCAATATCACACTCTCTTGTCTTTTCATGGTTTCTATTGTGCTCTCAGGTGTAGCAGAAACAGAAATCACTCCATTTTTCCTTAATCCTAAAGTAAAACAGCTTTAAATCCATTTTCAAATCAATATATGAACATGTACCATCACTATTTACATAATAGCTATGAGTATTCTGATTTCTGGTATGTGTCAAAACCATTCGAGTAGCTCACTATTGACCAAATAAAATATAAAGAGGGCCTCAAAGGTCTGAGACCAGTGAAAATTCTTCTACTTTGCATCTTGTAATTATATACACATTCTCCAATACAAATTATATCATGATCATGTCCTTCAGCATGACTTGAGATGACCCAAAAACATCTGTCTGACTGTACAGAGTCACATGATCAATGTCACAAATTTACTTGTGCAGATTAGATTTTAAATGAGATGTTTGCACTCCATTGTATGATATTTCACCTTCATTTTTCATTTAATAAAGCACTACTCTAAACATATGCGCCTATACTGCATC